>PUFA01000286.1:0-1200000 GCA_003508835.1 Eonycteris spelaea | reverse complement strand
AGAGACAAAAATCTATATAGGAGGCCAAGATGCCTCCTAAAGGCCCCACACGCAGGTTCATTTGCTCATAAACTCTTTCAGTATAAGGATTAGCACAGAGTCAGCAGTTTGAAAAACTGGGAAAAATTAAATGGACTAACTCCAGGGCAAGAACTGGAAGGGCAGGAATTATGGAAACTCTCCCTGGGGATGGAAGCACTGACAGTTACCATTGTTCTTTTATTAAGCTTTCCTCCCACCCAGCTGGCCTGAACAAGGTGAGTGCCAAATCTGTGCTCTCAATTAACCTGGTTAACACCATTTGGCCCACTCTGGTAATTCCCTAAGACCTTGCCCTACCCAACTCTCTTGGCCTGGGTTCTTCAAATCTCTCCTCCACACAAACACCCTTCCTTTGCTCATGCTGTGAACTTTCCCCAAATCTGCAAAACTCACACAAGTGTCAGCCACCTTTGGCTTGAGATACAGACATTTTCAATAGTCCACAAACTCCACACAATTACCTTCTGTCAAGAAGCACAAAGTGCACCCACCACAAGTGGTGCATTTAATTTCGCTTAGCTGTCCCCAATCCTGGCATAAGTGACAGCCAGTCTTTGCCTATAACAGTTCAGGTAAGGATCTACAAGCCTGGAACTAGGGGCAGTTGGCCTCAACTTACTTTGTAGTGCCCACCAAACGTTCCCAAACATGACATAAAAGCCAACCTCAGATTGCAGAGTAGCCTCTACCAATCACCTCCAAGGCCAGCACACATGTCAATCAACCACAGATAATTTGTACCTCCTACAAAGTGGCCCCATACCTAACACAAGTGGCTGCTGACCTTGGCCTGCACCAAAGCCCTTCCCAAAAAGTTCCAGACCCAACGCACGTGAAAAAGCATCTGCTGGCACCAGTACCCCACTAAAGCAACTTGTACTGCAAGTAATAAGCCCCCATACAAAAACTTCTCTGATATACCTTTTGCCAGCCCTCACAGCCAGTCAGCACAAGCATCAAACCCACCACCTGCTGACATGCTAGCATCAATCAAAGCCCAACTACAAAATGAGAGCACACACACCACACACACAGAAGACACTCCTTGAACACCTGGCTTGGGAGATCGAAAGACTACATTACTGGCTCCACAGGAAACCTTCTACTTAAGGCATCATGTTAAGACCAGGAGACATACCAGATCTACCTAATATAGAGAAACAAACACAAGGAGTCAACCAAAATGATGAGACAAAAACAATAACAACGACGACGACGACAACATAAACAGAGCAAAACTCAGGAAAAATTAAATAAATAAAATGGAGACAAGCAATCTACCAGAGAGAGTTAAAAAATAATGGTTAAAAGAATGCTTAATGAACTTGGGAAAAAAACAGATGAACTCAACGAGTTCATCTTGGGAAAAGAATAGACGAATTTCAACAAAGAGATAGAAAACAAAAAAGAAGATAAAAGACATAAAAAAGGACCAATAAGAACTAAAGAATGCAATAACTGAAATGAAAAATACGCCAAAGGGAATCACAACAGATTACTGAATTAGTGATCAGAAATACCCACTAGAACAACAGAAACAAAAACAAAAACAAAATACAATGAAAATGAAGATAGCTTAAGAAATCTCTGGGACAACATCAAACATACCAACTATTGTATTATGGGGTAACAGAAGAAAGAGAGAAAGCAAAAGATTAAAAACTTATTTGAAGAAATAATGACAAAACTTTTCTAACCTAGTCAAGAAAATGTACACTGAGGAAACACAGAGAGTCACAAACAAGTGAGCCCAAAGAGGCCACATACAGAATAAAAATGTTGAAAGTTAAAGATAAAAAGAAAAATCTTAAAAGTAGCAAAAGAAAAGTAGTTGCATATAAAAGGGCTCTCATAAGACTAGCAGCTGATTTTTCAACAGAAACTTTGCAGGCCAGAAAAGATTGGTACAAATTATTCAAGTGAGTAAAGACAAAACCTACAACCTGTATTACTCTACCAAGCAAGATTATCAATAAGAATTGCAGAAAAGAAGTTTCCCACACAAGAAAAAGTTCAAGGAGTCCATTGCCAGTATTACCATTATTGCAAGAAATGTTAATTGGACTTCTTTAAGTAGAAAAAAAAGAACAAAAATTTGAATAAAAATAGGAAAGAAAAAAAATGTCACTCACGATGGCAAACACTAAATAAAAGCAGTGGATCAGCCAACTATAAAGCTAGTACAATGTTTAAAAGACATAGGTAGGAAGATCATGTGTAATTACATTAAATTAAAGGATACACACACACACACACACACACACACACAAGGTGTAAAAAACAGCAAAACATAAACGTGGAAGGGTGAAAAAAATGTAATGATTTTAGAATGTGCTCAAATTTAAGTTAACATCAACTTACAATAGACTGCTATAAACATAGTTTGTAATATATAAAAATAAAAATGGTGATAACAAACCAAAAAATCTATACGAGAAATACAAAAAAAGAAAGAGAAAAAAGTCATCAACCAAATACAGCAAGAGAATAAGGAAGGAACAGAGAAGAACTATAGGAATAATCCATAAAAAATAAAATGGCAATAACTATATATCTGTCAATAAGTACTTTAAAGTAAATAGACTAAATGCTCTAGCCTGAGATATAAAGTGGCCGAATTGATTAAAAAAATAAAAAAGACCCCTACATATGCTGCGTATTGACTCCTTTCAGATTAAAAGACAAAAACAGACTGATAGTAAAGAGATGGGAAAAGATATTTTATGCTGATTGAAACAGAAAAAGTTAGGGTAGCAAAACTTTTATCAAATAAAATAGGCTTTAATGCAAAAGCTGTAACCATAGACAAAGAGGAGCATTTTATAAAGATAAAAGAATCAACTTAATAAAAGGATATTATTAGGTGTGAATATATGCACATTAACTTAAGAGTAGCCTCAAAAAATAAGCAAATATTGACAAGAGTGAAGGGAAATATCAACAGTATTAAAATAATAATAGAAAAATTTAACACTCCATTAATATCAATACATAAATCATTTAGACAGAAGGTAAGAGTAGCCTTAAAATATACATTAGACCAAATGAATTTAATTAACATTTTTAGAACATTTAACCCAAAAGCAGCAGAGTATCTTTTTCTTTCAAGTCCAGATGGAACGTTTTCAAGGATAGACCACTTGTTGGGCCACAAAACAAGTCTCAATAAATGTAAGAAAACTAAAATTATATCAAGCATCTTTTCTAATCACAACGCTATTAAAGTTGAAATCAGTTACAAAAAAAAAAAAACCCTGAAAAACACACAAACACATGGAGGCTAAATAACATACTACTAAACAATGAATGGGTTAACAATGACATCAAGAAGGAAATCAAAATATACCTTGAGACAAATGAAAATAAAAAATATAACAACCAAAATATATGGGGCAAAGCCAAAAAACCATTCTAAGAGGGAAATTCATAGCAATATAGGCCTACCTCCAGTAACAAGAAAAATCTCAAATAATCAATCTAACTTTAAACATAAAGGGACTATAAAAGGAACAAAGAAAGTCCAAAGTGAGTAGAAAGAAGGAAATAATAAATATCAGAGTGAAAATAAACAAAATGAAGACTAAAAAGCTTTCAAAAGATCTCCTTTTCTTTTGAAACAATATACAAATTGATATGATAAACTTTTATCCAGACTCACCAAGAAATAGAAAGGGTATAAATAGATAAAATCAAAATCAAAGAGGTGAAGTGACAACCAGCATCACAGAAATAAAAAGATTATAAGAAAGTATATAAAACAATTAAAAGCCAACTAATAGCAATGGATAAATTTCTACAAACACAATCTTTCAAGAATGAATCAAGAAGAAACAGAAAATTTATGGGCTAATAACTACTAGAGAAATAAAATCGATGAAACAGAAAAAAAAGAAACCTCCCAATAAAAAGTCCTGCACTACATGGCTTCATAGGTAAATTTTACAAACCTTTCAAAGAAAAATTAATACTACTATCCTTGTCAAACTATCTTTAAAAAATATAATGAGGGAGACCTCTCAAATTTGTTTTATAAGGCCAGCATCACCCTGATACCAAAAACCAGGCAAAGATAATGACAAAAAAATAAAAATAAAAATACAGGAAAATATCCCTGATTAAAAAAAAAATTCTCAACTCAAAATTGACAAACCAAATTAAACAATACATTGAAAAAGTCTTATACCACAACCAGGTGAAATTTATTTCTCGGATACAAGATTGGTAGAACATCTATAAACCTAGGGGATAAACCACATAATCAAAATGAAGAATAAAAATCAGATAATTATATCAATGCTGAAAAAATGTTTGACAAAACCCAACATCCATTTATGATAAAAAATAAATTCAGCAAAGTGGGAATAGAGAGAGCATACCACAACATAATAAAGGCCATGTGTGAAAACCCCACAGGCAACATCATACTCAATGGTGAAAAGCTGAAATCTTATTCTTTAAGATCAGGAAAAAGGCAAGGATGTTCACTTTTACAACTTTTATTCTACATAATATTAGAAGTTTTAGCCACAGCAATTAGATAGAAAAATAAATAAATAAAAGACAACCAAATTGGAAAGGAAGAATTAAAACTGTTATTATTTTTGACATGATGCTGTATATAGAGAACCCTAAAGATTTCACCAAAAAATACAACTAATTAATTAATAATATAAAATTAGTAGGATACAAAATTAATGTTCAGAAATCAGTTTTATTTAATACAATAATAATTAACTATCAGAAAGAGAAATTAAGAAAGCAATCCCATTTACAATTGCACAAAAAGAATAAAATGCCTAGGAGTAAATTTAACCAAGGAGGTAAAAGACCACATTTGAAAAATAATAAGATATTGAAGAAAGAAATAGAAGACATAAATAAATGAAAGTATATACCATGCTTATGGATAAAAAGAATTAACATGGTTAAAGTGTCTGTATTACCCAAAGCAATCTACAAATTCAATGCAATCTTTATAAAAATACCAATGGTATTTCCCACAAACTAAAACATAATTCTAATGTTCATACAGAACCACAGAACACTCTGAAAAGCCAAAGAAATATTTTGTGAGAATAAAGTTGGAGCTATCATCCTACCTATATCAAACTATACTACCAGGCTACAGTAATCAAAAAAGCGTGGCATTGGCATAAAAACAGACAAAGAATATCTGATTGGGTAAAGACCATGTCTTCAATAAATTGTGTCGGAAAATTAGGCAGACATGAAAAAAAAGCATTCTTACATTATATACAAACAAAAAAAACAAACAAACAAACCTCAAAATGATACCTTTAAACTCCTAGAAGAAAGCATAGGCAATAAACTCTTTGACTGTGGTCTTAGAAATTTAGGGGGTGTGGTATGTCTCCTAGGAAAAAGACAACAAAAGCAAAAAATAAACTAATGGGATTAAATCAACCTAAAAAGCTTCTGCATCATAGAGGAAATCTAAAAAAAAAAAAAAAAAGGCAACCTATTGAATGGGAGAGAATATTTGCAATATTCGATAAGGGATTCATATCTATAACATAAAGAACTCTTACAGCCCAACATTAAAGAAAACAATCAAATTTAAAAATGAGCAGATCTGAATAGACATTTCTCCAAAGAGGCCACTGGATACATGAATAGATGCTTAATATAAGGGAAATGCAAATCAAAACCACAAGGAGATATCATATCACGACTATCAGAATGGCTATTATTAATAAGTCAACAAATGAAAAGTATTGGTAAGTATATGGAGAAAAGGGAACCTTCATGCACTGTTTATTAGTGAGATTGTAAATTGGTGCATCAAGTATGGAAAACAGTATGGAAGTTCCTCCAGAAATTAAAAACAGATCTACCATATGATCCAACATTTCACTTCTGAGTATTTATCTAAGAAATCTAACAGGTTGAATAAGTTAATGTCCTTATGTTCCATAACATATTACTGTAGATCAGAATTGTCCAATACAATTTACCGTGATGATGAAAATGTGTCTGAGTCATCTGCTATAGTCACTAATAGTTACATGTGACTATTAGCAAGCACACTTGACATGTTGCTAGTGTGACTGAGAAACAGAATTTTTAACTGTATTTATTTTTTTTAATTTAAATTTAAATAGCCACCTGTGGTTAATGGCTGCCGTGTTGGACTAAACATCTCTAGACAGCCTGTTATTAAGGAAAATTATAGTGTAGTCTATAAAAATTGGTATATGCATCCACTAGAGGAAAGTAATAGCAAAAGGCAGGCATCTATATTCGCACAATTTGTTCAAATAGTGTCCTTCTTCCTTCTACAGTCAGAAATAAAGGATTCAGAAAAAGTGAAAATTGCCATAAAGAAATTAAGTGGGATTTTTAAAATTACTTATTAGAACTAAGGATGGTCGAACTAACTGCACAAAATATTAGTGTTCTTTCTTAAAAAGCAAGTACTTTAAAATATTTTCAATATTCAATTTCTTTTTTACCTTTTTCCCCAGCTTTATTGGAATATAACAGATGATTAGTTGCTCGTATTTACATTGTACAATTCAATGATTTTTTTTTTTCAATTATACTCAGCATACAAAAATATATTAGTTTCAGTCATACAGCATAGTGATTAGAGATCTTCACAACTCACACAGTGATCACTCCACTAAATCTAGTACCCTTTTTCCTCTTAAATATTTATTACATTATTAACTCTTTTCCTTATGCTATACTTTTCATCTCCTTGTCTATTTCATAACTATCCATTTGTACTTCTTAATCCCTTTGCCCTTTTTCACCATCCCCAAAAATCCCCATTCCATCTAGTAGCCCTCAAAGTATTCTCTGTATCTATGAGTTTATTTCCAGTTTTGTTGTTTATTTTGCCCTTTAGATTCCACATGTATATGAAATCATGTGATATTTGATTTTCATTTTGCTCTAAAGTGATCAAACACTGTAGGATTAACTCAGAACATAGCACCTCCACGTACTCAGAAGGCAGATGGCTGCCTGACCTGCAGCCATAAGAAAGGCAGAGTACAAACAGTTCTCGGCAGGGCCTGCTCCCAAGGACTTATTCTGCTGCTTCCATGGACTTTATCTACTTGGTCCACTCAAGAAGGTGGCTGGTCTGCCATTCTCATGGACACTATCTGCTTCTGTAACTAAGCAGCACATTCTGTAACTAAGTTCCAATCTTCCTGAGAAGTCAGTGGCTCCCCCAATGAGGTAATTCCCCCATATCCCCAACCCCCACCCTGCTTGAGGATAAAACATTGCTTACTTTAAGCTGGGTGTCTTTTCCTGTAGCTCTGACTGGCTGCTGCTGAAGCTTCCACGCCCCATGAGTGATAAACAACATGTCACACCCCTCTGATCCTTCCTGGTAGTTTTTCTGGAATATCTCAGTTACAGGTACCTGACCTGGACCTCCTGCATTACAAATATCCTCATAAATAAAAAGTTGGAGTGCCAAGTTAAAAGCACCCTTCTTTGGATTATGAACCTGCAACAAGGCTACCTTTTCATTATCAGTTGTGAGCTGTGATCATTCAAAGCAGCACATGTAAGTGGAGTGTCCTAATGAAAAAAAGTTTCCTATTTTTTATTCCTTTGAGTATTCATATTTTGTTCATTCTATAAAACATCCACAATGTGAAAACTCTAATAACCCACAAAATTGTTAAATAATTTATTGTTAAAACTCTTAGCAAACTATGGGTACTAGGTGGTCAAGTCCTTGACTTTGGTGCTTAGAGAAGCTAATTAGCCCAGAAGAAGGGGGGGGGAAGCAAAAACTGTCTTGCAAATGAACTACAGATCTGAATGATAACAAAAGTATATGTGGAGAATATTCAGGAAAATGATGCTCACCTTTTGGAATAAGTGACCAATTACTTTCATGTATGATAAATAGAGCTGTTATAGGTAACACAATTCACATTGAAAAGCAAGTAGTGGAATTGTCACATAACATTAAGACAAAAATGTTACCTATTCTTTATCACAAACTATGTATTTAATATTTTCAACCTTTACAGATGCTTTTGAATTAAGGTAATTTTAAGTAGTAGGGCTTATCATGAGAGTGTATATGCTGAATGAACAACATAAACATAGATTAAATCAGGGTCACCTAGCACAGGTAATTATGAGTACTTCAAGCCAGCCCCTATTTATAAGCTTTGCACAATCTTGGATAACTCACTTCTTTGTCTCTATCTGTAAAATGATAATGATGGAAGTACCTATTCATAGGGTTTTTAGGACAATTAAGTGAGTTAATACACATGAGAAGTACAACAGTGTCCTGCACATAATAAGCCCTCAACTAATAGCTATTGTTACCAGTTTTTCCTACCTCCTGACATTGGCAGCTATGTAGACTGTTCTCTAATATCCAAGAACTGTTAAATGTGATGATTTTTGAATCCTATCTCTCTTCACCATATCTATCCCAGTGGTCATTAAATTCTGTTATTTAATTCTCTGCAATTTATATGTTTCTTTATATTCTAGTCCGTGTGTGTCTTTCTATCTGAAGTGAGACTCTGGCCGGAAGCATTTTAAAAGTCTTACTTTCTTATTCATTCAGCCACCCTATCTTTTCATTGAAGAATGTAATCCATTTACACTTAAAGTAACTGTTGATAGATATGTAGTTATTGTCATTTTATTATCCATATTTTTTATCTTTTATTCTTTTCTTCTTCTTAAAGAAGTCACTACATTACTGTAATACTAGCTGGGTGATGATGAACTCCTTTAGCTTTTTCTTGGCTGGGAAGCTCTTTATCTGTCCTTCAATTCTAAATGATAGCTTTGCTGTGTAGAGTAATCTTGGTTGTAGGTTGTTGCTTTTCATCACTTTGAATATTTGTACCAAGCCCTTCTGGCTTGCAATACTTCTGTTGAGAAATGAGCTGACAGTCTTAGGGAGCTCCCTCATAAATATTTCTCTTGCTGTTTTTAAGATTCTCTATTTGTCTTCAACCTTTGATATTTTACTTATGGTGTGTCTTGGTGTGGGCCTGTTTGGGTTCATCTTGTTTGAGACTCTCTGCACTGCCTGGGCTTGTTCATCTATTTCCTTCAGCAGGTTAGAGAAATTTTGCATAATTATCTCTTCAAATAGGTTTTCAATTCTTTGCTCTCTCTCCCTTCTCTTTCTGGCGCCCCTATTATGCTAATGTTGGTATGTTTAATGTTGTCCCAGAGGCTCCTTAAATTATCCTTATTTTGGGCGGAGAGCTTCTTTTTTTTGTTGTTGCTGTTCTGATTGGGTGTTTTCTGCTACTTTATCTTCTAAAGCACTGATTCAGTCCTCTGTTTCATCTAATCTACTTTTGATTTCTCCTAAAGTATTCATTTCAGTTATTTTATTCTTCATTTCTGACTGCTTCCCTTTTATGTTTTCCATCTCCATTTTTTTTTCTATCTCTTTGTTAAAGTTCTCACTGACTTCATCTACTCTTCCCTAATTTCAGTGAATGTCCTTATAACTAGTGGTTTGAACTCTGCATCTGGTAGATTGTTTGTCTCAACTTTGTATAGTCCTTTTCCTAAAGTCTTGTCATGTTTTTTCAGGGTGGGGGACATATTTCTTTTTCACTCCATTTCAGTTGCCTCCCTGTGTTTGTTTCTATGTATTAGGAAAGGCTGCTATGTCTCAGTCTTAGTAGAGTGGCCTTATGTAGTAGGTGTCCTGTGGGGTCCAGTGGCCCAGCCTTCTTGGTCACCTGAACCAAGTGTTCCATTCCAGGTATGTTCCTTGTATGGGTTGTGTGTGCATTTTTATTGTAGTTGAGCCTTGGTTGCGGCTTACACACAGATAGGAGACATTGACACTTTGGCAGATTGGTTGTGAGGATTAGTTAGTGAGGTGCTGACCCTACAGAGCAGGATTCACTTTAGCAGAGCTCTGGTGCCTTCTCAGTCTGCCCTTTGTTGGTGTCCTCCTCAGATGTAGCTCTGGGTGGTACTGTAGCTCTAGCTCTAATTGTAGCCAGCCACTGACTGTGCTGGCCCAAGGATCTCCTGGAAGAGGCCCAGCTGCAGCCTAAGTTTATCCATCACCTGATCACTTCTAGGGCTACATGGCAAGAGATCACCAAGCAATATACAGATGACTGACACTCCTGCTGGGCTTAGCGGTGCCTCAACAGGCCAAATCAGGAACCATAGTCAACTGCCAGTAGCGTTAGGCTTGGGGCTGCTCAGCAATCGGTACAAGTCACACCAAGGCCAGATGCTACTTCTCTGGGTTTTGTGAGCCTTTGAGAAGTTTTAGGAAATTCTGCAGCATGAGCCAAGACAGGCTATTTGTATAGAAATAAACAACAACACTGGAGGCAGCTTGGGTGCACCCATGAGTTGGAATGGGTGCGGTCTCAGAGAATCATCTGGGTAGGGTGACCAGTGTTAGCCAGGTTTATGGAAACTCAGACATGGTGACCACTTTGTCTGCACATTGGAAGGGTAGATGGCTCAACAAAGGAACAATGGCTTCTGCCAGCACTTTTGCCTGGGAGAAAGCCACCCCTCCAGCCCTTGCCCTGAAGCTAGAAAATTCAGTTTCACTTCCTATGTTCCTGGAGTATTCTGAGCTGCTGCTCCAGTGCTGGAGCTCAGAGCAAGTGAGTCTGTCACTATGTCTACATGTGGGCCCTCTAAGAAGAATGTCTGTGACTCTGGCAGGCTCAGCCACAATCTCTGCTGGTTTTCACAGCCAGAGGTTGTGGGAACTTTTCCTGGCGTTGGTACCATAGGCTGGGGAGCCCAGTGTGGACCTGAGATTCCTTGCTCCTCCAAGCAGACCTCTACAGCCAGATAACCCTCAACCACCACACACCTTTGTGGGACCGGCTTGTTTCACATCTCCACTCCTCCTACTAGTCTTCAACGTAGCCTCTTATGCATGTCCCCAGTTGTAGGACTTCTGTTCAGCCAGACCTCTGGTGACTCCCAATAATGGTTGTTCTGTAGTTTTGTTGTAATTTTGATATGATCATGAGAGGATGTGAGCACAGCATCTACCTTCAATGTCATCTTGACCAGAAGTGCCCCCAGGTCTTACATTTAAGTTTAAATCCATTTGGGGTTTATTTTTGTAAATGTTGAAAGAGAGTGTTCCAGTGTCAGTTTTTGACATTTATCCGCCCAGTTTTCTCAACACCACTTGTTAAAAAGTGTCATTTCTCCATTGTGTATTATTGCCTTCTTTGTCATAGATCGATTAATTATATAAGTGAGGGTTTATTTCTGGGCTCTCTATTCTCTTCCATTGATCTATGGGTTTGTGTTTGTGCCAATATCATGCTGTTTTGATTATCATAGCTCTGTGGTATAGTTTGAAATCAGACAGCATGATACCTCAAACTTTGTATTTCTTTTTCAATATTGCTTTGATCATTTGTGGACTTTTGTGGGTCCATATAAATTTAAAGATGGTTTGTTTCTAGTTCTAAGAGACTGTCATTGTTATTTTAATGTGATGTTATTAAATCTGTAGATTGCTTTGGGTTGTATGGTAATTTCAATGATACTAATCCTTTCAATCCATGAGGACAATAGATCTTTTTATTTATGTGTGTCCTCTTTGATTTCTTTCTTCATTGTCTTACAGTTTTCAGAGTATGGGCATTTCACCTCTAGTTAAATTTATTCCTAGATGTTTTATTATTTTTATACAATTATAAAAAAATGTTTTCTTAATTTCTCCTTTTGATTATTAATTATTGGTGTATAGAAATGAGATGGATATTAATTTTACACTGTCAGTTTACTACAATCATTTATTAATTCTATACATTTAGGGTTTTCAAAATACAGTATTATCTCATCTGCAAATAGTGACAGCTTTACTACTTTTCCAGTTTGGCTGACTTTTATTTCTTCTGCTTCTCTGATTGCTGTGGCTAGGACTTCCAATAGTATATTAAATAATACTGGTGACACTGAGCATTCTAGTCTTGTCTCTGATCTTAGAAGGAAAACTTGCAACTTTTCACCATTGAGTATGTTGTTAGCTATGAGGTTGTCATATGTAACTTTATCATATTGAGGTAAGTTCTCTGTATACACACTTCGCTAAAATTTTTATCATAAATAGATTTTTCTGCATCTATTGAGATAATCATATGATTTTTATCCCTGGTTTTGTTGACATGATGAATCACATTAATAATTTTATTGATGTTAAACGACACTTGCATTCTGCTGTAAATCCCATTTGATCATGATGTATAATCCTTTTATTGCATTGTTAAATTTGTTTTGCTAGTACTTTGCTGAAAATTTTTGCATCCATGTTCATCAGGGATATTGGCATACACACACACACACACAATTTATAGTGCCTTTGTCTAGTTTTAGTATCAGAGGTAATGCTGGCTTCATGGTATGAGTTTGAAAATATTCCTTTCTCTTTTATGTTTTGGAATAGTTTGGAAAAGATGAAAAGATGAGTATTAATTTTTCTTAAAATGTTTGGTAGAATTCACCTATGAAGTCATCTGGTCCTGAGTTTTTGTTTTTTGGGACTTATTTTTTTATTCTTTCAATTTAATTGCTAGCAATTGGTCTGCTCAGCTTTCAGTTTCTTTCTAATTAACTCTTGACAGATTGTATGTTTTCAGGAATTTATCCATTTCTTCTAGATTGTCCAATTTATTGGCTTATAATGATTCATGGTATCTTTAATGATCCTTTGTATTTCTGTGCTGTCAGTTGTAATCTTTCCTCTTTCATTTCTGATTTTATTTCAACTCTCCCTTTCTTATTTTTTCTTGATGAGTATTGCTACAGGTTTGTCAATTTTATTTTCTTGTCAACGAACCAGATCTTTCATTGATCTTTTCTTTCTTTCTTTCTTTCTTTCTTTCTTTCTTTCTTTCTTTCTTTCTTTCTTTCTTTCTTTTTTAGTCTGTATTTCGGATGGAATCTTTATTATTTCCTTCCTTCTAGTTATTTTTTTTTTCCTAATTCTTCTAGGCATAATGTTAGATTGTGTATTTCAAATTTTTCCTCCTTACATAGTTATGGTAGGCCTGTATAGCTATAACTTCTTTTAGAACTGCTTTTGCTGTATTCCATAAATTCTATAAAGTTGTATTTTTATTTTAATTTGTCTCAAGGTACTTTTATGATGTCCTGTTTTATTTCCTCTTTGACCCACTGTTTTTAGTAGCATTTTCTTTAATTTTTATGTATTTTTTTCTATTTCCTTTCTGTAGATGATTTTTGGTTTTATGCTATTGTAGTCAGAAAATTTCTTGATTAATTTCAGCCTTTTTGAATTTATTAAGGTTAGTTTTGTGGCCTAACATGTGGTGTACCCTGGAAAATGTTCTATGTGCACTTTGAGAAAAGTTTTGTGATGAAATGTTCTAAAAATGTCTATTAAGTCGATCTGGTTTAATGTGGCATTTAAGGCCATCATATTCTTATTAATTTTTGTATGAATGATCTAATCATTGTGGTAAGTGGGGTACTAAATTCCCCAACTATTATTATAGTACTAATAATTTCTGCCTTTATGTCCATTAATATTTGATTTACATATGTGGGTTCTCTCATGTTGGGTAAATAGATATTTACAATTGTTATATCCTCTTCTTTGATATCCCCTTTATTATTATGTAATGTCCTTCTTTGTCTCTTTTACATCCTTTATTATAACATCTATTTTGCCCAATATGAATATTTCTATGTCAGCTTTCTTTTCATTTCTATTAGAATGGAATCTTTTTTTCATTCCTTCACTTTCAGTCTGTATATTTTTTGACCTAAGTGAGTCTCTTATAGACAGTATATAGATCGGTCTTGTTTTTTTATCCATTCTTCCATCTTATGTCTTTTAATTGGAGCATTTAATCCATTTATGTTTAAAGTAATTATT
Organism: Eonycteris spelaea; assembly: GCA_003508835.1. NCBI lineage: Eukaryota > Metazoa > Chordata > Mammalia > Chiroptera > Pteropodidae > Eonycteris > Eonycteris spelaea. The sequence goes on along the minus strand of PUFA01000286.1, from coordinate 1,186,079 downwards.
GATAGGTATGTGCTCATTGCCATTTTGTTCATTGTTTTTGGTTGTTTTTGTTTTCTGTTCATTTCATCTTCACTTGATCTCTTTCCTTTGGATTTGCTATTTTTCTCTAGTGTTTTAACTGGGTTCCTTTGTCTATTTTTTGTGCATTTTTGTAGGTTTTGGTTTATCATAACTATGAGGTTCATATATATCCATCCATATCTACGGCATCTATTAAAGTAGCTGCCTTAATAACCTTAAAAGCTGATAGGCATTTAAGTGTAAACACATACTAAAAACAGTGCTTTTACTCCCCCTTCACTTTTTGTGTTTTCGGCATCATATTTATTTTTTGTTTGGCACATCTCCTATTTATTGTAGTTATAGTTAATTTTGATATTTTTTGTCTTTTAAACCTTCATATTAGTTTGTTATGTGATTGATTCAATCTTTATGTATATTTGCCTTTACCAGTGAGATTTTTTCTTTCCTCTATTTTCTTCATTCTTGTTATTTTTCTTATTTCTTATTATTGCCTCTTCTTTTCTGTAGAATAAAGGTCCTTTAATATCTCTTGTAAAGACATTTAGTGGTGGTGAACTCCTTTAGTTTTCACTCGTCTAGGGGACTTTATCTCTCCTCAAATTTGAATAATAACCTTCCCAGCTATAGTATTCTACGTTGTAGGTTCCTTTTGTTCAGCACCTTAAATATTTCTGGCCTGTAAATTTGCTGCTAAGAAATCAACTAATAACCTTATCGGGTTTCCCTTGTATGTGGCGTATTTTGTTCTTGTTGCCTTCAAGATTGTCTCTTTATCTTTAACTTTCGCCATTTTAATTACAGTGTGTCTTTGTGTGTCTTGGGTTCATCTTGCTTGGAACTCTGTGTGCTTCCTGGACCTGTGTGTCTGTTTTCTTCCCCAGATTAGAAAAGTTTTCAGTCGTTATTTCTTCAAATATATTTTTGCTTCTTTCTTTCTCTCTTCTCCTGGAATTTCTATAATAGAATGTTATGGTGCTTAATTTTGTCACAGAGGTCTCTTACATTATCCTCATTAAAAATTTATTTTTTTCATTTTGCTCTTATGTTTGGGTGATTTCCACTGTATTAGCTAATATACTGTCAGCTCCTTCTAATGTATTCTTCATTTCAGTTATCATATTCTTTTTCTCTGATAGTTAATTATAGGATCTCTTTGTCGAAGAACTCTCTGTGTTCCTCTAGTCTACACTCAAGTTTGTCGACCATTCTAAGGATCATTTCTTTCAGTTCTTTATCATGTAAATTACTCATTTTTCTTTCACTAAAGTTTTTCTTCAGAGTTTTTGCTTGTTTCTTTATTTGAAGAATATTCTTCTGTCTCTCCATTTTGTTTGGCACTCTGTGTTTATTGCTACGAGTTAAATAAAATAGCTATCTTTCCCAATCTTGAAAAGTGGCCTTGTGCAGAAGCAGCCTTTGCTGTGTGCTGGGTGGTTTTGTCAGGCCAGTTGGAGTTGGGAAAGACATGTGCAGTGCCACCTAGCCAAAAGAAGCAGATTCAGGGTAGGGCAGCCTAGTGTGCACATGTGTGCAGTAGTTCCCTATTGCTCATACTGTCCACAGCCAGATTGAAGTTAAGGCAGGGCACCATTGTAAATTCAATGGTTTTCTTTTTTCAATTATAGTTGTCAGGCAATAATATATTAGTTTCAGTTGTCAGCATAGTGATTAAAGATCTATATAACTCGCAGTGATCACCCCATTAAATCTAGTATCCCTCTTAGCCCTTACATATTTATTACATTATTAACTATTTTCTTTATGCTACACTTTATATCTCCATGTCTATTGTGTAACTACCCATTTGTACTTCTTAATCACTTTGTCTTTTTTTTGCCATCCCTCAAACTCTATCCTATCTAGTAGCACTCAAAATAATTTCTGTATCTATGAGTTTATTTTTGTTTTTGTTGTTGTTGTTGTTATTTTATTTTGTGTTTTTAGACTCCACACATATGTGAAATCATGCAATATTTGTTCTTTATCTGACCATTCCATTCAGCACAATACCCCCGAGGTCTATCAAGCAATATCTTTTTCCATCTCCTTCCTTTTAGTCTGTTTATGTCTTTATATATATATTAATATATATAATATATATATACACACACATACACACATGTATATACATATACATATATATGTATTACATATATACATATACATATGGTTGTATATGTTATATACATATATATGTATGTGTGTGTGTGTGTGTGTGTGTGTGTTGTGTTGTGTGTGTATAAATTAGTGTCAGGTATACAGTACATTGGTTAGACATCTATATAGTTTCAAAAAATGATCCTCCCAATTGCTTCTTCCTTCACCTGCCCCTCCACCTAGTCATCATATTAATGCTAACTGCATTCCCTCTGCCGTGCTCCCCATCCCCATGGCCAACTATCAACTACTAATCTGTACTTCTTTACCCTTTTACTCCATTCTCCCAGCTCCTCTACTTCCCTCCCCTCTTTCCCAACTTCCCTCCCCTCTGTCCATCACCAAATTGTCCATTATATTTGTAAGTCTGTTTTTGATTAGTCTTCTAATCTAAACTGAGTTTCCTTTAGGCAGAATATATAAGGATCTTGTTTTCTTATCCATTCAGCTACCCTCTTTCGCTTAGAGTACTTAATTCTTTTCCACTTGAGATACTTGTTGATAGGAATGAAGTTATTACCATTCTTTATTCATGTTTTTGATACATGTTTTTTCTTCTTAAAGAAGTCCTTCCCACATTTCCTGTAATATTGGCTTGGTGTCGATAAATTTCTTTAGCTTATTTTTGTTTCTGGGAAGCTCTTTATCTGTCCTTCAACTCTAAATGATAACTTTGCTGGATAAAGTATTCTTGATTGTAGATCCTGGATTTTCATCATGTTGAACATTTTGTGCCAATCCCTTTTGTCTGCATAGTTTCTTTTGAGAAATCAGCTGCCTCTCTTATGGGGTGCACCCTTGTAGGTAACTTAACTGCTTTCTCTTGCTGCTTTTGAGACTCTTTCTTTGTCTTTAAACTTTGGCATTTTTAATTATGATGTGTCTGGGTGTGGGTGTCTTTAAGTTCCTCTTTCTTGGGTCTCTCTGAGCTTCCTTGGGCTGTATGCAAACTTCCTTTACCAGGTGAGAGAAGTTTTCCATTATTATTTCTTCAAACATCTTGTTTTTCTTTCAGATACCCTATGAAATGGATTTTTTACCTTAATAGTGTCCCATAGGCTCCTTAAATTATTATTATAGTTTGCTTTCTTTTTTTCTTGCAATTCTGATTGAGTGTCTTTGACTTCCCCTTCCTCTATATTGATGGTTCGATCCTCTTCTTTATCCACTCTTTTTATTCCATATACTTTTCATCTCACATACTGTGTCCTTCACTTCTGACTGGTTTCTTTTTATAATTTCCATTTCCATTTTTATTTTTTTATCTCTTTGTTAAAGTTCTCACTGAATTCATCTATAATTCCCCTAAGTTCACTGAGCATCTTTATAACCAGTGTTTTTAACTCTGCATCTGGTAGATTGCTTGACTCCATTATTCCTGGATTTGTTCTGTTTTCTCATATGGTTTCTGCTTCTTTGTCTTTCCATTTTTGTTGCCTTTCTGTGTTTGTTTCTATGTACTAAGCAAAGCTCCTAGGCCTCTCAGTCTTAATAATATGGTTTTGTGTAGTAGGTATCCAGTGGCACAGTTCTGAGAAGGGTTCAGCTGCAGGACAAGTATAGCCCCATCCTATGGCCCTCCATGGCCACTGGTAAGATTCATCAAGCAATCCATAGATGCTGTGCTTACAGTTGCTTCTAGAGGCTATGCCAGAAACTGAGGCCAGATGCTGCCAGTGTTGCTCCTCATCAAGAGGCACAAGACATGCCGAGACACCACAGGATGTGGCTTAGGTGGAGCTGCAAGTTAGGGGAGGCGGAGTTTCAGAGAATCCTCTGGGCGGAGTGAACTCTCTTATCCAGTTTGATGAGGTCTCAGCTATTGGTGGCACTGCGACAGCACACCCAGAGTTGGGGAGGACTCAGTGCAGGCACTTCTGCCCATGAGAGAGCCTTGCCTTTGGCCCTCACTCCAACAACTAAGTGTCCCCTTATAAGTCCCTGGTGCACCCCAAGCAGCCAATCTGGTGCTGATGTTCAGAGCAAGCAGTTCCGTCACCAGGAAAGTTCACTCATGGTCTTGATCCCTTTAAGAGGCATCTTCAGATGCCAGCTGCCATAGCCTCTGTCCCACTCAGCCACTGGGGACCGGGCAGCCTTGTGTCTTTGTCCCCTTCTACCTTCTACTGTTGCAGGTGGATTAATTATTTCTCTCCCTAGTTGTAGTGCTTCTGCTGATCTAGATCCCAGGCAACTTTCCTTGCTGTTTGCTCCTTGTTTCTGTCATAACTTTGATTTGGTCTCAAGAAGGATAAACAAAGCCTCTATTATCTACGCCATTTTTTTCCTGACTCGATCCAACTCTATTTTCTCTTTATATTATTTTAATTTATGCTCTCATGAACTTGTAGACCAATCTATCTCCTAGGCATACTCCTATATTTCATCAGAATGAAAACTGATGAACAATATAGATAGAGACTTTCTATAGATTTTTTACATTCTTGGACTAGACTAGAATTTATTTATATCCCTAGCAATGAAATATTGGAGAGCCATATAGAACTACTAAACCCAAACAGCTCAATGAATACAGTTAAACTGGGAAAATTTGATAGATGAATCCTGTTTTCATGGGAACTCATAATCTGTTATCTGAATATTAAATCAAGAAAATGCCTCTTTTGTCATCAAATCAAAATTATCTTTCACTGCTTGCTTGATTTATTTTAAAATGCCTTTAGTCTTTGTCTTCTGGAGATAAATAAAATAATCCTTAGAAGCTCTCTTTGTCTCCTAATGTGCACTATCTGCGTTTCACTTATGCTACTAGACAATTGTTGAGATTCAATCCAAGATGATTTAAAAATAAGCTAGTTTATGTTTTTGGATAACTCCTTAAAAAGATAACTTTAAATCCTAAAGCTGTATTTCTTGAAAAGATTTCTACTGCGTATCTTACTTTAGTCTGCAAAAAGAAAATAGAATGGGTTGTTTTGAATTATAATAATTATGCTATTCTTCAACAAAAGTATTATAATAATTATGCTATTCTTCAACAAAAGTAAAAATAAATAACTTCTAAAATGAGCATACTCCCTTCTGGTTCTTTAGGCCATTTTCAATGGCTACGTAACAAAAGAGTTAACAAAATTCAACAAAGCTTTATATCATTAAGCTCCAGTAAGGTAAAGATTCAGTTCAGAGAACCACGAAAATATATGAATCAGGAATAAAATAAATTAAATCTTCAAGTTAACCTTCAAACAGAGCACAGTGTATCTTCTATGATACTTATCAATAGGCTACTTATACTAAAGTATGCCATCAAAGTAAAATCATGATTAAAGAAATAGAGATACTACATTTATTTAAGTGCACTGTATTCATTAATTATTGAGCCACATGACTGAGCTGCTATTTTAACTTTGGTTAAAGATTAATTCTGGCTATTCTTAAACTTTCCTTAAAACTTATTACTTTGTACTCAAGTGGAAAGATTGTGCTTAAAGTTAATTTCTATATCATAATAAAGGAAATTGCACTAAGCAGAAAAAATTTCCCTTAACTCAGACATATTGATCTAAAAATGAGGGCCAAATGAAAAAAAAAAAAAGATTTGTTTATTTTTTATTTGATCTTTGTTCATCATTTATCTTAGTATAGACTGCAAAGCTTTCTTACTAAAAACTTCTTTTCTTGATTTATATTCAATATTATTAGAAAAAAATCACCCCATCAATACAAATGAACACTTCCATTAGTTCTTTCTTAAGTGTTAATTTCTGTAAACTAAGTGTAATTAATTTTAAATTAAACATTATAATTCATTTCTCCAGAAGAAAATATTTACATTTTCATTTGTTATATTAACTTCTTGAAATATTTATTAACTGCATATTCTGTAAGACTATTTAATAATTCCAATAGTATTTTGTAAGTATAATGTATGGATATTTTTATTTTATTTATATTATGTGCTGCGAGCAGCCTCTGAGATGTTTTCCAATTATTCCTGCCTTTTGATGTTTGTGTCCTTGTGTAGACCACTCCAAAATTGTATTAGGTTTAGTCTACATACAATTAGAATATGGCAGAAGTATTATATTGTATAATAAAGAATTTGCTTGGCCTTCATCTCTAGTTCTTGGGACAAAGGATTAGATTTAGTGTGTTATTCATAGTGGGCCCCTCAGACTACACCTGAGTTTATGGTAATAAGATGACTCATAATAGGGCCCTCTATAGTTTCACAATGGATGCCAGCCATGTCAGAAAGACCAACCATGTGACTCAAAGTTTGAGACTTTGAGACATAATATCAGACTTACCTCCTGGGAGGAAATTTATATATGTCCCCATAATAAGTGAAATTATCCCTCTTCACTCTAAACCAACCTCCAAATCTCAATGGTGTATTAGAGTAAGGTCTATTTCTTGATCACAGAGTAGTCAGATGTGGTCAGGGCATCTGTACTCTGAGCAATGGATCAGCAATCTAAGCTTATTCATCTTTTCACATCCCCAGAAAAAGAAAGTGAAGAGGGTTTTACAGGGGTTTTATCACCAGGGTTGGCCAAACTCAGTTATATAGCACCAGCCTAAGGGAAGTTGCAAAGTGTGTTTTTAATACTTGGCCAGAAAGAGAAAATTAGATTTGGGACCATCATAAATCTCTGCCAAAGAGTAGAGATCTGTTTTCTTTGGAGGATACTGGGTTTGGTTAGCACATCAAAAGGTTTAAATAACAATATTCTCCACCCTAAATAGAAGACTTTTCATGATTAATAGAATATAGGTTGATGCAGTAACAGTAAATATCACCATGAGATGGCGCTCATGGTATCATGATTTTTAATTTCTATTTTGATGAAAATATTATGCTATTTACACTGTCACGAAACAAATAGAATCAGATGTAGTTTTTTTTCTATTTTATGGGCCATTATGCTTTTGCTCTATCACATTTGAGACAGTTACAATATTTATGTATTTATATATGACCTGATTGTGTGGAGTGGGTTGAAGGATATTAAAACCAGTGCTGAGCTAGATTGCTCAAAGACAAATATGATAGTGCTTAATTTCTCCAGCTCTTCTTATCTACAGGCATTAACTTTATATAACTGTCAGGCTTTGCTCAGCTCAGATACTGAGCCAGTCCTCATTACAGAAGTCTGCATTCCAATAGGTGTAGACACACCAATGTGCAGCAGCAGAGCACAATTAACTTCTTCACCTAAGTATATGCATGTCCCTCACCTGCTACCTTCTTCTCCAATCCGCACCCTTGTTCCATTTCCTCTCATCCTGCCATGCTCACACACATACCTCTGTGAGTGTCCAGTCCATCTGCTTAGGCTTGTGTTTAATTGTATATCCATTTCTCACTCTGGAATTAAGTTTTGGGCTAAAATGTAACATACGACCTTTAGGTAATAATATCTAATTTGGCTTTTGTTAAATTTAAATCTAAAATCTCCCTTCCCATTTAAGAGATTTAATTTGGACAAAAGTAGAGGCCTATAACATATATTTCTGCTGCCTCTAGGCATGACCATTGCTGAATTCCTCCCCACATTCACAGATACTGAAAAAGCTGCAGCATGTATCAAGGCCGAGCCTCCAAGGATATAACACTATAGTATGAATGGTTTTATCCACAGACCTTTGAAAGGGTAGGTAAACTAGAGATATGAGAAAATCTTTAAAATGGTGAATATTTACTTTTGAAAATTGAGAATTTTAAGTGATTTTTGGTACTTGTAAGAATTAAGAAATCACTGTAATATTGTATTTTCATATACATGAATGATAATGCTAAAATGAAATGAAGGATAAAGAAATAAATAAAAATGAAAAAATAGATTGTGTTGTAAATGATAAAGATAATATGTGACATTATAAAATATTAATTATGCCTTAAATTATTCTCTTTATATACTCATTCTTTAGTATCTAGGAACCCAGAAGAAAAAATACATATATTATCCAAACTTTTTGGGGCTCACAGAGAACTTAGAATTTAAACCAAAAGTTGAGATTAAAAGTCAATTGTGTATGCTCTGATTTTTATTCAGATTTTATAAAAGTCAATTTCATAGCCATTTGGCATACACCCTAAAGAAAAAAGGAATTTTCCAAAGATCCAGATTCTCTCTTTCCCAAAAATCTGTCTGTAATGCTAACTTGAACTTTAATGATGATAACAAAATTAAGATTTTATCATGTTTTATTAACTTATAAAAGACAGGTGAAGATGGGGGTAGAGAATGGAGGAAATGTGTACTAACAAGCACATTAATTACCCTTTTTAAAATCTTGATTCATCTAGACTTTTCAAATCTGGAAACTCAATATCTTATCCTGAGCTCTGCTCTTTATCAGTGGATAGATTAGAGAAAGAAATTTCAAAAATAACATAACCTCACATGTTCTCATCTCTTTCGTAGGGCTCTGAAAATGTTTTAAATAAACAAGCATGTAGTATTTTTCTTTCTATTCTCTCTGCAAGAAGAGAACAGAAGGCAGAAATTCCCACTGTCCTTTTTTCTAAGCACTCTATCTGTCAACAATGCTTAGCAAAGAAAGGGAGCTGATTACATTATCAGTTCCAAAACCTCTTCTTACTAGGAAAGTCTGTATGAGCCATTAAACTGAAGACCTGGGCAAAAACCCAGCTGTTTACAGGCAACAACTATTACAGTTGAGATAAAAAGAAAGCTGACGCAGGAAATCTTAGAAGCAAATGTAACCATTTCCTTTCTGGAAGTAATAACTGAACCAATTTTGTCTTCATATTAAAGCTAGGTGGGATGGAAAATACTTTTTTTTTTTCTTCATGATAAACCTTAAGTCTAAGTTTAAATTTCAACATTCACATGTAACTTGCCTTTTTCGAGGGCCATCTTTCAGAAACACAGAAACATGATAGTGCTTTTCACTATTTGCTGGTGCTTTTATATAAGAAACATTAAATGTGATGTACCTACCCCTGCCCTGTCCTTTCTCAAGGTAGTACAGTGAAATTTATTCATTTGCAAAAATTTTGAACACTATATTCTACCTAGAAACAGAAAGGTGAACAAAAGGGACAAAAGAAACTGTCTTGCCTTATGATCTGTTAAACTTTTATGTTATTTCTCCTATTTAAAAGCTTAGTTCCAATGAAGCAAGCCCTGAGAGGTAGTTTGTCTACTCTGAAAGATTTTTTTCCTTCCTTCTTCCAAAGAAATTCAAAATATAGGTCTTCTTATAAGGCATTGAGCCAATGTCAACTTTCTTTGGGGTGTTCCAGCTCTAAATGTGTGTAAAGGGTAGGAGTCAGGAAGATGTGAGTGGGCCTCTTTAGCTTTTGAAAAGATCCAACATTTCCAATCCCTCAAATAGAGTACATTTCTGATAAACTATTGCCTTTCTGCCTAGGTATGTGTACGGTCCAAAGATAGGATGGAGAAATAAGTTCTAATTGGTCTCTTTGTCTTATATTATACCACATCCTTGTCAGTGGCAGTCTTTCTTATGTCATATGCCTCCGTATGTGCCACTCCTGCATATGTTTGTTTCTCCTCATCTTGTATTCTCTCTCTCTTAAAGACATGCTGAAATTACATACAATCTCTATAACACCTGGGAGACACAAAGAGAAATATGTTCTGTTTCAACACTATTTTCTTAGAGATGCTGTTTTGCTTCCCTCAAATAATAAGATTTAGCTATTTTGAGTGGTGATGGTATATTGGTATTTCCCAACAATACCAATAGGGTTTTGCTTTGTTTGCCTTTTTCTTTGTATTAATTCAGTACATTATAATGTTGATAAAAGGATTTGTAACAAAACTGAATGTAATTCTTTAATCAACAAATATTTACTGAGCATCTCATGTGCCAGGGATTTTCCTGGCACAAACAGACAAAACAAACAAACAAACAAACAAACAAACATAAAAATCCTCTCTCAGGGAGTTACACATCTACATATATTGCCAGCATGGGTTGTGTGAGTTTTATGTTAACTAAATAATGCATTGGTGAAATCTTTTTGCCAGAAAGTCAGAAAGACAAAGAGAGCAGTGCTTACTTAATCTATACCCAATGATACTCATTATCTCATTTAATTCTCACAATATCACCTAAGAAATCAACATTATAAAAAAAATTAGGAATTTAAGAGATCACAAAGTGTAGTGGTAGAAGAACAAAGTTCTTTTATATATATATATATATATATATATATATATATATATATATATATATATATATATCCACAACTCCTTAATACCTTTTACCAAAACAAAACAAAACAAAACAAAATGTGATTTGAAATGAGCAGGTTAGCCTTTAAAGTATTAGTCTGGGATAGCATAAGAAACATTATATGAAAATTAAATGAGCAGTGCTCAATATTCTCTTTATCTTTAACTTTTGACCTTTTAATTATGATGTGTCTTGTTGTGGGGGTGTTTGTGTTCATCTTGTTTAGGACACTATGCTTCCTGGACTTGGATGTTTCTTTCCTTTGCCAGGTTAGGAAAGTTTTCAGCCATTATTCCTTCAAAGAAGTTTTCTGCTCCTTTCTCTCTCTTCTACTTCTCCGACCCCTATGATCTGAATGTTGGTACCCTTGATATTGTCCCAGATGTCCCTTAAATCATCCACATTCATTTTTTTTTTTTTACTGTTACAATTGTTTGATTTCCACTACCTTGTTTCCACTGACTTGTTCTTTTGCATCATCTAATCTTCTGTTGTTTCTCTCTAGTGTATTTTTCATTTCAGTAACTCTCCAGTTCTAATTGTTTATATATATATATATTCTATCTCTTTGTTGAGGTTCTCACTTGAGTTTATCTAGTCTCCCAAGTTTGTTAAGCATCTTATAACCATCGTTTTTAACTCTTTATCTGGCAGATTTCTTGGCTCCATCCCATCTAGTTCTTTTCCTGGGGGTTTTCTCTGTTGTTTTGTTTGGATCATATTTTTCTGTTTCCTCATTTTGGCTGTATCTCTGCATTTGTTTCTGTGAGTTAGTTGAAACAAAGACTTCTTCCAGCCTTGAAGAAGTAGACTTCTGTAGGAGCTTTCCCTTTGTAAACTGTGTGTACCTGGTTTCTTTGGCAGGCCAGCTGGATCTGGAGCAGGTATGGGCATCAGGGAGTTTTGGGGACAAGTGCAGCCAGGATCACCCTGACAGGCTAACAGGAGCTGTAGTAGAAGGGGACGCAGGCTGCAGGAAGTCCTAGGGACAAGCAGAACCAGGGTCTGGAGCTATAGCTGGAGTGGGCATGTCTGCAGGAAGTCCCAGGCATAAGCTGAAGCAGGAGCTATAACAACAGTGTGTATGAGCTGTGAGGATTCCTGTGGGCAAGCTTCACTGGGGTCACCTTGATGAGCAGGCTGAATAGTGGAGCTTGAACTGGTCATGCGGAGATCCAGGAGTAAACAGCATTGGAACCTGGAATTATGGCTGGAGAAAGTATAGTTTAAGGGGAATTATAAGGGGAAGCTGCAGAGCTGGTGTGGGCCTGGGGCTTGGAGCACATTGGGATGGCCTTGGCCAGTTAGCTAGATTGCCTGGATTGTGCTGCAAAAAGGCACTCTTTGGTGCCTCCAACACCAGAGAAAGTTCCCACAGTTCCTCTCCCATTTGGTAGATGCTTTAAGATTAGTAAATGGATATTTTTCTGTATGGTCTATGTGCCCTTAAACTACTGTGTTTTTTGTTTGGTTGTTTTTTGTTTTGGTTTGGTTTGGTTTGGTTTTTGCTGGGCCTCAGGGAAATCAGGTTTATGTGGGTCCTTCAGTGATCCCTCTCTACTGCTGCTTTGTGTGTAAGGGGTGGAATTTCTATAGTATGGTGTCTCTGGCTCTCTTGTTTCTATGTGGTCTCTCTCATTTGTTATGTAGAAGCTGATCAATCAGACTTCAGTTCTTCTTCAGGAGTAATTTCTCTGTCTGTAAGTGTAAATCAAAGTGTTCATGGGAGAAGGTGAGTTTGGGGTCTTTCCATACCATCATCTTGGACCAGAAGTCTTTAGCAGTGCTCAATAAATGAAAATGCCTTCCCTTTCTTCCTCCTCTCTGTTTTCTTGCTCCTGTTTTCCTTTAAATGAAAGGAGCCAGTTTTCTAAAAACCAAAAGTTAAAAAAAGAGTAATTTATAACTTCTCTCAGTTCTTTAAATCAAACAATAATTCAACTATCCTATTTCTCTCAAATACTTTTACATAAATTCTTTTTCCTGAAATATTTCTATATTTATTCCCCTTCCTTTATTTGACTCACAATTTCTTCCCTGAAACATTGAAATCTCACTGTATTCCTCTGGCTCCTGCATGCCTTCCTCTAGCCACTAGTGGCAGAGTGGTAGCTCTGTGTAGAGACTCCACTTTTTTTATAGTATCAGTCTCCAAAACAGCAGCAAAACAGTACTATCTTTATTAATCTCATAAAGGAATCAATAAGAAAAAATGTTGTGTGTGTGTGTGTGTGTGTGTGTGTGTGTGTGTGTGTGTTCAAATTATGGAATCTGTCATTAAAACTCTACATATCATTGCATCGCCACACCATAAATGGGAGAATTTTTAGTAATGTCATGAACATAATGTTACTGGGAGCATTTTGTGCTTCTTTCATAATGCAGATAAATTTGCAATCTGCTTATTCATCATTTGTCTTGTGTTAAGTTGTAAAATATCCTATGACAGATTCCATTTACTTTGTTTAGTTTGGCTTGGTTTTATTTTAATTCAATAATATAAGCTTAGAGCCTGGCATACCTGAATGAACAAACAACAAAAACAAGATTTGTGCTTGGAACCAAGGAGTAATTTTGCAACTTAGCTAACTGGCTGCAAATTCACAATTAATTAATAAGCATTTACAATGTGTGGCACATCTGCATTTTGTCTGCCTGTAGAAATGGATCTGCTTTTCAAACTTTCACCATTGCTTTTCTTTATCCTAACCAAGGTAGAAAAAGATATGCAAGGGTGGAGAGAAAATAACTGTACTCTACATGTCCAAACTTGATGATGTTTTGTTTTGGTGTTTGCATAATAAAATCTGCCTAAGAATGAATTATGTCAAATATGTGTGAGTTTTTTGCTTGCAGTGGTATCAGAAATCTTAGATCCTTCAAACCCTTGAGAAAGACAGACGCATAGTGTCAGCTACCAACTGATTTAAAGGGAAGGTTTTCCATTTTGTGGGAAAGGAAACAGAGCTAAAGTGAATTTGCCCGCAGGAATGAGTGAATCAATGAAAACACCAAGTTAATAGAGATTGGATGACAAAAGGCAGCATGCACCCTGTTGAAGGAGCTCATCTTATCTTTATACAATATTTTTCTACTTTTATTTCCATTTGAATGTCTATATCAACCACACTGAAGCTGAATAACACAGCAAACAGATTTTGTGTTAGTACGCTTATAAAGAATCAAAGGTTATTTAGTAGGAATTTTCTGACAGCAGTAAACCTTACTTTAATATAAAATTCAAAAGCATTTGGAAAGAAAAAGAAGGAAAGAGAATCAGAGGAAATCAAGACAATGTGAAATGAATCTTATAATTCAGCATAGGGATTAAATCTGAGAAGATTCTGTCACTGGCCCTCTCTATCACTCTTCTCTATTTCTAAGGCTCGATTCCATTTTAATCCCTATGTCAAAAATTCAGGCTTTAGCCTTCTGTTTGCTTTCTTTTTTGTCTCCACAGAGCAAGTGTTTTAAATGCAAGATCCATGAACTCCTGGACTCCATGAATGAACTTAGTGAGTGGGAAGTTTATACCCATGAACTCCCTGAAACTGCAAGAAAACTTTTGTGGGAATTGTACAGATGTGCATTTACAGGTAAGAGTCAATGACTTCGATAAATATTTCCATAATGATTAATACCACACAAAAATAATCAAGTTACTGTCATAAATAAATAAATTAACAAGTTTTACACAAGTCTTAATTCAGAAATCAAAAAATATTTTGTTTAGAAATACAAAGAAGCATTAGTTGAAAAAAGTGTTGGCAAGAAAATAGAATTGTAAATTGTGCTACTGCTGTGCTAGACCTATAAAGGTAAAGTATAATTACAATAACAGTAACTTCTTCCCCGTAAAGGGCCACTTTCCCAAACTTGCAGGCTGTACTCAGGCTCTTAATTGATTTATGGACTCAGTGTGTGCCTGATACTGGATGATACAGCTGACTTCTGATGTCTTTCCCTTCCCTTTATATTTCCAGTTGTTTGTTTGCAAAAGTTAAAGCTTTATTTCTAAATCTCTCTGAAATCCCTCTTATTCTCAATATATAATTATGTATTGTCATCCTCTTCTAAATAGATAATATATACATGTTCCCAGTATTCATGATATGATTCTTTGTTTTGCTATGATGATATCATCTTTATAATTGTCAAATTTCTATTACACATCTTCCTTTGTATCCTGAATGACTATAGTTAATATTCAGTGATGGATTTAAGATCTAAAGAAATGCTCAGTTTTAGAAAAGATATTCATCTACAATTCATCTAAAATCTGGAATTTTCAGATTATTGTATTATTGTACTAAAAGCTGATGAATCTAATTAAAAACTAACTTCAGGCTGATCATGGAAAGAATTTTAGAGTTAAGCAATCAAAAGTAAAATTCTCTCCTCAACTTTCTATTGTAATTCTATAGTTGTAGCTAAGATACGGGAAAATAAAAAGGACTCAGTTCTCATTTTTTGTTTCTAAACATTTTACTCACAAATACACTGAAGACTGAGGCCATTTAACAAGGATTTGAAAATGTAAATATAAAAATAAAAGCATAGAATAGGTCAAGGCTAGGTTAGAAGATATCCTGGTGGAATGGTGTCCTTAATCACTCTAAAAGATTTTTCATCTCTACCCAGTAAAGAATAAATATTTCCCATGTACTGAATTAGGTAACCTATGCTCTTTAAGTCAATGAAACTATTAAATAACAGTTATCTTTTATCCTTAATTAGTAAGACTTTTTAAATGTAATTTATGAAAAGTCAATTCAAAATAGCCTAGAGAAAAAATGGGAGAGGGAGATTTATTGCCTTTCATACTATATAAATATTTCAAACCAGCCTAAAATAGACTAAATCTAGAAACTAAAACACAGAGATATAAAAGAGCATTGGTCCAGGACCACTTGCATACTCCTTTGGGCTTACTCTTATTTCTCCTTCAGTTTTGAGTTCTAAATGTTGCCTCCTCTTGAAATTCTTCCTGAAACCCTACAAATCCCAACTAGATGACACCATAAGATGCTTTACATTTTCCATCATGGAATTAATCTCACTGGACTTTTTAAAATTCTAATTCCTAGGGAAATACTGATTGTTCCATAGCCATGGTAATGAGTAGCCACCAGAAGTTTAAAATTGGTTTAATCAATCACAGCTCGCCTCATAAAACATATTTTTGCAAATTGACCAATAAGTAACAGCTTTTCACCAATCAGACAATCAGAAATAGACTCAAACTCAGTCCTCTAAACTCACCTCTAAGTGCCAGCAAATCTACAACATCTCATCTGAATATTTATATTTCTACGGATTATGTTAACCCATTTACACACCTGAAAATCTGCCAAATTTTGAACTCCATTCTTTCCCTAAACCATATATAAGATCAACAGTCTACTGTTCTCAGAGACTGTGCCTGACCAATAGCTCTCCCTTATTACAGTAAACAATAATCTTATCTTTGTGTTTTTGTTTGTTCTCATATTGAGTGGTCATCTCATAATTCTTTGACAGTCTTTGCTGCAATGTCCTGTTTTATTATCAGTACCCACAGCTAGACAATAGACTTCATGAGGACAAAGCTGACTCTGTGTTTGTTACAATTGCATTCTTCCTGTCTGGTAAGAAAATATACTCATGGCATTTGCTGAGTAAATATGTGGATGCATGCAGGAGTGGATGGATGGATGGATGGATGGATGGATGGATGGATGGATGGTTGAAAAGTAGAATAATATTGTCACAAAGAAGGTACTGGGAGATGGCCCACTGGGAAAAAAATCAGAGATCTCACAGGGGAGAAAAATAGCAAAGGTAATGAAACAATTATAATTATAGTGAGACACAAGTAAATACTCTCAAAATAACTGGAGGTAAATTTTAACAGAGTCCTTTTCTGGTTCTCCAGAAGAAAAGATGAAATGATTCAGAGACAATAATTGCCTAAATACACATTTAACCTAATTTTTACCCAAAATCAGGTGGAATCAGAAGAAACTCATGTTACTAAGTCAACGAATCATCACCAAGCCATTTAGAAAGTTGAGAGTTTGAAGCCCATACTTTAGCATTTGATTTATTTAAATCATATTGTCTTAGGTTGAGTTTCCTGGGAGTAGAGCTTAAGATAGAGGTTCTTGCTCAAATGGCTTTCATGAGATTGGGAAGGATAGAATCAGAAAAGTACAGGGGAGGAAAATCTAAACAAGAAGGTTTTCATCATCATCATCATCAACTAGAGACTAGCTTCAGTGTGATTCCTTAGGAAAACTCTAAGGTATGAATTACTAGACAGAGCTGGTTCGACCTTGAGGCAAAGGGGCTTACTTTGTCATTGGCCTTGGTCTGATCGTGGTTGGTTGGAAGGGACTCTTAGCTTGTCTTATTGAGGTGGTTTTTCTTTGGCTGAGGGAAATTCTCAGAGAAGGACAAAAGGCATGAGTGCTTATCAGTCAACACTCACAGCAGCTGAGAGGTAGGTGCACTATGGGGATCTGTGCAAGGAACCAATAGCATCCTATATACAAGGCTAGAGCAGGGTTTCTCAAACTGTCATTTGAGGCTAGAAAATTAATTGTTGTACAAGAGATATTTTGTGCATTGTAGGATATTTAAAAGCATATTTGGCCTCTACCCACTAGATACCAATAGCACCACACCTCTTCTCCCAATTGTGAAAAACTAAAATACCAATTATTGCCAAACGTCTTGTTGGAGCAAAAATCACTCCTATAGAAAATGATTAAAAAGTGAAGGCCAATTAAGTAACTTATCTTCTTAAACAAAGAACAGTGTGTGATACAGAAGTTCATTCATTAGTTTTTGGACAATATTACAAATTGCGAGATAAAGAAAAGAACTCTAAAAGAACAAATTCACAGTTAACTCTTCATTAAGACTTATCTTAACAATTTGCTCTTTCCAAGTACAGAAGTATGCACCTATTAATTGTTTTTAATACATAAGTAAATGCTTCTAACTCAATGTAATACATTTATCTCTAAAGTATTGCATTTTTTCAAGTCACAAAACACATCACCATGGGATTTTCTGACAGTAATGATTATTATATTCTTTTATTATTGAAACTGAGAAAGTAAATATATATATAGTCAAAAATAGGGCTCAGAGCTGGGGATCAGGCCAGGCAGGACATGAAGCAGAAAATCAGAGTATAGTAAACGAAGCTTAAAGTAAAACATCTGTACTTGAAACAGAAAGAGGGCACCAGTTGCATTGATGCAAGAGTAAACTGAGGACATACCTTAAGATATTTCTGCCATTAGTGGCTCAGCAGGGTAGGTGTCAGGTTGCTCCAGCAGCAAGTACCTGAACTAGTCATGGGGGAATCAAGTTTAGTGATGAGATGCTCCCCAGGGTGTCTACTTGAAAAATATGTATGAAGCCTTCCCTCAAGATTCAGATGAGTTTTCATCTTCACTATGAAAACCTCCTTCCCTGCTCTCCTCACAGAGATGAGGTCTTCTTCCACTTGTTTCTACTGCATACTTCTGTTAGATTATTTACCTATTTTTTGCCTATTGTTTTGTGACTGTTGGACTGTTTGTCATTCTGCCCAATTAAATGATGAGCTTCTTAGAATAAGCTTTTTGTCTGTTTTATCATTCACCAAAATTTCAATGACTATTTTCTATTATCTAAATACTGTCTGCCTCAACCTTAATGCTCTGTTCTACCATCTTACAATAAAGGAGAACACGCTACCCCAACTATCCCCCCCAAAAGAGGTATTATTTCCATTACCTTGAAAATAACAAGTCACCCTAAATGTCTACATGCTTCTGTGATGGGCTCTGATTGCCATTCTCCATCCCAGAAGGAGCTGTACCATGATGGATTCAGTGTCTCATGATGTCAGTATGCTCTGGGAAATCCCTATAAAGGAACAAACACAGAGTTCAGAATCCTTGCTTTAGATGATTATCATTGTACATGTCATGTGTGGCTTTGTTATAATAAATGCTATCAGCAAAGTGGTATATTGCACTTGATATATCCCTTATAAATTGCCTGATGTTTATTGCTAGTTTTTAAAACTTAATGTAAGTCAGCATCACCACTTCTCATAAAACTTCAAATTTTTCTAATAGTATTAAAATCTCATGTCATTTTAATGAGATTAGAAAAATTATTTCATTATATTAGAGGAGTCAAATGAATTCTGATATGCCAATAGTTGTTTTTCTTTATTCACATGATTGGTATTAGGTACATAAAATATATCCAAGATATTATATTCAGAATCTTTTCTTTGGAGTAATTATTTATTTTAATAGCCTGATTTTCCCCTATCACATGAACTCCATAAATGACATCATAATACTATGTAAAAATAAGGAAGATTTTATAAACTCATAAAATATTTTTGTTGTATATATGATAGATATTTATATATAATATATGTATGCATGTATTTCTATTATTCTTTAATATATCTCCTACAGTCAAGGTCCAGAACAATAGAATCAGCAGCTAAGCACACAGAGAAACCTGTCTGAGATCACAGTAATACTGTGAGCATTGTAAGCTACATGTTCTGGGGAACACAAACAGTAAGCAATTAGAGTCAGCTATTTCACAATGGCCTACAGTAAAAAGATAATCTTCTGTAATATCATATACCTATATCAGCATACCTATAAAAGCTATATGTTTCTAGACAAAACACAGAATCCAAATATTTATACTGTAGGCCCCACTTATCCATAGGGAATATGTTTCAAGACCCCCGCGCATCCCCATGGATCCCTAAAACTGTCAGTAGTACAAACTCTATAATATATACTATGTTCTGTCCTGTATGTACCCACTTATAATAAAGTTTAGTTTATAAATTTGGCACAGTGAGAAATTAACAACAATAACTGATAATAAAATAGAACAATTATAACAATATACTCTAATAAAAGTCTCTCTCTCTCTCTCTTCTCTCTCTCTCTCTCTCTCTCTCTCTCTCTTGCTGAACAGAGAGATGATTCATGTCTAGCAGGACAGAGGATCATGGTGTGAGATTTCATCATGCTTTTCAGAATGGCACTCATTTTAAAACTTACGAATCATTTATTTCTGGAATTTTCCTTTTAATATATTCAGATCACAGTTGACTGCAAGTAAATGGAAAGCAAACCATAGATAAGGGAGGACCACTGTCTATTTTTTCTTGGTTAAGACTCATCTACTTTAACTGCATGTTTTTATAAAAAGCATTGCCCCACACTGGAAAGCTGTAGTCAAATATACAGCCAGACAGACATCAACATATAGAAACCTCGAGGCATTAGAAAGAATAAGTATGAATGTGCCAAACAAAAATTAGTTTGGCTATATAATTTAAAGAAGAAGATAACTTCTAGAATTTAAGTGTCAAGGTACACATTTTTAAAATACAGTAATTATATTATTTTAAATTCTAAAACAGCAGTGCAAAGAAAATGCTCACTGGATTTTGAGACATTACAATTCTCCATAACCAGAGCCTATTATGAATACCTTTGAGCATAACAGTTTTATACCAGGAATAGATCAAAGAAACTTAACAGCCTTGGGTATATAATTATAGCCTTCTTTCCTTTGATGACGGTATGTAGATGTGGGTGTGTGCAAATATATGTTAACACATGCTCTTCTGGAAAAAAAAAAAAAAAACTTGGGGCAAAAGTCTCTTGCTTAGGCCATGTTGAGTTCTAATTATTTGGGCCCATTAAAACTTCTTATATGCTAGAGCCCTACTAGTTCACTTCTGTTCCTTGTGAAATCAGTTTTTCACTCTTTTAGTTAGAATTTATAAATCTGTCTTCAGTTATTCTCTCTTCTTCAATCTCTATGTATTCATAGCATAGCGTTCAATAATTATTTCTTCAAATTACTTAGTGTGGATATATTTTTACTTTCAAACCTATGGCCTTTCTTTTTTCTCCTTGTTTCTGCAGCAACTTTACTTATTCCACCACAATCATACCATTGCAATGGTGTCCTACAGAGCCATTCATCATACAGAGCCAGTTGCCAGATTAATCTTCCTAATATATTGCTTTAATTATCAATCACTTTCAAAATCTCCAATAATACAGTTATTTTAGTTTTCAAATCTTAATGCTATTTTTTGGTGACTCTTAACCTGAAAAACCACAGCCTATTCAATATTTTTCTTTATACCATTAAATAGCTTATTTTCACCATGACTTTTTGCAAATAGGGTACAGGTTTAACCATAGCTCTGAACTTTCTCTCATGTACTCTCTTGGCCTATAGGCTCATCTCTCTTTCTTTAGTTATTCAAATTTAACTGTGATCTTTAGTCTACCTTGCAACATCATTATTTAATAATGAATTATTCTTAATTCACTTATAATTTTCTTTTATTACCTTCTAATTATTCTGGCATGGTCTATCCAATTTGATGGTGAAATCCTTAAAGGTAAGGACAAATTTTAACAACTATTTCTATGCTCAAAATCATAAACAATAAGCATGTAAAAATAATTACTCATCTTATCAATTCTATATACTGATCTTGATGCACTGTCAGAAAATGTCGCAGCAAAACAATTGAAAGAGAAATAAAAAACGACATTTTCCTTTCAATAAATCAATGTCAATGAAAATATTATATATAAGTTACAGAAAATAGCAGATGCATTAAGTTGAAATCAACATGAGTTTGGAAAAACTCTTTAAGAATATCAAGAAATTGCTTCAGTAGAGTTTACATTTCTTACGCTTTCAGTCAATAGTAATTCTAATAAGTTTTCTTAAGTTGTAAAACAAAGAAGGCAAGAAACCTGAATACTTTTACAAGTAGTGGAAAATAATATGATTACATTTTATAAAACAAAAAATAATAATTAGAAAAATGTGTTTGAAGTTAAGTTCATTTGTAAAAGGTATTGGATTCAGTATTAAGTTAAAACATTTATTTAAAGTTGGGGAAATTTCCAGTCAAGATGATAAAGTAGGTAAGTGCTGTGCTTGATTCCTTTTACAACTACATCAAAATTACAACTAAATTACAGAACAATCTTTATTGACAATCGCCTGAAGTCTAGCTGAACATAAGTCTTATACCTAAAAACACAGAGAAGAAGCCACCTAGAGACTATTACAAGGAGTGGAGACATGAAACAAGATGTCCTCACACGTGCATGGGACAGTCACAGCCTCAGAGGTTTCCCCAGGAGGAACGAGTGGTCCCAGCTTTACACCAGGCTTCCCAGACCAGGGTTTCAGTGACAGGAAAAGTCCCTACAACTCTGGCTGTGAAAACCAGTGGATATTGTGGCTGAGTAATAGAATGGGGTGCTAGAGTCTCAGGCACTCCTCTTAAAGAGTCCGCATGCAGACTTACTGACTGACTCAAGTGCTGAGACAACTTGAAAGGCACCAGGTACTTACTGGGAGGAACTGAATTATCTGGATTCAAGGCAAGGGCTAAGGGACAGCTTTCTCTTGGATAGAAGTCCTGACTGAAGCCATTGTTCCTTTGTTGAACCCTCCCCCTTCTCAGTGAACAGACACAGGCGGCTGCCATATCTGAGTCTCCATCAACTTGATAACATGATTGCCCCACCCTGGTGATTCTATGAGACCCAACCCTACCCAACTTGGGGGTCCACCCAAGCCACTTCCAGTGGCTTTTCCATACAAAAAAACCTATATTTGTTCATGCTGCAACTTCTGAATATCTCAAAGGCTCACAAAACCCAGTTGAGCATCATATGGCCTTGGTGTACCCTGTACTTCTTGCTGAGCACCCCTAAGCCTGGTAGTAGTAGTGGTCAGCTTCAGTTCACAGCTTGGCCTCTGGAGGCACCTCCAAGACCAGAGCAAGTAGAAGTCATCTGTGGATAGTTGGTAGGTCATGCCAGGTAGCCCTGGGAAGGGCACAAGCTGTAGCTGAACTCGGCCTGCCGTGGGGACCCTCCCAGGAAGCTTCAGGGCTGACAAACCCTGTGGTTATCTTCAGGCTGCTTAACAAGAGATGTGGGCATGCTAAAGCCATATGTTGCTGTTTGGGTTTTGCAAGCCTTTGAGAGGGTTTGCCACTCCACAAATATATCTCATTGGGGCTATTGATTACTTTAGGCTGGTTAATTTTAAGAAATAACCAGGAGCTGATATCTTAAGAGAAAGTGGAGGTGAATTACAATTTTTAATGTGATCAATATCTATCTTAAACAACTGTGCTGAAGCATGTTGAATTATTGTACAAATTCGGTTCAAGAGTGGGGCTTCAGTTTACCTTTCAAAATATTTTGGTATAGATTTTAAGACAAATATAAATAAACGCTTTAATTTTAAATGTTATTTTATTATAAATTCAACAAACATGGCAACCAAAAAGAAAAAAATTGAGATATACAAACCCACCAGTATAGCTCATTACTACTTTTCCTTTTGCATATTCCTCTAGTTCTTGTCCATATATTCTACTATTTATATTGCACTCACAGGGTACATACTTAATATTATTAATTTTCC
Source organism: Eonycteris spelaea (assembly GCA_003508835.1). Classification (NCBI taxonomy): domain Eukaryota; kingdom Metazoa; phylum Chordata; class Mammalia; order Chiroptera; family Pteropodidae; genus Eonycteris; species Eonycteris spelaea. Next base: position 1,163,198 of record PUFA01000286.1, on the reverse strand, counting down.
ATGTTGCTACTTGACATAATTATTTTTAAAATATATATATCAATATAATAAATATAGTACATTTTAATTTCTCATTTTATTTTAGACATTTAGTTTTTCTTTGTGACTTCATTTCACTAAAACTTTAATCTTTATGCCCTTTCTCCAAGCTACAAGCACTCTTATCATTAAATTACGTTGTGCATCCACAACTACAGTATTTTGTGTTTGCTCAGAAACATATAATCTCATTAAAGTAAATAACTTTCCCATAACTGCTCCAATCTTGTTATTATTTGTCATATTGATACTAGCCATTCTTATAGGTGTGAGGTGGTATCTCATTGTGGTTTTGATTTTTATTTCCCTAATAGCTAGTGAAGTTGAGCATCTTTTCATATGTTTGTTGGTTGTTTCTATGTCTTTTTGGATGAAGTGTCAGTTCAGGTCCTCTGTCCATTGTTTAATTGGATTGTTTGGTTTTGTGTTGTTGAGTTGTAGGATTTCTTTATATATTTTGGATATTAACCCCTTATCAGAGGTGTTGTTTGCAAATATCTTCTCTTATTCAGAAGATTGCCTCTTTGTCTTGTTGATGGTTTCTTTTTATGTGAAGAAGTTTTTAAATTTGATATAGTCTTATTAATTTATTTTTTGCTTTTACTTCCCTTGTATTTGAGGTCAATTTCATAAAAATCCTTTCTAAAACCAAGGTTCATGAGTTTAGTACCTATGTTTTCTTCTATTTAATTTATTGTTTCAGGTATTATATTCAGGTTTTTCATCTATTTTGAGTTAATTTGAGTGTGTGCTGATAGATAGCAGTCTAGTTGCATTCTTTTGTATATGGCTCTCCAGTCTTCCCAGCACCAGGCTATCTTTTCTTCATTGTATGTTTTTAGCTCCTTTGTCAAATATATATATGCAAATAATTTATATATATATAAATAATTTTTATATATAAATAATTTATATATAAAATTTATATATAAATATAAATATAAATAAATAAATAAATATATATATGTTTATTTCTGGGCTCTCAATTATGTTGCATTAATCTGTGTGTCTGCTTTTTGTTTTGGTGTATTTTTTTTGCCAATACCATGCTATTTGATTATTGTCTCTTTGTAGTATAATTTGAAGTCAACCAGAGTGATGAATCTGGCCTTCTTTTTCTCAGGATTGCTTTGGCTGTTCAGGGCTTTTGTAATTTCAAATCTGATGATTTTCTATTTTTAAAAAAAGTTGTCATTGAAATTTGATGGGGTTTGCATTAAACTGTATATTGTGTTGGGTAACATGGCCATTTTAACTATGATGATTCTTCCAGTCCATGAACATTTCATTTCTTTGTGTATTTTTAATTTTTTTAAAATATTATCTTACAGTTTTCAGTTTATAAATCCTTCACATAGTTCATTAAGTTTATTCCTATTTATTTTATCTTTTCATTTCAGTTGCAAAAGAAATGGTTTCTTTCTTTTCTGAAATTTATATTGTTAGAATGTAGACACAATGGATATTTGTATGTCGATTTTGTATTCTGAAAATTTACTGTATTTTTAAATTGTTTTTAAAGTTTTTTTGGTGGAGTCCTTAGGATTTTCTATATAAAGAATCATGTCATCTGCCAAAAGTGACAATTTGGCTTCTTCGTTCCCAGTTTAGATGCTTTTTATTTCTTTATCTTGCCTGATTGTTTTAGCTATGACTTTTAATCTTGTATTGAATAAGAATGGTAAGAGTGAAAAACCTTTTCTTGTTTCTGATCTTAGAGGAAAAGCTTTCAGATTTTTACCAGTAAGTATAATATTAGCTGATGGTATGTCACATATGACCTTTATTATGTTAAGTTTCTTTCCTTTTATGTCCTTTTTATGAAGTATTTTAATCATAAATTAATGCTGTACCTTGTCACGTGCTTTTCTGCCTCTATTGGTATGATCATATAATTTTTATTCTTTATTTTGTTAATGTGGTATAACACACTGATCGATTTGTATATGTTGAACACCGATACACTGCTGGTGGAATGTAAATTGATACAGCTGTTATAGAAAACAGCTTAGACGTTTCTCAAAAAAATTAAGTATAGAATTACCATATGATCCAGCAATCTTTCTTCTGGATGTTTACACCTCTCAAATTTGAAAACATTTATCTATGAATACATATGCACCCCAATGTTCATTCCAGTATTATTCATGGTGGCCAAGACATGGAAACAACTGAAGTATCTTTCGATAGATGATTATATAAAGAAGATGTGGTAAATATATGCAATGGAATATTACTCAGCCATTGGAGAAATGAATTACTGCCATTTGTGACACATGGATGGATCTTGAGATAATCATGCTAAATGAAATAAGTCAGATGGAAAGGGTTGAGAACCATATGATTATACTCGTATGTGAAATATAAATCTGAAAGCAACAAACAAATAAAAAAAAACTCAGAAATACAATCAGTTTAGTGGTTACTAGAGGAAAGGAAGGAGTGGGGTGGCAGATAAGGGTAAAGAGGATCAAATATATGGTGACGGATGGAGATTTGACTTTGGGTGGTGAACACATAATGCAATATACAGATAACATATTATTGAATTGTATACTTAACACCTTATTAATCTATGTCACCTCCAAGAAATTAAATAATTAAACAAATAAACAAATAATTTTGTACTGTATAGTTTCATTGGCCTTAAATAGTTTCTCTAGTGGGAATAATGAGTATTTTGTGTTCTTTAAGAAACTAGTATATCTAAATGAACTGCTACATGTTCAGTTAGACTTTGACGAAAGCTAAAGATGAAGCTTTTGGGTGCTTCTACAATGCAATCCAGATATGACTATATATTCATATAGTGAAGGAATGGAATGGTAGAGATACATGCAATCCTTTGCAAAACATAAGATATTCTAATGGAAAATAAAACCTGTCACTAACAATTGTTTAAAAGAGAAAAGAACCAAAGTCAAGAAAATGTTAAATATCTACTTTTAAAAAGAAAGATGTATAGTATAAACAACACAAAAATGAGACCTGGAAATTCTAAAAACACTAATTTTAATGTTTAAAAGAAAAAAAAAATGATAGGTAGAAGTGAGGAAGCTGTAACAAAATTGAGCACAACACAATTTGACCTCATAAAATTTTACAAGCCTTCATTTATAATAATATTATTAATGCCCCAATGTAAAAAAACACAAATTATGATTTTTCCCTTTAGATTTATAATAAACTTCTGTTTAATATATTTACTTTTATAAGCCTTCTCTCTTGAACAACATATGCTATAAAAATACATGCATGCCAGTATTTTACCATGAGAATTTTAGTTTTCATCTCATACTAGTGGCTTGCCTTTCTACCCATAGCTATATAAATATGATTTCCATTATATAGCACTTAAGGCCTTTCTATTGATAAGTTTTAATCAACATATTATGTTTAAAAACCCTGATTTTCAAAATAAATTGTTTGAGTACTGTAGCATGATGGGTTTAATTGAATAGTTGAAGGATAAAATGGTAAATACATTGTACTATTTAAACTGTTTCAAAACTGTAGGAAAATGTTTGATATTTAAAATATAATCAAGATGAGACTGCTTAGTTATGAGCAGCAACATACTAGAAAACAGTGAGTGAATAAATAAGATGATTTTTCATCAGTGGCCATTCATTATTTTGTTCTTAGGAAACTGGAAGATATTGTCTTCTTTGAGTTTCAAATATTCTGGTAAAGCTAGTTGTTCCTTAGTTTCCTCGATGTCACCTTGAATTGTTGAAACAAGTGACTGAAAAAATCAAAATTCTTTTCTGATCTGATATAGTCAATATTGACCGCATTGAGAGTTTCTCCATAGAAGTGTTCTTTAAAGGTATGAATGATATGAGTTCCCAAGGACTTTTTTGTATTCTTATAGTCGAGTTCCATCCTATGCTCACTGCCATCTAATGAACATTGCTTCCAACACTGTTCAGCCATAGTAAGTGCCAGGGATATATACTCTGGAAGATCATCTACTACTTGCTCAGGAAAGTTAGTTGTGGGGATGCCCAACTGCTTGGAGATGTGGCCAAAGCCCCATAACACTTGGCCGAGGTAGAAGTAAGGCAGGTGCTTCATGGCGCTGTCCACTTGCGCTGACTGGAGACAGGCGAGATGGAGTCGGGATCCAGGCGGTGCCCTGGTGCCCGGACTAACAGAGTGGAGCTCCGCTGGCCCTCTGAGCCTATGCGCAACGAACCTGGAGGGTCCCGAAACGCTGCAAGCCCCACGCTGCTGACCCAACAGAAGCTGCCAGGAGACTCAGATGCAGCATCTTCACCTCTAGAGCAGCTCTTTTATAACATTTTAAATCAATATATTACCATAAACATCTTTATTTATATATAGATTATTACTTTGAATTAGTTGTTAGTATAAATTCTTAAAATTGGAGTAACTATTTCAAAAGAATAAAAATATCATATCACTGGGAACTAATATACTAAAAATAAGCTGATTCCTTTCTAACAAGTGTGGTAGCAGTGTATAAACAAACCCTCCATAACTTAGCTTTTCTATTTCTTTTTTTAAAATTTGTGTTGTTTTATTTGATTTTCTGAGAATTTAAGAGATAAAAATGAAGCTGGGGATCTTTTCAGTTAATATTTTTGTGCTGTTTCAAAATATGTTTAGCTGGATAATGTAGCATGTTTTACTTTACAATATCTTAGAGATACAAATAAAGGAGGCACTACGTTGACAGGCAAGATTGACTAGCTGAACTCAGTTACTGATGTGTACAACCTGGGTTCAAATCGTAGCTCAGAAATTTACCAGTCATGAAATTCAAGAAAGCTATTGAGCTTAGGTGAAAGTTAAATTCTGAAATCTAGATAGGAAGCTGGAATTCGGAGGCCCTGTTACAAGATAACAGAGCTGTGCCTTGAGAGAACAATTTGGGAACATGACTTGAGCTCCTAGGCAGGGCACTGGCATCTTTCAAAGCCAAGGCTAGAAAATTGCTGAAAATGGGGTCTACAGATTGATTCATAAATTAAAAAAAAAAAAAAGAAAAAGAAAAATAAAATATTTTTGGAAGTTCGTAAGTGACTTACCAAAGAAATCATTCTCAAGAATTGATTCATTTTAGATTATTCCTAAGATTGTTTCTCTAGCTAATGACTTTATAACTCTGGTTTGAAACTATTAAAATAAGATTTTTTTCCCCCTAGAAGTGTGTGTACTATTCATCTCATATTAAAATTAGATTGATTTTTTTTTAATTTAAATTATCCTTAGATTACTCTGTTTTTCAGTACTTAATTCATGTGAGAAGTAGGCAGGAGAGAGCACTGCTTCAGAAGGGCTTCTGTTAAATCTCACTTTATTTATCCCAAGGCCACCATAAGTCCTTCAACAGGCCTAGTAATAAGAGTCAAAAAATAGGATTGCTGTAAGAAATCTACAGAAAACATTCCATAATTTTAAAAATTTAAATCCCAATAAGATAAGAGCTTTTTACTTTATTTGTTCTTTGATTAATTCTGGGTTCGGCTTAGTGGTGATCTCTTATGTAAATGGTGTTTAAATTCCACTTTATTCTGAGTTCTGTTTGAAAACTTACAAGTGAAAAATCTATGGATATTAATACCCCAGGATCACTAGCTTAAAAAAAAAACAAAACAAAACAAAAAAAAAAAAACACTTAATGTGACACAGCCAAATATTTGGGGAAACTATTTTTAAAGGAGTCAAGCCCAGGCTTTAATGCAGAACCTTAGATGGCACTGGGTTATGCAGTCACAGTGACCTGGGCTTAAAATATCTTAAAGTATAAAATAGCATCTTCAGAATGTAGAAAAAAAAGCAAACTAGTAGTAGACTACTTGAATTCTAATTTAATTTAATTTTATTTCATCCAAATTAATTTTGGTTGTCAATAATTGTATGAACTTGAAAAAAATTACTGAACCCTGCATGTGTCAGTTTTCTCAAATAAAATGATAATCAGTTATGCTGAGCAGTGATTGTATTGTATCCCTCAAATGTGAAACTTTTTTCTTCTAGGTGAGAAATTCCCATAGTAAATTTTAGTGGTAGGCTAGTCACTCAACACCGAGACTAAAAAGGCCAGAAACACACTTCCCCAGTGCTTTGGCAACAAGGATGTGGGCCCATGACTTAAGCTTGGATAATCCAGTCCTGCCTGGACTTTTGAATTTATAGTGACAGAGAGAAATTCATTTTATCTGTAGCTGCAGTGATATCCTGAGGCCAAACAGCAGAGGCAGTGGTTGCAGAGCTGTTGACTCATACCCAGTGCTGGCCTTAATGGGAGAGTGCCCTCAGGGTGTGGTTCCAGCAATGGCTGCAGTGCCATTTCAACAGACCATTACCAAGCAGAAACTTGTTTTTGGAAGCCTAGGCTTTTTGGTTCACATTCACATTTCTGAGTGTTATGGTACATACCACCTTCTCAGAAATTATGGGAGCTACCCAATATCTTTTTATTTTCTGTTTGCTTAATTCAGCCAAAGTCAGTTTCTGTTATTTCTAAGAAAACTGAATACTATACCTGGATACCTTGCAAAACTGTTGTGAAATCTGAGTTGTTTGAAGGATTCTCTTGAAATTCCTTAAAGAATAATAAATGTGATCTAATTTCATGCCTCTGACCACAGTACATTATCATCAATAACATTTATTTTCAGATGAAATTTAATATTTCATTATTTTATCAATAACCATAATGCAAAATATATTTTAAGCATGTAACAACTTGTTATTTTCTATGTGATTTAAAAACAACAACAAGTAAGACATTTACGCCCCCCCCCCAAATAATAATTCTTAAGAATCACTCCATCACTTCAATCAAGGCAGGCTAAATTAAAAAGTCAAAAAATATTAGTTTATTGATTTCCTTAAAATTAAATGTAGACCTCTATCTTCTCTTACCACAAAACAAAATATTGAACTCTGTCCTTCATGCATATTTCAAATGCCGATCTTATTTTTCATTGCTTGTAAGAATTGGACTTTAAAAGGAAGGAAAAACCAGAGCCACTTGGAAGTCATAGAGGTCAGGCTGTGGCCTGGTTCTGGTCAGAACACACTGAGAGTCACAATGCCTGAATAAGGGCCACTTTCAGTTGTCATTTTTCAATCAAAACACATACCCAGAATTTGAAATATCATATATAAAACACCATATTCTGAAATTGGTATTCTATTTCACTTGGCATCTTCTATTTGTTTTACTTGTAAAAAGAAAATAATATGTTTTTTCTTTTCACTCAATTTGAATTCTATATGAAATAATAAATATCCATAAGTTATAAAATAATAATGCCAAAGCAAATTGGAAATTGATTATGAAGTTGGATGGGGTTTCTCATATGTTGATCATATTGGCCACATTCCTTCTATGTTCCTGAATGTTTATTTTACACTAAATTGTGAAATGTATTCATCAGTTGTACAAAAGGGGAGTTAAAAGCTCCCCTAAAAGTACAAAAATATAGAATAAACTCAATATGAATTCAATTAACTGTTTATTTTTTTAGATGTGTTTTCTTTTTAAGTCTCTCCTCTCTTCTCTCTCTCTCTCTCTCTCTCTCTCTCGCTCTCTCTCCTCTCTTTTTGAAAGACTGTAGAACTTTTCATCTCTTGATTCCCAGGGACAGACACTCCAGTAGGCTTCCTGGAGCAAATCTAACATCGCCTAGTAATGCTTATGTACAAAGGCAGTGGCCTGGGAAATAGGTCTCTGTGTGTCAGGAAGGGATCAAAATCCTGGACTGGAGGAGCTCAGGCCAAAGTCACAAAAGGATTAAATGGATAAATGCTTCTTACGAAAATGCCCACATATGCATCTTATATCTTCATTTTAGACTGAAGTTTAAAAGGGTATAAATTTCTTACACTTCTTTCTTTCCCAAATCTAAACTATCTTTAAGCAGAAAAGGGGTGGGATGACCATTGTTCCAATTCTATAGTCCAATTAATAATCTGATTATTATTTTGGAGAGAAAAGAACATTACCAAATGAAACATTTTCGTCAGTATAAGCAAGACTGCTCAAGGAACGAATCTGAACATGGTTGGTTTTAACTGTGAAGGCTTTGGGGGAGGGAGCGCGGGGGAGAGAAGGTAGTTAGAAAATCTCTCAGGGAATCTACACACTTTAAAACCGGACAAACACAAGGGGGCAGGAAGAGCTAAAGCTCTGGCTTCAACCGGCTGACTGAAACGGGAGCTAATAATCTATTTTAGTTCTCCCTCTGGATATAATTCTGTTGCATGCAAAGAAATGTGATGCTGACAAATGGGTTTAGTTTGTACTTGGTCTAATTACTGCGAGGACAACAGGGACGTCTCTAATGACAGCTACAACAGCTCCGGCTTTGGAAGAGCCTGGGCTACATTCCCTAAAACTTACTCTTTAGTGCTAGTCGCGCGATTACAATCAGACTGCATTTCTCACGCATTCCAAATACCTTTTTTACTTACTCTGTGAACTTTGTAAAGGAGGGACTTGTTATAAACTCAGTAATCCAAGGGCTGCACCAACTGTAATTAACGAGGAAATGGCAGCGTGGGGAGGAATCTGCTCTAGCATTGTCTTTTTATTTCCTCTGTCCTTTTGCAAATATGCCTTTAGAGTTTCCTCCCAAACTGCAAACTGCTCCGGGTTTCTATTCAAATTCAAGCGGCACTGCATATAATTTTCTCCTCGGTTTGCAAGTTTCGGTGAGAACCCCTTACGCGGGATTCCATTGACTTGGGGGATGGGGGCTAAAATGATAATTCTGGATTGAAGTCCGCTGAAGAAGTGAATCTAGCCCAGCGGCTAACACCCAGAACGCAGCAGCCCTAGCAGCCTAGAGTGGAGCGCGAGCAAGGGAGGGCAGCTCCAGGCCTCGCTTTCCCCTCACTTTCAAGATAGTCTGTTGAGTCTTTTACCTCCACCCCTTTCGGCGCTTTCCCCGCCTCCGCCCCTATCAGCTGATTGGCAGAAATCGCTATCCAATCCACGACTCCAGGCCTCCCTCTGGGACCAACAATTGGTTTCCTGGAGGACGAGAGTTAAGGGGTGCAGGGGGAGGGATTTCCCTCAAAGCTCAAGATCCCGGGACTTCGGAACGAGGAGTGGTGCCACTCAGTTCCCTGCGACCCTGAACCGCGAGTGGCTTGAGGCCGACGCGCGGTAAGAGCTTGTCCTCTGCTGCTGCTACAGTCCGGACCGCACCACGCAACTTTCCCATCTTTCTGGCCCAGCCTCCGCTACAGCAAAACCCTGTGCAAACGGAGCGCGGAGTTAGTTCCTGGCTCTTTCCGGAGTAGTATCTTGCTCCCTGCCAGCGACTGGCTGCGCACTCTCAGGCTGACCTGTCGGAGCCCTACACCTAGACCATGCACGCAGCCAGGGCCCCCAGGATCGCCTCCTGCGCGCGCCAGGCAGCCAAATGCATCAGTTTTCAACCCACGGCTTCGCCTCCGCCGCCGATCCGGCTGCTACTACTGCTACTGCCCTCCTGTCACTGGTAAGCCGCGCTCGGCACAGCCCAATGCCCCTGGTAGGGCGTTGCTGTCCTCGGATCTCGCGGGGGTTGCAGGGCTCCCAGCCGAAGAGGTTATAGTGATGGCGAACCGTGGGCTCCGAGTACCCTTTGGCCGTGAGGTCTGGCTGGATCCGCTACACGACCTGGTGTTGCAGGTGCAGCCAGGGGACCGCTGCGCGGTTACCGTGCTAGACAACGACGCGCTGTCCCAGCGACCCGGCCACCTGAGTCCCAAGCGCTTCCCATGCGACTTTGGCCCTGGAGAGTGAGCTACTCTCACCTAGGCGCGCGGAGCCCGTCGCGAGATCGCGTCCCGCTGCAGCTGCGCTACGATGCTCGGGGAGGGACGGCAGTGCTACCCTTGGTGCTAGAGGTGGAGGTACTTTTCACTCAGCTGGAAGTTGTAATTCGAAACTTGCCCCTGGTCGTGGAGGAGCTGCTGGGGACCAGCAATGCCCTGGACGCGCGGAGCCTGGAGTTCGCCTACCAGCCCGAGACTGAGGAGTGTCGTGTGGGCATCCCGTCTGGCTTGGGCTCGCTGCCTCGTTATGGGGAACTTCTCCACTACCCTCAGGTCCCAGGACGCGACAGCGAGATGGGAGCCCGGGAGCCTCTCCTGATGGACTGCAAAGCTTTCCAGGAGCTAGTGTGCGGTACCGCCACACAGCCCCCAGTCGCTCACCAAACAGGGACTGGGTGCCCATGGTGGTGGAGCTGCGCTCGCGAGGGTCTCCTGTGGGCAGCCCTGCTTTGAAACAGGAGCACTTCCAGGTGCTGGTGAGAATCCGAGGAGGGGTCGAGAACACCGCACCCAAGCCCAGTTTTGTGGCCATGATGATGATGGAGGTGGACCAGTTTGTACTGACGGCCCTGACCCCAGACATGTTGGCAGCTGAGGATGCTGAGTCTACCCCTGACTTGTTGATCTTCAACCTCACCTCTCCATTCCAGCCCGGCCAAGGCTACCTAGTGAGCACTGATGACCGAAGTCTTCCCCTCTCCTCCTTTACACAGAGAGACCTGAGCCTCCTGAAGATTGCCTACCAGCCACCCTCTGAGGACTCTAACCAGGAACGTCTCTTTGAATTGGAGTTAGAGGTAGTGGACCGGAAGGAGCAGCCTCAGATCCTTTTGCCTTCATGGTGGGTGTGAAGCCCATGAACACTCTGGCTCCTGTAGTCACCCGGAACACTGGCCTCATTCTCTATGAGGGCCAGTCCCGGCCCCTCACAGGCCCTGCAGGCAGTGGACCACAAAACTTGGTCATCAGCGATGAGGATGACATAGAGGCAGTGCAGCTAGAGGTAGTGGCTGGGCTCCAACATGGTCACCTGTCCTTCTGGGTGCCTCCAGTGGCAAATCTGCCCCAAGACCTTTACAGTAGCTGAGCTGGCAGCCGGCCAGTCTATACCATCATGATGACAAAGATGGCTCACTGAATGACAATCTGGTGCTTCGAATGGTGGATGGAGGACGCAGACACCAGGTGCAGTTTCTGTTCCCTATCACCTTAGTACCTGTGGATGACCAGCCACCAGTTCTCAATGCCAACACTGGGCTGACACTGTCAGAGGGTGAAACAGTGCCCATCCTACCCTTGCTCTAAGTGCGACTGACATGGACTCAGATGACTCTCTGCTGCTTTTTGGGCTGGAATTCCCTCAACTACAGGGCATTTGCTTCTCCGCCAAGCACATCCTCCCCATGAGGTAGAGGACCTTATCAGGAGCCCTTGGAGGAAACAGGGAGTATTCTATGAGAAAATAGTGACAGAGTGGCGGCAGCAGGACATAATGGAAGGGAGGCTGTTCTATAAGCACTTTGGGCCCATAGACTGGGCCAGTGATGGATCAGTTCACATTTCGAGTCCAGGATAACCATGACCCGCCTAATCAGTCTGGGCTACAGAGGTTTGTGATTCGCATTTATCCTGTGGATCGCCTCCCTCCAGAATTGGGCAGTGGCTGTCCCCTTCGGATGGTAGTGAAGGAATCCCAGGTAACACCACTAAGGAAGAAGTGGCTGCACTATACTGACCTAGACACAGATGACCGAGAACTACATTACACAGTGACTCAGCCTCCAATGGACACAGATGAAAACCACTCACCAGCTCCATTGGGCACCTTGGTCCGACTGACAACTCTTCTGTTGTGGTGACTCATTTACCCAAGCCCAGATCAACCACCATAAAATTGCTTACAGACCTCCAGATCAGGAACTGGGAGTGGCTGCCCGAGTGGCCCAGTTCCAATTCCAGGTGGAGGATCGAGCTGGGAATGTAGCTCCAGGCACCTTTACCCTTTACTTGCAGCCAGAGGACAACCAGCCACCTGAGATTCTAAACACTGGCTTCACTGTTCAGGAGAAGGGACACCACATCCTGAGTGAGTCTGAGTTACACGTGAATGATGTAGACACTGATGTAGCCCACATCTCTTTTACTCTAACACAGGCACCCAAACATGGTCACATAAGGGTATATGGACAGATACTGCATGTAGGTGGGATTTTCCACTTGGAGGACATAAAACAGGGTCGGATTTCCTATGACATAATGGGGATGAGTCCCTGACTGATAGCTGCTCCTTGGAGGTCAGTGACAGACACATGTAGTGCCTCATCACTGAGAGTGAATGTTGCGGCCAGTGGATGAATAGGTGCCAGTTGCTGACCTTCTGCAGGTCTCTGGGTCCTATCTAGATGTTTTAGAGAATGGGGCTACAGAAATCACTGCCAGTGTTATCAAGGGGACTGATGAGGGCACTGATGATTTTAATGTTGACTTTCTCTTGGAAGATCCACCCTTACATGGAGAAATCCTGGTCAATGGAGTTTCAGCAGAGAAGTTTACCCAAAAGACATCCTGGAAGGCTTATTGTCTATGCCCACACCGGTGGTGAGATAGGCCTAATTGCCCAAAGAGAACTCTCTTAACCTGAGCCTGTCAGATACGTCTCCAGAATGGAGAATAGGTGGCAATACTATCCAAGGAGTTACCATATGGTGACCATACTTCTGTCGACAGCCAAGCCCCAGAAATTTCTGTGGGTGAACAGTTTATAGTAATGGAAAGGTGATAAAAGTGTTATAACCTCAATGCATATAAGTGCTGAAGATGTTGATTCCCTAAATGATGACATTCTTGTGCACTATAATTATTCAGCCTATCTCAGGTTATGTTGAAAACATTTCTCCAGCACTCAGGCTCTGAAAATCAAGAGCAGGAATTGCCATAAGTGCCTTTACCCTGAAAGATCTCAGGCAGGGCCATGTTAACTACGTCCAGAGTGTCCATAAAGGAGTGGAACCTGTGGAAGATAGATTTATATTTCGTTGTTCTGATGGCATTAACTTTTCCGAGAGACATTTTTTCCCCATTGTAATCATTCCCACCAATGATGAACCAGCCAGAAATATTTGTGAGAGAATTTATGGTGATGAAGGCAAATGAGTCTGGTGATCGACACGCCCATTCTCAATGCTGCTGATACTGACATTCCCCGGATGATCTAACTTTCACTCTACCCAATTTCCTACTCATGGTCACATCAATGACCAGCTGATAATGGCACGGTTTTTAGTTGAAAGCTTCACCTTGGACCAGATCCATAGAGAGTTCCAGCATTATTTATGAGCATTGACATTCTGAGACCCAGGAAGATAGTTTTGTGATTAAACTAACAGATGGTAAGCACTCTGTGGAAAGATGGTCCTATTATGGTTATCCCTGTTGATGATGAGACCCCAGAATGGCCATTAATAATGGACTAGACATAGAAATTGGGAAACAAAAATTATAAACAACAAAATATTAATGGCAACTGATTTAGATTCTGAAGACAAATCCTTGGTTTATATTTATTCGTTATGGGCCAGGACATGGCCTATTACAAAGACAAAAACTTACAGGTGCCTTTTGAAAATGTAAACACTAGGCATGAATTTTACCCAGGATGAAGTGGACAGAAACTTAATTCAGTATGTCCATCTTTGGGCAAGAGGGCATTCGGGATCTAATTAAATTCGATGTGACTGATGGCGTAAATGCCTCATAGATCGCTACTTTTATGTGTCTATTGGGAGCATTGATATCGTCTTCCTGATGTGATAAGTAGGGAGTATCTTTGAAAGAAGGTGGTAAAGTCACCCTTACGACAGACCTTACTGAGCACTAGTGACTTGAACAGTCCTGATGAAAACTTAGTTTTTACCATCCCAGGGCTCCCATGAGAGGCCTCTTGGAATGCACAGATCAACCTGGAGTGTCCATCACATCTTTCACTCAACTCCAACTGGTGGCAACAAAATCTACTACATCCACACAGCTGATGATGAGGTGAAAATGGACAGTTTGAGTTTCAAGTCACTGATGGACGTAACCCTGTCTTTCGGACGTTCCGTATCTCTATTAGCGATGTAGACAACAAAAAGCCCGTGGTTACTGTCCATGAACCTGGTTGTCAGCGAAGGTGAAAACAAACTGATCACTCCCTTTGAACTCACTATTGAAGACAGAGATACTTCCCTGACAAACTCCTAAAATTCACTGTCACCAGATGCCTGTTCTGGTCAGCTCCTACTTAACAATACCAGACCTGCCATGGTTTTTACCAACAAGGACTTGAATGAAAACTTAATCAGCTACAGGCATGATGGCACTGAGTCAAGTGAAGACAGCTTCTCCTTCACGGTAACTGATGGTTCCCATACAGAATTCTATGTTTTTCCTGATACAGTATTTGAAACAAGAAGACCCCAAGTGATGAAGATCAGTCTTAGCTATTGTGATAGTGTCCTCAAATTGCAGTGAACAAAGGGGCCTCTGCACTTCGCACTCTGGCCACTGCCACTTGGGGATTCATGTTCAAAGCAAAATATTGAAAGCGGAAGACAGAGACAGCTTACATTTTTCACTTAGGTTTATTGTTACAGAAGCCCCTCAACATGGATATCTTCTCAACCTGGGCAAAGGCAACCACAGTGTTCACTCAGTTTACACAAGGTATGGCTCACTTTTCTTTCCTTATATATAACAAAAGGGCACTCCAGGTCTTATTTCTTGAGGAAATGTTTGTTGCTGACAACTTTATTAAGTAGAACATCAAATTGGAGTCCAAGAGAGAGGAAGGAAAGGGAAATAAAGGGGAGGGAAGGATTCAGGGACTCTCTTTCTTGAGAGAACAGTTCCTTTCTTGTCAATGTCCCACTGCAGTGACCTTTATTAGTGGGAGTATTGACGTGTTTTGATAGCAGTAAGGTTTGTTTGCCAAAGTGGGAGCCAGACTTTGGTAAATCAAAAGGCAGGCTTTCCAACTCTGCTCTGCTTGCCATGCCTGCCCTCTGAGCAGACTGTTTTGCATACTGCAAATTGTTTATGAAGCATTTTAGCGCCTTAGAGAGAGATAATGCTTTCTAAATTCTGTATATTCAGATTATTATTATCACATGCCATTTAAATAGAGCCTTCAAATTTATATTACTTGATTAATTTTTAGAGCATTGTTCTACTACTAATATAGTTGTTAGAAACTTTGTAATGAAAATAAAAAGATATATTTATACTTTGTAAATTTCATAATTTTATATTTCATGACAAACACTTGTCCAAAGACAGAAGAGGTAAACTTCTATCTAGATTTATAAAAATTATATGTACAAGGCATTACTATGATACACACAAAGTGAGAGTTTAAGAAGACATGGTGTACAAAAGACGGTATGTCTGTCACCAAAAATATGCATCCACTTTATTATTAAGAACTTAAAGATATGCTAACAAGATAATAGTATAAGGAGAAATTATTTTCTCATTTTAGACCTTTGTCCTGTTTCAAACATAATGACAAACACTGGTTGTATCTGCATTAATTTGCATTCTTGAGGCTAAAGCATTTTTCTAACCTGGTTTTTCTTTGTGTAGACAGGAAGGGCAGGAGACCTATGCAGAGTTACTCAGTGACTGAAAGGAGTAGCCCATTCAAGCCTGCTTGCTTAAAAGTTAGGGCTCTATTCTGTAGAACATGCAACTTTCATTACAAAAGACTTTGGGCTGCTTTCATGAAAATCTCACTGTGTCAGAATGGAAATCAGATCTACCCTATGTGGACTCTGTGGGTAGAGATGGAGTTTTAACCCAGGGCATCCCAGTGCTGGTTTCTTTTCATGCTACAGTGCTGTGCTCTTAGATAACTAATGCTTTAATAAACATGGATGTCACTGTGTAGGGTTAAAGTGAACCAATTCTCTTTTTAGATACTGGCAATAGCCTCACACTCCAACCTCCTGATTCTTGGCTGAAAGCCTGAATATATTCTAGGGCCTGCAGGGACAGGAGAACCTCAGAGTGCCAAGTGTCATGCTAGACCAGCAGGAAACTTTTATGTGAAGGCTTTCTGAGGCTAGAGATGCCATGCAATCTTAGATTGGTTTATTTTAATCGAAAGTGAAGAGGATGAAAGGAATATATTAGAGGATAGAAAATGTTACTTCAAATCACTCCTCTGACCTGAAAAAGGAAAATAATTTAGAAAATTTTAAAGGCATTTTTGAATAACGGTAGACAAATGATTTATTTAAATTCTATAAACAAAGTCCAACAGCTCAAAATATTAGACTATCATTTCTTAAATATAGGGCTCTAAAATTATACTATTTCATTACAGATTGTTGTTTTATCTCCCACTGACTTGGATTCACCATGATTATTTTTTATGGTCATTTGTAAATGAAGAGTAGTTGTATATTTATTATAAAAAGTAAAGATAATTTTTAAGATTATTTTTAAAAAATAAAATATTACATTCCATAAGAACTCAAGTATTGACTAGGAAAATTGTTGGTATTAACTACACAGCACTCATTTGAACAAGTTGAGACTGGAGTTTGGTTCATAGCAGTTATTTATAGAGATTAGATAAATGAGTAAAAATGGAGAAAGCTCTGTCATAGAGCTACATGGCTGTTCTTCCAGTAGGGGAAATGAAAGTAGTGTCTAGAGTTAGGATTATGCTGCCTTTTTTCCCTGTTTTGTTTTTATTATGAAGGGATAAGCTAAACTATATTTTGATGGATTTTCAATAAACTAAATTAAGTCAATAGCACATGTGGCCAGAGAAAGTTATTCCCAAATTAATTGACTGAATGATCAATAAGAGAACAAAAAATTCATTCTAAAAACATATTAAATTTCATTATCAGGAAAAGATAACAAATTAGGAAAATTAGGGAAATTATTAGTTATTTCACAACTTTGCTCTATGCAAGGTGCCCCGCTCTCTCCACTCTACGTCTAAATCACTTGTCTCAAGTACCTGAATTTTTTTTTTCTTGTGGAGATAATTTATAAATCACTTTTAACATTTCCCAAAGAGTTTAAAGCAGAGTGTGGTTCCAGGCATGTTAATAAACTTAGATTTTTTTTTTTTTTAACCCATGGAATGATCGTGTAGGTATACTGAAAAATATCTGATGCATGTTTAACATTGAGAAGAAAATCTAGCTAATTAGATGTTTACTTAAAGACGATGGCATATTTTGGCTACTACATTTTTATCTTTTAATACTTCTATGCCTAAGAAATGAGTGTACACACACACCCACACAAACACACACACAGAGTTTATGTTATTTTTAGAGGTACCAGTAGAATAACAGCATTATGATCAAAGTCTTTATTTACTAGAAATATTAAAAAGTTCCCTTTTTGAACATGAATTATTAATAGAGTTATAAAAAAATGAAGTTTTGTTCCAGCTATCAATATCTCATGCTGTAACTTGGAGGGGAAAATTTGCCACCTGACTGTCATATAGCTGCATTCATGTTCTCTTTACTTAAAATTAAAAAAAAAAAAAGGTTTTAAAATTGTTTTATTTTTTAAGACAATTTCGATTTTTTTATTTTTATTTTTTCATTTTCCATTTTGATTTTCTACTTTTTTCTTTTTGTTCTTTTTCAATTATAGTTGACATTCAGTACTATTTTGTGTTAGTTTCAGGTGTACAGCATAGCGGTTAGACATTTAATATAACTTACAAAGGATTCCCTGATTAGTCTAGTACCCACCTGGCACTAGAGATAGTTTATTACAGTATTATTGACTATATTCCCTATGTTGTACTTTACATCTCTGTGACTGTTTGTAGCTATCAATTTGTATTTCTTAATCCCATTGCATTTTTTACCAGCCCCCAATCCCTCTCCCATCTGGCAACCATTAGTTGCTTTTGTGTGTCTCTGAGTCTGTTTCTATTTTGTTAATTTGCTTATTTTGTTCTGTAGATTCTGCATGTATGTGAAATCATATGTATTTATCTTTCTCTGTCTGAGTTCTTTCACTTTGCAAAACCCTCTAGATCCATCCATGTTGTCCCAAATGGTGGGATTTCATTTTATGGCCAAATAATATTTCATTGTATATATGTACCACTCTTTCTTTATCCAATTATCTACTGATGGACACTTTAGTTGTTTTCATATCTTGGCTATTGTAAATAACACTGCATGAACATAGTGTGCATATATCTTTTCAATTAGTGTTTTGGACTTTTTTGGATATAATACCCAGAAGGGGTATTACTGGGCATAAGGTAGTTCTCTTTTTAATTTTTTGAGGAACCTCCAAACTATTTTCCATAGTGGCTTCATCAGTTTACAATTTCACCAGCAGCATATGAGGGTTCTCTATTCTCTACATCCATGCGATAATTTTGCTTGTTGATTTACTGAAGATAGCCATTCTATCACGTGTGAGGTGATATCTCATTGTGGTTTTATTTTGTGGTTCTCTGATGATTAGTGATAGTAAGCATCTTTTCATATGTCTATTGGCCATCTGTATGTCCTCTTTGAAGAAATGTCTATTCAGATCCTCTGCCATTTTTTATTAACATTCAGTTTTGAGATGGTGATTTTTTTTCAATGAATCTATCTACTAAGTACTATAATTGTTTTTTTTTTTAAGAAAACATTAATACAGTGAATGTGTGTACTAAACAGTTTTTTTTTTCTTTTCTCATTATAGAGCTTTTAGATTTCTTAGAAAATTAAATAAGGAAGGGGTGTGTTGAAAAAGGATCTTCCAGATGACCAGAAGGACATTGACCTTATGTTAGTGATGCATAGTTAGTATAGTTCACTTAATTTCTTACTGATAAATTAAAGATTGTAAAAGCTAAGATTATAAGAGTAAATAGGTTAAGGACTGTGCAGGGAGCTTTTCTGCTTATCCTTCAGAAACATCATACATAGGAAAGTAGAGATGCAAGTGTGGTCCTCTAGACCTCTGGCTCTTTTATTTTAAGTTAAAAATATTTTATCTTTTACTGAATATTAGAACCTCGGCAAAGGACTGTGGGAAGTTAAGCTAAAAAAAATCCCAGAGATTTTCAATCTTCTAGAAAATGTCGCCATACAGAAAGCTAAAAATGACACAAGGCAGAAATTGGGGAAATTATAGTAGAGTTTAGAAATGAAATGCTAAGGGAGAATAAAACATTTGAAGCTGTTTCACCTCTGAGTATCTCTATTAGCAAGAAGTCACTATAAACTATTAAATCAGAGTTTCCCCTTCTCATATGTCTGATTATAGACGAGTCACTTCCAAAACTATATGAGCCAAGGTAGAGCATACGCTTCACATCTGTAAAATGGAACTATAGACATTTATAGAGTAATTTGTTGATTCTAATACCTTGTATCACTTAAGACTATTCTTTTAGAAAATCACTTTTTTAAAAATTATAAATAATGTGTTTAAACTCCATAACATAAACTTATTAGAGGTGTTAGGAGATGGAAAAATGAAAGAGCACGCAAGAAACAAATATTACATACCATTGTTAAAGCAATTTTTTAGCTATGATCTTGATTTTATGTAGCCTTGGAAATAATTTTTTATTCATTGTCCCAGATTAAATAAAGTCTTGGTTTGAATATCACAGAATAGAGTATTTGTTTTATTATGTTGTTTGTGTGACACTGTTAAGGAGAGGAACTGGGTAGAATAGATGAATAAATTTTAAAAATTATATGTTATCAATACTAAAAACAAACTATGCCAGTGAAGTTGATAGCTGGAGTAGACAACAACAGAAAGAGCACTTCTGAGCAGAATAACTTCCCTATGAAAAAAATGTTTAGCTTTTATTAGATGCTTTCTGTTCTAAGTTCTCTCTGACATTGAGTCATGATAGTTATTTCGATCTGGGATTTTTAAAAAATCTCTTATTTTTTCTTTCAAAAATTGGACTGCTTAAAAACAGCCTACTAAACCAGGATAGGTAAGAAAGTTAGCTTGAGGGAGAGTAGAGAAATATCTTTCTTCTTAGGGACAATCCTACAGGGAGGCAAAGGGTGTGATTTCAATAATGCCAGGAAATCTACCAACCCTTAAAATATCTCTCTTTCCACCTGTCATGGAGCATGACTTTTCATATTCAGGCAGTCTCTCCTTTGTGCATGAACATGCAAATGCCATTGGAAGGGAAACACCTTGCTTTTTGTTATAACCTAATTCTTACACTCTATTTATCGGTGTAAGGGATCAGATTTTTATGAGACAGCTGAAATCAAGTAGCTTAGAGATATAAGAAATAAGATAGCACTGTTTTCCTTGGGAAAAGGGGATGGTTACAGAAAAGTAACAGCCAATAAAATTTATTCACAAGTCACCAATTTTGCCTTAGTAATTAATCATCTTGTTCTTTGGTTATTTTCTAGCTGACATTGATGATATGAAAATATATATTTTAAGAGAAGGAGCTAATGCCACAAGTGATTTGTTCCATTTTACAGTTGAAGATGGTGGTAAGTATTCCATTCTCCTGTTAATATAAACAAGGAGAGTGACTTTTATTGGTTGCTCTTTGACAACTGATTTTATACTGAGTAAATTTGGCATTTGCTATAGAAAATCTAACATTCTCCGTCTGAAGCAAAATTATTCTGCAATGATTATAGATAAATGTTCTAGTTATGTTATTTTTGTCTTATGAGTTGTAAAGCATGAAAGACAAAGATGTATATAAATAGGATCCTATGTCCAGTTATTTGGATTATGTTTTGCATGAGGCTTCCTGCTTGAGATGACAAGAGTACGTTGGAATTCAGCTCAGCTCCACTTGCAAGCTATTTTCCTACCCAAATGTGCCCACTGGAGTGTCTCTGCTCAAATACAAATTAAAACAAGGTGCCTTTTTCTAGTTTGCACAAGGGTACTGTGTGACTAATGTTAGTGGATAACATGTTGCATTCACTAAGAACTCAGCGCTAAATAAATGTATGTTTTAATCTAACCAATCTCAGTAAATCTAATGATTTCCTTATTTGGGGGAATTTTATGACAGTCTAGCTAAAATTTTCCTTGGCGAAGTCTGAAGAATACTGCAGAGAATAGGATATGACCTATAGTCTAATTCTCTTTAGCAATATTATTGTCATTGCTCCCTCAAAGCTTTGACTGCTGCTCAAGCTCTTCAGCTTTCTTCCTAACTCTAGATTAGGAGGAAAAGTGGCTATTTCTAGGTTGATCATAAAGATGGTTTTTTTGTTGTTTTTTGTTTGCTGCTGCTGCTGCTGTTGTTGTTGTTTCTCACATTCTCTTCAGAGAAGCAAAAGAACCTTAGGAAGGATGTGTGTTTTGTAAACAGAATACAGGAAGTGAGGGGACGTGTGAGAAAGAAAAGAGTGGGAGAAAAATAATTTAGATTGAGTCATCTGGTTCCTTATGACGTTTTTAAAATGGCCTGCTATTATGTCATCTATCTCAAAAAGATTACATGCTTACCCTTCACATTTTTGAAGCATTAAACTATCATTGAACTAGCATAATCACAGCTCTGAAAAATTACATTTGCTGGGTGTGTGCCAGAGGGGCAAAAATATGATAACTTGGGTTCAACTATTTTCATTTCTACTATCAATATTTAATAGACTTAAGTCCTTTATTTTTATAGTAATATTTTACTTTCCCCCTCATCACACACACACACACACACACACACACACACACACACACACACACACACACTCTCTCTCTCTCTCTCTCTCTATTATTCTGTACATTTTTTTCCTAAGCTGGATGGAATGGTAGCAGTTACTTAAAATTTGGGTCTATATTCAAACCTTGGAAAACATTATGCAGTATCATATTTCAAAATATTAAGTTAGGGATATCTAGCTGAAGAAACTGAGTTTATTTTTGGATTTGCTGAAAACGTAACAGAGTGTCTAAAAGACTGTGCTTATGGAAATCAGAACTGAATTATTTCAGGAAATTTACCAGAGCTAGTTTTCATGTGAGAGAGCTGTTTTTCTTTACCCTTCTCTTCTCTACTGACATGACATTACATATGGGGCTCAGAAAGATTCTTGCAAATTATGGAGCAGAATTTATCTTGATTGCCCTGATATAAAAAAAAACTTCTATGTGATAGAATAAAGAGACCTGCAAGATTAAAAGACTAAAAGTCACATACGTATTTAAAGTTATTTTAATCTGATACTTTAAAAAAATTCTCACGATGCAATATATATGTGCCTTCTTATTGAATTGTATACCTGAAACTTACTGGATTTGTTAACCAATGTCATTATAATAAAATAATCTTTAAAAATAAATAAACAAACAATTTCTGCATTGTCTTATAAAATATTCTGTTAAAAATGAAAAATGTAATACTATTTACATTCACAGAGTATCTATAGTGTACTGCTCTAGAAAGTGTGAGGTATTTTGACAAACAAATGAAAAAATATTTGCAATATTTGTGGTAAAAGAAAAACAATGTATTACAGCTCTTTTAGAATTTTTCTAGCAGATTTTCCTCTCCTCATCAGAAGACAGCCAAATAAATAAATAAATAGATAGATAGATAGACAGATAAATAAATAAATAATAAGATATCCTTCCCTTCTATAAAAACAATTTTAATTGAACAAAATTCTATAAGAATTTTTATTTTTTTCTGATCCATATATATTCCAGTAATACAGGCATTAATTTTGATCAAAATATACTCTAGAAAAGACCTATTTTTATAGACTATAGTATGAACATTTATTTTCAAAATCTTCAAATTTAACAGTGTAAATTTAATGTAATCGAATAAGTATTTATGAATCTACCTTTATGATATATTTTGACACTTCCCAAAGATATATATATTGTCTCAGGAATTATGGCAACTACTTAAATTCTATGAATGTGTATCTTTGTTTTTTTAATTGGAGAGATCTAGGTCTCAGAGGGGCAGGTGACTTCTCCAAATGCATTTGTCCATCCAAAAAGTAACAGCGCTCTCTCAATGATACTCTTCTCATCTAGGTGATAACAGACTTTTTTGGATTGGTGTGTTTGGCTACTGAACTCACGTATAGTCATTTGTTATTAAGTATTTTATACAATGATAGTAACCATATCTATAACCACACTCATGAAATATATGAAATGCTCCAGTATTTCATATCTGGGAAGCAAGTCAAGGCACCATGGTATAAAATTAAGAACTCTCTACTCCCAATTTTCTTTCCAATCCACTAAATTTACCTCTTTAAGTCACCAAGATTGATTTTAAGATAGTGACTATACAAAGAAATTACTAAGACAAGTATAGTCCTCACATAACCTTAAAAATAAAATGTAATTTTTAATTTCAGGATTCAGAGATAGAAGAGATTGAAGGACAGAAAGTTAAAAGAAAAAATAGTTTAAGATTTAATTATGTTAAAGAACCTGGCTAGCCACAAATTGTTCTGTTATGGTATAGTAATGGATTAGGACCACCCACCACTAATGGAATGGTACTTAGGACAAAATTATTACTTTTTTTTTTTGGAGGGCTTTGGGGCAATAGCCAAATGACAGGACTAAAGAGTATGCTATCTGAAAAACAGATAATGTCAAAATTTTTACCTCAGGAAGTTCTACTGTGTTTGGGCTTAATAAATGTTGGTTAATATAGCACACATATTGAAATACACACAGATCCTTATACCTTAGGGTTCTTTCAATTAGATCTTAAACTTTATATATGATTTATTATTATTTATTCAATTTTGCCTTCGTAGCATCCCTGAGGGGTTAGTAAAAACAAGTAAACAACAATTTTTTAAAAAAGCATTATTATTACTATTTGACAGATGAAAACTGAGTCACAGAGGTAACCATACATTTAGAGACCAATTTGATTCCAGAATCTTTCCTCAGAAAATAACTTTAACACTTATTAAAGATAGGCATGAGATGGGAGGAGTCGAGGAGGGATTTAAAGTTTTCTAGGTTTGCCAGACCTAGTTTTTAGGAATGCTTTATAGATGAGAAGGAAGTCAGGGTAGGATCACCTGCTAGATAAAAGTTCTGTGTTCTCTGGAGTGTAGATTTTTTTTTTTTAGAACACTTTAAAAGTAAGTCACTGTGTCCTAAAATTTTTAATGTTCTTTCCTTATTGAAAGCCTTGCTGGGTAGAGTATTCATGTTTATAGATACTTGTTTTTCATAACTTTGAATATTTCTTGCCAGTATCTTCTAGCCTGCAAAGTTTGTTGAAAAATCTGCTGACATTCTTATGGAGATACCCTCCTCAGTAACTAGCTGCCTTTCTGTTGCAGCTTTTAAGACTGTCTCTTTGTCTTTGACCTTTGGCATTTTAATTATGATGTGTGTTGGTGTGGGTCTGTTTGTGACCTAGAGGTTATTATGCTGAGTGAAATAGGTCAGACAGAGAAAGATGATTTCACTTATATGTGGAAATAAAGGGAACAAAAGAACAAAATAATCATAAACAGGCTCACAAATATAGAGGGCAATCTGGTGAAGCCAGAGGGGAAGGGGGAGGGACTGGGAAAAGAAGTACAAATTAGTGTGCAAATTAGTATTGGATAGATGGTCACAGGGATGGGGAGCATGACATTGGGAATGCATTCAGCATTTATGTGATGCCTAGGTGTAGGGACAGAAGAGAGAAAGAACAATCAGGTGATAATTTCATAAACTATATAAATGTCTAACCAATGTATGTATACTTGAAATTAATAATAAAATAATTTGTTTAAAAAATCTAGCAGTTAAATACCCAAAAATATAGAAAAAAGCTTCTTAGTAATGACATCAACAATAAAATATTCTGCAGCTTTTAAAATTCATAAAGTCTATCATAGTGTATTATTAGTGATTACTTGATAATAAAATGTTTACTGGAATGTGAGGAATGTGAACATTATATCAAAATAGACCATTCATCTAGGCGTTCTGGGGCTAGATGACATACAAATTCATAGTTACAACCTATAAGGTCAAACTCTGAGGTTAGGATATGTGCTCCCATTATCAGCTGGCTTCATCTAAGGAGCTTATAAATATGAGTATATGTAGCAGTTACATATAGATTTAGCTAAACTGTCTTCCATTTCTTTTTGTTTTTCACCCTTTATGTCGTTATGAGGGTAACTCATAATGTAATAATAATATAGATGTGGAAAATTCATTCTCCTTTGACAATTGCCTCTTTGAATTCTAATTCCACATCTAGTACTACAGAATTCTATGAGAAGAAAAAAACCTTGTATTCTTTTATCCCCTTTGTGACAGAACGTAGTATTTTTATCTGATTTGCTCTCAGCATTATATTCTTTGTAACTTCTCTATAAAGCATTTTAAAATGAAAGTTCTCCTATACCTTTCAGTTTTCCCTACAAGGAATTCCTCTAGCTCTTTATTATGATGAGAAAACCAGTCTGACATTACCATTCCAGATATGTCTCACCCTCAACCCTAATGACTATTAATCATTCTTCAACACCAGGCTCAAATGTCGTTTCCTCTCCAAAGTTGCTCCCAACACAATGATGAGGAAAGTTAGTATTTACACCCTTCTGCTGTCTTCTATTCTACCTTTATACAGTAAAAAATGTTACATTCTGATTATTTGCTAATAGAGAGGAACTTTCACATTAAAAAAGGCATCATTGATCTTTGTACCATAGTGCCTACCCAGGATTGAATACATGGTAAATATTTGACAAATATTAAAATGAATGAATAGATAAATGGGAAAAGGAAACTCTTTTTTAAATATAAGGATCAATTAAAAGGTATTCTAAGAAAATCTCCTTTAAATAATTCCCAATGTACCTTTGCATTTCTTTTGAACAGTCACTTATCCTAGCATTAATTTAAATCCCTGTGGCACCAAAAAAGATTTTTCGTAAAGCTTTCGCATTTTTGAACACATGAAATAAACTGCTGTGAAAATTCCTTTGAAACCTTCAGTGAAAAAACTTAAGATTGAAGAGTCTCACTGTAACCACAAGTCCAAAAGCTCACATTATTCTTAAAGAATTCTTTTCAGAAGAAAAAAATTGTCAGTATATTATATAAATAATCATACAATTTTTAAAATTTAAAGAGAAATAGACATTTTCTATAGATCACTGAATTTTTTAAAGTCAGCACCACTACCTTAAGTATTTCTAGTTACCCAATATTTTTGCATCATGTGATATGAGACATTGTAACAAGTAGAGAAGTAGAAAGCATATTAACATAAAGTATCCCAGACCTCACTAAAAAGTCATTATGTAAATTTTTATTAGTTTCTTGTTTGTTTGCTTGTTTTTAGTCTTAAGGCCTCATCATCAGATATTTCTTTGGGGGCATAAGAAAGAATTAGGATACGTGATCATCCGGTTTCATATACTGAGTAGTGGGAGCCCTGTGGAAAGAGGTTTTTCTTCTTCCTCACCTGAACTCTCATATGAGTTGGGCGTGCAGTCAAAGAGAGTTCTGTTTCCTGGTTTTGGTACTGAACTGGGGTGTCAGACATGATATATGTGTTTGGCTGTTTATAGTACATGTGGTCCATAGCCAGACCTTTGTTGCTTCTGTCTTTGATTATGCCTGATGATGCCCAATTTTCCATCCACCAAGATTCTTAATTCTTATGCTATTGAAAGATATGAATAGCATCTTGACATAGTAGAAGAAGCTGCTAAGTCATTTCTATAAACAAAAAGTCAGTTAAGGTCAAGGCTCTTGGATTTGTATTCCCTAGTTAACAATCAAATACTCAGACACACACAAAAAAAGCCTGGAAGCTCTTCATTCTAGTTAGAAGAGTATAAGTTTTTGCTTAAAAGTGAGCAGTAACTTTAGGGTTTTAGGTAAAGTTATTATTGATAATTAGCTTGAATTGAATGTAAGGGCTAGAAAAATACAAATAAGTACAATAAGTTGAAAAACTGTGTCCGAGTGCATGCATTAAAAGATTATACAGACATATTCAGCTTAGAGAAAAAAGCAAGTAATTGCTAGTGACATGAGACCAGAGGAAAGATACTAATGCCCTAGGGAGTTGTAATAAGATGATGAAGTAATGTCAGGCACCAATACAAATATTTTTAATCTGTAAAAGAGCTCAAGATCTGCTAGAATACAGATCCTGGAGAGGAGCTACCATGTATAAACTAAATTTTATTAGTTATTATTGTTTAGATTCATTTCAAAATTATGTATCATATGAATATACTATTTTTATTGATTTTATTTTAGAGGAAACTTTTCTTAAGTTATTAATTTTTTCAATGAATATGAATCCTTATTAGTCAAATTTCTAAAGGTTTAGCATGGTTCTTTATTTACACTCAAACAAATGATAGTCAACTTTTAGAAAGCTAAGCAAATTTTTCATAGGTTATTAAAATACCATAATATTAAATCAAATATTTATTTGTGGTATAAATTTTATAGCTCAATAATGTTCCATTCTGTATCTTTAAGTTTGCTCTGGGTTCTGGGATAAATAGACAGTGGTATTAAATGGTCTAGTACATAGCTGAAATTGGATAAGTCTATATCTACTAGAATCTCCAATACAATGGAGAACCAAAACATAATGTAAAAGAAGCCTTTCCATGGTAAAATTTACTTGCTAAAAAGGAATTTCCTAGTCATTTATTTATTGAATTATTCAGCAAATTTTTGAGCACCCACTATGTTTCAGGTGTTTATTGGGATCTGGAAAAAATAATGATGAACATAACAGTTATGACCTTTAACCTAAGGTTTTAATAGGTACAGATGATGATATTTAAGGTTAAACATAAATGAAGCTGAGACAGGAAGAAGAGAGGAAGAAATGTTCCAGGCAGAGGAAAAAGCATGTGTGAAAGCACTGAGCTTTGTGTGTTCAATGAGCAGAAGACCAGCAACATGCCTGGAGCTCAATTAACAAAACAGAGAGCAGCACCAGAAGATGCTGGAGAGCTAGCCTACAGCCCAATGGTGCAGAGCCTTATAAACCCAGGACAGTAATTTAGATTTTTTCTAAGGGAAAGGGAAATTCCCCAAATCATTTTAAAGCAAGAGAGTAATATGTTCCAATTTATGTTTTGAGAAAAGAACTCTTGCAGCTGTAGAGAATCAAGGATAAGGCAGCAAGGGGAAAAACAAGGAGACTAAAGTGGGGCTGGTTGCAGTAAGAAAAATGTGATAAGGAATAAGAGGATAGGCTTTGTATCATTTCGAATCTCAGTCTAATGGAAGTTACTGATGGATTGAATTATGGAGTAAGGAAAAGGGAGTATTTACGCATATTCTGAGTTTCTTGGCCAGCAGAGAGTGGTGGTACCATTCATTGAGATGGAAAAGACTAGAGGATCATGGAAAAGATTTAAGGAGGAAATTAAGAGGTCAATTTGAGTATATTAATTATAAAATGTCTAACTTCTTTGAAATGTGTATGCAGGAAGGCCAGCCTTTTGACACTGCGTGTCTTCCCTTTCATTGTAGGTAGGAGCATAGCCTTTGGAGTTAGAACTGAAGCAAAGACTGGTTCTGCTCCTTGTAATAACTGATAATGTGACTCTGAGCCAAGTAACTGAAAGTTTCTTTTTAGCCTTTTTTTTTTTTTTGTAAAGTGAGAAAGTAATTGTACCTAGCTAATAGGGTCTTTTGAAGGTTAAGTAAAATGATTCATGGAAATAGAATTGTGCATGCAGCATAGTTCCTGTTGGACAGTAATGATTGTGCAGGTAGCTACTGCTGCTTTGAGACCATTACTATGAGAGTTGCTAGAGCTTTTCTTCCTCTTTTTACTTTTTTCTTTTTCACTTACTTACTTACTGACTTACTTACTTATTTGCTTACTTACTTAATTTTCCCTGTTTCTCTCCTGTCCTTTTTCTTTCTTTGTTCTTCCTTTCTCTTGTCTTTCTCACAGTAGCTGTGTGTAAAGTTTGATTGTCTGTTTTTGGTGGAGAGATAGGATATACAGGGATACAATGGAAAGAATATTTCTACGATTCTCTCATTCTGAATTTAAAGGCCAAGCATGCTTCCAAAGTTATTTCATTGTTAGTAAATAAACTAAGATTTTTTATTAAACTAATAATAATGAGTTTTCCCTATGTCAAATAATGGAAATACAAAACACTCTTTCTTGAGCTCAATTTGCATGTTTGAGTTCTTTTTAATAACAGTGAGTATAAATTTTATAGGTTCAATGGTTACATATTGTCACCTCCTTTTATCAAAATATAATGCTCCAAAACATCTGCAAAGGATAGTGTTGATTTCAAGTCTAATATACGTACTGAGCCACAGCAAGCTGAAGACATTGATAAAATGCCATGTTTGTTCAGGTCTTGGAATCACCTAAATATATTTAGTGAATTTTTGTTGAAAGCCGAATTGCATATGTGAATGATTTGTAGTAAACATATTTCTTAATTTCATGTAATAAAAAATATAAAAGTCTTATTTTTTCTGTGATATTATAGGAAAACTATCTGCTTTCTTGTACCTCTAATATTTTTATAAGTAATGATTGAATAATATATGGATTTTATTTAACAGATAGAACAAAACTTTCTACCTGCTGAGTATTAAAAACATTTGTCTTTCTATAATATCTCAGGAGGTCAAAGTAACAGATGTCACATTTTGTAATTCTGATTGCAAATAAGGAAAAATGAAATTTATTTAAAGTTTAACTTTGTGATAAAAGTGATAAATGAATGACCAACACGAATAAAATGAATGTTTTTGTTTTTGCTGTTAGAAATGTAGATTAATTCCATAATGTACAATTTTCCTAGGGAACAAACAAAAAAGTGTATAAATGAGAAAAAAATTTTTTCCTTACATTTTGTTTTATATACAGTTGATGTAAATTTACTAAGATCATTAACTTATTAATCTTTTCTGCCCCTAAGAATCAAAAACTTGATTGTAAAGTAGCTGTAGATAAGCATTTATTCACTAAGAGAATGACTCTCAGGTTACGAAAACAAATATCTTCAGATGGTTTACATTTAGAGTTCTTATATTGTTATTACAGGAGATTTCAGAATAAATCATTTAGTTATGACTAAGTACCATTTAACATGAGATTCACTTTTTGCAAAAGAGTACTAGTATTTTTGGTACTAAAAAATTAAAAATAAAAAGATTAAGGGAAAATAATTATACAGCTATGTTTAGTTTTCAATTTTTATTTTTCATGTTGATTTCTAACTAAATTTGGAAAATAGCAGCACCCTTTGTGGTATATTTTGATGAAGGAAGCCAGGACACAATTTTTCTCTTTTTGTTTCAAAAGAGCTCTGACTAATTCTTCTAGACTGAGAGAACAGAAATACCTGCTCTCCATTTCTTTTGCTGATATTCTTAGTGCAGAGCTTTAATCATTTTATCTTGGTAAATGCCACACCTGTTACCTATAATTCCACTTGGTTAGCTGTTAGAAGCATGAGCTGAGAACACTGAAAACTGTGTTTTCAAGCACAGCTCAAGAGAGTCACTTGAGAAATTGAAAATAAAGTGGTAAAACTGGTCAGTAGACTTCAGAAATGCAGGAGAAAGAAAATAACCAATTGATGTTTCCACAATCCTCCTCTTGCTTTACTTTATTTATGCAGAAATTGCCAAAAGTAAGTGCACTGCATCATTGCTACAGACATAGGAAAATATGATATTTAATCATTTAAGAAATTGTTATTAACCACTTAAGAGAATTTATTCTTGCTACTTAAACCTTGAGTCTTTTTTGTTTCACCATGCATGTCTATCAGTTACTAAATTCAGTTTCATTTTACTTGCTTCCTGAGTTCCTGTTGAATCTGATTCTTTCATTAACTCCATGGCTATTGACCTAATTAGAACCACACTGAGGTTTATCTTCAATAATTTAATAGGTATATAACTGCTTAAAATAATGACCGGCAGAAAACAAGCATTATATCAATGTTAGCCATTTTCCCACTATAATATCTATGAGAACTAAGATTTTATCTCTGCTTTTCATTCAATGTCTGGCACATGTAGATGCTCAATAAATGTTTTGAGTGAATGAATACATTTTTTCTAATGTGATTCTCCTAATGAATCTCTTTGTCTTTTGTCACTTTGCCCTCTGATCCAGATACACTCTCTTCTCATAGTTAAAAAATGCAAATGTGATTTTTAAATTATCTTTTTGAAAATGCTTTTATCCTCCCCTCTGCTGCCACAGTTAATTTTCTAAAGTGCAAATCTGATGCCATTTTTACTTTTCAACTCTCAAATACTCTTCCATTAGGTGCAAGATAGAATTTGGGTTCTTCTTAATGTATAAACTGGCCAAATCTGATTTATCCGCCCACAGGCCGGCTATTCAGGATTCCCACACACGCCATGCTATTTCATGCAGTCCTGCCTTTTCTTTCTTCCTGATTACCCTTCCTATTGTTTCTGCACAAGTATATGTCCAGATAGCACACTTTCTTCCTGACTTTTTCTACATTGTCCTTAGGGTCAGACATCATCTCCTCTACTCAGAGTTCTATTCAGGGATGATATTAAAAATATTGATTGATATAGTCATATATTGATCTATATAATAACTTAAATCATATCAATTACAAAATTATACATATATACGAACATATATATATATATATGTGTGTGTGTGTGTGTGTATTATGTATACATATATATAAAATTGCTTACCAAGCAAATTTTTAAATCTTTCATATAAAGCAGTTTTCACAAGCTAAAGTATACCTTCCTAAGCCATGATTTGACATGGAAGAGTCAAACTCTCGTCCCAAAGCATTAGAAGAGCCCTTAAACTGGTCGTTATTTAAGTGACTTGTAACCCCAATTGGGAGAAAATTGCTCTTAACACCAGTGATACTGTTCATGATGCTAAACCTACTCTCAACTTTTTCTTGAACTAAATCAATTAAATGCAAATTATTTCCAAGCCTTATGAAATATTTGAGACTCTCATATTGTATTCAGTGTCTCTATTTATAGAAAAGGTCACTAAAAGTATTCATTAGAATGAAAGTTTAATTAGTGGATAATATTTCAGGACCAATGAGAGGGATATCTTGATATTAAAGTAAGCTCCTTTGGACATTTTGGGCTAGAATTTTGATTCTGAAATATTTTAAGTAATCTATCTGTCTACCTATTAATCAGTAAAATACATTCGGCATTTTAACAATCAGTATACCAGCTTGGGACATATACTCTTTACTGGAACCCTTACATACTTTTGTGTTTATAAAGCTTCTCCACTGCAGGAGCTACTTTTTTTCATATCCGTGTCTCTTTGTCCAGTGCTGTGTCTCCACATGGCACTTAGTTGGAGGTCAAATAAATATTTGTGGAGTGAAGTTATGAATAAATGATGACATACATAACTGTTTCTATTTTTTCTTAAAGTTGTATATGGAGTAATTTCAGAAGTCAAGAAAGAAATCTAAGGGAAAACAGAATAGTCTACCAGGTTAAAAAATGAAAAATAACATAAGCTTGTGTTTGCTTTTAAATAGCTTTCAAACACACACACAGGTGTATATGAACATATACTTTTCCAATATTCTTTTGCCTAGACTTTTCTGTAACATCAAACTCTTTGACAGTTTCTCTTCTTGTATATTTATGCCTAGTTATGTTTCTGATTTAGGGATTTATCTTTTAAACATTTGAACATTTGCAAGCGCAGCAATATCCTTGACTTAGTTATTATAATAAGCATGCTGAATTTTATTGACTTATGTTCTAGACACCACTAAGAATGATATATTTTATCCTTATCTTAATATACTTACTTCACTCCCCTTTCCCTGCATTACTTTGATAAAACTGAGACAACCACTAGTACTCTTCCTCCATATCTCATCTCCACCTCAAGTATGTGTGTGGTAAAAGTCAATCCATAAGACAAGGTATAAAGTCAATTAAATGACACATGATATCTGTTACATTTTATTTGGGAGAAAGGGAAGACTACAAGAGATGAAGTAGATTAGCAAAAACATTTTATACTAGAGCTTTTTCTATAAGTGATGCTGCTGAATGATATAAAAAAAAATCTCTAGAAACCAATAACTTTTTAAAAATATGTCAATTTTTATAAGGTTGTTTCTACCTGCTTGGTTAGGTATTCACTGTATGAATATATTAGAGAATGTGGTAAAGACCATGTGTTATGGAATTTTTTAGAATTATAGATACCTATAGCATTTGATTTTGAGATTTCAAAGAAATGATTGTCTTTTTTATTTTTATTCATTTTTATTTTTTATGATGACATTGGTTAATGAAATCCAATAAATTTCAGCTGTACTTTAATAATAAATATATATGCTATATATATATATGTATATATATATATATACATTATATTTTTTTACACTGTATATTCATCTCCCATAGTTAGACTTCCTTCTGTCACAACATATTTGACCCTCTTTACTCCGTCTACTTCTCCCCTTCCCCCTCTCTACCCTCTGGTAACCACTAATCTATAGCCATGTCCATAAGTCTGTTTGTTCTGTCTATTGGTTGATTTTAGGTTTATATCCCATATTTAAGTGATATCTTGTGATTTTTCACCTGTTTCAGTCTGGCTTATTTTGCTTAATGATTATCCCAAGGTCCATCCATTTTGTGGCAAATGGCGGTATTTTCATATCTTCTTATGGCTGAATAATATTCCATTGTACATATGTACCACTGCTTCTTTAGCCAATCATCTATCATAGGACACTAAGGTTGCTTTCATGTCCTGGTCATTGTGAATAATGCTGCTATGAACATCGGTGTACAAATATCTTTTCGGATATGAGTTTTCCAAGTCTTTGGGATAAATACTCGTAGAGGGATTGCTGGATCATATGATAGATCAATTCTTAGTTTTTTGAGGAATGTCCATACTGTTTTCCATAGTGGCTGTACCAGTTTGCAGTCCCACCAGCAGTTATATGAGGGTTCCTTTTTCTCCTCACCTTCTCCAGTATTTGTTATTACTTGTCCTAATATTCTAGCAGGTGTGAGATGGTTTGATTTGCATTTCCCTAATAGCTAGTGGTATTGAGCATCTTTTCAAATATTTGTTGGCCATTTGTATGTCCTCTGGGAGAAGTGTCTCTTCAGGTCCTCTGCCCATTTTTTGATTGGATCGTTTTGTTTGTTGTTGTTGTTGAGTTGTATGAGTTATTTGTATATTTTGGATATTAGGCCCTTATTGGAGGTGTTGCTTGCAAATATATTTTCCCATTCAGATGGTTGTTCTTTACCTTGTTGATGATTTCTTTTGCTGAGCAGAAGCTTTTAGTTTTGTGAAGTCCCATTCATTTATTTTAGCTTTTCTTCCTTGTTTTGAGGTCAAATAATAAAATCCTCTTTAAGACCAAGGTCCTTGAGTTTAGTTCCTATGTTTTCTTCTATGCATTTTATTGTTTCAGGTCTTACATTCAGGTTCTTAATCCATTTTGAGTTAATTTTGGTGTATAGTGATAGACAACAGTCTAGTTCATTCTTTTGCAATGGCTTTCCAGTTTTCCCAGCACCATTTATTGAAGAGGCATTCCTTTTCCACTGTATGTTTTTGGCATTTTTGTTGAAAATCCTTGCCCATATTAACATAGACTTACTTTTGGACTCTCAATTAAGTCCAGTGGGCATGTGTCTGTTTTGCTGCAGTACCATACATTTTGACTACTGTCACGCTGTAGTATAATTTGAAGCCAGGCTTGTTCTTTTTGCTCAGGGTGCTTTGGCAATTTGGAATCTTTTGTGCTTCCATACAAATCTGATGAGTTTTTGATCTATTTTTGTAAAAAATGCTGTTGGAATTTTGTTGGAGATTCCATTAAATCTGTAATAATGCTTTAGGTAACATGGTCATGTTAACTATGCTGATTCTTCCAATCAAAGAACACAGAACATGTTTCCATTTCTTTGTATCTTCTTCAATTTCTTTTAATAAGGTCTTATAGTTTTTTATATATTAGTCCTTCACATATTTCATTAAATTTATTCCTAGGTATTTTATTCCTTTTGTTGCAATTGCAAAAGGAACTATTTTTTCCACTTCTTTTTGACACTTCATTATTAGAGTATGGGAACACTATGGATTTTTGAACATTGATTTTTTTTTCAGAGACTTTACTGTATTTGCTTATTGTTTCTAGTAGTGTTCTTGTGGAGTCTTTAGGGTTTTCAATATAGAGAATTATGTCATTCACAAATAGTGACAGTTTGACTTTTTTCATTTCCTATTTGGATGCCTTTTATATTTTTCTCTGTCTTGATTGCACTCTCTCAAAATCCAATATTATACTGAATAACAGGGGTAATAATGGACAGCCTTGCTTGTTTCTGATCTTAGAGGAAAGATTTTTAGTTTTTCACCATTAAGTATATATGTTGGCTGAGAGTTTGTCATAGATGGCCTTATTATGTTAGTTACTTTTCTTCTATAATGATTTTGTTAGTGTTTTGACCATAAATGGATGCTATATCTTATCGAAAGGCTTTTTCTGCATCTATTGGATCAGATATGATTTCTTAATTTTTTTTTTAATTATGTGGTGTATCATCTAAATTGATTTGCATATGTTGAACCATCCATGTGCCTCTGGGATGAAGCCCACTTGATCATGGTGTATAATCTTTTTAATATGTTGCTGTATTTGGTCCATCAGTATCGTATTTAGGATTTTTGCATCTGCATTCATCAGAGATATTGGTCTGTAGTTTTTACTTTGTGTGTGTGTTATTTGTACCAGGTTTTGTAAGAAGTTAGGACAATGGGTATTCAATCTTTGAATGTTGGTAGAACTCACTGGTGGAGCCATCTGGTCTTGGACTTTTACTTTTTGGTAGGTTTTTGATGATTGTTTCAAGTTCCATACTGCTGATCAGTCTACTTAGATTTTTGCAGTTCTTCTTGATTCAGTCCAAGGAGGTTGTTTTCCTAAGTACTTGTCCATTTCTTCTAGGTTATTAAATTTTCTGTAATAGACTTTTTCTAGTATTCTTGTATGATCCTTTGTTTTCTATGGTGTCTGTCATAACATCCCTCTTTTGTCCTTGATTTTGGTTATTTGTGCCTTTCTCTCTCTTTTTTTTAAGTGAGTCTGGCCAGGGTTTTTCAATTTTATTAACCTTCTCAAAGAACTAGCTCTTTGTTGCATTTATTATTCTATTGTTTTTTGTTTTCAATTTCATTTATTTTTGCTAGAATTTTGATGATTTCTTCTGTTGACTTCAGGCTTCATTTGGTCTTTCTTTTTCTAATTTTTTAAGATGAAGCATTAGGTGGTTTATTTGGGTTCATTCTTGTTTTTGGAGGTAGGCCTGTAACGATATGAACTTTCCTCTTATGACCGCTTTTGACATGTCCCAAAAATTTTGATATGTTGACTATCATTATCATTCTTTTCTGTGTATCTCTTGATCTCTCTTTTTATTTCTTCTCTGATCCATTCTTCTTAAGTAGCATGTCGTGTAACCTCCATGTATTTGTAGTTCTTCCTGCTTTCTTTTTACAGTTTATCACTAGTTTCAAAGCATTATGATCAAAGAATATAGTTGGTATGATTTAAACCCTCGCATATTTGTTGAGGCTGTTTCTGTGTCCCGGTATGTGGTCAATCCTTGAGAATGTTCCATGTGCACTAGAGAAGAATGTATAAGCAGCTGTTTTGGGTTGAAAGACTCTGTAGATGTCAATTATGTCCAGTTGATCTAATGTATCATTTAAGGATGTTATTTTTTTTACTGATTTTCTATTGGATGATCTGTTCATATCCGACAGTGGGGTATTTAGGTCCCTTACTATGATAGTGTTTTGGTATGTTTCTTCCTTTAGCTCTATTAGTAATTGCTTTACATATTTTGGGACACCCTAATTGTGTTACGTCTTCTTGGTACATGCTTCCCTTTGTCATTATGAAGTGTTTCTCTGTATCTTTCTTTACCTTTTTTATTTTGAAGTTTATTTCATATGATATTAGTACTACTTTTCCCACTTTTCTCTGAATGCCATTGCTTGAAATATCATTTTCCACCCTTTCACTTTGAGTCTATACTTTTCTTTGGAGCTGTGTCTCCTGGAGGCAGCATATGGTTGCTTTTTTTGTTTGTTTATTTTGATCCATTCTGCAACTCTGTGCCTTTTTATTGGTAAGTTCAGTCCATTTACATTTAGAGTGATTATTGAAATGAGGTCTTCTTACAGTCATTTTATCTTTTTCTTTCTGTTAGGTCAGTGTTTCCTTTGCTTTTTGTGCTTCTTTTTTTCTTTATTTTGGTTGTCTTTGTGGGTTTTCCCTCTAGTCCTTCTTGTTTTATGTTATATACAATGATTCTGAATCTTTAGCGTATGGTTACCATTATGAATATGTAAAGAATAGTTATATATATAGTTGCCCATTTTCTTCTGTGTGTGACTTATCTCCATTCCTCTTTGTGAATTTGGATCTTTGAATCCTCCCCTTTTCAGTCATTGCTGTCTCAATTTGTCCCTATGTATCCTGAACATTCATTACTATCTTGTTATAGCAAATCTCTTCTTATTTTAAGCTTATAATGCCCTGTTTGTAGTAAGGGTTGCACTCCTCTGCTTTTATCAGCCTGCTAGTCCCCTTACTCTTAATTATGTTTTTTGTCATTTTGTTTTAGGTGAGCTGACCCCTCTCAGTATTTCCTGTAGTGCAGGCCTTGCAGTGGAGAATTCCCTCAATTTGTGTATGTCTGAAAGGAGAGTTAAGCTGGATATATTATTCTAGGCTGGTCGTTATTAAGTGAAACACTTATTAGTTTGAATATTTGATTCCACTCCATTATGGCTTGTAACGTTTGTGCTGAGAAGTCTGATAATAATCTAATGGGTTTTCCTTTATGAGTTACTGTTTTCTTCTTTCTGGCTGTCCTGAGAATTCTGTTTGTCGTTGATTTTTGATAATTTTAATACAATGTGTCTTGGCGAAGGCCTTTTTGGGTTGAGGTAATTGGATGTTCTGTTGACTTCTTGAATTCAAAGCTTCATTTCATTCCTTACGTGTGGGAAATTCTCGTCCACTATTTGTCTGAAAATGTTTTCTAGTCTCTGCTCCTTTTCCTCACCTTCTATAATCCCCATTATTCTTATGTTTCCTCTCCTGATGGTGTCAGCTATTTCTGTTTTTCTCTTTCATTATTTTTCATTCTTCGGTTTCTCTCCTCTTCCTTCTGACTTATTTCTAGATTTCTGTCTTCCATATCACTGATTGTTTCCTCCATTTGGTCAACTCTATTTTCAAAGCATGCTATTTTATTTTTCATCTCTTTCAGTTTGTTCTTCATCTCCAGAAGTTTTATTTGCTTTTTTTTTGTTGTTTGTTTGTTTGTTTTTAGGGTTTCAATCTTCTCATTAAAGAACTCATTGTGCTTGTTTAGTTGTTTTTTCTATTCCTGAAATTTTTGATATGACTCATTGCACTGTTTTTTTTTTTTTTTTTTCAGAAGTACCATCCTGATGTCTCTGTCATTTAAGTTGCATATTTCTATGTCCGTAAGCTTACTTTATGGAGATTTTTCTCTTTCTTTCTGAGATATTTTGTCGCCTTGGTTGTTCATGGTGTTTAACGGACTATTTTTCTGCCTGAGCATTAATGGAAGTGTGTTCTGCTTTTTTTTTCCAGAAAGAAGATTTATTATGTAAAGGTTTCTCTTTAGGCTGTTGCAAAGAAGGCGCTTTTCTTTTGTATTCTAGGATTTGGTGTCTAAGCCTGTTCTATCCCTGCTTTATATAAAGCCTCAATAATGCCTTTTTTTTCTTGTAGATGTTTAATCACACTCGCTATCCTCAGTCTCACTCCCTGTCAGTGTTAGCGATGGTTTTGGTAGCATTTGCTCAGATTCCCCTGAGACTCCGCTGTGCTTGGTCTCGGAGGATTTGAAGGGGGAGGTGCCCTCTGTATTGGGGATTGGTGGCTGTGGTTCATCCTAGGTTTTGCAGCTGCCACAGGTAAAAATCAACTGTTGTTTCTCTGTTATCCTTCGTCTCTGCTTTCTGCCCTGATGACTGGGCCCTGCTGCGGGCCACATGGAGCTGACAGCACTCCCAGGCAGGGCTGTTCAGGGAAGTCACCGCATCTTCTCCACTCCCCCTCCTCCTACAGGGAGCTCTGGTGGCTGCAAAAGGCCACTTCTTTATTTCTCCCAATCCACCACCCAACACCCGGGTTTTGACCTGTAGTAGCTCTTATGCGCAGATCCCATGCTCAGACGTGTTGGTGTGAGTTTGAGTGTTGTTTTGTTGAGTTTTAGATGTTCAGCTTATTGTTGTTTCAAAAAGAGAGATCTGGGGACATCTCTCACTCTACCATGTATCTCCAAACTCTACAACTGTCTTTTTTTTTTTTTAAATTAATTTTTATCAAGATAACATTGATTAATAACATTATCTAATTTTCAGATGCACAACATTATACTTGACATCTGTATACTCTATTGTGTGCTCTCCACCTAAAATCTATTTTCCTTCTCTTACCATATATTTGACATCCTTTACACACTTCACCCTCTACCTCTTTCCCATCATCACCATTCTGTTGTCTGCAACTATGAGTTTGTTTTTGTTTGTTTTGTTAGTTTGTCTGGTACTTATATTGCACATATGAATGAAATCATACAGTTCTTTTCTTTAAGGATCAACTTTTATTTAGTAGATTCCTAAAGTTTTAGGAATCTATCAAACACTACTTTATTACATTGATGTACAGATAGAATTAAAAACTATCTTATTACATACTAAAAAATTAAAAGTCATTTTAGAATTTTAAAGCAATTTTTTAAATTAAAATTACTGAAGTGAACTGAGTCCATGTAATTATTAAACATGGATTTAAAATAGAATTCTACACTTTATTACTATGCATAAATATCAATAGTGACCATAGTTTTAAATGCAATAGCTTGTCTTGTGGATTTCTGACACTAAGAGTTAGAAATTAAATGCAAACAAGCCAGACAGGGACCATATGGTGTATAATACTAGTTGTGGTTAGAGGCTTTTCTGCAATACTCTATGAAAC
The DNA here is from genome assembly GCA_003508835.1 of Eonycteris spelaea. Taxonomy (NCBI): domain Eukaryota; kingdom Metazoa; phylum Chordata; class Mammalia; order Chiroptera; family Pteropodidae; genus Eonycteris; species Eonycteris spelaea. The sequence goes on along the minus strand of PUFA01000286.1, from coordinate 1,123,302 downwards.
ACGATTCTGCCTTCTTAGATATTTGCTTCAACCATGATGATTGTGTTACTTAGCTTAAGTTTCATTTTTTGTGTTGTAAACAGTAGATGCAAATGAGTTCATGATTAAGGCTTTTTTTTGAGTCTACCAAGATAGCTTAATATAAGTTCTACCATATTTTTATTTCTTCCCCAAGTATAATAAATCCATGTAGACTCCTAGTAATTTAGTGATCATTCAATATCTTTGTTAATTAGAATTCAGAAAGCAGTTTATATACATTTCTATTTTTAACACAGATTTCTGTTAGATCCTAGTATATAACTATTTGGGGACTAGTTTTACACTTTAATAGTTATTAACATTTTTTAGTACTAGTTCTAAAATTGACCTCTTAAGCAATAATATTTTTAAAAAGCCTGAACATATTTTATTACATTCTGAATTACTCCTAGATGGCTGTATCAGATGCTATTCTTCTGTTGTCCTCATTTCTTTTAATAATGTGTCTGTTCTCACAATCTTCAAATATCTTTTAATTTTCTTCTTTCATCCTTCATTTAATTAGTCCTCACAACCTATTATTCATTTGCATTATATCATTTGATCCTCTTTGCCATGCCTTCTGTGGGTCCCTTAAGCCCTTGCTTCCTCATTTTAAAAATGAAAACATAATTCTAATGTAGCAATCTCTCAGCACTTGTAAAAGGACTATATGACACAAGAAAAGTATACATATAATGTAATGAATCTATGATGTATACTGTTGTTATTAGTTTATATTTCTTTGGCATCATTTTTTTTTTTGGTCACTCATCTACTCAAAACCTTTCGTTTTCATCCTCTATCTGCTGACTAGACTGTGCTATATACTTATTAGCCTAGTCGTGCATTTAAGGTCAGCAACTCTATGGTCCCAACCAATCTGTTCTTTTTTGAATCTCCTCTTGTTTACCTGTATTCTCCATCAAATGGATTTCTTATCGTTACACCTATTTATCATTTCATAAGTCAACACAATTATTCATGTTATCTCTTTTTTTAAACGTATAATTGCATGTTTCTCTACTTGCCTTGAAAGCATCATTTATAAGCCTTAAACTTTATGAAGGCTTGTCAGAATTCTCTATCTCAGCAAGTTCTTCCTCCTCTGTCTATGCTAATGGTTCTCAACTTCAGGCAGTTTTGTTCCCCAGAGATTATTTGACAATGTTTAAAGACATTTTCAACTTACCAACTCAAGGTAGGGGAAACACTACTGTCATCTAGTGGGTAGAAAAGCCAGAGATACTTCTAAACATCCTATAATGCAAGGGATGGCTTCCTACAGCAAAGAATTATCCAGTCTAAAATGTTGGTACTGTTGTTGTTGAGAAATGCTGGCCTATACTACTCTCAAAAAATGTTTTATAACTCACTGGGCCTTGTAGTTGTTGATTTGTTAATCTGATGATAAATTTTGGGAGGCAGAGACCTTATCAGAGTCATATTTGTGTTTTGAGCAGTACAAAACATAATGCTGTGCATATAGTGGCCAATCAGTAATATATTCAAATGAATAAAACTGCTTAATAAAAATATCTGGGTGAATGAAGTATTAAACCTTATGTCCATCAATGATAGAAGTAAAATTAGAATCCTGAGGTAAAAATGTGTCCATAGAACATGGGGCCTATAAAAACCTCATTTAAACTTATATCAGATACATAATCACTAAATGCTCCTGAAAGTAAAGTTGTCATTTGCTGATCAAAAATATTCAATTGTATTTTTAATGCTCAAAGTTATGAGGTTGGTTAAATATTTTATTCAAAAATTTCATGGGTTTTGGGATGTATTTTATAGACTCACCTTTAAAATTTTGAAGTCATATTTATGCAAACATATTTTAACAAATGACTTTCATGAGAAATAAGGAGAACCAATCCAATAGAAGAAAGAAAACCCCAGAAATCCCATTATATTTTGCAATGGTTGCAATTCTGGTTAAATACAAAAGAAATAGTTCTAAACTGGGGAAGAGTGAGTGAAATTCATTTGATATTGCTAAATGAATACAAAGCACAATCTTTCTCTAGGTAAGGTAGGATGGTTCAATAGACTGAGTCTGCAAGCAGAAGGAGATGTATGTTGTCTTTACGAGCTAATTTAGAGTTCCCTAGATACCACGAGTTGGCAAAGGAGTCTATGGAAAGATCTAATAGCCCTGATTTGTTTCTAATCTTAATCTATATTTTTCATCTGCCACCAATCACTTCTAATGAACCAAGTTTTTTTTTTTTTCCTTAGTAGAGGGCATTTGTTTTTCACAGAATAGAACTATTCAGGTGTCCATAATGCCCCTATTAATTGGCTTAGAAGACTTTATTTTTCAAAATCCATAGTACTCTAGAGAGAATTCAGGACCTAATGCCCAGAGAATAGGTTTAAATCCTACTTTGGCCATTTATTATCTTTAACTTGGTCAAATCCCTTAAATTTTCTAATCTCCAATTTCTCACATATGGATAAAAATATCTTTCGTATTAGGTAAATTAATTTAACATTAATCTAAGCTTAAATTAAGTAACATCAATGAAAATTTGTTGCAAACTTAAAGTGCTACATGAATATATATTCTAGCTTGTAATAATTTGTGCTTAATTTTTTTTGAGTTTCAAAGTTACACAGTTAATTAAGAGTTGATTTAAGACAGTATTGACAAGAGGACAAATAATTTATTTTTAAATAGCTTAAAGGGACATTAGGAAGATGTGACTTTTTTCTCCTTTTATATCCTGCCTAACTAGGGTGAATGGGTTCCTAAGAAACTTAGAAATAAGCACTTTCTATGTGACTTGAATATTTGAAAGCTTCCTTTTCTTGCTCATGACAAAGGCCTTTACAAAGGTCTACTACCTTTTCTGCACTACAGGGTTTTACTATTTTCCTGTGATCCATCCTACCAGCAGTTTGTGCATTGTGTTTTTCTATCTTCAACCAAAAATAGATGCATAAGAAAAATTCTTATCAGCCTGCATCCAGCTATTCCCACACCCCCAAACCATTAGGATACATCTTTATGGTTTCATAATCAACAGCATATTCTTTTATATATATCTTCCTTCTCTTTCTCCTGTTCTCATGCTTATTCCTACCTGTTAAGGTATCATATTTGCTCTTTCTTATCCTTCTAACAGACAAGTGTATATGTGCATATGTATGCAACACACACAAATTTGAATTAGATTCCTTTTTAATTTGTTCCCAATGCTGCACATCCAAGTAAAGAGAGCTTTTATTATAAATGAATTTAAATATCAAATTTGAAGCCACGACCAAAGTCTGAAGTAGGAGAAAAATATGCTTTGACTAGCTGTGAAACGCTGCCTGAAATTCAAGTGAGCTGTCATAATTTTCCTGTCCCTAAAAGTATTCAAGTCAAGACTGAACGAACATTGTCAAGGGTGTTAAATCTGATTTTTAGATGAGGTGAGACTCGATTAGATATTAATTCCAAATTTCTGTGATTCAAGCTGCAATTAAGAAAATGACTTTTGAGATAAGGATTGTTAAATCTTTATTTTGACAAATATAAAGGTGGTTAAGAGCTTTTCCTTGAAAACATTCTATTTTACTGCCTGAGAGACTATTAGAGTGGATTTTTATTAATGGCATTTACTTATGATTTTCTTTTTATACAACTACACATATCCATTGTAAGAGAATTAGCAAATGCAGAACTGAAAATCATGTGAATCATCATAATTTCATTAAACCAGGAAGAATCATGATTAGCATAGAGCTGTGTATCTTTCTATATCATGTGTTTTACAAAATTAAAAATAAAAGGCATCATTGAACATATACTAGTCTGAATCTGGCTTTCACATCTCATAACATTTTCTGAACATCTTTCTAGAATAACGAACAGATCTACAGTTGCTTTTGATTATTGCTTTGTATCCCACTATATAATTATATTCTATAATTTATCTATACAATTGCAGACATTTTTTAAGGTCTATATTTTTAAGAGATAAACCATTCAATGACTTCAATGCAATTAATATTACTAATTATATCACCCCAACTCCAGGGGTAAAAGATATTTTTGGACCCATCTATAATCTCTCTTCCATTGCTAACAGGTGAAATCAAGCTACATTCTTGCTGCTTTGAAGAGTTGATGAAATCAAGACTCCCTTTAGCATTCCTTTCTCTTTTTCACTTAGTGGGGAAAAAGTATGTCATATAATGATCTTTTGAACTTTGAATTCCTGAAATGCTTATTCAGAACATCTACTACCTCAGAAGTTATTTAACATCCTCCAGTGATAAGCTGTACATAAACAATTTCTTTAATATTTGCTAATGGCTTTTGTTCTACCAGTTTCTCTTCTTCCCTTTTCTTCAATATAAAAAGTTACTAAATACATATAAGAGATGCTTCTACAAAATCTATTAGACAATTATCTGGTAATGACATACCCTGAGTTGTGAATGTACTCATCATTGCAATATTCATGGTGACAGATAAAGAGAACTGATGTATTGAATACTTCCTATGTGACCAGCAATTTACTCAAGTCAACTCATTGGATTATTATAAGAGCAGTCAGAGATTGGTATTTTCCCTATTTTATTTTAGGAAGAAAGTGAGACTCAAAGAATTAAAATAAACTTACCAGTCAGTCACTGTATTAATTTTATATTTCTACTGTAACAAATTACCACAAACTTAGTGACTTAAAACAGCACAAATTTATTACCTTACACTTTGGATGTCAGAATTCAAAAATAGGTCCTTCCTGTATACTGTCGATGGCTCAGAGGGAATAAATTCTCAACCCTACTAAGGTATCAGAGTAACCTGGGGCTTTTAAAAATACCAAAGCCCAAGCCAGTCCCAGAAACCTGAATCTCTGGAGCTGAGACACAAACATTGGTATTTGTTTTAACTCTTCAAGTAATTTTAATATGTAGCCAACATCGAGAAACACTGACTTAGAAAGAGTAAGTTCTAAATACTGCCTGGAATTCTGCCTTATTTTAAAAAATACTGATTTAACTCATTAAGCTAAGTCTATATTGCTTGAGCAGTGACTGTCAAATTTTAGCATGCCATCAAAATAACATGGAGGGCCCCACCCCCAGCATATCTGATTCAGTAGGTCTGGGTTGGGGCTCGGGCAATGCTAATGCTACTGACATTGAAAACACATTTTGAGAACCACTGTTCTAACAAGATGATCTAAAGATATTCAAGCAGAGTTTATATCTGGTAATATTTTTTTTCATCTTATTGCCTATCTACTTGACCGCAGAGATTCAATGTGTGACCCAGAGTTAATATCAAACACAAGATGTCAAGTACTTAATATTGCTTATTTCTGACAATCTGTTGAAGAGGTTTGCAAAAAAAAAATTAGTTGAATATTGAAAATTTAAGCTTCAAAGTGATTAAAACTCAGCTGGAAATGCCCATGGGGACGTGCCGTAGTTAATTCGTTTATTCATCTTAAATGAGTTAGTATCTATGTCTGGCACATCGTAAGCACTATGTAGAGCTTATTAACTCATGCATAAATTTTCATTTTGTCAGATATAAGAAAAACTTTCAAATTCTATATTAAATTATTAATATTCACAACCTTTCTCCTGCCCCTGCTTATATAAATTTCTTTTGTTAGCATTTGGTAAATTCGGGTGAGGGGTGAGGAGGAAGAACTTTTGGTTGAGAAATGTTTGAAAGGATTTTCAGCATCCTTTCTATGTGTGGTGTGATATAATTGTCCCTGAAATTATCTCCTAAAGACAATTTCAGTAACAGCTGATATTTATTGAGCTGCCCATATCTATCCCTTCTCAACCAAGATTTCATGATAGAATTAATCCCTAAGGCCTGAAAGTATCCATTATGTGAAACGAATTGACTTATTAGCATACATCTAGAATGATACTAGCTGTCTACTGCCCAAAAAGAATTGAGAAAATAATTATTCAGATCATTTCCAGTAGGGCTGTAATGTCGGAATTGCTCCAAGGCCTTCGTTCTAGTAGCTTATTTAACTCTCACAGGTATCCTAAAAGAAAAGTCTATTATTTATCCAATTTTTACAGGTGAGGAGACTAAGGTATAGTAATTCTTCGCTTAATGTCATTGATAGGTTCTTGGAAACTTCAACTTTAAATGAAACATTTAATGAACCAATTTCACCATAGGTTAATTGATATAAACAAGGGTTACGTTCCTATAGTATATTTCTGGTCACAAAAATATCACCAAATAAAGAACCAAAATACTTCTAACATGAAACATTGAGCTATACATACATTTAAGAGAGCTGAATAAAAACAAGTAAGATCATTGTTTTCCAACAAGCTTATCCCTTCTCAAGGTCACAGGTGGCTGGACCCTATCCATACAACTCAGCACAGGCAGGACCCCACCTTGGAGAGGAAGCTCTTCCATCACAGGGCATACTCACAGATACATCCACACTCTCAGACTGGCACAATAAAGACATGCCAATTAACTTAACATGTACATCTTTGGGATGTGGGAGGAAACCGAAGTACCCAGAGAAAACCCAGGCAGATATGGGAAGAACGTGCAAACTCCACACAGACAGTGGCTCTGCCAAGAATTGTTTTTTCCTTTTCTTTTTTTTCCTCGTCAATAATATAATGACATGACATTGAACGAAATGTCATTCAAGGACCTGCCGTAAAACTAACTAACTCTCCCAAGGTCATATAATAAGTAGTAGAAGCAGGATACAAGCCAATAGTAGTAGAACCCATGTTCTGATTTGCTCTACTACACACATTTATTATAGTCCTAATGTTTCTGAAGTTAGGCTTATGTTTCTGTTAGATTTACTTGCTTGCTGAGTTAGATGACCTGATGCAGCCATGCTCCAGGATTATTTTTTTCAGATTTCTACTCCTATCCTATATATTATATTATATCTATAACTAATTGGAAGTGGCAGTGGGAGGTATAGTAAGAAGGAATGGCTGTCATATGGAAAGTAAGCCCTACCTATAAAAAGGAACTAACTTGGTTTAATGTCTGCCATGAACCTTATGTGTTATCTCACTTCATTCCCATTAGAACATTCTAAAATACAATATTTTATAGTTTAAAGGTATAGAAACTCAAAAAGATAAAGTAACAAAGATTCCACAGTCCCCATATGACAGAATTCACACCACAGGTAGGGTATTGGATTCCTGAGCCAAAAATTTAGAAGTCTTTATCACTATCACTTATAAGATATTTAAAGAACCAAGGATAATAAAGCGATTTAGTTGTTTTTTTTTTTTTTCCATTAAGTACAGATTATTCCCATAATAGCATCATTACTTACGCATGTCTACCAGGGCTGTTTCTGTTGAAAATGTTAAAAACAAAAACGAACAACAAAAAAACTTAATTCATTCTAAAGACGAGTCAATTTTCCTTCAACTCATTTTTTTTCATGGTCCTTTCCTTCAATAACATAGATAAGTGTGTCATTGGTTGCTTTATCTAAAATCCATTCATATAAAGATATCTTGCTTAAAGATTAATTTGCATAATGGCCCTTAATATCCAGATCATTTATCCTGAGCCAGCTGAAATTTACTGGATATTTCTCTCCTTTTTTTTTTTTTTTAACAAATATAATACAATAAGATTTCCTGTGTTTTAAAGACTTTTTATCACTCTCTCAAAAAATATATATATACATTTCTTCTCTTGTGTTCTCTTAAGCTGATTGGTTAAGATTTCTACAGTTTTTTTTTTCTTGTGCTTTGCTTACTTCAGCTTCAAATTTTGAAGCTTCTGAAGTCCTGCATTAAAATCTATGAAACATTAAAATTTAATTAAAGACAGAGATTTAAGGGAAATTTAATTAAATCATACTTAAGTGTTAAAGTTAACATTTATGTGAGAATTTAATTCATGGTGATACCAATAACATTTGTGCACAAAATATCATTAGAAGAGCATACATCTATACCAGCTCATATATTTAAAGTGTAACATTCTCATAGAACTTTGATGCCCTATTACATTATAAAAAAATTTCTCAGTATGAAATTCAAGGCTATTATAAGATTAATCCAGTCTATATTTTCAGTTTTACTTCATTGTATCCCAGTCCAACAAAACTGTAGGTCAACAACTGATGAATTTTATATTCTCAAAAAATGCCCTCTTTTAATTTCTGTTCCCTTCCTCAGAATGTCTCATTTGCCTAAGTTACCTTCCAGCTCCTTCTTTATCCTTACCCTGCCCCTCACTCTAACTCCCTCTGAAAACAGGGACCACACCTTTATTTACCTCAATAATTTGTACTATACTTTGTACATAGCTTTGCGATGAATACTTGATGAATTAAATGGACTCTTACATATCTCTGCACAAGTTGTATTAAAAATTGCAAACATCTTAATTTTGTCAAAATAGAATTTAAAATTTGATAGATCAGAGTGATGTCAGAAGCATGAAGGCATGAGGGATCGCCCTGATCTCTTTCCTTGAAATTACAACAGAGCAGAACACCTATCATTCAACAAATAACATCCAACCTGCACACAAGCATGTCTGAGTGATCTGTGCATCGGAACACCCAAAGGTAGGAAAATCGTGAGCGTCAGGGATGTGGGTTAGGACAGAGTAACAAAGGAGCTACAACACATAGCCAGGGTCCTTACAGAACGAGAGGGAGGGGAGAATTTCCCAGCCATTTCTTGGCAATTTGAAGCCTATGTGATATACATAGCAGAGACCAGGTATCAGCACAGAGAGCAAGGTAGAGACTGAGTGTGGAGAGGTGATAGCTATGTCTTAGCAACTGACATTGACAAGCAGGAGGCTGAGTCACAGAGCCTGGCTGCTCCCTACCACCATCCAGAGAGTGCCCCTCCCCCCCCCCACTGCATCTTCCCAGAGCTAACACAAAGTCTAAGGGACAACATTACTGGAAAGGAAACAGTCATGTACACTGCAGGCCTCTCCCAAACAACCCAACCTCTCATCCAGTCAGGCTGATTTGGAAGAAAGCAGCATAATATTGCATCTGACTGTCGGGGCAGTAAGGGGCTTCATGGCCTTTTCAGAGGCTTGGATCCCTATAGCTCCTTGCATCCTCCCATGGGGATGGAGCCCTGAGACCCAAACAACCTGGTCGCAGGTAAAGCACACATCCCATCAGAGAGGGAGGGATATTTTTAACCTCAAAGCAAAGATCCAAGATCCAAGAGGTTCAAACACCACCTAGTGGAAATTAAAAACAGCAACAACTACAACAAAAAACTTTTTATCAACCTGTGTAATAAATTTTCTTAAAAAAAAAAGAAAAAAGAAAAAAGAAACATGGCTTGCACACTATTAATGCCCAGGCAGATAAATAGTACATCAAACCCCATGAACAATCAAGGAGACAAGGCAACTCAGAAAGAAAGTGAAAAATCTCCAGAAAATAATCTTAAAGGTACAGAAATATACAATTTAAATGACAGCGAATTCAAGATTTCACCTCTGAAAAACCTCAACGAGATGCAAGACAATTCTGACCAACAGTTCGAAGAACAAAAGTACAAGGAACAACAGGAATACATTACCAAGGAGATTGAAACTCTAAATAAAACCAAATAGAACTTCTGGAGATAAAGAACTCATTAAAATAGATGAATAAAATCACAAGCTTAGGAAATAGAGCTGACCAGATGGAAGAAAGAATAAGTGATATTGAAGACAGAAATATGGAAATGATGTAGAGAAAGAAAGACTTGAAAATGAAAAAATAAAATGAAAGAAACCTACAAGAACTATCTGACACCATCAGAAAAAAAACAACAACATAAGAATAATGGATGCACCTGAAAGAGAAGAGAGGGAGAAGGGAACAAAGGGCATATTCCAACAAATAATTGATGAGAATTTCCAAACCAATTCAAGGAGCTGGATTCTCATATTCAAGAAGCAAATAGAACACCTAACTATCTCAACCCAAAAAGGCCTTCTACAAAACACATTATAGTAAAACTTCAAAAATTAATGGCAAAGAAAGAATTCTTAAGGCAGCCAGGGAAAAGAAGACAATAATTTATAAAGGAAAATCCATTAGATTATCATCAGACTTCTCAGCACAAACCTTATAAGCAAGGAAGTAGAATCAAATATTCAAACTATTGAAAAAAGAAATTACCAGCCAAGAATAATATATCCAGCAAAGTGCTCTTTTAGATATGAAGGAAAAATAAAGACCTTTTCTGACATACAAAAGCTAAGGGAGTTTTCTACCACAAGGCCTACATTACAGGAAATATTGAAGGCAGGGGTGTCATTCTGCATGAAACAAAAGGACGAAAATACACATATCTATGAGTAAGGTGACTAACAGTCAGACAAAAGAAGGAAAGCACAATCCTTATTAAGAAGAGGGTATTATAAGCTTAAATATTGCATATTGGTTAAAAGTAATAAAAAAAAGTTTTAAAAGAGAAGACAGAAGCTAGAAGAGAGGCATAAATAGATGCTCCTGCAGAGTTCTCAGCAGGAACCTACCAACACCTTGATCTTTGACTTTCAGCCTCCAGAACTATGTGAGACAATAAATAAGTGGAGTTTAAGAAAAAGAGAGAAAAGAGGAAGGAGAAGGAGAAGGAGAAGGAAAAAGAAGAAAGGAGAAGGAGGAGGAGAAGGAGAAGGAAGGAGAAGGAGAAGGAAAGAAGGAGGAGGAGGAGGAGGAAGAAGAAGACAGCTACTATGACTTAGGAATGAGTGTATAGCATAATTTGAGACAACAAAAACAGAAGAGGGGAGGGAGTAAAGATTCAAGCCTGCAAAAGGGAATGGAGATAGGCCTCATGCAGAAGAAAAAGGACTACTGTATGTATGTGTATATATATATAATATATATATATATATATATTATATTATATAATATATATAATTATCCTTTATGTAAACTTAATAGTAACCACACAAAAAATTAGAACTGAAACACATAACATAAAACAATAGGAAAAAAACATAAAACACCACCAAATTAGAATAACAGGCAGAAACACAAGGACAGAAAAACAATGGAGATACCAAGCTAACCGAAAATAAAAGATAAAAAGGCTATAGGAAAACTTAATATTTTAATAATCATCCTAAATATGAATGGACTGAAATCACCAATAAAAAGGCATGGAGTAGAAAATGGGAACAAAAAATGAAACTGAATCATATGCTGCCTTCAAGAGATACATCTCAGCTACAAAGACATACAGAATCAAAGTGGAAAACAGTACCTCAGGCAAATGACATTCAGAGACAAGCAGTTATAGCTGTACTTACATCTGACAAAATATACTTCAAGACAAAAAATGTAACAGGAGACAAGGACAGACACTTCATAATGATAAAAGGGACCATACCTTAAGAAAACATAACACTTCTGAATATATATATCTCCTAACCAGGGAGCACTGAATATATAAAGCAACTACTAACAGAATTAAGCAGAGAAAATGAAAACACACACAATTAGAGTAGGGGACTTAAATAGGATGTTGTCAGCTATTGTTAGACCATCCAAACAGAAAATCAGTAAGGAAATATCATCATTGAGTGACACATTAGACTAATTGGACATAATTGACATTTATAGATCCTTTGATCCCAAAACAGCAGCTTTTACATTTTTCTCTAGTACAAATGGAACATTCTGAAGGATAGATCATATGTCAGGACACAAAACTATCCTCAACAAATTTAAGAGGACTGAAATCATACCAAGCATATTCTCTGACCATAATGCTTTGAAACTGGATATCAATTACAAAATGAAAGTGGGAAAAATAAAAAATATGTGGAGATTAAACAACATGGTACCAAAGGACAACTGGATTATAGAAGAAATAAAAGGAGAGATCAAGAATTACATAGAAACAAATAAGAATAAAAATAACAACATACAAATCCTTTTAGGATACAGCAACGTCAGTAATAAGAGGAAAGTTTATATCATTATAAAACTATCTCCAGAAATAAGAATGATCCTAAATAAACAACCTAACATTATTCTTTGAAAAAAAAAAAAAAACCTAGAAAAAGAACAAGTGAAGCTCAAGGACAGCAGGAAGAAGGAAACAATAAAAACTAGAGCAGAATTACATGAAATTGAGAATACAAGGACATTATTTTAAAAATGAAACAAAACCCTGGTTCTTTGTGAAGGTAAATAAAATTGACAAACCTCTGGCTAGACTTACTAAGGAAAAAAGAGAAAGGATACAAATAAATAAAATCAGAAATGAAAGAGAAGTTACAACAGATACCACCGAAATATGAAGGATCATTCAAGAATACTTTGAAAAAATATACCACACCAAATTTTATAACCTACAAGAAATGCACACATTCTAGAAATGCACAACCTTCCTAGAATGATTCACAAAGAACTGGAAAATCTAAATGAACTCATAAACAGTATGGAAATTGAAACAATCATCAAATATCTCCCAAGAAGTAAAAGACCAAGACCAGATGGTTTCACCAGTATAAATTGTATCAAACACTCAAAGAAGATTTAATACCTATTCTTCTCAAACTTTTCCAAAAATTTGAATAAGAGGCAATGCTTTCTAACTCATTTTATGAGGCCAACATTACGCTAGTACAAAACCTGGTAAAGATAACACACACAAAAAGAAAACTGTAGACCAATATTTCTCATTAACACAGACACAAAAATCCTGAATTAAATACTTGCAAATTGGATACAGCACATTACAAAGGTTACATGCCATGATCAAGTGGGCTTCATCCCAGAGACACAGAGATGGTTTAATGATATACAATTGATCATGTGATATTTATACCACATAATAAAAGGATAAAAAATCATATGAATCATATCAATAGATGTGGGAAAAGCATTTAACAGAGTACAATATCCATTTATGATAAAATACTTAATAAAATGAGTTTAGAAGAAAAGTACCTCATATAATAAAAGTCATACATGACAGATCCTCAGCTTACATCATAGTTAATGGTGAAAATCAAAAATCTTCCCTCTAAGATCAGAAATGAGTCAAGGCTGTCTGATATCACCAGTCTTATTCAATATAGTATTGGAAGTGCTAGCTAGAGCAATCAGGCAAGAGAAAGAAAAAAAGGCATCCAAAGAGGGAATGAAGAAGTAAAATTGTCACTTTTAGCAAATGACGTGATTGTCTCTAGAAAGCCTGAAAAACTCCACTAAAAATCTACTAGCAATAATAAACAAATATACTAAAGAGTCAGGATACAAAAACAATTTTCAAAAAATCCAAAATGTTTCTATACCCTAACAATGAACTTTCATAAAAAGAAATGGGAAGAAACACTTATATAATTGTAATAAAAAGAATAAAATACCTAGGGATAAACCTAATGAAGCATGCGAAGAACCTATACACTGAAAAGTATAAGACATTAATACAATAAATAAAACACAGAGAAATGGAAAGATATTCCATGTTCATGGATTGGAAGAATCAACATAGTTAAAATGACCTTATACCCAAAGCAGTAAACAGATTTAATGCAATCTCCATCAAATCTCAATGGTATTCCTTAAAGAAATAAAACAAAAACCCATCAAATTTGTATGTAAGCACAAAAGACCCCGAATGGCCAAAGAAATCCTGAGAAAAAAAGAACAAGCCCAGAAGTATCACCCTGATTGCCATTAAATTATACTACAAAGCAACAGTAATTAATATAGCATGTTACTGGCAGAAAAACGAACACACAGACCAATGGAATAGAATTAAGAGTTGAGAAATAGAGGCAAATTATTTTCAACAAAGGAGCCAAAAAAAAAATACAATGAAGAAAAGAAAGCCTCTTCAATAAATGGTGATAGGAAAACTGAAAAGCCATATACAAAAGAATGAAACTAGACTGTTGTCTATCACCATATAGCAAAATTAACTCAAAATGAATTAAGGACTGAATATAAGACCTGAAGCAAATTGCATAGAAGAAAACATATGTACTAAGCTCATGGACCTTGAATTTTATGAATTTGACCTCAGAGTCAAGGGAAGTAAAAGCAAAAATAAATGAATGGAAGTAAAAACAAAAATAAACCAAAAAGCTTCTATACAGCAAAAAAGAAAAAAAAAACTATCAACAAGACAAAGAGACAACCAACTGAGTGGAAGAATATATTTTCAAACAACACCTCTGATAAGTGGCTAATATCCAGTACATACAAAGAACTCATACAATTCAACAACAACAACAACAAAAAAAAACATTTCAATTAATGAGCAGAGGACCTGAACTGGCACAACTGGCACTTCTCCCAAGGAGACATACAAATAGCTAACAGACATGTGATTGATAAGACGCTCAACTTCACTAGCTGTTAGGGAAATGCAAATTAAAACCACATGAAATTCTACCTCATTCCTGTTAGAATGGCTATCATCAACAGGACAAGTAATAACAAGTGTTGGGGAGGTTTTTGGGGAAAAGGAACCCTTATACACTGATGGTGTGAATGTAAATTTGTATAGCCACTGGAAAACAGTATGGAGGTTCCTCATAACACTAAGAAAAGAATTACCATATGATCAACCAATCCCTCTTTAGAGTATCTACCCCCCAAATTAGAAAACATTTATCTGTAAAGATGCCTGCACTCTGATGTTCATTGCAGTGCTATTTACAGTGACCAATATATAGAAACAACCAAAGTGTCCAACAATACATGACTGGATACAGAAGGTGTGGTACAGTTATACAATGGAATAGTACTCAGCCATAAGAAAAGATGAAATACTACCATGTGTAATAACATGGATGGATCTTGACAGTGTCATGCCAAGCAAAATAAGTCTGACAGAAAAAGTTGAAAACCATATGATTTCACTCATATGTGGGATATAAAACTGAAAGCAACAAAGGAACATGATAAACAAAGACCCATGGACACTAGATTAGTGGTTACCAGAGAGAAGTGTGGAGGAGGTGAGGGGAGGTTGATATTCATAAAAGAGGTCAAACATTTGGTGACAGAAGGAAATTTAACTTTGGGTGGTGAGCACATGACACAATATCTATTGTTGATTGTACACTTGAATCTTACTTGCTTTTATTAACCAATGTCACCCCAATAATTTTTTAAAAACTGATAGATCATGATTATTTTTCAACTTCTTTATTCTTTGTTAATATACAAGAAAACGAGATTGTCACTCACAACCTAGAGTTGACTAAATCTTAATTAAGGATCATGATAAGTAAACCATATGTTTACTAGCATTAATTTACTGTTATTAATCACTCCAAAATGTAAAATGCCATTTATTTAATGTAAAATCGAGTTAATTCTTAAGGTTGTTGTAATAATATTTCCAAAATATTGGTAGTATGGTATAATAATTAAGAAAAGGAATTTCATGGAGTCAGACAAATCTAGGTTCTGATGCTAGCTTAGTCATTTCCTAACTGTTCAATTTAGGCAAATAAATCTTTCTAATCCTTGACTTCCTAATCTACACAATGGAAGAATACCTTTAAGTATTGTTTTAAGGACTAACAAAGATAAATATGTAAAGTGTCTATACAACCCCTGCCACATGTTAAAGTGACTTATAAATGGAGTCAAAATATTGTTACTATAACTAACTATTCAATAAATATTTGACAATTAGCTGAATATTAAGTACTGATTCTGAGCATATAACACTCAACATAATACATTATCATACTTCTATCATACCTGAAAGGAAATGATGCAATTTATTTCCTGCTTTCATAAAATAAAAATTTTTCAGGAATATTGAAAATACTATCCTTATGGATTTGAGCTTTTTTTTTGTTATTTTGTCTATTTGTAAATATATATATAAATATAGATAGAGATAATTTTTTCCTGACTATAGAGAAAATTTCATTTTTAGTCTAATAATTTTTGGGGTACAATAACTTGTCTTTTTTTTATAAAAAAAAGAACATGACACACCACTTCAAAAAGAATATATATATTTATAGAAGTTTTAATCTCATAAAACTAAAGGCAAACTATAACACTATATTTAATCACATATTCTTGTTTTCCAACATTCACAATTTTTAAAGGAATATGTTCTTACATTTATAAAAATTCTCATACCAATATTTTCTATTCTTTAGTCAATAGCAATTACAAGAACTCAGAGGTATATGTGAAAGGTTTTGAGATTAATCATATTCATAAATGGTCCTTAAATTTGAATACAGTATTTGCATGAAAGAATGTTTTCAACACTAAGAAGAAAAAAGTTAAAGGGTGATTTTTTTTTTAATCATGATCATGCACCCTCAAGATTATAGAATAAATAGTCTTATATTATTTTTTAAAATAAAAATGTCTAAAATTACCTTTTAAAAAAAGAAACAATCGAAATTTGTTTAAGCCAAAAATAAATGTATTTGCTCATGTAATTAAAAGCCAGGAGAAACTGACTCCAGGGGTGATTAGACCTAACATCATGAGGACCTGGGGTCTTCCTGCTTTTCTGTTTGGCTCAGCTAACCTTTTTGGTTGGCTTTATTTTCTAGAGCCATGTGGTGACAGTAGCTCTCGCAAAAATCTGGGGTTTACTTTAATTGTGCCTACTAAGAACAGATGCCCATCCACAAACCAGGAGATACTTTGATGGACAGAACTACGTAACAGAGTCCCCATTTCTAGCCAGGGATGTTGCTGGGGGAAAAGGAAAAAAATGTCCTGGAATGGAAACATTTTTCATGTAAATTATACTTGTTTTGAAATATGCTTTTTAGGAAGGAAAGAAATGGATGGAGTTGTAACTAGGATTTTTGGAGAATTATATATAAACTCAGCCTATGTTATATAAGCCACAATCGGTAATCTGGATGGGTGAATGGAAATACACACACACAAACTGACTTTTATTAATTCATTTATTCATTCATTAACTGTTCACTATCTGACAATTTTGTGTCAAGTATAATACTAGGTGCAGGATTTAGATCAATGAAGAAAACATAAGGAATCCCTGCCTTCACAGCACTTACGTACATGGGAAAAGCAAAAAAAAAAGTAGCAGGTAAAAATTTTAAATGGTTATAAATCATGATAAGTAGTATAATAAAATGAAACAAAAATGTGGGTGAAATGAGGAATAATGGAAAAATGGGTAAATACAGGGAGTACTTGCTCTTTCCAAAGCATAGCTAGAGAAGGCCCTAGTTAAGCTGTGTTCAAGATCAACCCTAATAGGTAAGGAGCTAGCTAACCCTGGAAAGATTTGAAGACAAATGAGCCACTCAAAAGAAACAGCGCAGGTCACTTGTGCAAAGTTCTGAAGTAGAACAGAATTTCACTTCAGAACTGAGAGATCAGGGTAGCCAAAGCAAAGTGAACTAGAGGATAAGTGGGAGAACTGAGCAGAAGCCAGAGTATTCAGAGCTGTTCACCGTCTTATGGACCATGGAGTCAATTTAAAATACACTGGATATCATGGAAGGTTTTTAAGCAACTGAAGGAATTAATCTTTTTTACTTCTGCAGATCTATAAAGAACTAAATTGGGAGATATTCAGGCTCAATCAATTGGATGAATTGCATGGCTTTTTACTGGCAAAGGAGATGTGATTTGGGGAAAATCAAAAGTTCTGCTTAGACATGTCAAGACTGAGACATCTATGAGTAAGCTGTGAAGTGTACAATTTCAGATAGAGATGCAGAATTTACAAAAGCCTGGAGCTATTTTTAAATGAGGGTTGTATTGTTTTTATATGTGGTAAGTTAAAAAGATCAGGATATGACTGCCATTGAGAAGATAATTTGTTGCTCATAGTTCCCAAGAGGAGGGGGCATATGCCATACCATACAGGGCCACACAGGGAAGCAGCAGAGTTGGTCAGAAGTCATAGGGAGCAAGAAGAAAACATGGGTAGGAGTCCATTGTGTTTCCCATGGGCAAGGTAAGGCAGCGTAAACAAGTTTAGGATCAGGTGGTTTGAAAATTTTCAGCATGTTCTGAGGTGTAGGGGCTGTCTCTAGTTGTCTGGTGCCTGGCCCTGGGATGATTAGAGCAGAGGAGTTTTGCCTCCTGGAGTTTAGGAGTCTGATAGAGGAGTTGGTTCAGAGTACATGCTCTGGATTGCTTTGTTAGCATTTGAAAGGCATGCTTCCAGGGGGAGTATTTACTACCTGTAGGAATTAGCTAGCCATAAGTGATAGTCTCTTTTCAGTCAGCAAGGCCCCAGATGCCATAGTAACAAGAATATAGAAAATAAGAAAATAATACAGGGTTGTGGGTATAAATTTGTCAATGGCATGAGGGGTCGGAAATAGATAAATGTTTAGAACTACTCACTATCTCAGATACCCTTGGTAAATGGGAGAAAATGAATCCAAAAAAGAGGTTGGAAAATATTATTTTTATTATTTTTCCCCCTCTACTAGTAAACCTTATGGCCCTTGGGAGCTTAGATGAAGAAATTGCAGCTGCTTTCCCCACCCTACCCTGATGCCCAGACTGTCCTTATGTGATGTTTTGCATAGACTTATGATTGTGGGTGGAAGAAATAACAATATTTACCAATTATGTATATAATTAACTTACAGCTATCGCTACACTATAATTTTGAATCTGATAGATGTTTCTAAAAGAGTTAAGTGGTAGTTCAGTTAATTGGTAAAACTTCTGCCAAATTGCTAAGTACTTTAATTAAAATAGTTGAAATGAAAGGTGGTGATTCTTATGCCTGGCAAAGTAAGTTTTCTACTTATTTTAATTACAGCGCAATGAAAAGTATTGTTTTAATTCCCTAAGGTTTATTGGAGGTAATATTTACTCCTTAGGTAAAATTTCCACTGCACTCAACCCGAAATCGTCCTCTATTGCACAAAAACACCTCTGAATCATAGGTATTTGTTTTAGATTTCAGTCTAAGGCCTAGAAATCTTTACTACATTATCAATATAAGTAATTTAGAAAAAAAATCATTCTGGGTAATATATTATTTTATTTATTTAAAATGCTGAAAAAAAATACAGATTAACATTCTGCTCTTTAAATGCATTTGACATTTTTTCTTTTATAGATAGACTATTACAAGATGCCCGAGGGTAGGGACCATGTTTGTTCGCCATTGTATTGAGCATGTAACATAGCCATGGCACAGAGTATGCTATCAGTAAAACTAGTGAATAAATGAAAGAATGGACACCAAGGAAATTATAGTGGCAGCAATTGTTATCTATGTAAGGAATGTTGCTATGTCCTTATGCTTTTTGCAGCACATAGCCTCTCAATATCTATCTTCAAACCTGTTTTGCTTCTGCCAATAATATTTCATAATTTTATTATGTAATTTTAATGATGGATAAGTAGAACAATTCAGAAGTATAAAATTAATTATGTCCTTTTTAAATTATAATTATAAGTTAATCCAAGTTTGTTATATGAGTATGACTAGTTACACAACAGTAACATTGCCAAAAGTTTCAGGCAAGTCACATTTAACCTTACAAGCACGTATTGAACATGAGGTTGGCCCGTTTCTTGAATGAAAAATATTAGGCAAGTGGAAGCTTAGGGTACACTTAAGGTATACGTAGGTAGTTTATGGTACATTCAGGACTAGAATCCTCAGGTAAATCTTGCTCTGGTGTGTACATGATATCTTGATAGTGAATCTGTGGAGAACGCTATCAAGCATAATTTGGGGGAAACTCCAGCATAGCTAAGGAGCCTAGGGTAGGGGTTTGGAAGTCATGCTGGCTTGGTAAATGGTGAGAAATATTACTGTATTACTGAAATATTGTTTTAGTAACTGGCAATTGTTAAAGAACTGTTAGGGGTGAAAATGATGCCAGAAAATGATCTTTAACAAAGGTACTATGAAGAATTCTTCATCATAGAGTATTTGAGTTTCTGAGACAGGATGGTAACAGATGATAGAAAAAGGAAAACTATAAGTCAGCTGCTGCGGCATCATCAAATAAAGAGGAAGGGTATCTGAAAGGTCTAGACTAAATCGTGGGATTGAAAGAGGGAAAGAGTTTTCAAAGAATGGTAGTAGAACTACTAGTTTCTTAGAGGCACTGAGGAGTAAGGAATAGATCAGCACCTCCTCCTCATTTTGCAGGAAATGAATAGTAGGAACAGAGCAAGATTCTCTGTTGGATAGGACTTTAGGGACAATGGTGTTTTCAGGGTTGGACAGATTCAATGAAGGCAAAACAGTGGAAGATAGAATAGTTCAAGTGCCTAAAAGTGTTTGCCTATAATAGAAGAGGGATAAAAAAAGCACATCGTTTCCTGAAATCATACGTATCCTTACTATCTACAACAAATGGGTATTTTCTATACTATTGCTTTTTAAATTTTTTTTAAATTTATTTTTAAATGATAGTTTCAGGTATAAAACAGTGATTAGACATTTACATTTACGAAGTGATCACCCTGATAAGACTAGTACCCATGTGGCACAATACAAAGTTACTATAATATTATTAACTATATTCCCTATGTTGTACTTTATATCCTCATAACTATTTTTATAACTAGAAATCTGTACTTTTTAATCCTTTTCACCTTTTTCATCCATCTCTCCAACTTCCATTCCTTCTAATAAATATCAATGTGTTCTCTACATATATCAGTTTGTCTTTGTTTATTTTGCTTTTTTAGATTCCACATATAAGTGAAATCATATTTGTCTTTCTCTGTCTGACTTATTTCATTTAGAGTAATACCCTTTACATCCATCCATGTTGTCGCAATGGTAAGAGTTTATTCTGTTAATGGTAATATTCCATAGTATATATATGTACCACATTTCTTAATCCATTCATCTGTTGATGGACATTTAGATTGCTTCCATATCTTGGCCATTGTAAATAATGCAGCTATAAACATAGGGGTGCAGATGTCTTTTCAAATTAGTGTTTTGAATTTTTTCAAATAAATACCCAGAAGTGGTATTTCTGGGTCATAAGGTATTCTAATTTTAATTTTTGTAGAAAACTCCATATTGTTTTTCATAGTGACTGAGCCAGTTTATAGTCTCACCAACAGTGCATAAGGGTTCCCTTTTTTCCATATCATTGCCAACACTTGTTGATGATTAATTTTCAATAACCATTCTAACAGGTTTGAAGTAATATATAATTGAATTGTCTTTTTGGTGTTAAGTTGTGTGAGTTTCTTTTACATTTTGGATATTAACCCCTTATTGGATATATCATTGGCAAATATATTCTCATTTAATAGATTGTCTTTTTGTTTTGTTGATGGTTTTCTTCTCAGTGCAAAAAAACGTTTTAGTTTAAAGCAGTCCCATTTGCTTATTTTTTTGTTTGTTTCCATTGTCCAATGAGAAATATCTATCTATCTATCTATCTATCTATCTATCTATCTATCTATCTATCTATTGCTAAATCAGTTTACTAATATATATAGCAATATATATATATATTGCTAAGACCAATGTCAAAGAGTTTATTGCCTATGTTTTCTTCTAGGAATTTTAAGGTTTCAAGTCCTACATTTAAGTCTCTAATTCACTTTGAGTTCACTTTTGTATATGGTGTAAAAAGTGGTCTAGTTTCTTTCTGTCTGTCTGTCTGTCTTTCTTTCTTTCTTTCTTTCTTTCTTTCTTTCTTTCTTTCTTTCTTTCTTTCTTCTTTCTTTCTGTCTGTCTGTCTATCTTTCTTTCTTTCTTTCTTTCTTTCTTTCTTTCTTCTTTCTTCTTTCTTTCTCTCTCTCTCTCTCTCTCTCTCTCTCTCTCTCTTTCCTTCTTGCTTGCTTGCTTGCTTCCTTGCTTTCATGTTTCTCTCCAGCTTTCTCAACACCATTTATTGAAGAGATTGTTTTTCCTGATTTTTTTCTCTTCTTAGCATTGATTAATTGGGCTCTCCATTCTGTTTCATTGATCTTTGTGTCTGTTTTTAGGTCAGTACTATGCTGTTATAATAACTATAACCTTGCAGCACAGTTTGATATCAGGTAGTATCATAACTTCAACTTTGCCTTTCTTTGTCAAGATTGCTTTGGCCATTTAGGGTCATTATTGTTTCTGTACAAATTTTAGGATTATTTGTTCTAGTTCTTTGAAAATGCCATTGACATTTTGATAGGTATTACATTGAATCTATAGATTGCTTTGGGTAATATAGCTATTTTAATGATGTTAATTCTTCCTATCCATAAACTTGGTATATCTTGCCATTTACTTGTGTCTTCTCCAACTTTTTTCTTCACTATCTTATTATTTCCTATGTACAGGTCTTTCAACTCCTTGATTAAAATTATTCCTAAGAATTTTATTTTTTTAGTGCAACTTTACTTGGGATTATTTTCTTAATTTCTCTTTTTGATAGTTCATTATTAGTGTATAAATATGTAACTGATTTCTGAATCTTAATTTTCTATCTTGCTACTTTACTCAATTCATTCATTGGTTCTGATATTTTGTTGTTGTTGTTGTTGTTGTTGTTGTTGTTAGAATCTTTATATCTCTATAAAGATCCTATTTCTCTCAATATGGTATCATGTTGTCTGCAAGCAAGGACAGTATTATTTTTTTCCAATTTGGATATCTTTCATTTCTTTCTTGTCTGATTGTTGTGGCTAGGACTTCCAAAACTATATTGAATGAAAGTGGTGAAAGTGGACATCCTTGTTTTGTCCTGATCTTAAAGAATAAAATTTCAATTTCACTTGAATATGATGTTAGTTATGTGTTTGTCATATATGGCCTTTATTATATTAAAGTATGTGCCCTCCATCCCCACTCTGCTGAGAATTTTTAACAGAAACGGAAGGTGGATTTTATCAAATGTTAATTTTTCTGCATCTATTGATATATAATTTTTATGCTTTATTTTATTTATGTGGTGTATAACATTAATTGATTCATTGATATCAAACCAAAGTTAGATTCCAGGAATACATCCCACTTGATTATGGTGTATAACCTTTTAAATGTATCACCAAAATCAGTTTACTAATATTTTGTTGAGGATTTTGCATCTATGTTCATCAGGGATATTAACCTATAATTTTCTTTTTTTCTTTTATCTTTTTTTTTTTTTTTTTTTTTTTTTTGGTAGAGCTTTTTCCAGTTTGAGTATCAGGGTAATAATTGGCCTTGTAAAGTGAGTTTGAAAGCCATCACTCTCTTTAATCTTTTGAAATAGTTTAAGAAGGATAGGTATTTATTCTTTGAATGTTTGGTAAAATTCAGCCATCTGGTCCAGGACTTTTGTTGGGTGAGAATTTTTTTTAAAGTTTATAATTATTTATGCCTCCAGCACCTGGTCTTCCTCAGTGGTCTCCCATCCAAGTACTAACCAGGCAGACCCTGCTTAGCTTCTGAGAATAGACATTGGGCTTGTTCAGGGTGGCATGGCCATAGACCATGGACTGTGGCTCTACTGGGGTGCAAACCCAGGACCTTCTGTGTGTAAAGCAGCCATGCCTACACTATGAAACCACGTCCTGTTGGGAATTTTTTGATTACTGATTTGGTTTCATTAATACTTATCAATCTGTTCAGATTTTCTGTTTCTTCTTGACTCAGTCTTGGTAGATTTTATGTTCCTAAGACTTTATCTATTTCTTCCACGATGTCTAATTTGTTGGCATATAATTGTAATGTAGTGTTTCCTTATAATACTTGCTATTTCTGTGGTGCTGGTTGTCACTTCTTTCATTTTTTATTTTACTTATTTACTTATTTAGGCCCTCTGTTTCTTTATTGGTGAGTCTTGCTAAAGGTTTATCAATTTTGTTTATCCTTTTATAGAACCAGCTCTTGGTTACATTGATCTTTTGTCTTTTCTTAATCTTTTTTTTTCCATCTGATATTTATTTTTTCCATCCTTCCAATCACTTTCAGCTTTGTTTATTCTTATATTTTTAGTTCCTTAAGTATAAAGTTTAATTGTTTATTTGAAAATTTCTTTGCTTCTTGAGGTAGGCCTGTATTGCTATGAATTTCTCTCTTCAAACCTCTTGCTTGTGCCCCTTGAATTTGGGTTTATGTGCTTTCATTTTCCTTTGTCTCAAGGTATCTTTTGATTTCCTTCTTGATCTCATTGTTAACCCATTAATTGCTTACTAGCACCTTATTTAGCCTTCTTATATTTGTTTTCCAGTTTTCTTCTTGTAATTTATTTCTAGTTTCATACCATTTTTTTGGTCAGTGAAGATACTTGATATTTTACTTTTCTTAAATTTAGTAAGATTTATTTTTTGACCTAACATGTAGTAGTACATCCTGGAAAATGTTCTATGTGCACTTGAAAAGAAAAAAAAAAAAAGATATTCTGCTGCTTTGAAAGAAATGTTCTAAAAATACCTATTAAGTCCATCTTATCTAATTTGCCATTTTAAGGTACCATTTCCCTCTTTATCTGTCTGGATGATCTATCTATTGATATCAGTGGGTGTTAATATTCCCTTTTATTATAATACTATTGATGTCTTCCTCTGTGTCTGTCAATATTTGCTAAATATGTTTAGTTGCTCCTAAGTTGAATGTGTACATGTTTACAAAAGTTATATACTCTTATTAGATTGACTCTTTATTTTTATGAAATGCCCCTTTCTGACTATGTTTACAGGATTTGTTTTAAAGTCTATTTTGCCTAATATAAGTATTGCTACCCCAGATTTTTTGTTGTTGTTCTTTCCAACATCTTTTAATATCCCTTTATTTTGTCTGTTCTTCTCTTTGGAGCTGAAGTGAGTCTCTTGTAGACAGCATTTCTATGAAATTTTTTAATAAATATATTCATTCAGGCACCCTATATCCTTTGGCTTGAGGATTTAGTCTATTTTTTAAGTAATTATTGAGAGGTATATAGTTATTGCTGTTTTTAAAATTGTTTTGGGATTATTTTTGTACTTCTCTGTTTCTTTATTCTCTCACTCTCTTCTCTTGCATATTGATGACTTTCGATAGTGTTATATTTGGATTTGTTTCTCTTCAAATCTTGTATATCTTTTACAGATTTTTGGTTTGTAGTTACCACTTGCTTCATATATATCATACTATATTTATTTTAGTTTATTTCAAATTGATAGTCACTTAAGTTCACACATATTCTAAAATGCCTACAATTTTTACTAACCCCATCTATGTTTGTTTTTATAATTTTTATGTCTTTTGTGTGTGTATCACTTAATTTACTGTTGTAATTACATGTGATTTTGCTACTTTTGTCTTTGAACCTTTGTACTAGCTTTATAGTTGGCTGATTCTCTGCTTTGCTCTTGACAGTGAGATGTTTTCTTTCCTATGTTTTCTTATTCATTTTTTGATATTTTCTTTTCTACTTAAAGAAATCCCATAAGTAGGTGGGGTCAAGGGAAGCTAGGTAAAAGTAAATTTCTTCCTTCCATGACCACATTAAAATTACAATGAAATTATAAAATAATCAAGTCAAAGAAAAACCTGAAGTCTAGCTGATTATAACACATACATCTAAGGATATAAAGAAAAAGTCACATTGAAGTTGGTAGGAGGGGCAGGGATGTGAAATGAGCTGGTTCTGGTGATTGAGCACTGGGAGAGAAAGTGTGGCTACGGAGGCCTTCTTGAAGGAGTGAGGGATCCTAGACCCACACAGGGACTCCACAGCCCAGAGTTCCAGTCCTGGGAAAATGAGTTCACACAAAATGTGACTGTACAAATCAGTGGTGATTCTGGCCATCTGGGTGATACTGAAGGAGCCTGAAAACCCAGATATTTCCTTCGAAGGGCCCAAACACAGATTTACCCGCTCACAGACATTCATCCTGGGTACAGGCATAACATATAAGGAAAGACTGAGCTGTGTGGTGCCAGGATGAAGGCTGGAAGGATAGCTGCTATTGTTCCTTTGTTGAGCCTACCTCCAGGGCAGTCTACTGATGGGTACCTGTGTTAAACTCTCCCGCCACAATTTTATCTTTATTCTAAATTGCATCTTTATTCTAAATTCTAAAGCCACATTGGCCCAGTGAGAGCAGCGCACTCCACCTCGTGTCTCCCTGAGACCCTGACCCACTCAAATCACAAGTAACCCATGGCAAGCCAGTTCCCGGACATCCAGCTCTACCCAATGCCTTCCCTGGGCAGGAAATTAATAGCAAACAACAGCCTTTAGCTCTCAGAGCCCATGTGTGACCTGTATATCTTGGAAGAGACTTTTGGTGGTGGGCAACAAGCACGACCCCAAGCTATAGTATTTCTTGAACAGATCTTGGGTGTCTTCAGGCCCAAGGCAGGAAGCAGCTGGCTTTGCTGTGATCTGAGGCTTTTACAGGAAGCCACAGATTCTGCACTGACACAAAACCTGATTCTGCATTGGCCAGGCAAAATCTGCTGACTTTACTCTGGTGACCCCATGGGTCCCCACCTCACCCAATTCACATACCATCCAAAGGCTCTTCCAGCTGCAGAGTCTTATAGGCAGTTGACAGACAGCCTCAGGCCTTAAGTGCACCGGTCCTTTTGTTAAGCCACCCAAGGCTGTGACCTCAACTCACAGCATGGTATCTCCCTCTTGCCTCAAATCCAACACAGGCAACAACCATCCATGGATCACTTCATAGCTCCTACCAGGTAGGCCTGAGTAAACAAAAGCAGTGGCTACCCTTGGCCTACACAGGAGCCCCTCCCAAGAGACCACAAACCAATGAATCCAGAGGCTGATGTCAGATTACAACAAAGAACAACCTGAGTAGCTCCATAAGAGGTATACTCAAAGGGTGGTTTCAACATGTACATGACCCTGCAGGGGTAAATCCTACTCAGAGGGGTCAGCCCCTACACAGCAGCTCAGGTGTGGTCAATCCCTGCAACCAGTCAGCTCCTAAAACAATCTTAACATTGCTAACAATAATCAAGGCTTAGCCACAACAGGAGAACACACACAACCCACACAAAGAACATACCCAGAGTCCCGGCACAGATGATAAAGGAAAATGTGCCACCGGGACACACAGGACACACACTACATAAGGTAACCTTGTGAAGGTTGCAAATGAAACAACAGGAGAAAACTCAAACAAAAACAAAAACAAAAACAAAAACAACAACAACAACAAAAATCAAGTGGAGGCAAGCAACCTGCCAGAGAGAGAGTTCAAAACATTAGTTATAAGGGTGTTCAATGAACTTAGAGGGAGACTAGAAGATATCAATGAGGACTTCAATAGAGAAATAGTAAACATAAAAAAAGGACATAGAGACCATAAAAAAAAGTCAGAAATGAAAAATACGATAACTAAAATGAAGAATGCACTTGAAGTAATCAATGTATTGGATGAAGCAGAGGATCAAATCAATGAGTTGGAAGACAATGTAGCAGAAAATATATAGTCAGAACAGCAAAATGAAAAAAAAAATAATTTAAAAAATGAGGAAATTTTAAGAGACCTCTGGGAAAACATCAAATACACTAACATCTACATCATAGTGGTACCAGAAGGAGAAGAGAGCAAGGGACTGAGAACCTATTTGAAGAAATAATGACAAAAACAAAAAAACAAAAACCAAAAAACCCTTCTCTAACCTGGCAAAGGAAATAGTTCAGGAAGAACAAAGATTCCCAAACAAGAGAAATCCAAAAGACCCATACTAAGACACACCATAATTAAAATGCCAAAGGTTAAAAACAAAGAATCTTAAAAGAGAAAGGCATCTAGTTACTCCCATACAAATGTCAGCTGATTTTTCAACAGAGACTTTGCAGGCCAGAAGGGATTAGCATGAAATATTCAAAGTGATGAAAAACAAGAACCTACAAGCAAGACTACTCTATCTAGCAAGGCTATCAATTATAATTAAAGGAAAGATAAAGAATTTTCTGGACAGGATAAAGATGAAAAAATTTATCACCCACAAGCCAGTATTACAAATAATGTTAAGAGAACTTCTATAAAAAAAAAAAGGAGAAAAAAACCCATAAATACGAATAATAAAATAGTAATAACTATGTACCAAAATAATCACTTTAAATGTAAAGGTATTAAATGACCCCAATAAAAATACATAGGGTCGCTGAATGAATAAGAAAATAAGACCCATACATATGTTATCCATGAGATCAAATAACAGACACAGACTCAAAGTAAATGGATGGAAAAAGATATTTTATGTAGACAGAAATTTTGAAAAGCTGAGGAAGCAATACTTTGAAGTAAAGTTTAAAACAAAGGCTATAAGACAAAGAATGGCATTACATAATGATAATGGGATCAATACAACAAGTGGACATAAACCTAGTAAACATATACACACCCAACATAGGAGCACCTACATATATAAAGCAATTATTGACCAACATAAAGGGAAAGATTGACAGTAATAGACTCATAATAGGAGATTTTAATACCCCATTGACACCAATGGACAAATCTTCTAGACAGAAAATTAACTTGGCGACAGCAGCCTTAAATGACACATTAGACCAGATGGATTTAATTGATATTTTCAGAGTGTTTCATCCCAAAATAGCAGAATATACATTTGTCTCAAGTGCAAATGGAACATTTTCCAGGACAGACCACATTTTAGGCTACAAAACAAATCTCAATGGTATGAAATTAGTAACCTGCTAGAAAAAAATTGGAAAATACATAAACACATGGAGGCTAAATAACATGCTACTAAACAATGAATGGGTTAACGATGAGATCAAGGAAGAACTTGAAAGATACTTGGAGACAATGAAAATGAAAACACAACAACTCAAAATCTATGGGACACAGTGAAAGCTGTCCTAAGAAATTCATAGCAATGTATACTTACCTCAAGAAACTAGAAAAGCCTCGAATAAACCATCTAACCTTACACTTTAAAGAACTAGATAAAGAACAGCAAATAAAACCCAAAGTTAGTAGAAGGAAGGAAATAATAAAGATCAGAATGGAAAGATCAGAAAGGAAATAATAAAGATCAAAATAAAGGCTAGAAAAGCAATACAAAAGATCGATGAAACCAAGAGCTAGTTCTTTAAAAGGATAAATGAAATTGATAAACCTTTAAAAGACTCATCAAGAAAAAAAGAGAGAGGACACACATAAATAAAATCAGAAATGAAAGAGAAGTAACTACCAACTCCACAGAAATACAAAGGATCATAAGAAAATACTATGAGCAATTATATGCCAACAAATTGGATAATCTAGAAGGAATTGATACATTACTAGAAATATACAATCTTCCAAGACTGCATAAAGAAGAAACAGAAAATTTGGATGGACTGATTACCACCAATAAATCAAATCAGTAATCAAAAAATTTCTCCAAAACAAAAGCCCTGGACCTTATGGCTTCATAGGTGAATTTTACCACAGTTAATGAAGAATTAAAACCTAATTTTCTCAAACTATTTTTAAAAAATCCAAGAGGGAAGGTTCTCTTACTCTTTTTATGAGGCCACATTACCCTGATTTTAAAACCAGGGAAAGGCATTACAAAACAAAACAAAACAAATAAAAACTATAGTTTGATATGCCTAAATCCTCAACAAAATATTAGCAAGTTGAATTCAGCAATAAATTTAAAATGTCATATACCATAATCAAGTTGGGTTTATTTCTGGCATGCAAGATTGTTTCAATATCCACAAAATAATTAATGTGATATACCACATTAACAAATTGAAAGATAAAAATCATGTGATCATACCAATAGATGCAGAAAAAGCATTTGACAAAATCAAGAATCCGTTTATGATCAAAACTCTCAGTAAAGTGGGAACACAGGAAACATACTTCAACATAATAAAGGCTATATATGACAAACCCACAGCTAACATCATATTCAATGTGGAAAAGCTAAAAGCATTTTTATTAAAATCAGGAACAAGACAAGGATGTCCACTTTTACCACTTCTATTTAACATAATATTAGAAGTCCTAGCTGTAAGTATCAGACAAGTAAAATAAATAAAAGTCATCTAAATTGGAAAGGAAGAAATAAAATTTTGTGGGATTGCCAAGTGGTACAGTCACTATGGAAAATAGTTTGGAGGTTCCTCGAAAACTTAAAAATAGAACTATCCTATGATCCAGCAGTTTGTACTTCTGGGTATCTATCTAAAGAAATCCAAAGTACTAATTCATAAAGTTCTATGAATCCCTATGTTCACTGCAGCACTATTCACAATAGCCAAGATAGGGAAGCAACATAAGTACCCATCAATAGATAATTGGATAAAGAAATTATTGTAAATATATACAGTAGAATATTACTCAGCCATAAAAACATGTAAAATCTTACCATTTGAAACAACATGGATGGACCTAGAGGGTATTATGCTGAGAAAATAATCAGACAGAGAAAGACAAATGCCATACGCTTTCACTTATATATGGAATCTAAGGAACAAAAGAAACAAATGAAAACAGATTCACAGATACAGAGGACAAACTAGTGATTTTCTAAGGGGTGGTGGGTTGGGGGACACGGTGAAAAGGTAAAAGGGTGAAGAAGTACAAATTAGTAGTTATAAAACATTCACAGATACATAGAATACAGCAGAGGAAGCATGGTCAATACTATTGTAAGAGCTTTGTGTAGAGCAGATGAGTACTATAATAAACAGGAAAATCACTTCATAAATTATATAAATGGATAACCATTGTACCGTATACATGAAACTAATATAAAATAAAATAAAATAAAATAAATCCTTTCGAATTTTTAAAAATAATGGTGCAGTAGCGATGGATTCCTTTATCTTTTTCTTGTCTGGGAAACCCTTTACCTCTTTTTTAATTTTAAATGATAGCTTTGCTGGGTAGAGTAATCTTGGTTGTAGGTTTTTGTCTTTAGTCACTTTGAATATTTCATGGCAGTCCCTTCTGGCCCACAAAGTTTCTGTTGAGAAATTAACTGATAGTCTTATGAAGCTCCCTTGTACATTACTAACTGCTTTTCTCCTCCTGCATTTAAGATTCTCCCTTTATCTTTAACTTTCAGCATTTAAATATGATGTGTCCTGATGTGGGCTGCTTTGGGTTTATCTTGTTTGGGACTCTCTGTAATTCATGGACTTGTATATCTATTTCTTTCATCAGGTTAGAGACATTTTCAGTATTATTTCTTTAAGTAGGTTTTCAATCTTTTTCTCTCTCTTTTTTCTCCTGGTACCCCTATTACGTGGATGTTGATATGCTTGATGTTGTCCTTGGGGTTCCTTAAACTATCCATTTTTAAAAATATTCTTTTTTTTTTCTTTTTGCTGTTTTGATTGGTTGTTTCCTGCCTATGTAGAGTTGGGACCCCTTCCTCCTCAGGGGGGAATACAGCAACTGAGATATCCCTCCCAATTCTTAATCACTACACCATAAGTATGGACTTCCTGATCTGTATCTCTGCCCTCCCTATGCATCTCCACGTGGCTTCTTTATATTCTTAGTTATAGTAGTTCTGTTCAGATAATCTTCAGGTGGTGCTCACTGATAGTTGTTCTATAATTTACCTGTAATTTTGATGTAGCCATGAGAAGAGTAGTACAGAGCTTACTTACTCTACTAGCTTGATCAGATGTCTCATATCCTTTTAATTCTATTCTATTCCTTTTGTTGAAACATTGGTTGCAACCCACCCATTCACCAAAATGATTTTACTAATCATTAATGAAATGTGTTAGGGAACCGTTACAGATTTTTCTTGTAACAACAACAACAACAACAACAACAACAACAACAACAACAACCCAAAAACAGTTTTTAAGAGTCTTTAATCCATGTGTAGCTACATAAAGTGGTACAATGATTAAAGCAGACATAATTTAATTCTTCAGTTCAAATTTCTTTCTTTTGTTATACTGTTTTGTGAAAGTTATTGGACAAAATACCTCTGATGTTTATCATATAGAAACATAAGATACCTATATTTGACAAAATGTCTTATATAGAACTGCCTTTAATGCCTAATTAATGATAAAATGAATCATTTAGTCTCAAGCCAAAAAAAAAAAAAAAAAAGAAAATGTTTAGGAAACC
Organism: Eonycteris spelaea; assembly: GCA_003508835.1. Taxonomy (NCBI): domain Eukaryota; kingdom Metazoa; phylum Chordata; class Mammalia; order Chiroptera; family Pteropodidae; genus Eonycteris; species Eonycteris spelaea. The sequence goes on along the minus strand of PUFA01000286.1, from coordinate 1,091,329 downwards.
CTAATAAACAAACCAAGTAAAAAGTGTCAGTTCTAATGAGGTTTTTATTTGTAAAAAACTAGAATGTTACCCTAACCTTTTTTTTTCCAGTAATCACATATGTTTACTGAGCTTTACATGTTCAATATACATTTTGAGTCTGGCAGGAGATGAATAGGGCCATATGAGAAAGGAGAGATTCAGATGACTCTTTAGGAAGAATCTTTAGGAAGAAATGTATTTCTTTTTTAACTATGAAGTAGTTTATATAACCACTTAAAGTATTTTTCCTTAACCCTAGAGACTTTGTGATTAAATTATTGTTTGTGCATATGGTGTAGCAGCAGTTCTGACTTTTTGGACCTAGTTTCTCTTTACACTTTCAAAAATATCTAGAGGACCTCCAAGAGATTTTGTTTGGAATATATTTATTAATAAATATCATAATTTAAACTAAGAAAAATTTAAAGTACTCATTTATTGATTCATTTAAATATAGCAATAATACATCCATAACATATTAAATAATTTTTTGTTAAAAATAACTGTTTTCCTAAATAAAATCTTAGTGAGAACAGTGGCATTGCTACTGTACATTTTTAGAAATCTCTTTAAGGTCTGGCTCATAGAAGAAAACTGGATTCTCATTCAATTTGTGGTTATAAATCATTTTGGTTGAAGTATATTAGGAAAACCCAGTGTCACTACTTTCCCTTTTATGAAGAATTCTAATATCTTCATACTATATATAATTATTAGAAATTGAGACTCACTATTATTTATAAAATGTTAAAATCATCTCAGTTTAAAACAGTCATTTTAATCCATGTTATAAATGTGCCACTTAGTTTAGAAATCATGTGGTCAAAAATAAATAAGCAACAATATACACATCGAGTAATGGTTATATTTGAAAATGAAATTCATTAAAGGCAGGAATTATTTGCCTTCTCTGATGATTACATCTGTGAGAAAGAATACTCCTTTCTCATTCCATTTTCATTTTTTATTCTTGTCAGCAGGAAGTTATAGCAAAAGCTTTTTTTAAAAGCTTACTCAGCAACTACTTACTTAGGACAACTTAAAAACTGCTGAACAGTCCAAAAATAAAAATATATATATATATATTTGGGTTAGTCAGAGACTGGAGCAGATTTTAGAATGGACTCAGAACTAAGTTTATGTTATGGGAATTGCTGTCCTAAACAGATGAGCATGTGACGGAGCTAAAAACACACACAGGATTAGGTAATCCTGTCTGCATTTCTCTGTCTCCCCATCTAAGCCATTATATCCATCCCTATTTCCTGATGAAGATAGGAGACTGGGATTTAATTCACCTGACCCCCTCAAAATCACAAAGGTGCTGTTGGTGTATAAATTGGAAATCCCAGTTTCTCCAAGGAACAGAGAATAGTCAATAGTGGTATGGTGGGTGCTCTCCATGGCTCTCTTTGACTACATGAAACTGCTTCAGTGTATGCTGACAGCTCCCAGCTTCAAGTACCTGAAACGGGACTAGCTTGCACTGTTTGTTCAGTCAAGCTTTTCTTTGCCTCAGAGGTTCACTTAATGATACAAGATATCTCAAACCTTGAAAGATAATTTTTAACTAGAAAGTAACCTATTCATAAGAATGATTTTTAGCAAGTGGTTCTAACTGGCTTATGTTTTCTGGCCTTAGGGTGCTAGAAAATAGTTTCAAAAGGAAACAAATGGTCTAAAAGCAGATGACTGGAAATAGGTGTTGAGAGACTAACATGTGATGGGAACTTTTTATAAATATTCTGATCTTATTAAATGGTACATCATCAAAACTCCTCTCTGTAACCAGAGAGTGGGCATTGTATTTTGAAAAACTAGAGGAAAATATTTTTAATTTATTGTAATCTTTTATGTTTTTTAACACGTGAAAACTTTTTGATGACTTATGATGAAATGTTCTATTTTTTACACCCTCTCCTATTTATGATAGTATAGTCTCTCTATCCAATGTTAGGTATATAACATAATATTATGTGCCAAAACCAATTTGAGCATGTAGCCTGTGGAAAAAGTAAAGAATAAATGGATATTCCTATCTTAAATAACTAATGAATTACCATCATGAAAATAAATTTGTACTGATGCTAAAAACCAATGCATTTTCCTTTGAATAGTGTTAACGTTTAACAGAGTATATACAAATAAGTAACTCACATATGAACTGTTTATTTTTGTTTCTGCTTCCTTAATTCTATTTTTTTACTCATTTTCTCTCATACAGTTTTCTTTTGGTGGTCTCTTCATTCGATAGTCTCTCTGGCTCAAATACTCTTACTCCCTTGTCTATTTAAACTAAATTCTCTTTGTCAGCATGGTCTCCTCTTTGAAACCATTAGTGACTAATGTGCCCCTACCTATGATAGCCCTGTGCATATGTGCACCGTATGTGGGAAATTCAGTAGTTGGTTTTCCTGTTCATCTTCCCTTGGGGAATATGTCTCCTTTATTGTCATATTCTTTATCCCTAACACAGCCCCTTGCACATTACATATTTTCAAGGTTTGCTGAATAAGTGAATTAAATAAGAATAAATTTAGTTTTTGAACAATTAAGGACCCAAGAAGGCCTCCAAACAGTTATAATTTTAACACTAGATGAATGAAATGTACATGTTTTTATTATTAGATTTTTTAAGACAAATCATAAAGAAAGACTGAAACAATGTTAGTATATTTTTTTGAATACCTATGAAAAGTACAGGTTGACAGAGTTTATATAGCGTACATAAAACCACAGAAAAACTTTGTTTTAATTTGTAGCTTATACAACAGTTCTAAACTATCATTTGAAAATTGGTATAAATAGTAAATTAATTAGCAAATTTAATAGTAAATTAAAGCAAAGTGACTCTCAAGAATTTTTTAGAAAACAGGATACAGGAGTGAAGGGAACAGTTTAGATCAGTGCTTGATATATAATATATGTTCACTAAATGTTTATGAGAGTTGAACACATCATGTTTCTGGTCTAGTAGACAGTTTGGTGTGATCTAAGTGAATGGTTGGTGTGGAGGCACCAGGGGAATGAGACTGGAACCATATGGAGAGGACAGATGATGTTTTCTCATGTTGTTCTAAAGTTTTGGACTTTGTCCTCAAGTCAAAAGTGATCTAATACAGGATTTTCACAAGGAAATAATATGATATAGGCTAGTGTTTTAGGAAGATCACTGGAGAGGTAAGTGGAGAACACAGGGAAGTTAAAGTGTGAAATGGGAGGCAGATACACAAGATAGAAAGCCATAGCAGGGAGATTATGTGAGGCTGACATAGGAAGTTGGCAAAGAAAAGGGGGGATGAATTCCAGGGATGTTTAGGACTTGGTGGCTGATTATATATGCAGGTGCATGAGTGAGAGGAGCCAATAGGTGAATCTAATTATCATGTTGCTCTTTGCGGTTTATCCTTCATTGCAACAACAAAAGAGACAAAGAAAATTACAGAGTCCTACTTGCAAGCCTTATTCCTCATATGAAAACAAATGGATCATTCTGTATTCAGCTCTCTGATTTTGTTACAGTAACTGTAATGGGTTAAAATTTAGTAGAATTATATTGGCCCTATGGACAATCATAAATATTGATATTTCAAATTTTAATTACAGATAGAAATACAGTTGTGTGTGATTACTTTTTAAAAATTGAGACCTTGTACATTGAGATTTTAGGAAATTTTTATACATGGCATTCATTTGGAAGTTTGTCCATTATTAGTGGTTAATATCTGAAGAAGATAGGAATGAGGACTGGACTTGAAACTCTTGACTCTTTGCCTACCTTAATAGTAATAAGTAATAGTAATAAGGAGAACAGTATATTTTGAAAGTGAAGAAGAAGTTTCACTGTTTGACAATGCAACACTATGTACATACAGGTTACACACACACACACACACACACACACACACAATTTCCATAATTATATTAAAGAATATATACCTTTGTTTTATACTCATTGACTCCAAATCCTTAACCTATAAGGTATTTAGCCCCATGTTAAAATGTAGGAAACTGATGTACAGAGAAATTAAGATATTTCAAGTCACACAGAGTAACTGGCAGAGCTGGGATTTCAAACCTAGTCTATCTAACTCTAAAGCACATGTTTTTTTTCTACTAAACTACTTGGCCCTAAGAGAGGATAGTGTGTCTGCAAAAGAGACAAGTGAGGCTCATGTCTGATTCAGTATTGGGAGAGGGCTAGTAGGGGAAGCAGTGCTAGACATTAAGAAATATAAGGATGAATAAGTGCCAGGAGGATCCTATGCTCTAACACATTTTAAAACATAGAAAACGTATTATGGCTATCAAGTTACAAATAAGAAGCATTTTTCCCTAATGAAGACCTCCTTTAGTACCCTGAATTGAGTCATCAAATTACCACAAATTTTGGTCTAATAAATTATTCTGAAAAATCCACATACAGAGACAATCAAAGTCAGCTCTCGAGTGTGTAAAATGCAATACGTAGCAAACAACTAAACGTGTGGACCACTAATGTTCCAAGGAAGTCATTGTCAGAAGTGAGCCAAGGTACTGAGGATACTTGCTTTCAGTTTTTTTAGGAAACATTGAAAATATGAGATAGTTATTACCTTGCTAGCACTTCACTTAATGGGCTTGCTGACTCAACCTTTTGAAAGCATTGCTTTTATTTCTTCACTTGAGTTAAAGTAACTGTGTTCATCCATCATGGAAGGTAATTATCCACATGGAAGGTTATGTAACCACTGCTCTAGGCATGCATTTTTTAAAAAAATTATTTTTATTTTTTTACATTGTACAATTCAATGATTTTTTTTTCAATTATAGTTGGCATACAATAATATACCAGTTTCAGTTGTATAACATAGTGATCAGAGATCCACATAACTCACAAAGTGATCACCTCACTAAATCTAGTACCCCTCTCTCCCCTTACATATTTATTATGACATTATTAACATCTTCCCCATGCTACACTCTACTTCTCCATGTCTGTTTTGCAACTATATATTTGTACCTCTTAGTCCCTTTGCCTTTTTTCCCCAACCCCCCTCCCATGTAGTACCCTTCTAAATACACTCTGTATCTATAAGTTTATTTCTGCTTTTGTTGTTGTTGTTGATTTTGTTCTTTAGATTTTACATATATGTAAAATCATGTGATATTTGTATTTTTCTATCTGACCCATTTCATTCAGTGCAATACCCTTTAGGTTCGTCAAGGCAATATCTTTTTCCATCACCTTCCTTTTAGTCTGTGTATGTCTTTTAATCTGAAATGAATCTCTTGGATTTATGGACATGGACTATAGGCTAGTGGTTACCAGAGGACTATAGACCAGTGGTTACTAGTGGGATGGGAGAAAAGGTAGATGGGGTAAAGGGGGTCAAATATAGCAGAATAGGAGCAGGATGAAGTGGGTAAAGGGGATCAAATATATAGTAGCTTAAGGAAACTGGACTTTGGGTGGTAAACACAATAGAATATACAGATGTACACCTAAAATATGTATAATTGTATTAACCAATGTTACCCCAATAAACTTAATTAAAAAAAAAAGAAGTGAGTCTCTTGTAGGCAGCATATGTAAGGGTCTTGTTGTATGGCTTTTTCATCTAGATCTCAGGCAGTTTGGTCACCAGAGGGAAGAACAGAGCCTCTATTATTTATACCACTTTTTTTTTTGAGCCTAAGCATGCATTTTTGTGAGGATGTAAATGTGGAAATTATGTCATCAAAACACCAGTGTAAAATCTTTCAAAGCCAAAGTGTGTAATTGTAGGCCGTAAACTAATATATTGTCTGAAAATAGAGAAGACACTGAAATGTTTCTGATTATTTTATCTATTGTTCTTCTAATAAATATTGATGATGAAAAAGATTCCTGTTGATTGAAGGTTGGAAATACACTATGAGTAAACCACTAAAAATATATATTTGAATTATTGAAATAAAATCAGGCAAAGCAGCACTTTAATTGCAATACCAATTAGATAGTTATTTTCCTGTCTGTCAATAGTTCTTGCTTACAGTGTCCTCAACTATTCAGGTTTTAAGAATCTCTACCAGTTATTTAACGTATGTTAAGACTTCCTACCCAGCAAATGTGTTCAAAGAGCCATTTAGGATAGTTGAATACAGATGGATGCAACTATAAGAGTTCTACAAAAATATGCATTTGCAAATCTACCTTTAAGTATTTCTGCACTGGTATAAGGAATGTGAAAGTGAGAAATGCAATCAGATTCCTGATATATAGAAATTATGTGAATTAGAATGAAAACCAGAATGAGAATTTGACAGAGGGCAAAATGAGGCTAGCTGTGAGGAGCTACCTGATACCATCAATTTCTGAGCCTATTTAAGGTCCTTAGATACAAATTAGGTCTCTGACCTTTCACATTGCTGATTTTATTTTTTATTTTCTCTAATCTTCTAAGTCTGCTATACTTTCCCATCTGCTTTCCAGCTTTCACATATGTTTGTTCTACCATTATTTCCTATTCCCTTTGTTTTTGGATTATGCTAGTTTATTGTTTAAAGGATTATAATTTTTGTGGAGCTTCCAGAGAGGGTAAAAACATCTGTGTTTAATCTGTGTGTAATCCTCTAACCATGAACGTCAACCCTTGTCCTTCAGTACACTATGACTGTTCTTCCAAAGAGTTTTAAGTTTAGAACTTAAATTAAGGTTTAACTTGGTCCCCTATCTTCTAAACTGGCAAGAGTGAACACTTGTGAATTAATGCAACTGTTAAATAATTGTCAGAACAATGGCAATCATATTGTTAGTGGAAATAGCCCAATATCAAGGTCTGAACTAGGATTTCTAAGATAATTTAGACATTGTACTAGGAATGCAAATAACTGTATCATTTCATGTGTGTATAACTCAACATACTTGGCAAATTTATCTATATAAACATTGGAAGGAGTAAGTAAGCAAAACAAGCTTCCGATGAACAAATTTGATGCCACCAAGTCCATGCACAGTCTCATCCACCTTACTCACAGACATACGCTTATGTGAAAGTCTCCTCTTATCCAAATCTACATTTGTGATACAATTCAGGGATGCTTCAGCCAACTTTATACTTAGCATATTTGAACAGGTTTTTCTCAGTGGGGTTAGTATGTTTTTTTACCATTATACTATTTCCCAAAAAACTGTATGTGGTAAGATTTCTCCCACTTGATTCACCCAGAGCCTGCAAAATTCAGTTTGTCTCATTATTTCAGGCCCCTGGAAGATTTCAGAAATAATGTTAAGATGGGAGTACAGAGTCTACTAAAAAAAAAAGGGGAATATTAATAACATAAGTGACAGTGAACAATATATTTTCATTTGGTTCTTCAGTGAATAAAAGATATTCCTCGGTAGAACTGCTTAATATCGTTATAGCAACCATTTAAAATGTGAATCAATGACTAAAAGATGCCTTTCTGCTTCTTTCTAAAACTGATGAGTACAAGAGCTGTTGTATTTATTAATATTCTAATGGAAAGTAGTTCCTACTCAGGGTAAGGAAGAAGTACAGACTAACAATGTACTTTCAAATTTTTTATTTGTTTATCAGCCTTAAAGTTTTTGTTACAACATTATCCTCTTTCCAAAACTCAGTTTAGCCCATTCCTCTCCTGCTGGCTATTTTAATAGCTTCAGAAATATTTTTTCTTGGTAAGCCTTTAAATTCTTTATCAGAGTTGGGCAGATTGTAGGGTTCAAATATCCACAGGGAGTAAGATCTAACTGAAAATTGGAGGCTGGCATGGCTCGTTGCATATTGTTGGTGATGTTAGCTGTGTTTTGGGGAACTGGCCAAAATCCTAAGCTTAATCTCTTCTGACCTCTGACCCCATGTTTAGAAAAAGGAATGAGGGCTATGGTGTTAAGACACACACACACACACACACACACACACACACACACACACACAACATATATGTCTCTAACCATAAATGTGATCTCTAGGAAACCAGTAGTCGGTGTGTTTACTTGAACTTAGTTTTAATTTTCTTGGCATTCTACAAGCTAACATATTTACTTTGCTCTTTGAATTAGAAAGTAGAAGTCCCTAGAACCAGAATTTGTACAGCTGATAGGAGGGGAAAATCTCTTAATTTTATTGGTGTTCATTCCTCAATATTATGAAGTGTAATTCCAACTTATGGTGTTAAATATGGACAGTTGAAAATCATGTCATTTGGATGTGATTGATAGTACACAAGACTCTCTGCTCATATCTGGATTGTAAATGGTTTATACTCTAAGCCAACTTGTCCCACATGATACTTTTAGAAATAGGTTCCCTGGTAAAATGAGTTTGGGAAATGCTGCTCTATCCCTTTCTTGTACGTACTAAATGCACATTCCCATATTAAAGGCCTAAAGAATTGCTGCAGTAAAGAATTTTGTTTACATAGCTTAATCCCAGGAGATATTCCTCCTAGTTGACACGGAGTCATTCTTCAACATAATACCTATTAACAAACAGGAAAAATAAGGTTTGAAAAAATATGTTGGGAAATGCTTCCCTAAATTGTCCAGTGGAAAACCAGATAAAGGACTGTGTTCTGTATTTCTAGAGAATGTTTTGGACAATGTTTTCATTTTTTATAAAGGCAAAAGTAAGAGTGTGTGTGTATGTGTGTGTGTGTACACAAAAGCACACATATGAATTTGAATATGTAGCATTTTTTCTTTTAGCTACAAAAAGGCATGAAAAACTGAACAACTTATGTTCTGTGCCTAGCTGTGCCTTCCTACAATGACCTTAGGAAGCCTCTCTACTTCACAGTTTCAACTCTAAGGTGTTCTGGTGAATCCTAATCTGGTAAAATACTCTAGAATGGAAATCATCGCCCACATATTTGATTTCATATTAAAACGTAAATTATACATAGAGTATCACTTTTACACAATTTGGTACATTTCTGAAGATTCTCATTCCTAACTTCCTAGAAGATTAGTCATAAATTTTGACTAAATAAGAAAGCTACTGGCTCAACTACTTCTTGCAAAAAGATAATAAACCCTTTGTACTGGAAACTTTTCCACATCACTGGTGGATTTTAAAAGTTCTGCATGTATTTTACCACATGTATTATTAATTCATAAGAAAACATGGAATTTATAGAGAAAAGTCAGATAATGTTTACATTAGGTTATATATTTTAATATGTCAGAATATAATTAGTTTAGACCAGTGTTTCTCAATAGCACAATTGATATTTTGGGTCAAGTAATTTAATTCTTTGTTGAGGTAAGGGGTCTGACTGACCTGTGCATTGTAGGGTCCCTGATCTCACTGGCCTCTACCCACTAAACTACTCTCTCAGTCTCCCCCTTTGTGACAATCAAAAATGTCTCCCAAAATTGCTAAATGCCCGTAAGAGGTTAAATCATTTATACTCCCACACAAAAGAACTACTGGTTTAAACTATGTTACGAGTTGTAAAGTCAATGCATTGGCTTTCCAAGTATACCTTTAAATGTTTCTGCAACCCATGAATTCTCTGGAGTCTCAATTCCTCAGAATGTTCATAAAATGCCACAAGCATTGTATTTTAACCAAAAGAAGAAAAATGTGGCTTATCTTGGCCTAAAAGAGAATTTTGTCACATTGATCCCAATTTTTTAAGTGGGGGGAAAGAGAAAATGAGGAAGATGAGAGAGGAAAGGTAGAGAAGGTGGGAGAGAGAGAGAGAGAGAGAGAGAGAGAGAGAGAGAGAGAGAGAGAGAGAGAATTTTATCTATGATATGCATTTGGATTTTTACCAAATAGATACTTAGATCCAAAATTTCTCTAAAAAATGTAGTCATTATTACTTTTTACTGCTCTAAATGAATGAGCTCTCAGAGTACCTTCCTATATACCATTTTCTTACGGACAAAAAAAAACAAAAAATGTTAGAACTTCAGAATTTAAGTATATTTAAATAAGGCCTGAAATTCAAACCCCTGAATAAAGAGAATACCTTCAGATAAAGGTCTTGGTTTCTTACCCTGGCTTATTATATAATACTTATGAAAATTACTAATAAAGCTTGCTGATGATGTTTATTTAAAAGTTCCTAACCCAGAAGTCCATTGAAGGATTACTGAAATATTTTATCCTGGCTACTAATAATGGCTTCCAATTACTAATAATATATTTCTTCTTCAGTAAAAAAAGAAAAATTAAGTAATTTTGTTTAAACAGACAGGAGTAGAAAATTAAACACAGACTATTTGCAGCCAAAAAGTTACTTTTGTTTGAAAGCTAGTATCCAAGTTATAAATTATTTTCAAACATGACACTGTTTTTCAAAGTTTTGAAAGGACATCAGTGCCTTTCTAAAACACACTTATTAAAAAGTGTAGATTGTAGACCTTTTTGCTAAAATTCACTGGAGGGATAGGGCTCTTCATTTCTTGACTTTCGTTCATACAAAATTACTTGCCAAAAGAATTTTAATGAGAAAGAATTTTGTGATGTGGCAGTTTGGCAAAAGGTCGTCTCCAATCTAGTTCGAGTATTCATGACAAAATTATGGTGGGCATAATTTTGGTTAGTTATTTTATTTGTTCATGGGTAGATTTTAATATTCTAAGGATTTCTATTTTGGGCAAAACTTTTGTTTTTCTTATGGCAATATTTATAGACTTGTTTGTAACATAATGTAAATTTTCTCTTCCACTGGCAGGAAATCTAATTTGGGGGTTATTTGTGAGTGATGTCTTTGATTCCTGGTCCATCTTTATTCTAACAAATCCTTGAATAATTCTACCAAATTAATATTTCTTAAAGAGTAATTCAGATTATGTCTTCTCTCCACCAAGTTTTCTTTGTCGCTTCCTCACTTTTTAATATACCTCTTCCTTCTCTGCTTTGTTTCCACAAACTCTACAATGCTGGACAATTATATTGCCTTTCACACAATGCTGTTCTCCTGAACCTGTTTTCTTATGATTCCTTCCCCTTGAGGTCCCTCCATAGCACCCATTGTGCCAAGCGTTTAGTGAACTCCCCAGCTAATGTCCTCCTGTCCCTCCTCTAAACCCCAGGTACTGCATGTTCACAGTTTTACCTTACATTTCCTATTATAATTTTGTAGGATATTTGGTTTACCCTCCTTACTAGAGGCTAAGTCTTCCCAAAGGGACTATATGTGAACCATTATTATTCTTCATAACATGTACACTCTGAACTCTGTTCAAAAACAGACATTTGCTATATGTTGTCTAAATTTGTTTCCTACAAATTCTGGTGCTCTAAGGTCATACCAACTTGTCTTTATACTTATTGTGCCTTTTTTTTTTCTTATGGTGGGTAAATATGTAAATGAATGGCTTTTATATTAATCAGAGACAGTAAAATCACCAAAGAAGGGTGTATTTGTAGCTCTGGCATAATTTCTAGAGGATCAGAGCAGTCATGAAAGGGTTTGACTAAGTAAATAATACACAAATACAAAAGCTACCTTTGTAAAGCTAATCTGAAATAAATGAAAAATGTGAAAAACAAACATATGACATTAATGGTATTATACTCCATCCTCTCTCTTCTTTCTCTGTCCTCCTCTCTTTCTCTTCCTCCTCTTTCCTCCTTCCCTCTCTCCTTTCGTCCTTGACACAGACATCAATGAAAAAACTTTTTTAGTTTGCACAGGAGCAATAGCCAGGAACCGGCATATTTCTTTTCAATTTTAAGTCCAGAAATCTAAAACTTCTAAATAGTAATTTGGCTGCTGAGAACAAATATACTTATGAACATGTTACCAACTCAGATTTACAAACATCAGTAATAACAGATTCATCTAAAAATATCTTCGGGGAGTTCTCATTTAGCTCAACCATTCTAGAATTTCAAGTTAAAACTCACTCGCAATATTTTAACTCATAGAATTGCTTTTATGCCATTATCTCACTTTAATCCCTCTATCCCAGCCATTGAATTGAACTTTTGGTAAAAAGAGAAACAAGATAGGTTAAAGGTGGCTTCTTTTTTTAACAATCAGATAAGGCACTTCTGGTTTTTTGTTTGTTTGTTTCTCTTTTATATGTTTGTCTCAATGTGGATGTAACACATTTTCAAAAGATAATCCAAAATATAGCTCAAACTTAATCCTTGTTAATGCATAGCTGTGTCTTATAATAATGTGCATGGTGCTATTATACAAATAGAAATTAGAAAACAACCTCACTTTACAGAATTAACTAAATGGTGCTAAACCGGTTACTCTGAAAGGTGCTCAGAGAACCACTGCTTTTATTTCCCTGCAAAGTCTCTTTGGGGTGGGGGAAATGTCTGGCGCCACAAAAGGAATTAGGCTTTGGTTTGAACAGAGACCTGAGGGCTATTAAGTTTATTTTAAGAATGTGTTGCCGGAGATCTAATAAATTTATATGTTGCTTCAGGCGGTGCATGCATGAAGTCTTGCTGCACCAAGTGTTTTGTTTTGTATTTATTCCTTTCCCCAGAGGCAGGAGAATGTGTGGATCTTGGCAAAGCTAACTCAGCTTTTGGTAAAGCAGGTACTGGTTTTACAAAAATATAGGTTGTTTTGTTTTGTTTTACTTTTATTTGCTAATGGAAAAAAAATAAGAAAATTACTCCTGAGCCACTTTAAAGAGAAAGAATTAAGTCTTTCCAAAATTATATATATATATATATATATAATATTATGTATATATATATATATATAATTTATGTATATAAATTATAAGTTCATATTTTAAACACAGTTTTTATGATTTTGTGCTTAAAAACAATATTTGAGATCATAATATATTAGATGGCAAGACTACTAGACTAGGAGTGAAAACCCCTGGAAATTTATTTCTCATCTGCAAATAGCTGCTTTATAATCTTATTTAAATCACAGCCTTTCTGCATCTTGGTAAAATGAGGCAGTGATAAAAGATGCAATCCAGGGTTTATTCTTTCTCTAAGATGCTTGGAGTTTATATTTGTCTTGTTCACCAACGTAATTATTTCTTGAATTAATTTTATGTTCTTGTTTAAAATACAGTATCACACTTCCATTTTCAGAAAAATAATTTCCCTAGCCACTCATATTACAGCATTAAAATGACAAAGTTAGCTTTTTAGACTGCACGTGATCAGCTAGTAATGCGCATGTTGTAAATGAGAGTTCACCTTGCAATTATATATTTGCTTTGTCCTTTGTCCTCTGTAGATGTACACCTGATTTCCTCATCCTAGGTGTGCATACTAACAGCGAAGTTTTTCATTCCACTGGGTTTAAACTTCTAATTAAGAAAGCTAATACTGCACAATTAAATTGATTTGATTAAGGAAATATTTTTAAGCCCTAAGTTAGAAGATGTAAACACATGGGTCTCCTCTTTTTTATTCTTTTGGTTACAGGCTGAAAAATAAGCACATTTCTTTTCTTTTTTTTCTTGTAATGGATGGTTTTGGAGGAAGGGGCCATACTTAGAGAAATGTGGAGGATCCCTGCAGGCTCAGACTTGCCGACTCTGACCCAGCTGTGGCCTGATGGAGCACATCATTCTGCCTGGAAGAAGCATGTTTTTATCATCTTCCCTGATTTTTAACTATGGCCCCAAATTCATTTATAAAGCAAGAGAATCTTACCATAAGCGTGTGTTAACTTTTCTATGATTTACTAGCAGGCTGCATTTGAATCCTAGATCTATCACATATTTAAGAATTTAAAGTGAGTAATTTAGCCTGAAGGGGTCCATAGAATATGAAAAAGTCTAACACAGAGAGTTATTGTGAGATGCATTAAGATAATGTACATGTTATCAAAATCACCCTGACCATGGGCCCCCATGTGTCCAGCCCTCCTCTCTAAGCAGTTCAGGTCCTCAAGGCTAAGTTGACATTCAGCCAATTTATACCTGTACTCCAGTAAGTTCCAGTTGTTTTTAGTCAGGGACTCATGATTGGTCATTGCCAATATTGTTTCAATTCTGGTCAGTTAAAGCCCATGCTTCCACCCAAGGGTAAGTTTCTCCACAATAATCCCAGTCCTACAGTATCACCACAGCTCTGCCAGGAATCCCAGTCACTACATACAGCTTGATAAATCTTATGTCCTAAAGGCTTAGTGATTAAAGAAGCAGACATACAAAGGTAGAGGGTAGAAAAAGCAAGTAAGTCACAATGCTATTATCTGGGCAAAACCAGCTTGAATCAGAAAAAACTATATGAAAAAAATGAAGTTTGTGTGATTACATGATTGACTGTATATCAGCCTCTGGTATAGTAGATGAATAGGAAGTCAAGTCTTTGGAATCTCATGTACAAATACCCATTGCATACCATTCGTGGGTGTGTATGTCATCAGACCATTTCCCTAAGGAGCAAAACCACATGCAGTAAAGTGGGTGGTCATACTCATTTTGGCTTCTCAGGTGAATGGTGGTGTATTTGTCAGCTCCATCCCCACCCCCCAAATCATCTGGTAACTTTTTATCTTTAGAGCCTACAGAAGAAAATAGAGTATTATGTGAACTAATCCATACTTGAGCTCGATTCCATTACCAAGATATCATAGCCCCATTTATGCTTTTGGTTATGGAGGATGTGCCTTTCCTGAGAACAGCCTAAAAGTCCATCACAAGATTATATATGTACAAGATTGTATGTATTGAACAAAGGTCAATTTGTGCTGTGCCTGTTTCTCTCCAACACTGGGTCTTTTTATCACACTTCTTCTCTTTCAATACATTTCTATATCTATTCTCTGTATTTTTTTGTGGATCTGACATTTGGTGCTGTGCCACCTCTTTTTCAGAATGTGTATGGCAGTTGTAATGATGTGGGTGGATGTGTACAAAATGGAGGTAGAAAATGATATATTAATTATCAAAAGTTATATTGTCAGTAGGTTTTGAATAGCTTAATATTAAATTAAAACAATCATTGGAATTAGTAAGTAGTCTACAAAATTATAAAATCTACTGACAATTTTCTGGGTCTGTTTCCTTGTTATTTAGGAGCTCTATCAGTCATACTAAGGCACAGCTTGCTGCCTTAGGTCAAGATAAGAGACAGAAATAAACATTTAGTAAATGTCCTGAGCTCCTACCAAATGGAATTGCTTAAAGTTCCTCCTTTTCTACTGGATTTCTTATCTTTATTCTTATACTGAATCTTCCAGAAACACCTTCCCCCATCTCTCCGGATGTCTGAATACCACCTGGTACTTAATGCCTAGTTGAAACACTGTCTCTTGCAATGTGTCTTTGATCCCCTCAGGTTAATGTAATCCCCCACTCTTGTGAACACCCACAGCTCATTATCAGTGCCTCTCTAGAAGCATTTGTCAATCTCTGGTTTATACACACTATCTATGTACTTGTGCCATCTCCCATAGCTGAATGCCAACTTCTGGAGGCAGAGGAAAATATGTTTAAAAGCCAAGTTGGCTTCAGTTTAGCACTGGGTGTTTTTCAATAAACTGTAAAATCCACCTGACTTTAAGAGCCAGAGGACAGGATACCAGGAGCTCTCAGAGATTCTCATATGGAAGATCCTAGGGTAAAGCAAAGTTTAAAAGATCATCGTAGCACAGAAGTAGCAAGAAAATAAATCCTTTATTTTAACTTTAATTTTTGTATTTCATTAGTAACATTGATGTCGATGGTAGTTGCATGGTCACTAACCACTGTTCTTGTTTTCTAAGAGAACAAGACTGCTTAAAAATCAAATTATTTAATTTTCCCTGTAAATTAGATAATGTTGTTATATTAATCTTTTTAATATAAATATTTATTTTTTGTTGCTGATTTAAAAGATGACATACATCTTTAAAAATATCTGTGTATTTGATTTCCAGTTTAGCTTTTAGGCTAACTTTTTTCTAGGCAAATGGTATTTTAGCAATCTAGAAAATCTTAGCAAGCTAGAAAAATATTGCCAATAGAATTATGTTCTATTGATAACTACCTTTTCTCCAAGAAAAAAAAAATAGTCAAAATTTTTGAAAAAAAAATTGTCAAACATAAATGAATACCCAGAAATTACTCTTTAACAAGCACAAATCAAAGTTGTAACACAATTTTCATAGTGAAGAACTATTATACTCTGTCTTAAGAAAAATCAGGCAGCCCTATGTTTAGGGAGAGCTAATTGAAGGTTGTAATTGTTATTCTAAAACAAAACAAAACAAACAGACAAACAAACAAAAAACTGTTGCATTCCTACTGAAAAAGAAAATGAAGAAGCCTAAATACCAGCTGGAAATGTTCAAAAGAGGCATTTTCATTAAAAACTTCACGGCTGTAGTTGTCAGGATTTGGGGACAAAACATTTGGGAGTGTGGTCATCAGTTGTCAGGCACCTGTTGCATGGATTTATGACACAAGTTACAGACTTTAATTTGCAGTGAAATGTTGAAACTTGATCCTTGTACAACATAGATAACAGAATCTACTTTAGAAAGGCAAAGAATCATGAAGTAAGAATCTGTTTTTTTAAGTTGTTTAACTTCACATAATTTAAATTTTAAATGTCATATCCAGTAAGCTGTAGCTGTTGTTATTTAAAGTATAAACATGTATTATGGCCATATATTGAGGTTTTAGAGGAATTTTCATTGTATATAATAAATGAATAAATAATGTATCTTTCCATTCAATTGTTCAAGGTAGATTTAATAAATTTCGATAACCTACAGCTTAGTTCCTCAAACCCCCATATCAGTCCTAAATAATAAGTAGTACCTATGGTTTTATAAATTTTTAAACATAAAAGGAGTTATGTGTATATAAATCAGAAGTTATAGAGCATTTAATTCTATTCAGAGTTAAGCTTTATGTACTTAACTTTATATTCTCTAACAAAAAATTCTCTACTTAAAAATCCCTGGTTGAGAGTGCATGCTGAACATATAAAACAATTACCATAGAGCAGGTTACTATCTCACAAAACAAAGTTTCTTGGCATTGTTTTTAAATTTTATTTAAAATAAAACCTCAAAGTGGCTGACATATGAAGTCTTGGCAAACTTATTTAGTGGTGTGCTACTCAAAATCCCTGATTAAGCAGTAATCTGGCACCTTCATCCTTCCAGAAAATAAGCACCAACAAGAAAATAATTTTTAAAATAAATCCATAAGTAACGATGAAATTAGCTGTCCCTAAAACTGTCCATACTACTTCATAATGGAACGGAAGAATTAAATAGAATTTTAGTTGCCAATAATCCCTGGTGTGCCACTTGGATAACACAAATTCCAGCAGTTCACATTTACAGGTAGTCACTTAAAATCTTTATATAGTGTCCAAGTATAGAAGTATGCAAGGCATTTAGAAAAGGTGTCATTAAAAAAAAAAATGTACATTTAGAAAAAAAGACTCAGTATCAAGTTATGTTACATTTATATGGGACATTTATATCACCAGAAAAATAAAACACTACTGCATTTCTTTCAACCAAGACATTAGAATGTCTAATTCACCTAATAGACATTTTTCTTAAAGTAAGCCTACACTCCTGGGTCATGTGTTTCAACAGGGAGAGACAAAGTGAACAAACAAAAAAAGTAAACATGTGTAAGATATGAGGTTGTGGAAAGCACTGTAGAGAATAGTTAATCAGTATAAAGGACTGGGGTTTGCATTGGGGCTTGCTGTTTCATATAGAGTGTCATGGGAAGGAGGCTTTATTGACTTAGTATTCTTAAAACATGTAATATCTAATAGAAAGAAGGGTGATAATTTCTGTGATATTTCAGGAAAAGATTAGAATCAAATCTTAAAATTAGCTAAAAAGTGCCAAAACTTAGAGAAATAGAGAAACTATATACTTAGTGATCTCTTATTCTTGGACATAGAGGAAAATAAATAGAAATAGAGTACACAGGACCGTAAAATAAATTTGTTGAACACAAGAGTTGCTGAATAGATCTGAAATCATTTAGTCACAAGTCAAAAAACCTGTAGTATGTGCTTTGCGTAAGCTAAAAACTGTTACAGAAAAGGAAAAAACAAGCAAGAGTTAGTAAGTGGCCATTTTACTAAAATTCATACTTACTCCATAGGTTTCTTCAAATAATAAGTCTTTAGTCCTCATGGTGTCCCAGGCAATGCATGGGACTTGGAGACTGGAAAGACGAATTTGACCAGTGTGTGCCCTGGGGTACTCAGGCAGTTAGAAACAGACACAGGTATTTAAATAAAGAAAGAGTTAATCCAATAATTAGGGATATAGAAGTACAGTCAACAATAAACTAGAAAACCAATTTTTCCTACAGAATGTCATTTGTACTGGGTGTTCTCTTTAATCTTTAGTACATATCAATTGATAACACAAAGTTGCTGCAATTTTTATTTTTAAAAATTTCTAGCAAAGATGAATTTTTTTTTTCCTGTTTTTTCACTCACTATGTTTCCCTTTGTGCAGATTTTTTTTGTCCACCAAATGGACAAAGTCTTCATGGTTTCCTGTCTGGTTACTTTTTCTCTAATGTAGTTCTCTCTACATGAACTCAGAAGAGAAGAAACTGGAATTAAAATTGGGCTTCTGGCTGTGTTTATTATATGGGCTCTTTTCCTCCCTTTACAGAAAAACTTAAAAGACGTTACTGATGCCTTTGTTTATAAACCTCACAGTCCTCTGAAATAATTGGTGTAGATCAAAGAATGTAGAGGCATATGTGCAGAGTGATCTGCTGATAAACATTTCTCCTTTCATTCACCTAGCACAGTGCTTTCACATGAGAGAAGATCACAGGCAAGGTTTATTTCCTCTTGTTAGGCAGCTGGCTCCATTTTGGTAGAAAGATGGGAGGAAAAAGCTTATCTTCATAGTAGAACGTAATGAATGAAAAGAGCTGTTTGTTTGCTCTAAGGAATGAAGTGGAATATAGTAAGCAAGGGAGGTGTGGAAGGAATATTTGTTTTTTTCTTAAGTGGTTATATTTAAAGCCTTCGACCTAATTGTAAATCAGTGAACCAGAAAAAGTTATTTGTGAAGTCTTGTGTGCGTTTTTAGCATCACAAATGAGCGTTGCAGCCTTCTTTATAGAAAAACCTGCTCTCTATCGGCACCTTGTGGGAAGTAAGTTATCCTGCAACTTGGATGTTGATTCTATGATTAAACTAAATTGCTTTTGTTAGTTGTGCGTTCCTTCCCCCTTGTCAACTTACCCTCCTAAAGATTAAGAAATTTTGTGAAGAATTATTTCAGATATTGTATTTCTGTACAACAATCACTGAACAGTAAGCTTTATCTCCATTATTTATCCTAAAGTTGTGTATCAAACCAAGTACCTTTAGTGATTCTTAATGCTGCATCATTAAAGTAGTCTGTGAAATTTTTAAGGTCATTCATTCAAGAAAACATTAATTTGGTGCTTTAAATTTTTGTTTTCCAGGTGGAAACAAGTTAACCAAGCAGCATTTTCATTTGAACTGGGCATGGATCTCTTTTGAAAAGGAATATTACCTGATCAACGAGGACTCCAAATTCCTAGATGTCGTTCTTAAACGTAGAGGTTACTTAGGAGAGACTTCATTTATAAGTAAGTTTAATTTCCACATCTATCTTAAAATCCCATTTTCCTAGCAAAAGTTCAAAATTTTATGAATAATTAAAATATGTTTAGTTTACTGCTCTAGTTTTAAAGGTTAGAGAGATGTTAATATTTAAATGCACTTTATCTGCTAAAGAAACATGTTAAAAGTTTTATGTGAAGGTGCATTGTTAGAAACAAAAGGCTCTAAAAATAGGTAATGTGTAACCAAAATATATGCCTCTTCCAACCTACAAATGATCTTTCTGATATAAAATAACTTATAAAAAATGGCAATAATCATCCATAGGTTAAAAAAATTTTTAATGTATTACATCTTAGAATCTGTTTAGGCTATCATATAATTTATTCATAAGATCAAAGTCTGCAGAAATATCACTGTAAACATATATGAAGGCTACTTAATCATAAGTAAATAAAAAACCATTCAGTAACCTATTAGGCATTGAAGTGTAATTTACTATTTGTTTGTTGCATTTGAATGGTCAGGCAAGTCAATAAAAGTTTCAAGAACCCCAACACTACATAGGCACACTGCATCAAAGGTATGCGCTGCAACTTTTTTCCAAAACAATAATGTGTTAAACACCAATCATTTTCTGCTGCTTCACCCTTTTAAATAAAACTGAGATTCAAAAGCAAATGAATAAAATCTTTTTACAACTCCAGTTCAAGCTCACATTCAATTTCATGTGAGCATAAACAGATATTTTACTAATAGTATACTAGTAATTTTAAGTAGCAGTATAGTTGGCACAAAATACTTGGCTTATTGAGAAAAAATGGTAGCATCCCAAGCAATTATGTTATTTTTGGTATCATATAATACCAAAAATATGATTTTTATGGGATAAGAGCTTTCATTGAGTGAAAGTATCAACCAAGGTAGGAATCTAGAAAAATGTTGGCAAAATAAAAAGGTAACTGTGTTTGTCTTCAAAGTGATTATTTGAAATTTTACTGGTCCTTGAGATTCAAATGCTTTAAACAGTACAATTCTATCAACACACACAGACATGAGCACACACACATATACATCTCACCCCACCATACTTTTGCCACAGCCACATTCTCACCTGTCCCCTATGTTTCCCCTGCTGTTTGGATGCTGGATTTAATTATCCTTTAATTTAAAAAATACTTTTTTAACTTTAGAAGAGAGATTTTCACACTATGCTCTGCTGACCTTTTAAGGTTACTCTGACTATAGGTGAGGCTGGTCCACCCACAGATCCAACACAAAGCAGGGGTAGCTCTACTCCCATCTTTATTTGAATGTGCCTCTTTGTGGGCTGTCATTTATACTCTCTTTGTTTAATCTTAGAGCATAATGAATGCTTTATTGCTTTCTCTTTTAGAAGCATGCTCTCTCTCTCTCTGCACACAAACACATGCTCTGCAGATCAGAAATATGATCCTGTCTTATTGTCAGTAAGAAATTAGCCTTAACTGTGCTTTGTGCTTAAAAATCATAGGGAAACGAATAACTAAAAAACAGGGCACTTTAGTAATTAATTCTTAAGGATGCTTTCATCTATCTGTATTTTATGTGAATTTCCCCTCCTAATGAGTATATTTAATTACTCACTCACAAATAGACCATTGATAGTAATGAGGAAAAGTTAATAGTTGCAAAATTTTTTAAACTAGTGTTTCAGATATTTCTCTCCATTGTCTTTTTAAAAGCCAGATGCTAAAATGTCAAACAGGAGGTTTTTATTCTTGTGAAGTTATTTTTTTCAATGAACTATTATTTCCTACATGTGGAGATCAGCACCAGCAATTCTATAAAGGCCCTATAGCTAGCAGGCTAGTTAATCTACATGTTACTTAGTAACCTGGGGAGTTAGAAATTTGGAAAGACTTCTGTGAGTGACTCACATGCATCAATCATGGAAGATAGTAATGGAATCCATGCTAGGACTGGGAATAGAAATCAGATTAAAGTGAAGGGGAGCATCGTGGGAATTCTACAATGAATATGTTTAATGTTCTGTTCTATTCTATAACCTCCACTTTTATTTATGGACTTTTAGAATTAGATAGTTTACATTATAGCTAAAAGCAGAATATTACTTTCCTTCAGAAATACAGTTAGTAAATCATAAAATTACATAAAATTTGTATATGTATTTTCTCGGAGATGACTATTCACTTTATAACCTTTATAGCCCATTAATAAATTAAATATATATTTGCATTTCACAAAAGTATTGGAATTTCAAAGATCTTATTGCTACCAGTTAATAAATGTGAGCTATTCCATTAAGCACATTAATACTCTATACCTTTACTACTTATAACAATCCTTTATTCACTAACTCAAAAAATATTTTCTTGAATGCTTATTAAGTGCCAGACACCTTGTTAGGTTACAGACAATGAAGTGATAATAATGATAACTAACATTTATTGGGTTCTTATTATGTGCCAGGCCTAGTTCTCAATAACTTGCAACATTAATCTCATGAGAAGAGTGTCATTATATCTTTCATTACTCAAGTAAGGAAATAAAAAGATTGTCATCTGCCAAAAGTTACACAGTTAGCAAGGGAGAGAGCTGAGATTTGGCTTCAGGGCTGACTCCTTCAACTACCAGACCATTTTGCTCCTTATATTGTCTACAACTGAGAAAGTTAATAATTTACCTATGATCCCATAGCCACTATATGGCCAAAGTAGGATGTAAAACTTAATCTCTCATTCAAAAAGAACCTTGTTTAACCTTTATGCAGTTTTTCCATGTCAGAGAAAAAGACTAAAATTGTAGTGTCATAAGTGACTAAGGTAAATCAAAGTAATATATTTTGTTTAATAATTAATTTTCTTTTGGGAAAAAAAAAAGAATAATACATTTAAGCCCAACTTGTAAGCCTTTTGATTTTTAGAGTTCTTTTTGCCCCATCTAATAATATTATTTATAATATGCATGGTTTACCAGCTGAATACATCTCTAAGTAGGAACATATTTTAACAATTAGTGTGCTTGACTATCTCATCTACCGGGTCAAGATGAAAGTGTGGACTGATATGTTTCCTTCACAGTCTATCTATAACCATTCTTTCATCTTTTATTAAAATGAGGTATCTATTTTATGTTGGACCTCATGGAGATGTGAAATATTTAGTATGTGTCTACTCACCCTGGGAATCTTGCTAAAACGTTAATTCTGATTCAGTAGGTCTTGGATAGGGCTGAAACTGCATTTCTAACAAGCTCCCAGGTGTTGCTCACACTGCTGTTCCACGGGCTACACTTTAAATAACAAGGCAGACTAGAACTCCACTCAGAGTAGATACTATATGTTAATTATAAAAAGGAATCTTTATTTTTAACCCAAAGCAAAATTAGTGTTCCACTTTAGGGATTCTAAGATAAATGGTAGAGCAGAATCATGAACTACTCAATACCTACAACAGAACACTTTGATTGTAGGACCTGTACCAAATTATCCATTTCTTAGAATCAAAGCAAGATCTACTTTGCACTGCAGGATGAAGTGACACACAAAAAGTTAATACAGAATACTTTAATAATCCAATTGAAGATGAAACTAAGAAAATGATATTGTTTTCCATGAAGGTATTGGCACAAGAGATGGGACTGCAGAAAAAGACAAAGACTTTAAGGGCAAAGCACAGAAACAAGTACAGTTCAACCCAGGCCAGACCAGGGCTACATGGAGAGTGCACATCATGAGCGATGGGGAGCATGAGCAGTCTGAGACCTTCCAAGTGGTTCTCTCAGAGCCTGTGCTGGCTGCCCTGGAATTCCCCACAGTGACTTCAGTGGAGATTGTTGACCCAGGAGATGGTAAGAGCAATCATCAACTTGTATTGCTGCTGTTGGTTGGGTTTTTCTAACAAAATGCCTTATAAAGAAAGTTTTAAATTCAATGTTTGGCCTTTCTGTAAAGAGAAATTTCTAGATTAATGGTTCAATATTCTCAGTATGCTGATAGAAGAGGGAACCCAAAAATTAATGAAGGGACTCTGTATGTTTTTAGGTAAATGAACTATAAATAAGCGTAGAATTACCACATATTCTTTCTCTTATTATAATTTTATCCTTTAAAACCAATATTGTTTATCTCATTTTCTTAAATAAATTCATTACTTTTAAAAAATTTTTAAATGTCTTTTAAAATGCTCTTTAAACAAATAGTTTAAGAATTAGACCATTTTGGGAGTGATTTGTTCCCTATATTAGACTTAATTATTCAAGTTTCCTTCATATACTCACCATTCAAAAATGTATTTGGCCATGTTTCCAAATTTGTTACATAATACCACCCAACCCACCCCTACTCCTTGGTGAATACTGTTTGAAGCATTGCTCTTAATTTCTATTAGATTACATTTTCTTGTCAATGCACACCCCAGGTAAAAGTAAACCTCACTGCTTTTGTGTGTAATTTGACCTTTTTCCTCCTCCTGCCATACTACTACAGCCCTGGTTAGTCTCAATGCAGTCAGGGGGAAAAAAGTTGATAGGATTTTTGAAAGATGGTATTTATGAAAAACTTGAAAAGACTCTTCTAAAACTGAAATCCTGTCAGGATCCAGACATGACTTTCTTTTAAACTGTCATCCTACTTTACTTTGTCAGTCAGAAAATTCTTAAATATTCTGTGAAGATACAATCTACTAAGTACATATGTGGAAATTTCTAGGTTAAAAGACTGAGCATAATTAAAGAAAGAAGATAAGAGAACTGAAGATCTGTATCTGTTTATTTAACCAACATGTCTGCTTTTAGTTCAATATGAAGTTCAATTATGTTTATCATTTCCATTAAGAAGCACTTAGCATTTAATTATATTTAGTTTTATCTGTATTAACTAGGAATAAATAATTAAATTTTCTTCTAGTCCTGAGTTTTAGGTAAGTGCTAGCATAGTAAACCTTCTCTCTTTGAACAAGCCTGTGACAGCTTTAATACATGTAAACTGGCCTGTTTGTTTAAAGTCATTTCTTGATATTTTATTTGCCAATTGCCATACTTTACTACAAGGAAAGAGACACTTAAACTCATTTATGCCTTCTTATTTATAAGCCGAGAGCAATATCCTATGCTCTATACCCATAAAAGATCTAAAAAGTAGGATATTAAAAACAAAATATATACATTCAACACACACACACACACACACACATACACACACACACCTACACACATACACATACACACACCTTTTATAATCTATAGACTTGCAGGCTACCAAGTAAAACTTTTCTAATTTTGTTTCATGTTATGATCATCTAAGTTGTCTTAGAATTTTCTAGTTGAAGTTCAGTCCTCTTCATTCCAGGCCATGATCATCTCTATAACTGACAAGTGTTCTTTAATGCTTGCTATGTTTCACATCTTGTTGAACACCATTGGTCTTGAAATTACAAGACCTGGGTTTGATTTCCACCTCTGCCATTTCTAGTTGTATGACCTTAACCAAATCAAAGAGCTTTTATTACGATTTAGTTCCCTAATGCACAGAATAAGAAAATTAATTATTCTCATGTTGCAGCATTCTTGTTAAGGATGTAAATAAGTGATTGCAACAGAATGTGATGTGGTACAACAAAATATGAACAAAGTGATATGGAAGCAAGAAGGTGGAATAATCAACTCTGCATTATTTTAGAATGGGAACTGCTTTTACTTATTCGACAGTAATATAGAGACATACAAGTACATACTTTCCCAATCCTTTACTTACCATAACTGGTACTAATAGTAATAACTGACATTCACTGAGCACAAACTATGTTCCAGTGTGCTTAAAACATTAAATATATTCTTTCATTCATCTTTTTTTGCCTCACTACCATACAAGCATATGTACCATTTAGGCATTTTACTTGATGTCTATAGGATGCTCTCAATTTCATGTGTGACAAGTTTTAGAATATTGGTTCCAAATTTTATGACAAAAAAAACTTAACATATACTCTCTATACATACACACAAGCATATACATACAGGCATATGTCCAAGATTCTCACATGTTATAATTATACTCATAATATTCTCTATCCAGTTATATTTTTAAAATTAAATAGCTGTGAGTTAAAGATTTTAAATGCCTATTTTATTTGATACATAAGTATCTATATTCACTGCAAATAATAATACATTTATGTGCTTATTTATTTAGTCTGAGGGAATACTCAGTACCCATGCGAATGCTCTGTAATACCTCTCATGCCTCCAGATATTTGTGACTCTCTAGTTGGGAATCATGACTCTATAATCAATAGTATTGACCTCCCTTTAATGAGTGAGTTCAGTCATCATGTTTTCCACATCATTTGTGCAATAGCACAGCCTACTTCAATGAGCAGACACTAACGAAAGCCTGGTGCAAGTGTAACCAATCCTTGTCCCTGAATGTCCTGGGAAATTGTGAATTGTATGGAACTAAATCCTTGAACAGCCACATGTAGCTCTTGCAGCTATCCTGCTATTTGCTGCTGCCAACATAGGAGAGACCATCCAAGCACAGGCTAAATGTCAGAAAGGGCTTGGAAGCCTACATTTTAGTCTGGAACAGATATATGTTGTTGCATGGAGGACTGAGAAGGGGCTTTTCTTACAACTCAACAAAATGCTGTGGGGTCATAGAAGGAATGCACCATTCTGCCATGATTATGGATATTAATAATTTCCTAGACAAATGGGCTCAGTCATTTATTCAATATATAAATAAATTCAATTTCCTCATAAATTAAAGCCTATGGTATAAAGAGAAAAACTAGAATAAGAAGAGAACAGACTGCTTAGCGGAGATGTTAACTTTCTTTGTCATCTCCCATGCCTTAGAATGTTTGGGGCTGCTGGGTGAACATCCAGGTATAACAGTTACATAAGCTATACAAAGAGTATTAAAACAGTTATCTTATATATCTTCAGTAATCATTAACAGTTAGATTGTATAGAAAAACCTAAACAAGTATAACAATTATGGCTAATATCATTAGCAGACAGGTAAAGACAGTCAAAATGGCCTCTGAATTTAGCATCAGTCTGTAGGTATACAGCCCTTGTTGATGTCTTGGGATAGCTGTCTACCTGATTTTCGTGGCTTCTCTTCCTAAGGGAGTTTTAATGCCCATTTTAGGCAAAGGTGAGTGAAGATCAAAGATGAAGGAGGTGTGCATTCATTGTTGAATGCCGTTTTTAGATAAGAAATATGAATCCATGACTTAAACCCTTTAAGTGTAGCTGCACTTGGATTAGTAACATCTGATAAGTCCCTTCCACAGATGTTGGAGAGAGTGACTTCTATTTTATGTCAGTTCCAATAAACAAATCTCCAGATGGTAGTCAATGATTTTTAAAATCTTCATCTCCTGAGAGCTCACTGTGAAAAGAAGGAGTAACCTATTCCACATTTTCTTATATATGTCTCTTTTTAGTCATATCAGCTTATGAGCTTTTTCATCTAGTTTAATTTCAGCTTAAATATACTATGATACATGAAGAAATGAAAAAAAAATGGTTTTCCAGGGTTTTCCATTGTCCTGACTATTCATTTAATTTATATTCATTGTTTACCCATATAATACATACACTAGAAGTTTTTCTCATTTATTTTACAATGCTTCCATGCAATTTACATGAAAAATATTTTGAGGTGTACCAGGAACCATCTGAAACCATAAACTTATTCTACATATATTGAGATTTTGATCCTTTAAACCTCAATTTCTAATGAAACTAAGAAGTAAGAAATTAGTATTCTTTAGCTTGGACATTTTATAACCTCTAGAAACATCTTTCATAGACATCAAAGTCAATTATTAACATGGATTTATTTTTGTAAAACCTGGATAAAATATAATATTATATTTAATATCAATAACTTGAAAGACATGTCTGTTATACTTAAACCAACAAACTTACACAGACTTACTTACAAAGGATTAATTTTAGAACATGAACTTGAAAAGCATTTGAATTAGTTTCTATACTTCTGAGAATGTTAGAATATCCAATCCTTACAAGTGCTTACCTTTAAATTAATGTTAAAAATACCATCTGGAGGTAGAAACTGATCTCTCACGTGTACAGCATACGTATATAGACATACTCAGACAGACACAAAACAAGAGATCGTTTAACCATGAGAAAAATTCACTACTTATAAAAGTTGGTGTATCCAAATTTCATTTGGGAGCGTTTATTTACATTTAATATCTGTCCTTGACAAGTCAAATGTTAAATGACCTTCTCCTTTTAAAAATAAGGACAGTTTTTAATTCCTTGAAGAATTGGGTTGACATCTAAATGGCATCATAGGTTGATCCATTTATCTAAACCCTTTTTTTAAGCTTTGAGAGACCAAGTAAATATGTTTTCCATTCCTTCAGCCTAATTTTATAGCAGTCTTTTTCTAATTGTCCAAGCAAAATATTATTTTAGAATTATCAAAGGATCCTCATCATGACATGATTTCCTATGTTAATTTTAGTTTTTCATTTTAAATATGCAGAGTCTGAGGAAACTTTTAGGAAAAACCCTAAAAGCCCTTACATGCATGTCTCCAGATGAACCAAATGTGATGGATATTCCCATAGGACTGCTTCATACTATGGAGGAAATTTTTCCTCAGTCAGCCTCATAAAGATTCTTAGTCACACAAAAGTACTTGAGATTCAGGTTAGGGAAACAAGTGCCCTTCCTCTTTGGAGCTATAGAGAGTTCAGTTTCTCATTTAACCAGCAAGATTTGTTCAGAGTCTCAGTAAGCAATCAAATAAAAAGCAGAAATTAAAAGTGGCAAACCATTTTTCTCTCCTTTCCTTCAAGTTATCTCAACATTTATCCACCTCAAGAATTTTCTAGGAGCAGCTCAAATAAAGTCAGGACCTGACCCTTAAAGCAAGGTGGTATGGGATTCTGAGATAAAACTTACCCAAGTTCGCTCAAAATGAAGCAGAAAACTGGTGGGATATAATGGGCCCCTGCTGGTACCTAGCAATGGGTCCAGGCCTTCAGGGTGGTCCCAGATAGACTTCTTCAGAATCCTGCCACCTACGTCAAATAAATGATGACATAAGAAATGTATAAACTTGTAGAGAATTTTTATAAGTATTCATTTGAGCCAAAGTGACAACAATGCCAGGAAGCAAGATCTCAAATTCTGCAAGGAAAGACAGTTTTGAAGTTTCTTCTACACATTTGGAATTAAGAAGGCAATACAGGAAAGATTACATGAAGGTGGGAGAAAGCAAGGTGGGGATTGGATTACATATAGTTAAGACTATGTACTCTCTTGAGGGTGGTTAGGTTTCTGAGGGGTCTGAAAAGAGGCATTTATAGGTATATTAACCCAAATGTACAGAAACAATGGACAGGGCTTGCTGAAGGCAAAGATAAAACTTATTTAAAAAGTTATATGTCTGGGGTATGACTATTCAACCTATGAGGACCTGTCCAGTTAGGAATTGATGATTGAATCTGCCTGTGAGGTTACTTTTGGTTAGATTTATTAAGTGCCCCTTTTCCATCTACACCAAGAAGTCCTTGGTTATTCCATAAGCCAAGTATCATAGTGGGTACTCATATATAATAGACATTAGTATTATAATGACTATCTATTAGGAGCTTCACAATCTTATCTCATTTAAGCTTTATGTTTACAAGGATGCAATTTCTATATCAATTTACAAATGAGATCTCTGAGTTTCACAGAATTTACTTCTCTAAAGTCCCCCAGCTGATAGATGCCAAAGCCAAATCATAATTAATTCGTATATTTTGCCACACAAACTTTATCTATTTTTCTATATATATAGAAAAAAAAGAATGACAAAGTAATGTCTTCTCTTTTTATTCTATTATCTTTTGTCTTTATATATCAAGCCCAAACGTGTTAGTATAGGTGAATAAAACCAAGCATTCTAGGAAAATAATCAAAACCAATTCAGCCCTTGCATAATGTATCTGTATGTTCAATAAATGTTTATTGGGAATCTGCTAGATGCCAGGAATTCTGCTAAGAGCTATGGATGTAAGTGCTAGAAGAAAGAAGGAACACTAAGCATAAAGGGTCAGATAAGTAGATGATTACCTTGCACTAAATTGTTACAACTAGCAATACAGAGTGAAATATGCTGTGAGAAGGGGAAAATCCATACCCATGGAGAAGTATCTAACCTAGCATAAAGATCCTTCTCTTCCTATATATTAGTTTCGTCAACTGTCAGAAATTATATCATCTCTCCTCAGTTTTGGGAGTATATAGATATTAATTAATATTAAACATTTTTATTCCTTTTATAACTAAAATATGTAAGAGCTAAAACTTCTTATTTGCTATAAAGGTCTCATTGCTTTTTTACTCTGTGTAATTTCTAATCAGAGTAAATTGAGTTTTATATACATTCCTAGGAGAACGTAACCTCAGCTATAGGTGTTTGAGTACTGATACCTGGTATAGATATCTAAAACTTGAGAATATTTTATGTAATTATTTAGTTTGTACAGTTGAAGTATCTTGCAGATTTCTGATTAAAACAGGCTCATTCTGATAGTTTTATGATACCAAAATATAGGTATGAACTAGTATATTAAATATTTGATCTCTGTAGTCATTTTTGGTGGGGCCAGATTAGGTTAATACTATATAATATTCAGTATAGACTAAACATTGTATTCTAGAGGAAAGTAGAACTTACATCTCAATAACCCTAACTTTATTTGATACAAACTAAAGAAAGACTTCTATGTTCTGAGTGAAGCAAATCCTAAAGATCCCACTAAAACACTATTGGAACTTAAAAATGAATTCAGTAAAGCAGCAGGATATGAAGTTCATATTGAGAAGTTGGTTGCATTTTTATACACCAATGAGGAACTATCAGAAAGAGAAATTAAGAAAACAATTCCATTTATAATTGCATCAAAAACAATAAAATACCTAGGAATCAATTTAACCAGAGGGATAAAAGACCTATACTCAGAAAATATGAGTTATTGAATAAAGAAATTGAAGAAGATACAAATAAATGGAAGCATATGCCAAATTTATAGATAGGAAGACTTAACATCGTCAAAATGTACATACTACTGAAGGCAATCTATAGATTCAGTGTGATCGATATCAAAATAGCAATGACATTTTTCACAGATCTAAGACAAATAATCCAAAAATTTATATGAAAACATAAAGATCCTGAATATTCACGGCGATCTGAGAAATAAAAACAAAGTTGGATGTATTATGTTATCTGATATCAAACTATAGTGCAGGGCCATAGTAATCAAAACAGCATGGTACTGGCATAAAAACAGACACATGGATCAACAGTACAGAATAGAAGCCCAGAAATCAATCCACTCCTATATGGTCACTTAATCTATGACAGTGGGGTAAAGACAGTCTCTTCAATAAATGTTGTTGGGAAAAAATGATCAGATATATGCAAAAAAAAAAAAAATGGACTACCTTCTTACACTTATAAGAATTAACTCAAAATGAATGAAAAACTTAAATGTAAGACCCAAAACCATAAAACTCCTGGAAGAAAACATAGGCAGTAAACTCTCTGAAATTGCTCTTAGAAAACAAAAGAAAAAAAAATCAACAAACGGGACTACATGAAACTAAATAATTTTTGCACAGCAAAAACAAGCAAACAAAAAATTAACAAGATGAAAAGACACCTACTAAATGAGAGAAGATATTTGCCTTTCATACATCTGAAAAGGGGTTAATATTCAAAATTTATAAAGAGGACATACAACTCAACACCAATAAAAATAAGGAATTCAATTAAAAAATAGACAGAAGACCTGAATAGTTATTTCTCCAAAGAGGACATAGAGATGTCCAATAGATATATGAAACGGTATTCAACATTACTAATCATCAGAGAAATGCAAATTAAAACCACAGTGAGATATCATCTCACACCTGTCAGAATAGCTATCATCAATAAATCAGAAAACAAGTATTGGTGAGGATGTGAAGAAAAGGGAACCCTCATGCACTGTTGATGGGATTACCAATTGATATAGTCACTATGGAAAACAGGAGGTTTCTCCAAAAATTAAAAATAGAACTACCTTATGACCCAGGAATTACACTTGTGGCTATTTATCCAAAGAAAATCAAAACACTGATTCCAAAAGATATATGTACCCCTATGTTCACTGCAGCACTATTTACAATAGCCAAGATATGAAAGCAACCTAAGCACCCATCAATTGGATAAAGAAGAAATGGCACATGCATACAATGAAATATTACTCAGCCATAATATATGAAATATAGCATTTGCAACAAAATGGATGGACCTATGGGGTATAATGCTAAGTGAACTAAGTCAGACAGAGAAAGATAAATACCATATGCTTTCATTTATATGTGGAATCTGTGGAACACAGTAAATGAAGCAAAACAAAAACAGACTCATAGAAACAGAGAACAAACTGGTGATGTCTAGATGGGAGACGTTCTGTGGGCCTGAGTGAAAAAGGTAAAGAGATTAAGAAGTACAAATTGGTGGTTACAAAATAGTCACAGGGATGTGAAATACAACATAAGGAATATAGTCAATAATATTGTAATAACTACCTATAGTGCCAGGTGGTGGTACTAGATTAATCGGATATCTTCATACATTATATAAATATCAAACCACTATACTGTCCATCTGAAATTAATATAAAATAATATTAAATGTCAACTTTAATTGAAAAAGAAAATTTAAAAAAATAAGCATGCAAGAGCTTCAACTTCATTGTGTCAGTTTTATTTTGAAGTGTGGGTTATTGTCTGAAGAGAAAAATAATTTTGTTTAAAACAAATAAAAAACCCTTGTTAAAAGTACAGCGCATAGTTTCTGGCACCAAAGGTAGATTGAAAAAAAAAAAAGTGATGCAAAATAAAACTATTTTAGTGATGTAAAACTCTGAAAGTTTCTACATTCACAAAATGAATATATTTAAAGATATAAAGATTACCAAAGGATTCACTCTAACCAACATGTTTGTCTAGTGCTAAAGAACGATCTTGGTTACAAGTCCTAATGTGAACTTGTAACACTGATTATCATGTTATCCGAACATGATTTCATTATTCTCATTTGTTTCTTTTTGAAGTCCCTGTTGAAATTAGCCACTATTACTACATTTGTTTCAATGTGAAAAAACAAACCATGGAGATATAAGAGAGCTGTCCAAGTTCAAACTGTATCAGTGGCAGAGTCTGCATTCAGTACCACTTGTTGGATAGTCTAAGAACACCGCAGTAGCCTGAAGGTGGACCAGAATATCCTCCAGTTGTTTTTGAATGCATCGAACTTTTTAAAGACGAACTCTCAGTACCTTTATTCATGCACTGCATTTTCTTTCCCTTCTTTGTTCTATTCTAGCAAAAAAAAAAAAAAAAAAAAAAAAATTAGAAGGTATTTTGTTCTATCAGATTTTTAGCAGGGTCTTTTTTTTTTTAATCTGTTCAGTGTAATTGAGAAAAGGACAATATGAACATTCATTTTCAAATGTAGTTACAACTACTTTATTTCTGAAAACAAGTTATTTTTTTGCCTAAGATACAGCACAGTTAAATCTTTATTTTTATGATGTAGTCACATTGACTAATAAAGAATCAATTCACTTTATTCAACTTTATCTTTCAAAATAAAGATATGCCAATCTGAAAATATAAAAGTAACACAGGTTCGCTGTCAAAAGTTAGAAAGATTTAAAGAAATAAAAGTCACTTGTAGTCCTAACATGAGCAAATGACCACTGTTAATGTTTGAGAGGATGACCCTCCAGTCACTTTTTCCCATGTGTCTCTATTTACTATTTCTATACTATAGCTCTTGCTTTGTCTCTCAATGAACACTTTCTCAGAGACTGCTGCAATTTCAATCTAATGTACTCATGCGATTTGACATAGCATATTTTTAATGTTATATTATACAGGTATTATATTTGTATACATACTAATGTGTACATTATACATATATACTTTTGCCTAATTATTTTATTTTATTAATATGTATATTATATATGATATACTTTGACATACTTTTATAATTTTATATATAAAAATTATATGTATATATAATCTATAAATATACAACTCTTACAACCACATTGGATCTTTAAGAATTTTTAAATAATTTGTTTCTATCTTCCATTTTTCTTCTGCTATACCTTACATCTCTCTGTTTCAGCAGTATTTTAAATCTCTTTTATAATCCCAATTTAGCCTTTTTTTTTCTCTGGCTTGAGTGATGCTCCCTGCTGTCTTAAGTATTTTTATAGGAGTAGAGCATAATGGCTATGAGCTTGGGCCATGAGACTGACTTTTTGGGTTCATATACCAGCACCACCACCTACTAGTCTAAACTTTGGTTACTTAACCTTTGTGTACTTCGTGTCATCAGAGGTAAAATGACAATCATAATAGTACTTAACTGAAAGGGTCATTGCAAGGCTAATACTACCTGATATATGTAGAGTGTTTGATATAGGGCTTAGCAAATAATAAGGATCCCATACATATTAGATAATAATTTTTCCAGCTTTATTGAAATATAATACACAATTATTTGCTTATATTTACTTGTACAATTCAATGAGTTGTTTCAGTTATAGTTGGCATACTATAATATATTAGTTTCAATTGTACAGCATAGATTAGAGATCTATATAACTTAAAAAGTGATCACCTTACTAAATCTAGTACCCTTCTCCCCCCTTACATATTTATTACATCGTTGACTATTTTTCTTATGCTACACTTTATATCTCTATGACTATTTTGTAACTATCTATTTGCACTTCCTAATCCCTTTACCCTTTTTTACCATCCACCCAAAACTCCTCCTATCTAATAGCCCTCAAAATGTTCTCGGTATCTATGAGTTTGTCTCCATTTTTATTATTTTGTTGTTTATTCTACAAGTATGTGAAATTATGTGATATTTGTCTTTCTCTATCTGAATAACTTCACTCAGTGCAGTACCCTCTAGGTCCATCAAGATCATTTTCCATCCCCTTCCTTTTAGTCTGTGTGTGTCTTTAACTCTGAAGTGAGTCTCTTATAGGCAGCATATGTAAGGTCTTGTGTTCTTATCCATTCAGCCACCCTATCTTTTGGCTGGAGCACTTAATTATTTTCCATTTGAGGTACTTGTTGATAGATGTGTAGTTATTACCATTCTTCATTCCTGTTTTTGATACCCGTTTTTTCTTCTTAAAGAAGTCCCTCCAACATTTCCTATAATACTGGCTTGGTGTTGATGAATTCTTTCAGCTTATTATTGTCTGGGAAATTCTTTTCTATCCTTGGACTCTAAATGATAACTTTGCTGAATAAAGCATTCTTGGTTGTAGATCTTGGGTTTTTATCATGCTGAATATTTCCCACCAATCCCTTCTGTCCTGCGAAGTTTCTTTTGAGAAATCAACTGTCAGTCTTATGGGTGCTCCCTTGTAGGTAACTAACTGCTTTTTTGTGTTGCTTTTAAGATTATTTCTTAATATTTAAGCTTTGGCATTTTAATCATGTTGTGTCTTGGCATGGGCCTCTTTGGGTTCATCTTTCCTGGGACTCTGAGCTTCCTGAGAGTTATATGTCTATTTCCTTCATTAGGTTAGGGCGGTTTTCCATCATTATTTCTTCAAATAGTTTTTCAATTTCTTGTTGTTCCTCTTCTTCAGATACCCCTATGACACAGACAATTTTGCAATTAATTTTGTCCCATAGGTTCCCTAAATTATTATGATATTATTGGCTTTTTTCTTGCCTTTCTGAGTGGGTGTCCTTGGCTTCCCTGTCCTCTTTATGAGTGGTTTAATTCTTTTCTTCTTTCACTGTGTTAATTCCTTTTAACTTACTCTTCATCTCAGATAATGTGTTTTTCATTTCTGACTAATTCCATCTTATAATCTCCATTTCCATTTTTATGTTCTTTATCTCCGTTAAAGTTCTCACTGAGTTATCTACTCTTCTCCTAAATTCATTGAGCATCTTTATAACCAGTATTTTGAATTCTGCATCTGTTAGATTGCTTGACTCCATTATTCCTGGAGTTCCCTTCTATTTTTCACATGGTTTCTGTTTCTTTGTATTCCCATTTTGACTGCCTTTCTGTGGATATTTCTATGTACTAAGCAAAGCTCCTAAGTCTCCAGGTCTTATTAGTGTGGCTTTGTGTGATAGGTGTCCAGCAGCAGAGTCCTAAGACGGGTTCAGGTGCAGGCCAAGTTCAGCCCCAGCCTGTTTGCCTCTGGAGCCACCTCTTAAGATTCAGCAAGCAATCCACAGATATTGTGCTTATAGTTGCCTCAAGAGGCCACTCCAGAAACCGAGGTCAGCTGGCACTTTTATGGGTCTTGGAGCTGCTCAGCAAGGGACACAGGACTCACCGAGAACAAAACTGGATGTGGCTTGGGTAAGGCCAAGATTTGGGAGAATCAGAGATTCAGGGAATCCTCTGGGTGAAGCATTCTCTGTTATCCAGTTTGATGACATCTCAGCTATGGTGGTGCTGCCTCCACACGCTGGGAGAGGGGAGGGCTCAACAGAGGAACAATGGATATCACTGGCACTTTTGCCCAGGAGAAAGCCTCACCCCTGGCCCTCACTCTGACAACTTAGTGTCCCCCTGTAAGTCCCTGGTATCCCCCGAGCAGCCAGCCCAGGTGTTCAGAATGAGTAGGTCTGTCATTGTGAAAGTCCGCTCTTTGACATGACCCCTTTAAGAGGTGTTTGCCACTGCCATAGCCTCTGTCTCACTCAGCCACTGAAGACTGGGCAGCCTCACATCTTTGCCCCCTACTACCTTCTGCTGTTGCTGGGTGATTTCTTAAGTCTCTCCCTAGTTGTAGTGCTCTGTTCATCTAGACTCCCAGGTGACTCTGCTTGCTGTTTGCTCCATGTTTCCATCACACCTTCAATATGGTCATAAGAGGGAATGAATAAAGCCTCTATCTTCTACATCATTTCGCCCATTCTCTAGCTAATATTTTTTAAAGATAATACAATAATAATAATGTCTCTTTTTGAGATTTTTACACTTAAAAAGTTATGCTTCTTCACTGCAGTCTAAATATGAGCTTCTAACATATATATATGCTAATATATATATATATATATATATATATATATATATATATATGTATGTATGTATATATAATGAGTTGAAAAATAATGTTAACTGGAAAGTCTACCAAGAGGGCCTTTCTTCAACTCTCTTTTTCTAGTTTTTCTCCCACAGACCACACATTTCTATAAGAAGTTAAGTCAAAAGAGGACCATACTTGGTGCTGGGCCTGTTATCCTGTCAGACCAAGTGTAGGAGTGGATTTCAGAGCTAAGGACCAGCTCTGAACACCCAGCTTTCTCTTTTATTTGTAATTCAAACCTACTCACTCCAGCAAGAAGTCCTGGCTTGCTTAATCAATCCTCCATGGGTTTAGTGTGTAGGAGGGGCCAAAACCTAGGTACTCAAGGTATTAAATTAAAATCCCATATGTGGGATTTTTCTGAATAACTTATTTGGGGAAAAAAAATGGCCAGTATAGATTAGAGTGTAGAATAAATATATAATCAACACTGTCTTGGTTAGCTTGGGATTCTAGAACTAAATATCACAAACTTAGACAGAAATAAATATTCCTTGTGGTTCTGGAAGCTGGAAGTCCAGGATCAAGTTATTGGTAAGAGCCCTCTTCCTGGCATATAGTCAAAAGCCTTCTTGCTGTATGCTTATAAAACCTTTCTTTGGTACTTGTGCTGAGAGAGAGAAAGAGAGAAAGATCTGCTTCTTATAAAGGACATTAATCCCATGATGAGGGCCCTATCCTTATAAACTCATCTAAACCTAGTCACCTCCCAAAGGCCCACCTAGAAATATCATCACACTGGGAGTGAGAGCTTCAACATATGAATTTTGACCCACAAGAAACTTTAATAAATAAATGAAACTTTCTGTGATATTTCATACTAATGCCATTCTGTAAATTACCTGAGGACTGCCAACCCCAAGATGATACCAGAGTTAATTTCTGTAAGTCAATTAAAGGAAACTCACTGATTTCATTAGATACTTGACTAGAATATTTTATGGCACTTTGTGTAAAATTTTATGCTGAAGTTTTATGGTGATTTCTATGTTTAAATTTTATATTTGGTAAAATCCCACTATATAATAGTAGAAGTAATTGTTACCCTTACTAAAACTCATCTTAAAAATAAGAAATTATATTTCTCTAGATATCAGTTTGTTCCTTTTTAAAGCAAAACTTCTTGAAAGAAATGTCTATGCCTATTTTCTTCCAGTCTCTCTCCTCCCAATCTATCAGGCTTTTACCCTCTCTACTCCACTGAAACAGTTCTGGTGAAGATAACTAGTGACTTCTCTTTGCCAAATCTAGTGATCAGTTCTTGGTTCTCAATTTACTTAACTTGACGGCATCATTGGAAACAACAGATCACTTCTTTTTTTTTTTTTTTTTTTTTTTTTTTTGAAACACTTGTTGCACATGACTCTAGTACTCACACTCCCTTGGTTATCCTCATCACTGAGAACCTTCCGAGCTTCTTTTGCTCAGTTTTCTTTAATACCCTGACTTTCAAATGCCCTAGTTGGTCCCTGGATCTACTGTCTTCTTTATCTATGATTCCTCCCTCAGTGATTTTGTCCTGACTCATGGCTTTATATACTATCAACATGCCAGTGGCTCCCAAATTTATATTTCTGATCTGAACCTCTCCACTGAAATCCAGGGTTGTATATACCCACCTGGTTAATTTGACATCTCAGCTTGGATATCTAAAAGACACCAAATTTTAGTATGTCCAAAATGGAACTTCTGATTTCCAGCCCTAAATTTGATTCTCCGAAGTCTTCCCCACATCTGTATACAGGAATTTTATCTTTCTAGTTGGTTAAGACAACAAAATTTGAGGTCATCCTTGATTCTTCTCTTCTCTCAAGTACCACATCTAATCCATTAGAAAACTCTTTTGGCTCTTCCTATATATGTCCTGCAAATGGCTGTATTATACCACCTCCACTGCCACCACCTGGTCCAACATTTCTGATCTCTTCCCTGAATAGTTGCAAAGCTTCCTAACTGAACGGACTCTTTTCTTCATCTCCTGGCCCCTAATGTCTATCTCACAACAACCAAAAATAATCTTCTTAGATTATGTCAAATTATAGTACCCCTAAGTTCAAAACTCTATTGTAAGAGACTATATATATAAACAAAGTCAGATTACATTTTAAAATACAACTTTGACCTACAACCTACAGCAACTGGGGAGCCAAACCACATCTTTTAGAGAAATTAGCCCAAAATGATCAGGACTGGATTAGTAACTGACAGCTTCTTTAATTTTCATACCTACTTTTAGTCTAAGCCTAACCAGAGAAAGCCAAAATCCTTCCCTAACCAGCCAGATAAAATGGTCCACTTCTTAAAACTATAACATGTCCTGTCAGAATAGTTAGCATCAATAAACTAAAAACAAAAAACAAAAAACAAAAACAAAAAACTAGTTTTGGTGAGGATGTGAAGAAAAGAGAACCCTGGTACACTATTGGTGAGATTGCCAACTGGTACAGCCACTATGAAAAACAGTTTGGAGGTTCCTCCAAAAATTAAACATAAAACTATCTTATGACCCAGCAATTGAACTTGTGGGTAATTATCCAAAGAAAATTGAAACACTGATTCCAACATTCCACCTCTATGTTCACTGCAGTACTATTTACAAGATGTGGAAGCAACCTAAGTGCCCATCAGTAGACAATTGAATAAAGAAGACATGCGCCATGTCTTCTTTACACACACACACACACACACACACACACACACACACACACACAATGGAATATTACTTAGCCATAAAAAAGTTGAAATCTTACCATTTGCAACAACATGGATGGACCTAGAAGAATTATGCTAGGTGAACTAAGTCAGGCAGAGAAAGATAAACACTATGTGTTTTCACTTAAATGTGGAATCTAAGGAACAAAATAAATGAACAAAACAAAAACAGACTCAGAGATACAGAGAACAAACCAGTGATGGCTAGATGGAACATGTTCTTTGGGCCTGAGTGAAAAAGGTAAAGGGATTAAGAAGTACAAATTGATAGTTACAAAATAGTCAGGAGATGTGAAGTACAGCATAAGGAATATAGCCAATAATATTTTAATAACTATGTATAGTGCCAGGTGGGTACTAATTGGAGGATCACTTCATAAATTACATAAATGTCTAACCACTATACTGTCAACCTAAAACTAATATAAAATAATATTGAATATCAATTCTAATTAAAAAATAATATTTTTAAAAAATGCTTTACTTTTAGTTAGCTCACCTACAGCTTCCCCATACCAACAGCTTGTACTCAGAA
Source organism: Eonycteris spelaea (assembly GCA_003508835.1). Taxonomy (NCBI): domain Eukaryota; kingdom Metazoa; phylum Chordata; class Mammalia; order Chiroptera; family Pteropodidae; genus Eonycteris; species Eonycteris spelaea. Next base: position 1,051,412 of record PUFA01000286.1, on the reverse strand, counting down.
CATAGTTGCAGCTTTCCCTTTACTCCACTCAAAGCTTTCTCTCTCCTCCATCGGCCTTGGAGTCTTTGCCAAATACAAGTAATAATGGCTGACTTCCTTACTACAGCAAACTGAATAAATATCCTTTGCTTGTTTTCATCCTATTGGGTGGTCTTTATTTCCACAATTTCTTTCTTTACATAAAATACAAAGTCTTTCCAATGGTTCTGAGAGTTCCAGGTGATCTGCCCACCACCCACTTCTTTGGTCTCATGTCCTACCCCCTCCTCCTTGCCCAATTTACTCAAACCACATTAGCCCCGTGACTGTTCCCTGTACACACCTGGCACAAGCTGACCTGAGGCCCTTTTCACTTTTTATCCGTTTGCCTGGAATTCTCTTCTCTGAGTTATTCACATAGAGTGTCTCAACCTTGGATCAAATGTAACTAAATAGAGATACTTTCCATGAATTTTCTACATAACACTCATGGCATATATCCCTGCCTCAGCCCTGCCTTGTTTCCCTCAGCATACTATTTTCTTCAAATCATTTGTCCCCTCTTGACATATGATGTATTTTATCATTTTTGTTTATTTTTTCCTCCTCTCTACTATAAAAGTAAAACAGGAATTTTGTTTACTTTTACATCCCTTTCTTGCAAGTAGTCGCCCAGTCAATGTTTGATAATTGAATGATCAGTTATAAAATCTTATATCCACCATTTTTTAAATTGGTGTGTCAGTCAGAGCCCCAGAAGAAAACAGATGTTTTGCTCAAAATGAGTAACTTAAGAATTTTCAACATACTATTTACAAAGGTGAGGGTAAGGATTACAAAACCTCCAGGTGTATCATTAGCAAATATCTTCCCCCAATCAGTCAGTTGTCTTTTTTGTTTTGTTGATAGTTTCCTTTGTTGTACAAAAACTTTTTAGTTTGATGTATTCCCATTTGTTTATTTTTTTCTTTTGTTTTCCTTGCCCAAGGAGATAAATCCAAAAAGAAATTGCTTTTAGCAATATCAGAGAGTTTACTGTCTATGTTTTCTTCTAGAAGTTATATGGTTTCAGATCTTACATTTAAGTCTTTAATCCATTTTGAGTCTATTCTTGTATACAACGTAAGAAGATGATCTTCTTCTTCTTTTTTTTTTGCCTGTATTTGTCCAATTTTCCCAACAACATTTGTTGAAGAGACTGTCTTTACCTCATTGTATATTCTTGCCTCCTTTGTCGTATATTAAGTGCACGTATAGATGTGGATTTATTTCTGGGCTCTCTATTCTGTTCCATTGATCAATGTATCTTTTTTTTTTTTTTTTTTTATGTCAGTACCATTCTGTATAGATTACCGTAGACTTCCTCTAGGCCTGAGGGGTAAGGGAAGAAGAAGTTAGCTGAATCCAGAGAGTCAGCTAGGGTATCCAGGAGACACTATGACCTTTGCATGGGGCTGTGCAAAGGGGAACCCCAAGGAGAACTACAGGAATGAATGCTGACCTTACTCAACTCTTGCACAGCCCTCTGAGCCCTGCTGTGTTCTCCTTTGGCTAACTCAGCCAGAGCACAAGGGAAACCTTTGATTTAGTTCACATTAATCAGTTCCAGGGACACAAGGCAGGGTGGAAAAGGATGGAACATGGACCTCGAGGGCTGTGTTCTCTATTGCAGTTGTCTTTTATAATGATCTGAAGCAGTGTGACTTACTGTTTTAAAAATATCCATGAAGCATTTTCTATGTGTATATGAAACTTTTAGTGAAACAGACTCCAGGCAAAGTATCTGTTTGAGGATTATCATATCAAATGATTTAACTAAATGTTTTATCGAACTAAACATGAGTTTTACATTGAACTGTGTTTTTTCAATAATTTATACCACTTTTTATTATTTAGTGTACCTTTAAAATACCTTAAAAATGAATCACTGAAACACATAAATATAATGTTATATACTATGTGTTATTGTTATTCCTCTAGGAGAGATAGGAAACCACAGATTTATTCCTTATGGCTGATAAAAAAAAAATTTATGAATTCTAAAGGAACTGTTATTTAAAAATCTACAAACAAACAAAAAACAGTTGAATAATGCATTAATATTATGTTTTAACCATCAATCATTCAAAAGGAATACATTTTAAGTAAAAAGAACAAATACAGTAGACATTACAGGCTCTGAGTTTTATTCTTGACTTATCAGGAAGACTCCTTGAAAAATATGTTCAACTCTATGAGTCTGAGTTTCCTCATCTGTAAAGTAAGAGGTGGGACAAAGATGACTTCTGAGGTCTCTTCTCCTCTAAAATTTGACTACTCAATTGAAAGATGTTGATTTGTACCATGAGAATAAAATTGATTGTAAAGGAATGTATCCACAGCACATATTAATTAGAAGAGAGCCATTACTGGAGATAAAAGCAATGTTGGGTTTTATTTCTAGGTTAAGAATTCGTTGGCCTAGAGCCTGCATGCTTTATAACTACTTCTTCTCCACTCTCCTCCCTCCTTCCCCTCATACTGTGTTATTCTCAAAGAATATGCAAGGTGGGAAGTGAGGAATCAATCATTAGAGCAATTTTAATTTGCATAAAATTGTTTTTAGAGATAAGAAGCTCAGACAAAAATATCAGTGGCTGTGATTGTGTTTTCTCCTTAGAATCAAGTGTATTTATTCCCCAGTCTGAATACTTCATTAAAGAAGATGTTGGTGAACTGTTCATTCCCATCAGGAGAAGTGGAGATGTGAGCCAGGAGTTGATGGTGATCTGTTATACACAACAAGGTAACTCATTTGCAAACAAACTAAACTAAAATGTCCCCAAAGATATAAATAAGCCTCATTAACATGTTAGAGACATAACATTATGTCATGAGTAGTATAATCTATTATTATAATTTTCACAAGGAGAAAAAAAGCATTGATCCAGAGGTTTTCCTTCACTATTGTACCTTTGAGGACCCCTCTAAAGAAGACTTGGAAGGACCCTGCTGCCACTTACCAAAAACATTTCTGATTCACTTAGCTGCTTATTCTAATTGTCAATGCTTTCTGGATTGCAAGAAATTGAAGCCTCTCTCCCCTGTCCAAGCCTGCTCAACTAGAAGGGAGTAATCGTTAAAAAAAAAAAAAAAATGAAAAGAAGAAAATGAGGGCAAAGAAATATATAGCCAAGGAAATAAACTAATTTCAAACTAGTTTGAAACTCATTTCAAAATACTTGTCTTTATCATGAGTGAGCATCACCTGAATGGTGATTGTAATACAAAATTAAAATTAATACATAATATTCATTAATATGCTAAACACCTTTCTAGAAAATAGATTAATTTTCTAAAAATGCAAAAGTAAAAGTCATATATGCTATTGAGATCTGAGCTGACAATCTTTAAAATTTCTATTAATGTATGCGAATTGAAAGGTAGTAGAGAATAGTGATTTAAATTTCAGACTTCAGAGCAAATGATTTAATTTCTGTACATCTCAGTTATCAAAAGCATGAAACCCAATAGAGTGCTTGAGAGAATTACTGAGGCAATGTGTGTAAAATGCTTGGCACTTCACTGCACACAGTAAGAATTTGAATAGTAGGAGCTAATATTTTGTAATATCATGTTGTTCTAAAAGACCACTGACAGGAAGTAGATGAGAAAACTCTTGAAACGTAATATTTGCCATATGGTTGAGACCATTATGAAGTGGGCTCATGATGCTAGAACGGTATACAGGTGCTATTGCAATTTTCAGGGGTATTCATAGATATTAATTGACCATTGAAATACTGCATGTGAAAATGATTGTTTCCGGAAATATCTTTGTAAAATATTTCTCATAAATACCTTTTGGGTTTTCTCTGCCTCAAGGAACAGCAAGCGGAACTGTGCCAACATCAGTGCTTTCCTATTCCGATTACATATCCAGGCCCGAGGACCACACCAGTGTTATCCGCTTTGACAAAGATGAGTGTGAGAAAGTGTGTCGGATTGTTGTTATTGATGACTCCTTGTATGAAGAGGAGGAAACATTCCATGTCCTTCTGAGCATGCCCATGGGTGGAAGAATTGGATCAGAGTTCCCAAGAGACTCGGGTTACAATCATCCCTGACAAAGGTGATGGTAAGTACTAATTTACCTAAAAATGATTCCTCCTAGCAGGGAAGACCAACACAATGCACAGACTTCTGGACAGAAAAATGAGAGTGTAAAAGAATATCACATGTGCCTTTATTTTATGCTTGATTTTATGGTGTGATTAAGTTTGAATTTGGCTGCATCAGTCAATTCATCTTTTTTGATTTAATATTTTTAAAAAGCAAAAATTATACCTATGTGTGTGTGTGTGTGTTTTCTGTACAGTTTATTTTACAGTGCCATTTACCATTATGTTGCTAATTTTTTTAAATGTCATGATAAAGAATTGCAGCAATTTTTAAAAATTTAATCTACTTTTTGTTTTGCTATGCTTTTTAAAGCTTATATTTTGTAACTTTAATCTCTGTTTGAACTCATTTTTCAAAGAAACCCATCAGACAAGGCTGTTCAATGAATAACTAGAAAGGTAATAAATATATGGAAAATTTTAAATCCAACAGACTTCTCTGTGCCCTCAAAAACGAAGGGTATCCAAGACTACTATTCCCGAAGGAAGTGATACTTCCACAAGGTAATCCCTCCTGAATAGAAAAAGGAGCAAAAAACCATCTTAATCTTTCCAGTTCAAGAAATATTTGTTCTTTCTTATGAGGAAAGAGAAAATAAAAGAAAGATTGTGATTAATCTAGTGAGAAAAGTGAGAGCAGTGAACTAAGAAGTGAACTAAGAGATAGGACCCCCAGCACTTAAATATTTTTCTTTTCCTCTTGAATTTTTCCTCATGGTATGAAAGAAGAAGAAACTGGTAAATGAATTTTTTGGTTTAGAGAGAAGCTAGATAAGATTCAAAAGATTTTAATTCAAAATAATCCTAAAACTCAAGAAGTTTCTACCTAAAACTTAGGTAATACCTTGCATGTAGAAGTTACTTTAATATATTTAAATACTGCCTTAGTTTTTTAGTTTAACAAATAATTCAATTCTTTATTTAAATAAATACAGAATTTTTATTTTTAAATTCAACTGCTCTTAGAAAGGAAGCCAGTATTTTGAATGTCAGCCAAAACAGAATAGTCCACACTAAATGCCTATCTGCTCACTAGTGCTCCTCTCTCTTTTCTGTCTGTCTCTCTCTCTTGCTTGTGCGCGCTCTCTCTCTCTCTCTCCCTCTCTCACTTCCCTATTTCTATTAATATAGAAAGATAAGGATAGACTTAATTTTCAAATGTAAAATAAAATTGATTACCTTATTTCAGTTTGTTTTGTTAGCAAAATTTTGTTACCATCTGGATCGCTATAAAATGCATATGGGGAAAAAAATAAAGGTACAGAAAAAAATTTATTGAGGTATAATTGTCATACAGCATTATATTTGTTGAGGTGTGCAATATAATGATTCAATATTTGCATATATTAAGAAATGATCACCACAATAAGTATAGTTAACCTTCATCACCATATATAGTCCCCAAAAATGCTTTTTTGTGTAAAGAGGACTTTTAAGATTTAGCAACTATTAAATGTTATTAACAACTATTAGCAACTTTCAAATATGCAAAACAGTATTATTAACTATAGTCACCATGTATGTTGTATGCATGTGTATTCCATCCTCATGACTTATTTATTTATAAGTAGAAGTTTGTACCTTTTAATTTGCTTTACCCAGTTTTTGCCTATTCCCTACCTCCTACCTCTGGCAACCAACAAAATCTCTGTATCTATTGAGCTTGTTATTTATTTATTTGTTTTCTTTGGAGTCCATATACAAGTGAGATCATATAGTATTTGTCTCTGTCTTATTTCACTTAGCATAGGTCCATACATGTGACAAATAGCAACAGTTCATTTTATTTTTTGGCTAAATTCCATTGTGTTTATATGACACATTTTTTAATCCATGTATCAATCTATGGACACTTTGTTTTCATATCTTGCTATTGTAAATAATGCTGCAATGTACATAGGGTACATATATATTTTTGAGTTAGTTTTGCTTTGTTCAGATAAATACCTAGTAGTAAAATTGCTGGAACATATGGTAGTTCCAATTTTAATTTCCTGAAGAAACTTCAGTGCTATTTTATATAGTGGCTCCACCTATTTAAATTATCATCAACAGTGCACGAGGGTTCCCTTTTCTCACATCCTTGACAACGCTTGTTATTTCCTGTCTTTTTGATAATAGAAATCCTACCAGGTGTTAGATGATATCTCACGGTGGTTTTGATTTGCATTCCCTGATAATCAGTGATGTAGAGCATACTTTTATGCACTTTTTGACCATTTTTATGTCTTCTTTGTAAAACATCTGTTCAGATCTTCTGTCCTATTTGGGGGGTTTTGCTATTAAGTTATATGAGTTTTTATGTATTTTGGACATTAACTTCATATCAGTTATATGTTTTGCAAATATTTTCTTCCATTATGTGGGTTATCTTCTCATTTTGTTTATGGTTTCCTTTCCCTTGTAGAAGCTTCTTGGCTTGATGTAGTCCCACTTGTTTATTTTTGCTTTTGTTGCCTTTGCTTTTGGAGTCAGAGCCAAAAAAATCATTACCAAGGCCAATGTCAAGGAGATTACTTTTTACGTTTTCTTCTAGAAGTTTTAAAGTTTAAAGTATTACATTCGAGTCTTTAATACATTTTGAATTAATTCTTGTGTTGTGTAAGACAGTTGTCCAGATTTATTCTTTTGCATGTGGCTCTCCAGTATTCCCAACATTTATTGAAAAAAACTATCCTTTTCCCATTGTATGTTCTTGTTATAAATTAATTAACCATATATGTGTGGGTTTATTTCTGGGTTCTCTGTTCTATCCCATTGGTCTATGTGTCTATTTTTATGCCAGTACTATACTGTTACAATAGCTATGCAATATAGTTTGAAATCAGGCACCACGAAGCCTCTAGCTTTATTCTTCTTTCTCAAGATTACTTTAGCTTAGGGGTCTTTTATAGTAGCATACAAATTTTAGCATAGTTTGTTCTATTCTATGAAAAATATCATAGCAATTTTGATAGAGATGGCATTATCTCTGTAGATTTTGTTGAGAAGTTTGAACTCTTTAACAGTATTAATTCTTTCAATCCATGACATAGAATAACTTTCCATTTATTTGTGTCTTCTTCAGTTTCTTTTATCACTGTCTTCTAGTTTCAGTGTATATGTCTTTCACTTCCAAGGTATTTTATTCTTTTTGATACAATTGCATTGGTATATAGTTCCTTTTTTTTTAGTGTACTTACTATTTTATGTATGTATTTTAAATTTATCAAGTACAGGTGACATACAATATTATATTAGTTTCAGGTGTATGACATAATGATTAGACATTTATACTTATGCAGTGATAACCCTTATCACTTATCGATTTGGTACACATTTGACACCATGTATACTTATTAAAATGTTATTCACTATATTCTCTATTCTGTACTTTACATCCCGTAACTGTTTTTACAACTGTTAGTTTGTACATCTTAATCCCTTTTTATTTTTCACCCAACTCCGCTCCCATCTGGCAACTACCAAAAGGTCCTCTGTATCTATGAGGTTGTTCCTATTTTGTTTGTCCATTTACTTGTTTTTGAAATACCACATATAAGTGAAATCATATGGTATTTGCCTTTTGCTATCTGACTTATTTCACTTAGCATAATACCCTCTAATTCCAGCCATGTTATTGTAAATGTCAGGATTTCATTCCTTTTTTATGGCTGAATAATATTCCATTAAATATATGTACCACTTCTTTTTCTATTGATGGACACTTAGGAAACTTTCATATTTTGCCTATTGTAAATAATGCTGCAGTAAACATAGAGGTGCATATGTCTTTTCGAATTAGTATTTTCAATTTGTTGTGATAAAAACCAAAGTGGGATTGCTGGATTATATATGGTAGTTCAACTTTTAATTTTTTGGCACATCCATACTGTTTTCTATAATGGCTGTACCAACTTGGAGTCTCACCAAACAGTGCACGAGGGTTCCCTTTTCTCCACATCCCTGCCAACACTTGTTTGTTGATTTATTGATAGCCATTCTGACAGGTGTAAAATAAAATCTCATTGCGGTATTAATTTGTATTTCCCAAATGATTGGTGATGTTGAGTATCTGTTCACATGTTCATTGGCCATGTTCTTTGGAGAAATGTCAGTTCAGGCTCTCTCCTCATTTATATATATATATACTTATTTATTTATTTACTTATTTATTTTTCATTTTTTATTTTTCAATTACAGTTGATATTCAATATAGTATTAGTTTCAGGAATACAACATAGTTGTTAGATATTTATATAACTTAAAAAATAATCCCCCAATAAGTATAGTACCTCCAGACACCATAAATGGTTATTACATTATTATTGAATATATTCCCCAGGTTGTACTTTACATTCATCTGACTACTTTGTAACTGCCCACTTATACTTCTTAATTCTTTCACTTTTATTACCTATACCTGCTTCCATATGGCAACTATCAAGTTATTCTCTATCTATGATTTTATTTCTGTTTTGTTGACTCATTTATTTTGTTTTTTATATTCCACATATAAGTGAAATCATATGGTACTTGTCTTTATCTGACATATCACTTAGCATAATATACTCTAGGGCCATCCATATTGTCACAAATGTTAAGATTTCATTCCTTTTTATAGCTGAATATGTTTGACTGTATATATGTACAACATCCTTTTTATCCAATTGTTTATTGATGAACACATAGGTTGTTTCCATATCTTGGCTATTACAAATGATGATGCAATAAACATATGATGCGTATCTTTTTGAATTCGCATTTTGGATTTTTTAAAAGCAAATTCCCAAAAGTGGAATTGCTATTTCATAAAGTAGTTCTATTTTTAATTGTTTAAGGAAACTTCATACTGTTTTCATAGTGGGCACAACAATTTACAACTCACTAACAGTACAAGTGGGTTCCCTTTTTTCCACATTTTCGCCAACACTTATTATTTCTTGATTTTTTTTTTTGATGACAGCTCCAACAGGTGTGAGAGGATATCTCATTGTGGTTTCACTTTGCATTTCTCTGATGATTAGCAACATTGAGCATCTTTTCATACGTCCATCGGCCACCCATATGTCCTCTTTGGAAAAATGTATATTCAGGTGCTCTGTTCATTTTTTAATTGAATTGTTTGTCTTTTTGGTGTTAAGTTGTATGTAGCCCTGCTATATATTTTGAATATCAACCCCTTATTGAATGGTGAATATCTTTTTTTCTTTCAACAGGTTGTTTTTTTGTTTTGTTAATTGTTTCCTTTGCTGTGCAAAAACTTTTTAGTTTGATGTAGTCCCAGTTGTTTCTTTTTTCTTCTGTTTCTCTTACCTGATGAGGAATTTCCAAACCAATATTACTAAAAACAGTGTCAGAGACTTTGCTGCCTATGTTTTCTCTTAGGAATTTTATGGTTTCGTGTCTTACATTTAAGTCTTTAATTCATTTTGAGATTATTCATGTATATGGTGCAAGAAAGTGGTCTAGTTTCATTCTGTGTGTCTTCTGTTCAGTTTTCCCAACACTATTTATTGAATAGACTGTCTTTGTATATTTATTCCATTGTATATTCTTGCCTCCTTTCTTAGCTTAATTGATCATACAGACATGGGTTTATTTCTGGGCTCTCTGTTCTGTTCCATTGATCTATTTTTCTGGTTTTACTGCCAGCACCTTGAAGTTTTAATTACTATAACATTGTAGTGTAGTTCGAAATTAGGTAGTGTGATACCTCCATATTTGTTCTTTTTTTCTCAAAATTGCTTTGGCAATTTGGAGTCTTTCATGGATACATATAAATTTTAGGATTATTTGTTCTAGTTCTGTGAAAAATTTCATTGATATTTTGATAGGGATTGCTTTGGGTAGTATGGACATTTTAATGATGTTAACTCTTCCTAGCCATGATCATGTTATATCTTACAATTTATTTGTATTTTCTTCAATTTTTTTCTTTAATGTCTTATACTTTTCTGAAGTTATATCTTTTACCTCCTTGGTAAAATTTATTCCTAGATATTTCACACATTTTTGTAGAATTATAAATAGGATTTTTTTCTTAATTTTACTGTCTGATAATTTGTTATTGGTATATAAATATGCATCTGATTTCTGAATATTAATTTTATATTTTACTACTTTGCTGAACTTAATTATTAGTTTTAATAGTTTTCTAGGGGACTTGTTAGGGTTATCTATATATAGAATCATGTTATCTGCAAATAATGACAGTTTTAATTCTCCCTTTCAAATTTAGATGCCTTTATTTCTTTTTCTTGTCTTATTGCTATGGCTAGGATTTCCAATACTATGTTGAATGAGAGTGCTAAAAATAGATATCCTTGTCTTATTCCTGACTTTAAGGAATTTTTTTTTTAGTTTTTCACCATTTGACTTAATGTTAGCTATAAATTAGTAAAAAAAAAAAAAATGGCTTTTATTATGTCAAGGTGTGTTCTCTCTGTTCCCACTTGAATGAGAATCTTTATCATAAATGGATGCTGGATTTTGTCAAATGCTTTTTCTACATCTGTTGATATGATCATATGATTTTTATCCTTCATTTTTTCTTTATGTGGTATATTATGTTAATTGATTTGCAGATCATGAATCAGCTTGCATCGAGGAATAAATACCACTTGATCATGGTGTAGTATCTTTTTTAATGTATTTCTGAATTTGGTTTGCTAATATTATGTTGGAAATTTTTGCATCTATGTTAATCAGGGGGTATTGCCATATAATTTTATGGTTTTATAATGTATTTGCCTGATTTTGAAATTAGGGTAATGCTGTACTTTAAAATGAGCTTGAGAGCCTTCTCCCTTATTGAATTCTTTGGAATATTTGAGGACAGTGTGTATTAATTCTTCAAATGTTTCATAAAATTTGACTGCGAAGCTATTATCCAGAACTTTGGTTTGTTGGGAGGTTTTTTAAAAAATTATTATTATTTATGCTATTTTATTGGTAGTTATCAATCTGCTCTGATTTTCTGTTTCTTCTTACTTCAGTCTTGAAAGATTGTATTTTTCTAGGAAGTTTTTTATTTCTTCCAGGCTATCCAATTTATTGGCACGTAATTGTTCTGAGTATTTTCTTGTAATGTTTTGTATTTATGTGGTGTCAATTGTCGCTTCTCCTTTTTATTTCTGATTTTATTTATTTTGGTCATCTTTTTCTTTTCATAATGAATTTGGCTGAAGATTTATCAATTTTATTTACCTTTTCAAAGACCCAGTTCTTGGTTTTATTGATCTTTTATATTGTTATTTTAGACTCTATTTCATTTATTCCCATTCTGATCTTTCTTAGTTCCTTTCTTCTTCTCCTCACTTTGAGCTGTTTGTTTGGCTATGTTTGGACCTGTATAGCAATGAAGTTCCCTTTTAAAACTACTGTGTCCCATTGATTTGGGGTCGTTGTGTTTTCATTATCATTTTTTTCAAGGTATCTTTTATTTCTTCTTAATTCATTGCTAAGCCACTTATTGTTTATTACCATGATTTTTAGCCTCCACGTAGTTTTCTGTTTTTCAGTTTTTTTCTTGTAATTGATTTCTAGTTTCATACCATTGTGATGGGAGAAGATGCCTGGTGTGATTTCAATCCTAAATTTATTGAGCCCTGTGTTGTGGCCAAATATAAGGTCTGTACAGGAAAATATTCCATATTTTGAATGTGTATTCAAAAAATACATATTCTAAAAGAATACTTATTCTGTTGCTTTTGGGTGTAGTATTCTAAAAAATATCAATTAAATTAATCTGGTCTAATGTGTCATTTAAGGCAGCTGTTTTCTTGTTGACTTTCTGTTTGGAAGATCTATACATTCATGTCAATAGGGTATTAAAGTCCTGTACTATGATTGTTTTACTGTCAATCTCTCCCTTTATATCTGTCAAGATTTGCTCTATATATTTAGATGCTCCTTAGTTTGTGGTATGTAAATGTTCACATGAGTTATGTCTTCGTGTTGGATTTAGCCCTTTATCATTATGTAATATTCTTGGTCCCTTATTATAGCCTTTATTTTAAAGTATATTTTTACTCATTTAAGTATTGCTACCCTGGCTTTTTTTCATTTTCATTTACATAAAATATCATTTTCCATCTGTTTATTTTCAGACTGCATGTATCTTTTGATCTGAAGTGGGTCTCTTGTAGGCAACATATATATGGGTCTTGTTTTTTTTTTGGTTTATTTATTCAGCTACCTTGTCTTAATTTGGGCATTTAATCCATTTACATTTAAAGTAATTATTGATAGGTATATACTTGTTGCCATTTCATTATTTATATTTCTGAGATTTTATTTTTCTCTTAAAGAAGTCCTTTTATTATTTCTTGTAATACTAGTTTGGTAGTGATGAATTTCCTTTTTTCTGTCTAAAAAGCTCTTTATCTCTCTTCAATTCTAAATGAAAGCCATGTTGGGTAGAGCAGTCTTAGTTGTAGGTCTCAGCTTTTTAACACTTTGAATATTTCTTGCCAATCTCTTCTGGCCTTCAAAGTTTATGTTGAGGAATCAATTGACAATCCTATGGAAGCTCCTTATAGGTAACTAACTGCTGTTCTTTCAATGCTTTTAGGATTCTCTCTTTGTCTTTAACCTTTGACATTTTACTTACAATGTGCCTTGCTGTGGACCTCTTTAAGTTGATCTTATTTGGGACTCTCAGTGCTTCCTGGACATGTATGTCTATTTCCTCACCAGGATAAGGATGTTTCAGTCATTATTTTTTCAAATACATTTTCAATCCCTTGTTCTCTCTGTTCTTCCTCTGATACCCTATTGATATGCTTGATGTTGTCCCAAAGGTTCCTTAAACTATCCATGTGGGGCTTTTTTTTCTGCATAAAAAGGGGGTCTTTTTTTTTTTTTTTGATGTTTTGATTGTTTTTTTTTCTACTACCTTATCTTTGAAACTGCTGATTCAAATTTCTGCTTCACCTAATCTTATTGATTATATTTAATTATTTTTATATCAATTGTTGTATTTTTCATTCTGACTGGATCTTTTTTATAGTTTCCATATCTTTGTGTTAGTTTCCACTGAGTGCATCTGTTTTCCCCCTAAAATCATTGAGCTTTTTTATAACCAGTTTTTTTAACTCTGTGTCTAATAGATTGCTTGCCTCCATTTAATTCAGTTCTTTCTCTAGAGTTTTGTTCTTTTATTTGAGAGATGTTTCTTTGTTTCCTCATTTTGGCTGCCTCCCTGTGTTTATTTCTATGTTTTAGGTATATCTGCTACATAACAAAGTCTTGGCTGGGTGGTCTTATGTAGTAGGTGTCCTGTGGGGTGTAGTCTCCCTAGTCTACAGTTGATCTTCCTACATTAAGGCAAAGCACTTTGGTTTGGAATTTTTATTTATTATTATTCAGATCTCACTAATGTCCTCCATTGTGGGAAGGAACACAGGTTTTCCAAAGATAACATTAAAAAACCAAATAATAATCCCTTCCCTGAGAAAGCTTTCACTGTAATGGAGAAACATGGCAAATGCACATTTAACACACTCCCAAATAGAAAAAGTTCACCAGAAAATACATAATTAAATAAAACCAAATGCAATGGTATCCTCTATTTAAAATTAATTCACAATATAAAAAAATTAACTTAATATATACATATAAGTACAAATTTAGCTTTGGAAGAAGAAACTTGCCACTTTAAAGATTTCCTAGTGCAGTAAATCAAGAGATGGAATCTCTGAATGTTACATTGCAGCTTACCAAATATTTATTCATTTGTTCAGGAAATTTTATTTTGAGAATTCAATATGCATTTATTCATACATATTCTTTCAAAAATTATAAATTGAGCACCTCTACACTAGCATATTGTTAGGTGCAACCACAAACAAAAGGACCACAACTTCTAAACTCATGGACTTTTCAGACTTTGAGGTAGCATAAAATAAATAAGTAAACAGGCAAGCATAAAACAAATGTGATAAGTGCTCTTCTACGGAAAGAATAACTTTCCCAACCCAGGTTCAGGAAGGGATTCTTAGAAAACATGATTTCTTATTTACTTATCTGTATAACAGAGAACTCTTAATTTTGTAACTATGTAACAGAGAAATCTTAATTTTAAAAAGTTAATTAATTTCCTAAAGCCAGTTTTTCCTCAGTGAAATTATAAGGTGACTTTTCTGTGCCTGCATAGTGAAGGGCCGCGACATGGACTATAAGTGATTTATCTTAGGTACATATGTCTAATAATCTCAGGAAGGGACTAAAGGTTTTCTCTGTGCTAACTCTTAGCAGTATGAGTAGAGCAGGGGCTTGAAGCACAGAAATATGTCCTGAAAAAATCTGTGTTGCATTTTTAAGAACGAGGTAAAATCTTTACTGTATTTGGAAGAAACTTAATGTGAGCAACACACTGATTTAAGAATGATGCTGTGTTTTGTGAAGATAACCTAAACATCTTATATCAATGTTTTTAGTCCTCAGTACTTCAGTAAAGGTTACGATTTAATACTACAGCATTCATTCATTAGGATGAGTATTAAGTTAGTGCTAACAATATTTTACTAATCTTTGCTGTGAGTCTTTGAAAGTTAATTTAGGAACATGCAAGCTGAATCCACTTTCAGCTTTTTTGTGACAGCCTACAGTGGCTGGCTTCTTTGACTACCATAGAAAAATTACCATTTAAAATATGAGCCAGGGAGATGTAAAAGGCAACATGGTGAGCCCTGTGGTAAATGTAACTCAATTCAGTACCATTCAAAAGCTTATTGACATCAGAAAACCTTTCTCAACAACAGGAGTACTGAAGGGAAGAAAAAAGTGCTAGAAAAAATACATCATGGCATTGTGTGTGGGTGAAATATGTTTTATTCATTTGTGGTGAGCTGAAAGACCTGGTCACCATCCTTTTTCTTCTTGATTATTGTTTTGTAGTTGCATTGGTGTAAACTCCAAATAAGTAATGCCAGGCCGGTCATTGTAAGGAATGGCCAAGTTCCATGAAAGTAACAATTTGACAAAACAAATTTACCTTTGTATTTAGTATACTTGAGTTAGAACAATGTTAAAAATCAAGAAATGGAAAAAATGTGTTTCTAACTTTTAAATATTATAGTATTGCAGCCATTAAAACTATTAACATAATTGATGATGCTAAGGATTCAGTGAAAGCTAGTGGATGTTTAGTGAATCTACTCTGTGGAAAGCAGTGCAAGAGTGCACTAAATAATAAACTTTATTCCAGGTTTTCTAGATGGAAGGGATATTAGATATAATGATATAAATATTATACCCTTTAAAAACAAACATAAAATAAAGTAAAACAGCACATATGAAATACTTTGCCATTTAAAAAAATCTAATCTTACATACTATACAATCAACACAGCAAATGTCTATTGTGTACCTACTAAGTGTAACAAGTAGAGACTACAAAGATATTTGTTAGATAGGCCAGGATCTCACAATGCTTAAAATCTATTTGGGAATAAAAAACTAAGGATGTAAAAAGTTAAATGAAAATAAAGTATTTCAATAATTATTTAAGTTCATAAAAATGAAACAAAGAAGGTAGAGTGTGATTAAAAGCAATCATAAAGAGTGTTGAATATATTGGTGACAGAAGGAAATTTAACTTTGGGTAGTGAATACACAGTGAAATATACATATGACATATTATTGAATTGTATACTTGAAACCTCTATAATTTTATTAACCAATGTCACCCCATTGAATTTAATTTAAAAATAAATCAATTGTATGATCACTATGAGTCAGAGGAGGAACAGGTGAAGACTTTAACAGTTGGAAAGTATTCCGACTGTGCATGTGTAAAAGCACGAGGGAAAGAAAGCCTTTTGGGAGCAATGGACAAAACAGTTTGGCCAGGTTACCTTTTCTGGGACAAATTTAGTGCCCAGCTTTTGGGATTGGGTGTTAGGAGACCTGGGCTGTGGGTACACTTTTGCCACTTTATAGTCAAGGAAACTTAATTAATCTACTTTTCTTCTCAGGCTTGTTTTCCCTGTTTGAAACATGAGCGTATTATTACCTGAATTTTTACTTTACAGAATTTTTGTGAGGTCCAAATAACATGATCTGTATGAAAGCACTATAAACACTGGCTAAACAAAAGAAAGATAGGAATTATTGACAGTAGAGTCTGGAAAAAATGAGTTCGAAGCACATTGCAGACGCCATTGAATGAGACAAGGAGTTATGAATTTATTTGATAGGGAGCACCCAGATGTTTTTGAACAAGAGAGTGAAATAATCAGAGTGGTGTTTGGAGGTTAATTAGATATCAATGTAAGTGAATAGAATTGGAAACAAAAAGGGAAGTGGAAATATAGGGTGAGGACAGTGAGGCTACAAACAAAAGGACCCATTGCTGAGAAAACTCTGCTATGACTTGGACCTCATGTACAGAAAAGGGAGGAAGGGAATTTGAAAAATGTACATTAAAAAAATTATGCTTCAAAGAATGGAAATGCAATTTATCGTAGTTAGTTAGGAGAAAGAACAGTCTAGGAAAAGGAAGTTAGAAGAAGATGAGAAATTCCATTTAAATATGCAGAGTTCAAGCTCTTTAGGGGATATATGCAAATTTAACTTGGCAACAGGTCTCTATAATATGGAACCAACTAAGCTGGAGTTAGAGATTTGTGTTGTTGCATCAGATGTTACACACCTGATGGTGATAACTATAACCAGAAGGAAACATGAGAACTAGAAGAGAGGAGAGGGTGAAAAGAGTAAATTACGTTGCAGTAAACTTCACATATATTTATAATAAATTAAGTATGTAAAGTGGAATAAAAATGGTTACTAGAATGTAGTTCTGCTAAATATTTATATAGAAGTTTTTTGACTGTTAGGTGCAAATAGTAATTAAGTATCCTTTGTTATATAATAAGAATATTGTACAAATATGCAAAATTAAGTACATTATTAGAGTTTTCAAATAAGTACACATTTAGACCCTGTAAACAAATTGGTTTTAAATGTTGCCTCTTTATAAAATAAATAAAAACTAAAACAGTATGCTTTAGTTCCTTCATTTTGTATGTCCTTACAGTTAAATTTAAACCATTTTATGATAGCCACTTCACATCATTAAAAAAAATTATAATGGTTTAATGAGAGGGGTTGCAAAATTACAGAATCAGTTCATTTTTAACAAACTCATAAGTGGAAGAGGGTAGGGAAAAAGGAGCATTTGTGAATTTTAATGAGTGAGTCACTCACTAAATATGAGTAGAAGGGTCTAAAGAAGTGAGACTTCCCAGGCTTGGCCTTTGGGAGAAACCACAGGGTCTCAATCCCCAGTCCTCTCTATTTAATCCTAGACTCAGAGGCCAGCAGGCTAAGTGTTAACAGGGAATGGCTCCACAAGGGGTTGAGGTGTAAGGGCACATCTTAAAATAAGGCAAATGAATGATGGTCCCAGGCTGCTGGAGTGGTTCATTAGCAATGGGAGTACACTTAACTCAACCTATTATTGTCAATAGCTCTAAAGGACTTTGCTGCTATGCTGTTGTGAACTCCTCTGGTCTTTTTGAAACTGTTGATACAATGTGCTACTCGCAGTAGAAAAGGCATTGAGAGCTTTGTTCCACTGCACACACATGTGCTCGGAAAGCAGCCACTTGATTCTCTCCAGCTGGTCACATGAAAGCATTCACTGTCGCTACCAGAAAAGGCAAAGGCTCCAGAGTTCTTCATGAGAACAGATAACCATTTTGTATGATCTAAAATGAAGAATGACCTTTTGGCCAATAAGAAACTGAACACAGAGAACTATACCAGGACATAGGGCCAGTTCACCTAGAAATAGTTCTCAAATTCATGGAGTGTACATTTGCAGACATATAGTCTGCTAGAGTGTCTCTATGATATTAAGAGTGCGACATTAAATAGTACCCATACTGTTCACGATATTAAATTAACCTGTGTCTTTGTATTGGAGGGCTTCATAGGTATTATATACGTCATGTAATAACAATAACTAATATGAACACCTTAAGTGTGGTAAGCCCTTTACTTGAATTATTTGATTTAATACATAGACACAAACTGTGAACAAAGTTGTATTATGCTTCAGTGTCATCATCTGTGAGCGGTTAGGTAACTTGTTCAAGGTCAAATATCTGGTAAGCATTTATTCAGGTTGACTACAGAGTTTATGACATCACTAACCACTATGCCATCCACCTCATATTATACTGGCAGTGTGTATACATAATGCACCCATCTGCCTTCTGAGTCTACACTGTAATACTCAAAAACAGTATTAACTATCCTAATAGAGAACTTTATACAATGAAACAAGTTATAAACTTGTATATGCATGCAGCACATAAGGATCCTAGAATAATTAAAATGTTAACAGTTACGATATTAGGTTAACTTACACATGAATTATTCCAGTTCACCTTTTACCAATTATAATTCCTTAAGGATCATTAGGAGAGCATTTTATAGCAGTCTGGCTCTTCAGTTAGACAAGGAACATTATTTAGCAAACTTCCCAGTGAAAGGGACTGGCCTTCTGAAGGATTGGATTTGGGCTTTCTCGTCAAGTCCATCTGGATAAGTGCCATCTTGTGTTTGTTTTCTCTTTTTCACAGTAACTCTGCCTGACTCCCATCTCTTCCACACAGGAGAGTAAATGCTGGACATGTAATACCATCTTGTAGATGTCAAAGGATAAATATTGCTGATTTATTATCATTAAAATTCTGAAAGCAGATCACTAAACATTTTTGAGAACCTCAAGATCTCAGTTATAGATGAATTTCATTTTAGTGCTAAAAATCACATCAATCTGAGGAGGAAGTTCTCAGATACTAGACTTCAGATTTCATAAGCTTAAAATTATTTTAAAAAGATATTACATTAAAAAGAATACATAAAAAGTTGAATAATTAGAAAATGTCTCTTAATAATGTTGTTAGCATCATAAATTCCTAATTATTTGCCAGCAACAGATGTCTAATGTATCTTTTTATTGAAATCATAAAGCACAAAGAAAATGTTGATAAACCAAAAGCTATAACCTGACTGAAAGCAGAGTAGTTTAAAATCTTGCCCTGTATACTCCATGATGTAAAGAAACCAGAGCCTATGAAATACTACAGTGAGCTTACAGAGGTATGATTATTTATTTAGTAAGTTTACTATTTTATGAAGTATATGTGTTACATTGTTGAAAACATGTACTTAGTAAAATCCATTACTAAATGGACAACAGAATTTCCTTTTATAGTGTTAGAATTTTAAAAATCAAGAAAAAATATATGGAATATATGTACTGTTTTCTGCCACTATTGATATACTAATTGGTCAGTGTAGAAATGTGAAAGTTGTTACTTTACTTCCTTATGAAACCTGTCACTAACCAGAAGTAGTTCTCCTCCAGGGGTCCTTACAGTGTCACCAGTTTCTCTGTGTACCTTCCTTTCTCTTTATAGATATATTACCTTTCACAGGATACAGATAGATTTAATACTTTCTCTCGGAAGCAGGTGTTTAGTCTTACAGAAGCAAACATTTGAATCTCTTTTTTTCTTTCTTTAGTCCTAGTTTATAAATTATATACATACCTTTTTGTAACAGGCCTTAAATCTCCTTTTAAATTATGAAAAAGCAAACAAACAAAACAAAACAAAAAAAAACAAAACACTTGCTGCTGACCTGGAGAGATACAAGTTTGTCCAGTAAAGTAATAAGAAATACATTTGATAAAACTGATGATCATATACAATTTGAAGTACTTAAAATTATAGATAAAACTTTCCCTTCACACTTTATAAAAATAAAGCATTTTCTTCATCCTTTCTCTAAAAAAATAAATCTTCATTTTGCTATACTGAAACGGACATTTGAAATAATATATGTTTAGATGTTTATTCATCAAAAATATTTGCTGAGCATCTCTAATGTACCAGATGCTGTATGAGGGTAAAAGAGACCAAGGATTTTTTCTGCCCTCACTCCACATATTTCACATAGTTCACACATAGTTCAGCACAATGTAACACCTTAATGACACTCATATTGAGAGGAGGGCATTATTTAAGACACTAAAGACAGCGGTGAACAAGATGGGACCAATCTACAGAGGGTCCTGACAAGAAAGGAGGCAAACAGGTACAAAATGGCAACTAGGACCAGGCTCTACCACAATAGGCGAGTCAAAGGGGCATCCAGTGCAGCCTTGGGTTTCAGAAAGGCCAATCCACATAAAGAACTAAGAAGACCGAGTTGTGTGCTTTGGCAGCTCACAAAATGATGTGCATTGTCACATGTCCCCTTAGGTTGTGACAGTCTCTCAATTGTGAAGACAACCTCACTGTTTGGGATGAGCCAAGTCACCATACTAAGATCAGCAGTCTCTAAATTTAAATACAGTCTATGAAAAAAATAAAATGGTTAGAACTTTATTAGCGAGTATTTTTTTTCAAGTCAGAATAGTCAAACATAGACATTTAGAGAAAAATAAACTTTTTGTATCTCATAGGGCTAAAATATATCTGTTTTAATTTCCTTCAGGGTGTTTCACAAACAATCGGTTCTACAGTCCCAGGATGGATGCCACAAATCTAAAGTTCTGTGGTCAAAATGACAACAAGAAGCTCATTCTTTTCTTCTTTTTTCTTTTTTTAAATCTTATTCAGAGGGATAATCTTCAGGACCATGCTGACTGCCAGGGAAAGCTTTAAAAGAGCCAAAGCTATAGAATTCTTCACATTTTGATTGCTGCAAGGTGATCTTTTAAATACAAGATAAAAGTATAAATAGTGTAGGTGTTTGTTTTGTAGGTCTTGGGTGCATGTTCTCCAGTTCAGCAAACCGGTGAAATACTATCTGTATTACACAATAGCATTTAAAGAAATACAGATTTAAACCCACTGTCCAGAAAGTCACTATCCTCCCAATAAACCTAGCTTGCATGTTTTAACTTACATTGGTCCAGAATACATATTTTGAAGTTCTTAAAATGTCAGTACATCTAAAAAACAATATGCTGTGGATATGGTCCAATACACTGAGGAAACAAATAAGCTCTTAGCAGAAGTGTTTGATTAATTATCTGGGGAAAGCTTCAATACCTTGTTGAAAACATTGCATCCCTTGACATTTCTGTGAAGAGGGAAACTCCATCAAACTCTTGAGTTATAATTATGGAAGACCCAATGTTTACTTATATAGAGAATCTGTTTTTCTATTTCTTTTCAAACAATAAAAGGAAAATAAAATAGACACACAACTTACCAAGGACCTAGAGCCTTAGCTTCTGAAAGAACTCAAAGGAAATCAGGAAAAAAATTAGCAAAATAGAATGGTTGGTCCTTATTCTAACCTGACTTTTCTCTTGTGTTCATTATCTTGGTGAAGAGTTGTTCTAACAGTACTAGACTCCTTTATATCTTGAATATTATATCCTTACTATCTTCCCCATCTGAATTGCCACCACCTTGTCCCAGCCAGCTTCATACCTCCCCCAGATTCCTGCAGTTGCTGTATTATTAATCTCTGCTTCTAGTTTGCCACTCCCAAGCCCATCCATCCTCCAGACCCCTTAAATGCCTGTTTTATCACATCATTTCTCTTTTTAAAACTGAGTACAACTTTCACCTGATAACTTCTAGGATAAGGTTCCAACTCCTTGGCTTAGCACACAAGGTCCTGTATGATGTGGCCATTGCCTTCTGTTTCCCTTGTTCCCCCATCCCCTTGAAGAGTCTACCACACCATGCCAAATTCTCTGCAGTCTCCAAGCATGTGAAGCTGCCCACTAATCCTCTGTTCTAGCTCTTTGGTACTTATTCTGCTTGGAAAGTTCTCCCACTCCACCTCTTCATACTTCACCTGGCTAATGCATATCAACACCTCAAAATCCAGCTGCTAATAATCATAATAACTGACACTAACTGAGCACTTACTATGTGCAGATAATGTACTAAGTACTTTGTGGTCATCTTCTGTTTTGTCCTTTGAAATAAAACATCCACGATTAAGGAACAGAGACATTAGAGAATAACCAGAAGAGAGTGTTATCACAGAAGGAAAAGAATAAAGAGATTCAGGCAAACAGGTTGGTCCAGTGTTAAATTCTGCAGAGATAAAAAAGAACAAAGATTCCCAATAGTCCATTGGTTTTGCAAAGGTTAGGGCACTAGTCAACTTGGATAGAATATTTCTGAAGTATTTTGAAAGATGAAATCATGCACCAATAGGTTTCAAAGTTAATGGGAGCTAAAAAAAAAAAAAAGATAATGCAGTCTTTCAATTTACTGTTCAAGAGAAAGGGAGAAAAGAGAAAATCAAACAGTGGTGCTTGTGGAGGTGTTATAAAGAATAAATTAATATATGTAAAACCCTTAGGATACAAATATGCTATCATTATTATTATTGTCAAGACAACAGTACGATGGTAGGTTTACTCTCTGTTTCAACTACTAGACCAGAAACTTTTTAAAGATGAGGGCAATGTCCTTATCACGATGTCCATCATGGAGCACAGTGCCTAGCCCATAACAGGTTTTCAACAAATATGTAATAAGCAAGTGGATTAATATATGGAAGCAGGCAGGTTGTCAGGGCCAACTCTCATTATTTTTATAACAGAAAATTTTTTTTCAGACAAAAAGTATAAAGCTCTACTTATCAAATATTACATTTGTATGTTTACAAAATGCCAAAACTTCTAAGAACAAAATATATTGCCTTTCAGCCTACTTGAATTTCCTAGGTCCTTCTCTAAAACCAATGGTTAGTCTTCCAACTAAGGTTGCAAAGAGACATTGTCATTGTTCGATTGTAAATGCTAAACAGTTTTTTAGTGACAGCATATTTATCTGAACACTCACAGCTTTGAATTGGCTTTTAAGTTTCCTCATTTAAGCCATTTACTTAGCTGTCCAATTCCATTACCGACCTTCTCTCTGAGCTACTTTTTAACCGCTTAGCTCACACAGCTCAGCCATGACCATCCCTCAGCCCTAAATCAGGGCTGCTCCTTTCACCTTAGGAGATGACATGGCTTTATTTATTTTATTTTATTTTTAATAATATTAGATAGTTTTATATTCTCTATAATTAAAAACAAACATAAGTTTAAATGATTAAGCAAGGTGTTATCTTAGGAGCCATATATGTTAGGGAGTAAATTCTATCTGAATATGAGAAGTCATATGAAAATCATAATGTCTACTTATCATCTTGGTTTATGATTTCTCCCTAGTTTTTAAACAACTTATGAAACAAGAATTGTTTTCTAATCCTATTTTCCCTGAGAGAAAACAACTATTTTCTTTTTCAATAAAGAATGAAGAAAAAAGATAAATGAGTTGCATGAATCTTGAGTGAGGGAAATAGCTGCCAAAAAGAAAAACGACAGTCTCTGAGAAGGGCAAGAAGAATGTACACAGACCTGAAAGTTTAGTAATCTGACTTCACACAGTCCTAACTGGATTATCTCATACTGCAGACCAGAAACTCAAGAACCAAAGAGGTTGATTTCCCCAGTATCAGTAACTGAAAGGGGGGCCTGGTACCCATGGCTTATAGAACAGTTTTGTGTATTTTTTCCTATCACATCAAAAACAAGGGAAGACTCCTAGGACCCTTTTCATGGTGCTTAAAATAGAAAGTAAGATAGCAGAGTTGACAGCTGCTGCTGAGTAACACAAAGAGAAACAGGGATTCTTATGATAAGGGAGCACATTCCTCTCAGCTTGAAATGGACTAGCTTTAGCTATTTATTCTGGAGTCCCTTTCTTTGCTATCTGCAGGTATATTTCAAGTATCAATTGTTGAGCAGTCTGTGGTCAAGATTACTTGTTTAAGGTCAACTACCTTTTATTCCTGAGACATCACACGGATTGTGTTAGACATCATGTTAGTCATAATCTTTCTTTGTTCAGCTGTTAAGATTCCCACAGAAATCACCCTGATATTGAAGTCTTTATTGATTCTGAAACCTTTCTTTAAAAATTCACGTTATGCAGCAGGAATAAAAATGTACATACTCTATAACTCCAAATTGATGAGTGTTGGGGTAGTAACAATTTTAAAAGTATGGGAATTTTAAGCATAAAGTGGCATCGCATTTTCTATCCCATCCCTCTTCCTGTGATGGTATTATCTTGTTTTACTTAATGAAAAAAAATGTGTCTTCAAAACTGAGGAATATGGCATAATTTAATTTCCTCACATACAATATTGTTTCTCTCTTGTCACTCAAGTAAACTCTATAAATCTTTAAAGAAGATATTCTAAAAATGTCCACTTTTCCAGATAATCATTTTCAGAGAAGTACTACTTAATGAAAAAAACACAAATTTTGCAGTATTAGAGATTTATGTTTAACTTCTTTTTCATCACATGCTGTGTGACATTGAGCCAGTTATTTAACCTAAGTTTCATTTCATTTTGTTTATAAACACCAGGTAAAAATAATTATAAGGCTCTCATGGACACTGTGTAACAAAGATTCTAGATTCTGATGTGACTTGCAGAGGCAGACACTCAGTATATGTAGTTATTTTAATATTATTATCACATTAATTATAATATTCATTGTGTCTCTTGTAGGCAGCATATGTCTTTTAATTGGAGCACTTAATTTATTTACATTGAAAATAACTGTTGATAGAGACATTGTTATTGCCAATTTACTATTCATTTTTAATTTTTCTTCTGCTGCTTTAAAAAAATAAAAAGTCCCTTTAACATTTCTGGTAATACTGGTTTGGTGATATTGAGCTCCTTTAGCTTTTCTTGTCTGGGAAGTTCTTTATCTGTCCTTCAATTCAAACGATAGCTTTGCTGGGTAGAGTAATCTTGGTTATAGGTTCTTACGTTTCACAGTTGATTATTTCATGCCAATCCCTTCTGGCCTGCAAAATTTCTTTTGAGAAATCATCTGAAGGTCTTATGGGACCTCCCTTGTAGAAAACTGTTTTTCTCTTGCTGCTTAAGATTCTCTCTTTTTCTTTAACATTTGGCATTTTAATTAAGATATGTCTTGGTATGGACCTCATTGGTTCATCTTGTTTGGAACTCCCTGCTTTCTGGAATTGTATGTCTATTTCTTGCACCAGATAAGGAAAGTTTTCCAACATTATTTCTTCAAATAGGTTTCGAATTCCTTGCTGTCTCTATTCTCCTTCTGGTACCTCTAGGATGTGAATATTGGTATGCTTGATGTTATATTACAGGCCCCTTAAACTATCCACATATTTTTGGATTCTTTTTCTTATTGCTGTTTCAGATTTGTTGTTTTCTGCTACTTTATCTTCTAAATTTCTGATTTGAAACTCTGCTTCATCTCATTTATTGTTAATTCCCTCTAAGGTGTTCTTTACTTTGTTATTGTATTCTTCATTCTGACTTTCTTTTTTATGTTTCCTTTCTTTATTTTTATGTTTCCTATTTCTTTCTCGAAGTTCTCACTGAGATCATCGAGTATTCAGTGTTTGAACTCTGCATCTGGTAGATTGTCTCTTTTTTGTTCAGTTGTTTTAATGGAACTTTGTTCTGTTCTTTCCTTTGGGACATGTTTCTCTGGCTGCCTGTTTTGGCTGCTTTCCTGTGTTTGTTTCTATGTATTAGGTGTAACTGCTATGTCTCCCAGTTTCAGTAAAGTGTCCTTATATAGTAGGTATCCTGGGGCCCGATAGTGCAGTCTCCTTGATCACCTGAGCCAGGTGCTTCAAGTGTGTCTCCGGTGTGGGTCGTGCGTGCCCTCTTGTTTGCACATCAATGAAAGGGATTGACCCTTGGGCTGACTGGTTGTAAGGACTGACTGTGACCAGTGGAGAAGCCGTTGTGTAGGAGCTGACCTTATAAAGCAGAATTTACTTCAGCAGGGCCCTAATGCCTGCCTAGTCTGCCCTTTGTGTGTGTCATCTGTGGAGGCAGACTGCATAGTGTTCAGGCTCAGACTGAAGCCAGCCACTGGATTTCTCAGCCCTGGGGCCTCCTGGGAGGGACCCCACTACAGGCCAAGTTAGCTGCTGCCCGTGCTCAGCCAGAGGCCACCTGGCATGGGCCATAAAGTGATATGCAGATGTCTTCCACCCACACTGGGTTTGGAGATGTCTGGGAGAGGTTAAACTGCTAACCAAGGCTAGCTATTGTAGTGCTGAGTTTGGAACCGCTTAGCAAGAGGTACAAGGCATGCTGAGGCCAGATGCTTTCTGTTTGAGGTTTGTGAACCTTTGAGAGATTTTAGGAAAGTCCTCAGCATGAGCCAAGATAAGCCATTTGTTGAAAATCCACTGGAAGCCTCTTGGGGCAACATCTCAGGGAATCACCAGTTCAGGGCCAATGTTTTAGCCAGGTCAATGGAGACTCAGATATAGTACACCCCTTGGGTTTGGGGAGGGCTCAGAAAAGGAACAAGGTCTGGGAGCACTTTTGCCTGGGAGAAAGCTACCTCTCCAGCCCTCACCCTGAATGCAGACAACTCAATTTCTCTCTATACATGCCTGGTACCAGCACAAGCTGCTGCCCCAGTGCTGGTGCTTAGAGTGAGCAAGTGAGCAAGTACATCAGTGATGTGCTGGCCCTTTAAGAGAAATGCCTTCATCCATAACTCCATCTCACTCAGCCACAATCCACTCTGGTTTTCACAGCCAGAAGTTGTAGGAACAAGCTCCGGAACTCTGGGATGGAGAGACTGGTGAGGGGCTCGGACCCCTTGTTCTTCAGTGGGGACCCACACAGTGGAGATATCACTTCCAATTTTTTACTGCCATACACAGGTCCTGCCCCTCCTATCAGACTCAACGTGGCTTATTCTGTATATTCTTAGTTGTAAGGCTTCTGTCAGCTAGACTTCAGGTGATTCTCAATGATAGTTATTCTATGTGTTAGTTGTAATTTTGATGTGCTTGTGAGAGGTTACAAGCACAGTATTTACCTACTCCACCATCTTGACTGGAACTCCTCAAATCTAATATTTTGAGGTTATGTTTACAAGAGGTAAGTTATGAAGATTAATCCTTATTTATTATTAATATTTTTATTATAAAATTATTACCTGAGTACTAAACAGAAGTGCATGACTAAATGGCAATTATCTAGTAATGGCCTCACCAAATCTACACCTCTTTTTTTTGATGTCACGAAAGTATGATTGTGTCTTTCCACATACATGGTTACATGCACACATTTTCTTTTGACTTTCATTAGAGGTAATTATTGCTATAGTGAAATGGCAAATAGCACACTCTCTACAGGTAGTTAGTCCTACTTTCTTTCCACTTATTGACTGTTGATCTTGAACTCCTGAGCTTCATTTTTCTCATCTGTAAAACAGAGATGACAATAGTACCTATCTCAAAAGGTTGTTATGATGATAAACAAGTTCATATATACTATATATTAAATGTTTAGAACAGTCCAGGCACACTGAAATTACTAAATAAATGTTCATTATTATTACATAATCATATTATACATGTTTTCATACTTATTTCATATAACAGATTATCATGAAAAGTGTTTCATGTCGGTGCATGTAAACCTGTTCATTCTTTTTGATTGCTATGTAACATTCCACAGTGTGGCTATAACATATTTAATTATCCCCCTATTGATGAACATTTAGGTTTTTTTCAGATATTTTCTATCATGCACATGCTGTTGTAAATATCTTCTTTACATATGCAAGATATCGTTTATTCGCCTCTGATTTTTCATTGCATCTAGTTTTAGATGTAACAAAATATATACTATGATTAGAAAGTATCTGCGTTAAGTAATGACAATAATGATGATGAACACTTATTTAGAGCCTATGACATGCCCAGTACTGTTTCAAGCATTTTACACATCTACTGTTATTCAGTATTTACAACATTTTATGAGGTCTTTTCTCTATCTCCAATTTTACAGAGGAAGAGCTGAAACACAAACATATTAGGTAACTTTCCCAAGACCACCCTACTACAAAGTGATTCAGTGAGTGCTGTAATCCAGGAACTCTTATGAAGAAAATCTACTTAATTGTGAAAGAATAGACATATAGAATTTGCTATTCCATAGGCTATAATATCTGATAGTCAAGAATAAGAGGTGCATATGATATTCCTTACTAAACAGCATCTGATTATATGAATCTTATGCAGAAATAAGGCCCATTCAGCCTGATCATAAAATAAACTTTTCTAAGTTTCCTTCTAACTTGATTTTGGAAATAAATATATCAAAGTTTTTCATTAACTTATGGAGGCCTCAACCATTCATCATTATTCCTCATTTTTGTCTTATAGAAAGGGCAAAATTTATTATTAACAATAGAGAAAAAATACAAACACTGTGTTACATAAAATACCATTTTAGGGCCTACTATGTCATTTGCTGTATAGGATAGAAATGGAGGTATTGTTAAAATGATTAGTTTTTTCTTCCTCCTTGCTTATGTGATATAGTATTATATAGATAAAAACAAAAATAAAAAATTTAAAAAAACATTCTATTAGAAAGCAGAGTGCTCAGCAGCCAGAAGTTTTGGGGACTTTAAAGTATTTCTTTAAGAAAAGTATGGAAAGGCCTAGTCAAAATTATTTCAAATCAATTTTTTTTAAAGATAGGAGGAAGTTCATTAGATCACCCCTCCCCCTCGTTTTTCTGTTTACAGAAATAGTAGATACTATTTTGGGAAGAAAAGTTAAATATATAGCAAATTAATATATATATATATGTATATATATATATGAAATACATAGCAAATAATATAAAATTTCCTTATAATTCCAGCTCTAGAAATAACCAGTTACCAACTTGACATATATTCTTTCTTATTTTTCTGTGCTTCAATAATGTACATATATATTTTAATAAAATGAATTATTTTATGCTCATCATTCTATAACTACCATGTACAACTTTTTCATTACAGAAAAGTACGAAAATTATACAATATGTTCTCTAAAATTAACAAATGTTATCATTTTTCAATTGCTTCAGATCCTGTAAAGGAATCAAACACCATACATAGATGTAAGTCCTCCAGTACCATTTAACTACCATAGTCCCCAAAGCAGCAATGATCATAAATTGGATATGTATCTACTTCAACTTGTTTTTCTGTTTTAATCAGCATCGTGGTTTCAGGATCTTGTTATTTTGATGCATTTTCATTATTGGTTCCCCTTATCAATGGACATTTGGGTTTTCTCCTTGCTTTAAAAGTATAACTAATGCTTCATTAAACATATTTGTAAATGTTTCTGAGTATACATGAGCAGAACTTCACTAGGGTGTGTAACTAAAGGTAGAATGAATGGGTCACCTGGATGTACCAGATATTGCCATATCTCCCTTAAATTGCAGATCAATTTGCATTCCCACCAGCAGCATCTGAGAATGTGTTTTCTCATATTGTTGAATGATTTAGGTTTTGCCAATCTTATGAATATTAAATAATCTCATTTTAAGATCATTTACATATAACAATGAAAGTTTCTTCTTCTGAGACTTGAATTTCTATATGATTATTATTTTTTTTCAATTTAGATTATCCAAGTTGCTGTTAGAATTTTTGTTATGAGAATTTTAATTTATTTTAATTTTAATTTATTTTAGATACAACCTTTTGTTTTGGGGAGCAGGGATACAGACATATAATAGACAAAAGATTATGTTGTGAATTTTTTTATGTTTCACTGAGTTGTCCTACTTCATCCATCATTTTCTGAGAGTTGTATGACAAAATCCACTAGAATTGTAGATTAATCAATATTTTCCTGTAATCTTGTCAATTTTCACTTTACATATTTCCAAATAAATTGAAGATTATAACAATCTTGATGGACTGTCCTTTGTATTATATAAAGTTTCTGCTTTTAATGATTTTGTTTGAAATTGTATTTGGTTTTTGCTAATATTGTTACCCCCATCTTCTTTATTCCTCTTGGCCTAATATATACTTCTTATATCCTTATATTTTTTTATTTCCCTGCAATTTTGTTTACAGCTGTTTTTTATAGGTCTATTGTCTTTTTGTTTTTAATACAATATAACAAACATTTTTAAATAAGAAAAGTTAATCTGTTTATATATATTCTACTTATGGTAATAACTTGAGGCTTTTAACTTGGGCTTTTTCATATGTATTTTTCTTTACTTTTTTTCTCCTTCATAGTTCCTTGGTATATCAAAAAGAAATTCTTATCCTTGTTTTCATTTTAGCTGGTTTCTGGCCTTTTTGTGGCAGATTCATAACTTTAACAAAGATACTTTACTATCTGCATAACAAAATTTACTCCTTGAACGAGACAGGCATTAAAATAGTGTAATACCCAATGAACTCCATTTATAACCTTCTACTGTTGTCTTAAGTTTTAGTTTCAGCATTAAATTTTAAAAATATCTATTATGATTATTTGCACTTGTAGCAAGGGTTGGATTAACTTAGCAAATTGTAAGATTTTATTCTTTTCTTTCTTTCTTTCTTTCTTTCTTTCTTCTTTTTTTCTTCTTTCTTTCTTTCTTTTTCTTTCTTTCTCTTCTTTTTCTTTCTTTCTTTTTTTTCTTTCTCTTTTTCTTTTTTTTTCTTCTTTTCTTTCTTTCTTCTTTTTTGCTTAGCGATATTCCATTGCATATATGTAACACCTCTTCTTTATCCAGTCACCTATCTATGGGCACTTAGGTTACTTCATATTTTGGCTATTGTAAATAATGCTGCAATAAGCATAGGGGTGTATATATATATTTTCAAATTAGTATTTTGGAATTTTTCAGATAAAATACCCAAAAAAAAGCATTGCTAGATAATAAGGGTAGTTCTATTTTTAATTTTTTGATGACCCTTCATACTGTTTTCCATAGTGGCCGCACCAGCTTCTGATCCTACCACAATGCATGTGTTCCCTTTTCTTCACAGCCTCACCAACAACTGTTGTTTGTTCATTTATTAGGATGTCCATTGTAATAGGTGTGAGGTGATATCTCATTGTGTTTTAATTTGCATTTCTCTAATGATTAAAGATGTTGAGCATCTTTTTCATATGACTATATTGGCCATCTGTAATGTCCTCTTTGGAGAAAGCCTATTCAGGTTCCTTTCTATTATTTAATTGAATTGTTTGTAGTTTTTTGGCGTTGAGTTTGGTGTAATTATTTGTATTTTATATATGAACTCCTTATCATGTGTTATCATTGACAACTGTCTTCCCTAATCAATAGTTTGTCTGTTTTCATTTTGTCAATGGTTTTTCTTTAAATGTGCAAAAACTTTGTTAGTTGATGTCCCATTGTTTATTTTTTCTTTTGTTTCCCTTGCCAAGAAGATATATCAGAAAAAATATATATATTACTAAAACAAAGTCAGAGAGTTTACTGCCTATGTTCTCTTCCAGGAGTTTAATGGTTTCAAGAGTTATGTTTTAAGTTTTAATGCATTTTGAATTTATTCTGAGTATGGCTTAATGGTGATCTAGCATCAATTGTTTTGCAATGTATCTGTCAAGTTTCCCAGCACCATTTATTAATTGACTGTCTTTATTCTGTTGTATATTCTTGCCTTCTTTGTGTCATAGATTAATTGACCACATAGGCACAGAATTTATTTTCTGGGCTCTCTATTCTGTTCCATTGATCTATGAATCTGTTTTATTGCACAGTATCATGCCATTTTGATTACTATAGCTTTGTAGTATAGTTTGATATCACCCAACTTTGTTCTTTCTCAAGATTGATGGTGGTATTCAGAGTCTTTTGTGGTTCCATATAAATTATAGGATTATTTGTCATTGTTATTTTGATAGGGATTGCATTGAATCTATAGATTGTTTTGGGTAGTATGGACATTTTAACAATGTTTAAGTCTTACTATCCATGAACATTTATTTGTATTTTCGGTTTATTTTTCAATGTCCATAATTTCCCAAGTACAGGTCTTTTATCTCCTTGGTTAAATTTATTCCTAGATATTTTAGTATTTTTTGATACAATTTAAATGGAATTATTTTCTTATTTTCTCTTTTTGATAACTTGTTATTGATATTATAAAAACACAACTGATTTTTGAATTTTAAATTGTGTTCCTGCTACTTAACTGAATTCATTTATCACTTCTAATAGTTTTTTGATGGAATCTTTAGGGTTCTCTCTATATGGTATCATGTCATCTGTAATAATAAAGGTTTCCATTATTCCTTTCTAAAATGGATGCCTTTTATTTCTTATTTTTGTCTGATTGCTGTAGCTAGCACTTCTAGTACTATGTGAATTAGTAGTGGCAAAAGTGGACATTCTTGTCCTGTTTCTAATCTTAAGGAAAAATGCTTTTAGCTTTTCCCCCAGTGCGTATGATGTTAAGCTGTAGGTTTGTCATATAGAGCCTTTATTATGTTGATATATGTTCCTCTATTCCACTTTGATGAGTTTTTTATTACAAATGGGCTTTAAGATTCTGTCACATTCTTTTTCTGTATCTATTGATGTGATCATATGATTTTTATCCTTTATTTTCTTTATGTGGTTGTAACAAGTTAATTGTTTTGAAGATATGGAACCAGTTGTATTTCTAGGAAAAATCCATTTTGATCATGGTGTCGATTTTTTTTTAATGTGTGTGTTGAATTCAGTTGCCATCATTATTTTGTTGAGAGTATTTGCATCATTTTATTAAATCACAGATATCAGCCTATAATTTCCTTTCTTTTTTTTTCTTTTATTAATGACTTGTCTGATTGGGAATCAGAGTAATGGTAGCCTCATAAAATGAGCCTGGGGAGCCTTCCCCTCTTCTTGAAAATTTTTGGAATAACCCCAAAAGTGTAGGTGATTAATTTTTTCTTTTGAATGTTTGGTAAAATTTACCTGTAAAGCCATCTGGTCCAGGACTTTTTGTTTGTTGGAAGTGTTTTGATTATTGTAGTAATCTGTCTGTTCAGATTTTCTATTTATTCTTGATTCAGTCTTGGAAGATTGTATGTTTAGAAGTATACATTTCTTCCAGATTGTCCCAATTGTGTGTGATTTAAATGTTTAAAGGCATTTTCCTTTAAATTTTTGTATTTCTGTGGTGGTAATTTGTCACTTCTCCTCTTTAATTTCTGATTTTATTTGTTTGGGTCCTCTCTTTTTTTTCCTTGATGTCTCTGTTCAAAGTTCATCAATTTTGTTTATCTTTTTTTCAAAGGACCAGCTACTGGTTTTATCGATCTTTGTATTTTTCTTAGACTCTTATTTCATTTATTTCCATCTGATATTTATTATTTCCTTTTCTACTCACATGCTTTGTTTGCTGCTTTTTTTCCTAATTCTTTTTAGTTTAAAGTTAAATTGTTTATTTGAGATTTTCTTGTTTTCATGGAGTAGATCTGGATTGCTATAAAATTCTTTCTCTAGGACTGCTTTCGCTTTGTCTTATAGAGTGCCTTCACTCTTGAATTATGTTTTGTTTGGTTTCTATGTCTCAAATATTGATTCACTGCCTGACTCCAGCCTTAGAATCAGAAGAACCATTTCACTTTCAGATCCATTATCTCCTGATGTTCACCAGGTATTATTAACAATACAGGGCGAAAATAGTCAAAGCTATGAAGTGTAAGTGGCTTATTACCTTTAATTTTTAAATCTATCATTGCTACTGGTGAAGACAAGTGGAGAGTGTAACATATATAAGAAATCACAAATCTGCCTTTAATCAGACATGATTTCCACTAGCATTTTTACCTAAAAAAAAAAAAAAGAGAAGAAAGAAGAAAAAATCATCATTGCCTACCATTTCATTTTATGAACTGTAATTTAATCAGTCCTCTTTTGATGCATTTTGGGCTATATTTTTCTACCTATGCCTTAATACAAATAAATTACAGTAAAACACTCTGTCTATATATGTTTTATACTTTTGTTAGTATTTTTATATCATAAACCCCGATATGTTGAATTTCTGGGTAAAAATTATGCTCATTAAAATCTGTGTGAAAACCATTTGCATTATGACTCCTCTCTTGCTTTAATTAAGGACACAGTGTGGTATTAGTTGATGATTCTAGTCCAATAGCCCTGATATACAACTCTTAATCTTTCTAATTGGTTAGTTTCCTTGTCTGTGAAAACAAAGTTAATATAGTAACATACCTAAAGGTGGCTGTGAACATTAAGTAAAGAATATTGAATTCAAAATAAAATAGTGTGATATCTAACAATTAGTTATTATTTATGAAAGATACAGAAGATGAGCTAAAATAACGTGCACACTGCTGATACTTGCAGAGACTTTTAAAAACACTGGTGCTATTTATGCATCGGGGCAGGGTGATATAGGCAATTATAGTACCTTCTCGATTTTCATTTGGGACCTAAAACTACTCTTAAAATATATAGTCTATTAAAAGAATGAAAAGAAAAATACTGGGGTCTGGGGGCAGTCACTGAAAATTATGATTTCATAAATTGAAGGTGAAACGTAGCATCAATACAATTTGTAAATCTCCTTGGATGACTCTAATGCACATCTAACTGGAAACCCTGGAGGTAAAAAGGAAAAACGTAAATGTTCCTTCTCTTTGAGTTCATTATGATTTTGTCTCTTTCTTTTTGAACTTCCTTCAGATTCAAAGGACAGCCTTTGAATCTGGATAACAGTCAATTTAACTGCAAAGACATCAATTTGTTCCTCCTTTCTGAGGCTTCTAACTCCATGCCAGATGCTAAGAATGTTTTCTAACTCACTCACTCAAAGACATATTTATTCATTCAGTCTGACAAATAAATTATGCTATTTTACTTGATAGTCATTCACTCTACAAATGTATAATTCAGCACATTGAGCACCTACTGCCAGGCATTGATTAGGCTGAGTGTTGGAGAAACATCAGTTAATAAAGAAGGTTAATTCCTCCCCTTAGAGAACGCTGAACCAGGAATACAAGCATGCATTGACTGTGGAAGAGGCACAGCTTGATGGGGACAGCAAGGTGCCTCCCAGCACAAGTGACTTCTAAACAGAAGTCTGAAAAGAGCAAGAGTATCCAGCAATGACTGGAAGTATACATTTAAGACATTAAAGACACTAAAGACATTAAAGATTATTATTAAGTAGAAATAGCACTAAATGAGATATAAAAGCAAACAAACTGAGATCAGATGTTTCAGTGTCTTGTAAAGCCTGTTAAGGAGTTTGTGAACAATCCAAAGAGCAATGGGAAACATTGAAGATTTTCAGCAAAAGGATAACCATGATGAAATTTGCTTTAGGGGATGTCCTCTTATATTAAGATTCTGGTTAAGTGACTGTTGGAGAGTTCAAATAGCACCGCATCTAGGTTAGTGACACTGAGATAGAGAGGAACCAAAGGTTGGACTGGAAGTGACTCTACCAATCTGGGGAAGTTTAACTTGAGGTGCCCACGACATGAGATTTAGTAAGCAGTTTATTGTATCAAGGTCCACAGCTCAGGAGAGAGAATCTGAGTTAGAAATTATTTGGGGAGGCTTCTTTGTATTATTTTCAACACTGAACCAAAAAGACAGCATAAAAGCTTTCATTTCATTCAGTTCCAAGTACACATGTAGGGTGACAAAGCCTACTTGACTAATAGCCCATGTACACGTGAATAAATAAGATTTGTCTCCAGATAGCCATTAGTAATGACATCTCTTTTTTTACATCTTGTGAAGCAATGTAATTGTAAACATCAATCTAGACACCACAGACTCAGAAAAAAAAAATAAAGTTTACCTTTTCTCTATGGAGAAAACTTAAATTGTTTTCCTTTTCTTTGTATGTTGTATGGCTTGCCAAGCCTCCTCATCAACTTCGTTTGTAAAACAGATGTGATCCTATCTATACTTTTGTAGTGAAAGTATCCCCAACCTTGAAAACATATTAATGTTTAACGAACTATTCCTTTATAGTCAATGCCTTTATCTGTGTCCTTTTCTTGAAAGTGTATACCACAAAGGATACAGAGAGTAAGAGTTTAGCTTTTCCCATATGAATTTCACTCTTGAACTAGATTAGTTTAAAATCTTTGCACTGCTCACACACTATTTGAGACAATTTGTCTTTCTTTTGCAGAGGGAATAAATATGCATTCTGAAATGTCATCTGTAGGTGTGGTTGGAATAATGAGAAATGACTGTTTAAGGTGTCTCATTGGTGTAAACTATGGGATTATGTGGCTTTATTTGATTTTTCTCTTATTCCAGATAATATTCAGCCACTGACTTTTATCCATTAGACTGTGAATTTACAAGACACAGTAATTTTTAAGATCTGGTTCCAGAATTAAGTAGGCTTATTAAAAATTGCTTTAAGTTGTAATGTGGATATTTCCAAACAAATCAACATAGGTCTACAGTATAAACTTTTTAAAGAAACTCTAGACCCAAAACAAACAAAAATACTATCAAAGAGGTGAGTGAAATTTATTCATAAAAATATAGTGATTTCCAGAACAAGCCATTCTTATAGATTTTGCATAGGTATCCTTTGACTGTTAAGTCTTTATTCATTTATCCTTTTCTTCCTTTCACTTACTTCAGACCCATTAAAATGTCACAGGAATATCCTACCATTTATGTTGAATGATATCTATAACTCAACTGCTTGAAAGATTTTTTTAGTTAATAAACTTTTTATGATGACATTGGTTAACAAAATACAATAAGTTTAAGCTGTTGTACTTCAACAGTAAGGCATATATATATTTACACTGTGTGTTCACCTTCCATAGTTAGATTTATTTCTGTCACCACATATTAAACCCCCTTGAAGCCATATACCTCTCCCTCCCTCCACCCCCTACCCTCTGTAACTGCTAGCATATTGTCCATGTCCATGAGTCTCTGTTTGTTTGTCCTGCTAATTTGTTGCTTTTAGGTTATATCCCATATTTAAGTGATATCATGTGACTTTCAACTTTTTCTGTCTGGCATATTTCACTTAGCATGATTATCTTAAGGTCCATTCTATTGTCGCAAATGGCAGTATTTCATCTCTTTTCATGGCTGAGTATATTCCATTGTATATATGTACCACAGCTTTTTGTATCCAATCATTTATCGCAGGACACTTCAGATGCTTCCATGTCCCTGGGTGCTGTGAATAATGCTACTATGAGCGGCAATGTACAAATAACTTGTTGGATATAGGTTTTCAAGTCTTTGGGGTAAATACCCAGTAGAGGATTGCTGATCATATGGTAGATCAATTTTTAGTTTTTGGGGAATCTCCATACTGTTTTCCAGAGTAGCTGTACCAATTTGCAGTCTCACCAGCAGTGGTGAGACTTTTTCTCTGTATTCTCTCCAACATTTGTTATTACTTGTCCTGTTGATTATAGTTATTCTAATAAGGTGAGATGGTATTTTATTGTGGTTTTCATTTGCATTTCCCTAATAGCTAGCAATGTTGAGCATCTTTTCATATATTTTTTGGCTATTTGTATGTCCTCTAGGGAGAAGTGTCTGTTCAGGTCCTCTGCCCATTTTTTGATAAGGTTGTTCATTTTGTTGTTGTTGTTGTTTGTTGTTGTTGTTGTTGTTGTTGAATTGTATGAGTTCTTTGTATATATTAGATATTAGGCCCTTATCAGAGTGTTGCTTGCAAATATATTTTCCCATTCAGATGATTTTTCTTTACCTTGTTGACAGTTTCTTTTGGTGTAAAGAAGCTTTTTTGTTTGATGTAGTCCCATTTATTTATTTTAGCTTTTACTTCCCTTGCTTTTGAGGTCAAATTTTAAAAATTCTAATTTAAGTCTAAGGTCCGTGAGTTTAGTTCCTATGTTTTCTTCAATGTATTTTATGGTTTCAGATCTTATATTCAGGTCATTAATCCATTTGGAGTTAATTTTAGTGTGTGGTAATAGACAACAGTCTAATTTCATTCTTTTGCAGCTGACTTCCAGTTTTCCCAACATCATTTATTGAAGAAGCTTTCTTTTCTCCACTGTATATTTTTGGCTTTTTTATTGAAAAATTTTTTTTGCTCTTATAAGTATGGATTTACTTCTGGACTCTCGATTCTATTACACTGGTCTGTGTGTCTGTTTATCTGCCAATATCATGCCTTTTTGATTGTCGTCCCTTTGTAGTATAATCTAACGTTGAGCAGAGTGATGCCTCCAGCTTCGTTCTTTTTGCTCAGGATGGCTTTGGCAATTCAGGGTCTCTTGTGCTTCCATACAAAGGTGATGATTTTTTAAATTATTTTTTTTAAAAAAATGACAATGGTATCTTAATGGGTATTGCATTAAAATCTGTTATAACGCTTTAGGTAATATGGTCATTTTAACTATGTTGATTCTTCCAATCCAAGAACATGGAATACCTTTCCATTTCTTTGTATCTTCTTCGATTTCTTTTAATAGTATCTTATAGTTTTCATTATTATAGGTCTTTCATGTGTTTCATTAGATTTATTTCCAGGTATTTTATTCCTTTTGTGCAATTGATAAAGGAATTATTTTTTTCACTTCTTTTTCTGACACTTTATTAGAGTATAGGAATGCTATGGATTTTTCAACATTGATTTTGCATCCAGAATTTTTACTGTATTTGCTTATTGTTCTCTAGTAGTGTTCTTGTGGAGTTCTTAGGGTTTTCTTTTTTTATTAATATTCAGTTTATTGGGGTAACATTGGTTAATAAAATGATGTAATTTTCAGGTGTACATTATAATTTGACATCTGTATATTGTATTGTGCATTTACCACCCAAATCCAGTTTCCTTCACCTATCGTATATTTGATCCTTTAGGGTTTTCTAAATGAAGAATCATGTCATCTGCAAATAGTGACAGTATGACTTCTTTGTTTCCTATTTGGATGCCTTTCATATCTTTCTCTTGCCTGATTGCCCTTGGTAGGATCTCCAATGTTATATTAATAACAGTGGTGATAGTGGACAGCCTTGCCTTGTTCTTGATCTTAGAGGGATTTTTTTTTTTTTTTTTTTTTTTTTTTAGTTTTTCACCATTAAGTATAATGTTGACTGAGGGTTTGTCATATACGGCCTTAATTAAGTTAAGATAATTTCATTCTATATTGATTTTGTAGTGTTTTGATCATAAATGTATGCTATATCATGTCAAAGGATTTTTTCTACATCTCTTTATGTGATCATATGATTTTTATGTTTTAATTTGTTATGTGGTGTATCACGTTATCGATTTGCATATGTTGAACCATTCCTGTGCCTCTGGGACAAAGCCTAATTGATTGTGGTGTGTAATCTTATCACAATATGGTGCCGTATTCAGTTCGCTAGTATCTTACTTGGGATTTTTGCATCTGTGTTCATGAGAGATATTAGTCTGTATTTTCTTTACCAGGTGTTGATATCAAGGTAATATTGGCCTCATAAAATGAGTTGGAAAGTATGGTCTCCTCTTTGATTATTTGGAAGTTTGAAAAGAATAGGTATTAAATCTTTGAACGTTTGGTAGAATTCATTGGTGAAGCCATCTGGTTCCGGACTTTTACTTTGGTAGGTTTTTGATAACTTTACATTTCCATTCGGTTTATTTAGATTTTCCTGTTCTTCTTGATTCAGTCTAGTAAGTTTTGTATTTTTCTAAGTACACATCCATTTCTTCTAGGTTATTAAATTTGACATTACATACTTTTTCATAGTATTCTTGTATGATCCTTTGTATTTCTATGGTGCCTGTCATAATTTCCACTATTTCATCCCTTATTTTGTTTGTTTATTTGTGTTTTTTCTCTTTTGTCTTTAGTGAGTCTAGCTAGGGGTTTGTCAATTTTAGTAAGCTTCTCAAAGAACCAGCTCTTTGTTGCATTTATTTTTTATTTTTTTGTTTGTTTGTTTCGAATTTCATTTATTTCTACTCTAATTTTGATGATTTCTCTTCCTCTGCCAACTGTTAGACTTCATTTGTTCTTTCTTTTCTAGTTTTTTTAACATGAAACATTAAGTTGTTTATTTGGTCTCTTTCTTTGTTTTTTGGAGATAGGCCTGTAATGATATGACTTTCCTCTTATGACTGCTTTTGCTTTGTTTCAAAAGTTTTTGATATTTTGTACTATCATTATCATTTGTTTCTATGTATCTCTTGATCTCTCTTTTTATTTCTTCTTTGACTCAGGTTTACTTTCTGTAGCATGTTGTTTAATTTCCATGTATTTGTGGTTCTTCCTGCTTTCTTTTTACAGTTGATCTCTAGTTTTAAGGCATTATGATCAGAGAACATGGTTGATATGATTTCAGCTCTCTTATGTCTATTGAGGCTATCTCTTTGTCCCATTTTGTGGTCAGTCCTTGGGAATGTTCCATGTGCAGTAGAGAAAAATGTATAAGCAGTTGTTTTGGAATGAAAGGCTCTGTAAATGGCAATTATATCCAGTTGGACATAATTGTGTCATTTAAGGATGTTATTTCTTTATCTATTTTCTGTTTGGATGATCTGTCCATATCCAACAATGCAGTATTTAGGTCCCCTACTATGATAGTGTTTTGGTCTGTTTCTCTCTTTACTTCTGTTAGTAATTTCTTTATATATCCGGGGCTCCTGATTGAGAACATGGATATGAGTAAGTATTATTTCTTCTCGGTGCATGATTCCCTTTATTATTTGAAGTGCCCTCAGTATCTTTCTTTACTTTTCTTATATTTTTGAAGTCTATTTCATTTGATATTAGTACCAGTATTCCTGCTTTTCTCTGAATGTCATTTGCTTGAAATATCATTTTCCACCTTTTCACTTTGAGTCTTATTTTGTCTTTAGAGCTGAGATGTGTCTCCTGGAGGCAGCATATGGTTGGGGTTTGTCTTTTGATTCCAATCTGCAACTCTATGCCTTTTTATTCGTGAATTCAGTCCATTTTCATTTATGGTGATTATTGAAATATGAGGTTTCTTATCTTTTGCTTTTTTGGTAGCTCGGTGTTTCCATTGCTTCCTTGTTTTTGTGTTTCTGTTTCTTTATTTTGGTTGTCTTTTGTGGATTTTTCCTCTGGTTCTTCTTGTTTTATATTATATACTTCAGTTCTGAACCTTTGGTGTTTGATTATCACTACAATATGTAAGGATAGTTATATATATATATATATATATATATATATAATATCACACACACACACACACACACACAACCACACACACCACACACACAGTCATCCATTTTCTTCTGCATGTGCCTTATCTCCATTCCCCTTTGCGAATTTAGATCTTCAAATCCTCCCTTTTTCAGTCATTGTTGTCTCAATTTGTCCCTATGTACACTGAACATTCATTACTATCTTGCTATAGCAAATCTCTTCTTATTGTTCAAGCTTATAATGTCCTGTTCTTAATAAGGATTGCAACTCCTCTCCTTTTATTTGCCTGATAGTCAACTTACTCTTAATTATGTTTTTTTGTTGTTTTTTTTTTTTTGTCATTTTGTTTTAGGTGAGCTGACCCCTTTCAGGATTTTCTATAATGCAGGCCTCATAGTGGAGAATGCCTTACTTTTTGTATGTCTGGAAAGGTCTTAATATTAAAGGATCACTTAGCTAGATACATTATTCTTGGTGGGTAGTTCCTTTTATTTAATAGTTTAAATATTTGATTTCACTTCTTTCTGGCTTGTAAGGTTTGAGTTGAGAAGTCAACATAATCTAATGGATGTTCCTTCATATGTTACTGTTTTCTTCTCCCTGGCTGTTCTGAGAATTCTTTGTCATTGATTTTTGATAATTTTAGTACATGTATCTTGGTGAAGGCCTTCTTGGGTTGAGATAATTGGATGTTCTATTGACTTCTTGAATTCCAAGCTCCAGCTTTTTCCTTACATTTGGGAAATTCTTGTCAACTATTGTACTGAAAATGCTTTGTAATTCCTGCTCCTTTTCCTCCCCTTCAGGAATGCCCATTATTCTTAAGTTTCCTCTCCTGATGGTATCAGCTAGTTCTTGTATTTCTCTTTCATTATTTTTCATTCTTTGGTTTCTTTCTTCTTCCTTCTGATTTATTTATAGATTTCTGTCTTTGATATCACTTATCTTTTCCTCCATTTGTTCGACTAGGTTCTGAAGGTTTGCTGTTTCATTTTCAGCTCTTTCAGTGTGTGTGTGTGTGTGTGTGTGTGTGTGTGTGTGTGTGTTTATCTCTAGAAGATCTATTCTGTTCATTTTGAAAGTTTCAATCTCCTTGCTAAAGAACTCATTCTGCTCATCTACTTGTTTTTTTCAGTTTCTAAAATTGTTGATATGACTCGTTTCAGATTTACTGAGTTTATTCAGAAATATCATTCTGAATTATCTGTCATTTAAGTTGCATATTTCTATGTCTGTAAGGTTATTTTCTGGAGATTTTTCTTTTTCTTTCTGAGATGTCTTGACACCTTGGTTGTTTGTGAGTTATGGACTATTATTTGTCCACCTAGGCATTAATGGAAGTATATTCTGCTTTATTTCCAGAAAGATTTATTATATAAGATATATATCTTTATTATATAAAGATATTTATTATATCTCTTTTTAGCCTGTTGCAAAGATGACACTTTTCTTTTGGTTTCCAGTAAGTGGCATCTAAGCCTCTTGAATCCTTGCTTTATATAAAACCTTAGAATGCCTTTTTCTTTCTTATAGATGTTTAATCATGCTCACTACTCTGTCAGTTTTGGCAACAGTTTCAGTAGAATTTGGTCAGATTCCCCTGGGCTTCACTGTGTTTGGTCTCGGAAGATATGGGAAAAGGGTCCCTGTGTGTTGGGGGTTGATGGCTGTGGTTTATCCTCGGTTTTGCAACTGTGGCAGGTAAAAATCAACTGTTGTTTCTCTGCCATTCCTGCTTCTCTGTTATCCTGCTTCTCTTCTTTCTGCCCTGACGACTGGGCCCTGCCACCAGCCCTGTGGAGTTCCCAGCACTCCAGGCGGGGCTTTTCAGGGAAGTCGCCACACCTTCTCCCCTCCCCTCCTCCTACAGGGAGCACTGGCTACAAGAGGCAACTTCTTTATTTCTCCAAGTCCACTGCCCGACACTTGGGTTTCTGACCTGTGGTAGCTTTAATGTGCAGATCTCATGTTCAGATGTGCTGGTGTGCAGTTTGGTTGTTTTTTGTCGAGTTTTAGATGTTCAGCTTATTGTTGTTTCAAAGGGAGATATCTGGGGACATCTGTCATTCTGCCATGTTTCTCCAAACCTTCCTTGAAGAATTTTTAACTCATTCATATTACATAAAATTCTGTACAAACTGTAACAATTATAAACAATATTTAAATTTTAGAGATTTTTAAAAAGACATTGTGAAATTGAAATAACAATAATGATTACTTTTCAATTTTCATTCAAATACACTGAAAATATAAAAAAGATGCTAATGTTTAGCTATTTTTTTATTCCTGGCATAAGAAACTAAGCCATTGGCAAAAATCGTTTTTTAAAAAACTATCTCAATGTGTTTTAATCTCATAATAATTGATTACTTATACTTTAATTACAATGACTGCAATGATTAATAAACCAATTTTCTAGTCATCATGAGTGGGACACAGAGGGGAAAGAAATCACATAAATAACTTAAATTTATAGATAATCAAAAAATTCACTTAAAAATAAGTATCTTTCCTAATGCCTTCTATAATCTGGTAGAGTGAAATTGAGAGATTTAGAATTAAAATCCTTTTTCCATTTCCCCTCTTTCTTTCTGCTGGAGATAACAATATACTAATTAATAGGCAATATTATATTATTTGCACCATTCACATAACTCTTATTATTATTAGCATTGTTACATGTGCCATGTCTCTCCTCTATCTCTCTCTCTGAGACATACACATACATAATACATGTATATAAAGCAGGGGTTCCTAACCCCAGGCCATGGACCAGTACCAGTCAGTGGACTGTTAGGAACCAGGCTGCACAGCAGGAAGTGAGTGGTGAGCAAAAGAGTAAAGCTCCATCTGTATTTACAGCTGCTCCTCAGCATTAGCACTTGGCCTCAGCTCCACCTCAGATCACCAGACATTAGATTCTCATAGGAGCACCTGTCCCCGGTGCTAAGAAGGCTGGGGACTGCTGAATAAAGCACATGTGTCAGTCACATAATAAATGTTCTATGTATGGTAACTGCTATCATTAGTCTTTATTCTAAATGACAACTTGTATAAAATGTTTCAGAGTATTGCATAAGACTCCCTATTTTTATCTTAGTAAACTATACATTAAACTCTAACAAAAACATTTGGTCATAAAGTTTCCAAGTTTGGTTTTGTATCATTCAACAGTTGAGGAGGAAAACTAGGTCCAGTCAAGATGCTGTAGAAGGTAGACACTGTGCTCACCTTCTCTCACATCTACATCAAAATTACAACAAAATTACAGAACAACCATGACTGCAAGTTGCCTGAGATCCGGCTGAACAGAAGTCTTACAACTGAGGGTATACTATAAGAGGTCACATCGAGACTTGTAGAAGGGGCAGAGATGCAAAACAGGCTGGTCCCACAACTGCACGTGGCACTTGAGAATCAAGGAAGAACAAGGGGACCTGGCTCCATACTGGGCTCCCCAGCCCATGGTTCCAGTGCCAGGAAGAGAAGTCCCCACAACCTCTGACTGAAAACCAGTGGAGATCATGGTTGAGTGAGACAGGGTGACTAGAGATGTAGATATTCCTCTTAAGGGCCTGTTTGCAGACTTACTCGGTGACAGACTCACTCACTCTGAGCTCCAGCACTGGGGAGCTGCTCAAATTGTTCCAGGGACACACAGGAGGAACTGAGTTGTCTGGCTTCAGGGTGAGCGCTGAGGTGTGGCTTTCACTATACAGAAAGAAGTACTGGCAGTATCCATTGTTGAGCTCTCCCCACACTCAGCATGCAGACACAAGAGGCCACCATATCTGA
Source organism: Eonycteris spelaea (assembly GCA_003508835.1). Lineage (NCBI taxonomy): Eukaryota > Metazoa > Chordata > Mammalia > Chiroptera > Pteropodidae > Eonycteris > Eonycteris spelaea. Next base: position 1,006,498 of record PUFA01000286.1, on the reverse strand, counting down.
GTCTCCATCAACCTGGTTATCACAGGTCATTCTGCCTCTCCCAAATTGTGGGCCCATTCAAGCTGCCTCCAGTGGTTTTTCATACAAATGGTCTATCTTGGCACATGCTGTAGACTTTCCTAAAAATCTCTCAAAGGCTCACAAAACCCATGACACATGCTGCAAATGTTCCTAAAATCTCTCAAAGGCTTATAAAACCCAAAAAAGCAGCATCTAGCCTTGTTATGCCCTGTAACTCTTGCTGAGAGGTCCCAAGCCCAGCATTAGTGGCAGCCAGCCTCAGTTCCTAACTTGACCTTTTGTTGCACCTATAAGCTCAGCATGGGTGGTGGCCATCTACAGATTACTTGGTGACTTCTACCAGGCAGCCCTGGAAGTGCACAAGCTGCAGCTGAACTTGGCCCATAGTTGGGCCCCTCCCAGGAGGAACTTAGGCCAACCTGCTTCAACTGGTGCCAGAGCAGGACCACCAGCCAGGGTAGCATCTGGAGAGGACACACCCAAAGGGCAGACTGGGCAAGCACCCTGCTAAAGTGAATCCTTCTCCATAGGGTCAGCCCCTCACCAGCCAGTCCTCACAACCAGTCAGCCCAAGGATCAATCCCATCTATAGATGTGCAAACAGCATCCAGGGCTCAACTATAACAGGAGGGCACACACAACACACAGAAGGGACACACCTTGAGTACCTGGCTTAGGTGACCATGAAGACTGTCACTGGGCCACACAGGACACCTACTACATAAAGCCACTCTACTAAGATTGGAAGACTTAGAAACCCTACCAAATACATAGAAAGAAACACAAGAAAGCAACAAAATGGGGAGATAAAGAAATGTCCCACATGAAAGGATAGAACAAAGATCCAGAAAAACAACTAATCAAAACGAAGACAAGTAATCATACCGGATTCAGAGTTTAAAACACTGATTATAAGGATGTTGTTCAATGAACTTAGGGGAAGAATATAGGAATTCAGTGAGAATTTTAATAAAGAGATAGAAAACATAAAAATGGTGATGGGAAACATAAAAGAGAACAAGTCAGAAGTGAAAAATATAATATCTGAGATGAAGAGTACATGACACATACATTAGATGGAGTGAAGGATCGAATCAACAGTTTAAATGATGGAGGACACCCAATCAGAACATCATCAAGAAAAAGAATACAAAAAAAAAAAAATGAGGACAGTTTAAGGGGACTCTGAGACAACATCAAGCATACCAAAATTTGCATCATAGGGGTACTAGAAGGAGAAGAGAGAGAACAGGAATTGAAAACCTATTTGAGAGAATAATGACAGAAAACTTTCCTAACCTGGTAAAGGAAATAGATATGCAAGCCTAGGAAATACAGAGAGGCCCAAACAAGGTGAACCCAAACAGGCCCACATCAAGACACATCATAATTAAAATGCCAAAGGTTAAAGACAAAAAAAAAGAGAATATAAAAGCAACAAAGGAAAAGCAATTATTTACCTACAAGGGAGCTCCCATAAGACTGTCAGCCAACTTCTCAACAGAAACTTTTGCAGGCCAGGAGGGCTTAACAAAAAATATTCAAAGTGATGAAAAGCAAGGACCTATAACCAAGATTACTCCACCCAGCAAAGCTATCATCGAAGGACAGACTGAAAGATAGATAAAGAGTTTCCCAGACAATAAAAAGCTAAGAGTTCATCCCACCAAGCCAGTATTACTGTTGGGCAATCTTGTTTAAGAAGAAAATATGTATGTAACAAAATGACAATAAATACTTTAAAGAAAAATAATTAAATGCTCAAATCAAAATACAGAGCTGAATGGATAAGAAAACAAGACCCTTGCCAAGAGAATCACTTCAGGTCAAAAGACACACACAGATTAAAAGTAAAGGGATGGAAAAAGATATTTCATGGAAATGAAAAGGAAACAAACACAGCTTGGGTAGCAATAACTATACCAGACAAAATAGTTTTTAAAACAAAAGCTATACCAAGAGACAAAGAAGGACCCAGTAATCCCACTTCTGGGTATTTATCTGAAGAAATTAAAAATACTATTTTGAGCATATGGACATGTGCATCCACATGTTCATTGCAGTGTGACTTATAATAGCCAAGATATGGAGGCAATCTGAGTGTCCATCAATGGTTGAGTGGATAAAGAAAAGGTAGTACATATATACAATAGAATATTACCTCAGCCATAAAAGATAATGAAATTTTGCCATCTGCATCATCATGGATGGACTAGAAGGTATTGTGCTGAGTGGAATAAGTGAGACAGAGAAAGATAAATGTCATATGATTTCACTTACATGTGGAATCTGAAGTACAAAATAAATAAAACAGACTCATAAATACAGAGACTATTTTGAGGGGGGTTGGAGGTGGGTGAAAAGGGGGAAGGGATTAAGAAATGCAAATTGGTAGTTACAAAATAGTCATCATGGATATGTAAAGTACAGCATAGAAAGATAGTCAATAATATTGTAATAACTCTGTATGGTATTAGATGTACTAGATTTATTGAGGTGATCATTTCATGAGTTTCATAGATGTCTAATCATTATGTTGTACACCTGAAACTAATATAATATTCTATATCAACTATAATTGAAAAATAAAAATATATTATTTTAAAAAGTTAAGAGGAGTTATATCCTTTTTTCATGCCCCCATATGAAAAAAAATAATAATAAACATAATTTTGCAGTTTTAATAAAGGTTATTTACTTGGGGCAGGAAAATAAATATTCCTTTTCAAATTGAACTGCACAAAATGGGTTTCCTTTGATTGTGAGCCATCATTGTAGGGTTTTGTTTGATTTTGTATGTTTTATAACTCAATTAAATGCTGTAAAACATGATGGTCATCTCTTTAATGGCCTTGTGTTTTAAGGAACATTGATATGTTGCCTGACCTTTTAGACACATTTCTTTGAGTCATAAAACCAGACACAAATGAGTAAAATGTCTAAGGTCAAAGGGTCAGTCACCATGTTATGTATTCACTAAATTAATTTATCTTTGTTAATGAATACTTATAAAATAAGTTCCCAAGGGGTAAAGTATATACTATTTCTGTGACTTCCTGTGAGACAATAGATATTTCAAGATAATGTTTTTAGTAAGCTCACAAATTATCTCTCAGTTTTCTTTATTAGTCCACTGACTTCTATACCTCAGACTTCTGGCAGTGATCTCACAAGGTAAACTGTTGCTCACCAGTGGAATCAGACAGGAAATGATGATTAGATCAATTCATCACCTAAATTGGAGGAAATACAAAGTCTCCAAAGATGTGTTTAATTTTAATGACAAGTCAATTATTTCCTTCATGTTTAAGACAAATGTAAACATCTTAGTATGAGATTATTTCTCCACTGGAACCTCAGTTGGCATAGGATACCTCCAATCTTCTACAGCTAACCTACAATTATGTTCTGGTCTCCCTAAAATCTCCAGGCCAGATAATCATATAGTATATTTAGTCTAGTTATACCAGACTCTATAGTGTATAACAGACCCAAATATACTGGATTAAGCCAAATCTAATGGACTAGAAGAGGTTAAAAATCAATAGTCTCCAGAGAAAACTTGGTAGGATATGGTATAATGAACAGTAGGGCCAAACTCATAAAATTTTAGCTTTATGTGTTTTGTTTCATTTTGGTGCTATTTTACCAGCTAAACTTTCAGAAAGTACATTTCAAAGCCATTAATATGGGTAACTTATGCTTCAAGATGAAAATGTTCCATTAAGCAGTTTACCATAGTATTTTTGTTTGCTTGTTCTCCAACACAGACATTTTGAACTGAAAACTATATAAATCTATAGATTAAAGAGATGTTATCTTACAAAAAAAAATATGATATAAGGAAGTCAATATGATGACGTTAACTTCTTCTTTGGAATTATGTCAGTAGAGTTTGATATGCAAAAATAAAAATAACAGCAATGCTTTCTGTTTTGTTCTTAACAGAACCCATCTTCTACTTTGGTGATTTTGAGTACTCTGTGGATGAGAGTGCTGGCTATGTGGAAGTACGGGTATGGAGAACAGGCACTGACCTGTCCAGATCTTCTAGTGTTACCTTGAGATCTCAGAAAACAGATCCACCCTCCGCAAATGGTGAGAAGTTTCCTACAGTAACTCTTTTGATTATTCTACAATTTTCAATTTACCTCGACACAAAATACTTTAAAGCTAAAATATTTTACTCTTATTAAAGCAGTCTGATTAAATGGATTTTTCTGAAAATTATTACTATATGTTAGGTAAATTGAGGCTCTATTTACTACTGTGAGAAAATAAATTTAAGGGCTATGAATCAGAGGCTAAGTTAAAAACACATAAGTCAAAGACTAAATTCTAATGGCTATATTTGCATGAATTTGTTCACTACATTTGGCAAATCTAACATCATTGAATAATATGACATCATATGCACAAGACTAATCATGTTAGCCACCTTCACAGAAATCTAATGACATTTAAGTATCTTGCAGGTAAACAACACTAATATGGTTCCTGCCTCAGTTTAACCAAAAGTCCTCATATATACTTCAGATTCAAAAGGTGTTTCCACATTTTATTCTTCTAGCTTGCACATGCCTACCTTTTATTCTAGAATCTGCATCTCCAAAAAATTTATCATAAGGTTTGGACAAGCTTAGAATTATAAGTTTTTTTCCTTCTTTAACTACATAACTCCCTCTTTTACTCACATACACACACATGCATGCACACATGTACATCATATCCACATTACACACTTATCACACGAAGCAAGCAGGAGCCATACCATTTCAAAAGTCACCCTTAAGTTTTTTAACTTTTTAAATGTAGTATACCTAGTACAATGCTTTGCATGTAGTCAGTCTTCGACAAACATTTGTTTAGCCCAATTAGTCATTTTGTCATAAGTTAATTAGTCATAAGAGAAAATTTAAATAAAATGAAGATGTTAGAATAAAAGTGAAGAAGCAGAGGAATAGAAAAATACAAGAACAACCAGAATGGATTCAAATACAGAGATTTTTAAAAAAATTAATTAAAGATAGGCACATTCAATATTGTTGCATATCCAGAGATGAAGTAAATACAAAATGAGAGAAGTTATGAAAACAAAGAAGCAATGACATTGAATTATCATCCTCTGCTCTTAGTCTTTATGGATGTAGTAACTAAAGATTAAAAGAAAGTTTTGTTTTTTAACTACTTGAGACATAAACGGAGATGTCAACACTAGATATGTACCACATGGTCTGAAAAAGTAAAAGCCAACAACAGACCAAATATGTCTTTGAGAACAATGGATTTCTCTCCTTACCTGGGGTGAATGTGGGTGGAGAATGTGAGACAAAAAGTTTAATCTGAAATGTGTTGGTTTAACCTGCAGGCAACTACTGACGTAATAGAATATGCTGTAGTAGCTCATAGATATAGATATTTAACTAATGTTAACAAAATTTTAAACATATGTATTTTATATATAATTTGATAATGTCTTGATTGATATGCTGATTTTTAGACCTGCTTTTTATTGTTCATTTGAGAATTCCAAAATAAACATGGAAAAACTATTAAAAACAAAGTGAAAATAACTAAAAGCTAAAATAACGTATTAGACATAGATAAGACACAACTTAAGAACCATATCTTTGGTCTACCAGCTTAATAACCAAAGTAGATACTAATATTTTATATTTCATTAAGTGTACTTTTCTGTAATATTATACCAGTCTATATTTTTAAAAGAATTATAAAATATAGCTACATGATTTGCTTATTATAATTTTGTTTAAATTTATTCAGTCTCTAATTGAATATATTTTTTTTACTATCATAGCTGGAACAGATTATGTGGGAATTAGTAGTAATTTAGATTTTGCACCTGGAGTCAACATGCAGAAGTTCGTGTTATCATTCTGGATGATCTTGGACAACCACTGCTGGAGGGAATTGAGAGATTTGAACTGATGCTTCGTATGCCTATGAATGCTGCCCTTGGGAGCCTGCCAAAGCCACAGTGTCCATAAATGACTCTGTCTCAGATTGTGAGTGTTTATTAATTTAGAATGATAAGCAAAATGATAAGCTAGACTTTAAGAAAATTAACTAAGGTTTATGTACCTGTATTAGTTTGCTAGAGCTGCCATAACAAAGTACTATAGACTCAGAAATCTCATGTCACAGTTTTGGTGGCTAAGAGTCCAAAATCAAGATGTTGGCAGGATTGACTCTTTCTGAGGATTTTGAGAGAAGGATCTGTTCCAGGCCTTTTCCTTTGACTTGTAAATAGCCATCTCTTCCTTATGTGTCTTCACATCATCTATGTCTGTCTCTCTGTCCTACCTACCTAGAAGGACACAAGTTATATTAAATAGGGCCCAATCTAATGACTTCATTTTTACTTGATTACCTCTATAAAGACATATAAAATCACATTCTTGGGCACTGGTATTTAGGACTTCAACCTATGAATTTGAGCATAACCTATTGTTATGCTCAACACATAACAATATCCTAGCTGACAATGTCTTCCTTCCATCCTCTGATTATTTTGATAGAATAAGACTCTGAAGAAAATTTTAGTTTTTCTCTCAAAACTAAAAAAAAAAAGTGATATAGTCATCAATATCTTGATCGTGTCTAAAGAATACCCTCATCATAGACTTCTGGTCAAAATGGTGTAATAGGACAAAAATCCTTGAGAACCACCTAAAAACTAGATGAACAGAACTGTTATAACTGAGTATATAAAGAAGAAGCCATGTTGATCTGGTAAGATACGTGGAGACACAAAAAGGGCTGGTCTCACACCCACATATGTTGCTTAATAATTGAGTGGGACCCAGGCATCCTTTAAAGGGCCTGAGCACAGACTCACTTGCACACAATCCCCTAAGCTCCAGAGAAGGAACAGCAGCTTGAAAAGCTCCAGGGATATATGGGGAGGAACTAAATTGCCTGGCTTCAGAGCAAGGTCTGGAGAGCTTGCTCTCTCCAGGACTAAAGTACTGGTAGGTACTACTGTTCTTTTGTTAAGCTCTCTAGCCACACAGTCTGCAAGTGCAGGCAGAAATTCTAGCAAGTGCCATAGCTGCTTTGTTGAGACCTTCATTTATACATGCTGATAGGCACCAAATTTGAGCCTCCATTAACCTGGCTGATACTGCTTCCCCACTCTGGTGATTCTCTGAGACTCCTCTTCAGCTTACTCACACACTTAGCCCAAAACTCTTCCAGTAGATATTCCATTAAAACAGCCAGCTTCAGCTCATGCTGGGGTTTCCTAAAATCTCTCAAAGGTCCAAAAGCTCCCCAAAACAGTAGCTGGCTTAGGCATACCCTGTCTCTTTGCACTGTTGGTGAGATTGCAAATTGGTACAGCTATTATGGAAAACAGTATGGAGGTTCCTCAAAAGATTTCTAATAGTACTACAATATGACCCAACCATCCTACTTCTGGGTATTTATCCAAGGAAATTCAAAATATTAATATGAAAGGTATATGTATGCCAATATTCACTGTAGCATAATTTACAATAAGCAAGATATGGAAGCAACTTCAGTGTCCATCGATAGATGAATGGATAAAGATGTAGTACATATATACAATAGAATATTACTAAACTATAAAAAAGAATGAAATCTTGCCATATGCAATAGCATGGATAGATGTAGAGGGAAATAAGTCAGACAGAAATACAAATATCATATAATTTCATTTATATTTGGAATCTACAAAACAAAATATAAACCCATAATTAGAGAACATTTTGATGGTCACCAGATGGTAGTGGAGGTGGGGACTGGGTAAAAAAAGTGACAAGATTAAGAAATACAAATTGGCGATTATAAAATCATCACGGGGATGTAAAGTACCATGTAGGAAATATACTCAATAAAATTGAAAGTCAACTGTAATTGAAAAAAAAATTTTTAAGAATTCCCTCATCACAGAGGTGTTAAACACATGGAACTGCACAACTCAAGACCCTTTAGTGTCAATAATCTTTTTCCACTTCTCAACACAAGACACTTTCTGTCATTTCCTAACACCCAGACATACCTTAAATTTCCCTAGTAAGGTGCCAAAAACATTTTTTCTGAGACCACTAGACAATGGACATATAGCAAGGCTTTCTGACACATCACCACAAGGGAATTCTGAAAAATCTTCTACCATGTTTAATTTTTGATGTTGCTTGGAGCAGTCACCTTGCAGCGAGATGTGATTTAATTGGCAAGCAATAGGTGTCATCCAATATATTTTATATATGCATAACTCATTATAAACTTTTCTAACGTGGTCTGGATTAATTTTTAATATTGTGTATAATACTTAAGTGTTATTCACATCAAAAAATTTTGAGAAGCTTATGAGTAAGCACACATATTAGATAACATATTTTTAAAGTACCCTAGTAGTACTTTTTGCATTTCATTGCATCTCTCTACTCCACAAATTGGGCAGAAAAAATTTCAAAAGATAAGGTAATCAAAATGCTTAAAGTTTTAGTCATTTGCTCAAGGCCAAAACACTGGCAAGTTCTTCTCACTTCTGTTGAATTATTCTTTCTACTAAACCATGTTTTCTGAAATGCCAATTTTGTTAAAAAAAAAAAATCTGTTCACTTTGATCTACATGTTTGTTTGCAGTGCCTAAGCAATTCAGAGAAACGGGTATATACTGGCAATGAAAATGACAGGCAGATAGTTGCAATGATTCACAGGAATGGAGATCTTAGATACAGGTCCTCGGTGAGATGCTACACACGGCAGGGGTCTGCACAAGTGATGATGGACTTTGAAGAACGCCAAACACTGATATCTCTATCATCACATTCCTCCCAGGTGAGTTTGAGCTTGAATTTTTTATTTTGAATTTGGGTAAGCCAAGTTTTTAACAAGTAAAGATACGCAAGTCCTGATTTCAACAAGCATATTATCATAGTTTTATGAGCACCATATGATAATAAAGTGAGTTAGATTGTAACAGGTTGAATGAATGTCTTTTTGGTTTCTGTATCAACTTATTAATTGGTTTCCAGTGATGTGTTATACTGTTTATTCAAAACTTATTCAGTGGTAAGGGCATTTAACATGTATATAGAATTTACAATGCTGGGATATATTTAATATTCAAATGACAGAAAATGAAAGGAAATTGATGTCAGATTTTTAATATGTATCCAGAGCCTTAAAATATTTAATCATTTTGACTCAGTAATTGTAATAGAAACTAGAACTGTGGTCAAATTAACAATGAGCAACCTGTACAAAAGCTGCTAAATTTGCTTCCTGATCATAACGCTAGAAATTCATAATCAAAATTGGCATTTACTCTTTTTTCCTTGTTTTCTAACATGAGTGACAGGATTAAAGACAGATATTAAAGAAATTCCCTATATAGGTAGCAGCCTATTATTGCATATGTTCAAATATTTAGTCATTCATTGAACAAATATTTATTGAAGGCTTATTATATGCCAGATACTATTACTTGCATTGTTGATAAAGCAAGGAAAAGGCAATGCCTTCATGGTGCTTATGTTCTAGTTGGAAATGTATCTTTTTTACTTAAGGGGAGAGATTGACCTGCTGTCATTATTGTTCTAGGTGGTGAGACTGAAAAGCCTTGCATCCTTGAGCTGATAGATGACAGACTCTATGAAGAAATAGAGGAACTCCGCCTGGTTCTTGGCACTCCACAAAGCAATTGTCCCTTTGGGGCTGCAGTTGGTGAACAAAATGAAACTCTGATAAGGATCCAAGATGATGCTGATAGTAAGAAGTCATTTCTTGTGCTCAACCATAAATTGGGAACTGAAATCTATCTGTGTTAAAATTTCAGGTGGTTTAGAAAAAAATCCCCCTCTTTTTGACTAGGCTTTTAAAGTGATTGAAAATGGTGGGGGGAGGGCGGGAATACTTAGTGAAATGGGAAATGAAATAAGCCATTAAAACTGAAAGTTGACGATGAAGAATATGATTTGAATCCCAAACATTCATACCTTTCCTCTTCCCCTCTGGGTGTAGTAGTCTTGGGTCAACAATTTCCCTCCTCCCCTCCCACTCTCAGTGGCCTGCTCCACAAAATATTTGGCAAATAGAGACTTCCCAGAGCATTTACTTTTGGGGAACTGGTTAATTCCTAGGCCACTTGCATTCAGTTGTTTTTAACACACTCACCAATAACGTCAGGTGAGGTGACAGAGAGAAACCAGAAATGTAATAGTAATTAAGCTTCTCTATGTGGAAAAACATTAGAAATGGAAAAAAAGCATTCCCCTTACAATTTAATTTGTCCTTGTTTCCCACAATTTTAGAGACAATTATTAAATTTGGAGAAAGCAAATTTAGCATCAGTGAAACCTAAAGAACCAGGACAGTCAGTGTTTTTAAAGATCCCAGTGATTCGCCAAGGAGACACTTCGAAGGTTTCCATCGTAAGAGTCCACACCAAGGATGGCTCAGCCACCTCTGGAGAAGACTACAACCCTGTGTCAGAAGGTATGGGTGCTCCCAGAGCCTGTCTCCAGAGGAGTCATGCTCATATTATTGCTAGCACAAGTGACCTTGAAAAGAATAAGAGAAATATCCAATTGAAATAAAATATACATACTCTTTTAAATTAATTTCCTTCATAAAAACAGAAATGGATTTTATTTCCTGGATTTTTCCCTTTTGACTTATAGGATATGTGTGTTAGAAGTTATGGAAATTTGGAGTGGACATATTAAATGACTTTCTGTTTTGAGTCTACTTTAACTTTTGATGGGGTTTACCTTCACTATGGCCATAAGGTATTAAAAATGACTTTCCTGGAATATTTTATTACATTGAAAATGTGCATGATAGCTGAGCTAATTGTCTATTTTAGTTTATATAAAACCATAATCTAAAACTTCAAACTAGAAAATTTTGCATTAATGAAGGGCAGTAAAAAGGTGATAAAATACCAACCATGAAGACCAGACAATGGATTCTCTGGGCCTTAGGAGCCCATTATGGATGCTTATCATCCATCTCATTTCTTCTTCAAACTTATGGGCCATTTTATCATTTAGTTTTATAAGTAATTAAAGTAAATCAGTCTCTCTCTCTCTCTCTCTCTCTCTCTCTCTCTCTCTCTCTCTCTCTCTCTCTGAATTATTGGCTGACAGAATAGATATAAATGTCCAAAATTCAGTTTATGAAATATTTGGAATTCTCTTATCTACTCGTTTCTGGATTCCTACCTCACCCTAACCAACAATCATTACTTTCTGATAGACCTTCAGGCATTCATCTTGATCTCTAAGTTGCAAACACAATTTAGAAAATGATTGATAGTTATTACTGAATCAGTTATAGTACAAAAGTTCATGGTACAATAGAAAAAAATAACATTTTCTACAGAGGAGTTTGTACTTTTTTGCATACATGGTAAATGTTTGACAAATTACTATAAAGCTTCAAAGTTATTCTCATATTATTCTCTATGTAAAAAAATAATAATATATTTGAAATAAATTGGATATAGCCCAAATGAGAGAAAATATTGCTCAGCTGCTAAATATGAAATTTAAAATATGTCTTTCTTTAATAAGCAGGTTTTACATGAAGGAAACACTTTTTAAAATATGCACAATATGACCTTTAGCAGAATGTGTTTTCTTAGAAATAAGATTCTTTTTAGAAAAACAGAAATAAAATTATATTTATGTAGGAAACTGACAAATGAAGTCAGAAAAGTAAAATAACATTAAAAACAGGATGTTTCTCTTTTATCCATAAATGTCAACATGCTATTTATAATATTTTACAATAAAAAATTTAATTAATCTTTTATGAGACAAACTCTAATTTTTTCTTTTATGGTCCAATTAAGGTTAGTTTTTTTACAAATAAACAAAAAATTAAATGTAGAATAAAAGTTTAAATTCTTTGTGCTAAAAATATTGTAAAGTGACAGAGAAAAACTAAAGCAATTGAGAAAACAACTATCACCCAGCACATGTGCCCTAGGAAAACAAATTTTAAACATTTACTTTAATTAAATATATAAGGGTGACATGGTTAATAAACATATAGATTTCAAATGTACAATTCAATAATACACCCAATCTGCATATTACATTGTGTGTTCACCACCAAAGTTAAGTCTCCCTCCTCTCTCCTTCTCTCTGGTAATCACTAACTATTGTCTTGTCCATGAGTTTTTGTTTGTTTCTCTTGTTTGTTTGTTGCTTTTAACTTCTTAGAAATTAATTTTGTATAATTCAGAGGGTTACAAAACTTAATTGATTACAAGACAAGCAATGAAATGAATGAAGCAAGGAAATTTGGGGTGGGGGGAGGGAAATGGAGTGAGGAAATGTTACTGAACCAAAAAGTCCATTCCCTGCTGAGAATAAAAAGCCTGTAATTATCAAGCCCGCTGACAGTTGCAGGCAGAAAAGTGCAAAAGTACTCAAAAATCTATACTTTCCTATGAAATCCCCCAATTTTTAAAGTGTTAAAAACTAATTTTTTCATGCAATATCACACTGGTCAAACCAAACAAATTGGTGGGCCAGAAATGATTAGCTATTTTCAGCCTCAGGAATAAGAACCATAAGCTCTCTCAGGGTATGAGGAGTCTTAAGATTCAGAACGTGCTAATGCTTGTGGAAAATGGCTGTATCTAGAAATAGAACTAATTTAAAGATGAGTCTAGCTTACTAGCTCAATTTTTTAAAATACATTTTTATATTGGCAAGCAAAAAATTGAAGCAAGTAAAAAATTGAAGAAAAAAATAAATTGGCGATACATTTTCTTCTGCCGTATTTTAAAGGATTTATAAATTTGAATTATAATGATTGAACTGCAGTTACATCAGAAAGCAGCACCTGTTATATTCTTCAATGGAATGATTATGCAATATCTTCCTTGTTTTCTCTTCTTCTGAGCCAGTTTCTCAAAAGATATAGTCAAATCAACAAAATAGTTTATCCAAGTTTTATGGTACAGTCAGCTGCTTATTCACAAGTTCAATAAAATCAATTAATTTTTACCATTTTCAGAATTGTAAATGAATGGTTAAAAGCGATTTGCATAATTGATATTACTTCTTAAGACAATGAATAATCCTTTTTAGTGAGGAGGAGCAGGAGTGAGAAAGAAAAAATGCCATTCAATATTTATCTTTAAAAAAGGTTTCAAAGTTTCCAAAGTTAACATCAAAAAAAGAAGTCTTTTTAATATGTAATTTAATATGTTGATAAAATCTTAAAAATTTTATATCCAGCTTTTCCAGATATATATATAGATAAGATATAATGTAAATACTATTCACATTCAGTAATATCTGTGATCATATTCATTTGACTTATGTCAAAATGGTTTTTAAAAATTCTAGGAAATAAGAGATGAGTTTGTCTGATTATATGAACTATTATATGAACTATTGATTATTCCATAATTCAGCATTTTTTCCAACTGAGGCTCAACAGATCAATATTTAGTAGCTTATGATTAAACTTTTCTTCTAGATAAAATGAAAATATTAGAAATGTAATGCATATCGTTAAGAATAAGTGATTTTTTTAATACTTTTTATTTCATTTTAGTCTCTCTCTCTCTCTCTCTCTCTCTCTCTCTCTCTCTCTCTCTCACACACACACACAACACAACACACACACACACAAATATACTGGACCACACTGTAAAATGTATTTTCATTGTGGGTCACCGTGAAAAAAAAAAGCTTAACAAAAGCTTCTCATATTCATATGTAAAAGATTTAAAATTGTGATTTTGCATTTGTAGAAAATTGAATTTAAGGAGGGGGAAACCCAGCACATTGTTGAAATTGAAGTAATCTTCGATGGGGTTGAGAGATGAGAGAGGCCTTCACTGTTCACCTAAAAACCCGATGAAAATATAGGTAGCAGAGACACGGGTAAGTGATAAAATGCAGATATAAATTCACAGCCAGCATTTTATCAGAGAAACTGTGTATAAGCATCATATAGTGTACAATAAAGTAATGGGACTCTACAAACCTTATATAAAGATGTGCTTGATCCCTTTCCTTTACTAAACAAATTTTGTTCCTATTAGATTATAGTCAAGAAATCTCTATCTTTCTTTGAAAAAATCTGTTTGTATAAATGATTGTTCGGGGCCTCTAAGACCAAAATGTTAGTCCTAGCACTTTTTTTTCTCTGTTTATTTAATTTATATAGTATCAGCAACCATATTTTCTTCAAGATAAACATAATTTCTACGGAATTTTGAGCTTTAAGCCTAAAATAATTTTTAAAATTAAATGATTTTAGGAACAGACCAATATTTGTAATATCCATGCTTAAAATTACTCTATTTCTTTTACTTGTTTCACTATTAGTATCAGATCGAATTGGGAAATTTTTCTTTCCTTAATTATTGGTTATCATTTCATAATTTTTTACTACTTGATGGTATTTCTGCTATAGTGCCTTGCTTTTATTTAAAGTGGTATTTAAAAATTCAAGAAATATGGCCAGGAAATCTATTTTACAAGTCTTGATCACATAAAAAATGTTTTTTTCTTTTTAAATTTTATGGAGTGTTGTATCAAACTCTGAGTGAAAGGAAGAGATTTAAATCACTTCAAGTAATACAAGCTTCTTTTAAGAATACACCTATAAATATAGATTTGGAAACTGTGATAATCATTGTGATACGTAAGGGAAGGTTATTCAGGAGCTAAGGCAAATTATCAGCAAGGTGTTCTGGTCACCTTACCAGGCAGCGCATGTTCACAGGTTCCTCTCCTGTCATGACTCAACTTCTCCCTTTGCCTGTACTTCAGGCCGTACTTCTGGTTCCTGCCCATTTAAAGCTTTGCTTTTGTTCACATTCACTTTAGCATAGGTCATGCTATCACATAAACTTTAGGATATACCTTGTCTCAGCATATCATTTAGCTTTCTTCCCACTATGAAAGAATTGACTTTCTCATGGGTCTTCCACTTCACAACCCAAGACATAGTTAGCTACTTTCATCGCAATTTAGAAAAAAAAAAGTTGCAGCCAAAATACTTTGTGGCCACTGGCCAGTCCAGGCTGCCTTAGCACAGGTACCCTCCTCTGGTACCATAAGATATGACTAATGTGCCAAGGTCACATGGAGCAAACCACATATGGCTATCATCTGCAGGGGCTCTGGGTATGACAATTTTTCATCATAATAAAACCAGGGACTTGACTGTATGGTATTGTCCGATACAACAGAAACACCAAGAGTCAAATATTTCAATAATCACAAATAATTATCTTTTCCTTCTAGGTAACCAAAGCCATTATTTACATAGAAGAAATGAACAGCATAGCAGATGTCACTTTTCCTTCTGTCCCTCAAATTGTGTCCTTATTGTTGTATGATGACGCTTCTAGAGCTAAAGAGAGTGCTGGACCTGTGTCTGGATATCCTGTCATCTGTATCACAGTGAGTAGAGAATGAGGAAAATTGTAAAATAATTATTTTATTTATATTTTATTTTTTGACAGGCGCTCTTGAGTCCAAGAAATATACTGCTCTAGACTGTACTGCATATATGATCATTGCACACATGCTTGGTCTGTTGTTTCTTTTTTTTTTTTCCTTTTTTATAAATGCCAGTTTATTTTTTTAATATATATATATACACAAAATTTTTTTAAACATTTTATTTTTTTTTTATTTCCCCTCTCCCCTCCCTTCTGGTAATCCCTAGTACATCTATTTCCATGAGCCTGCTTTTAGGTTTATATCCCACATATAAGTGATATCATGTGATTATCAACATTTTCTATCTGGCTTATTTCGCTTAGTATGATTATTTCAAGGTTCATCCATGTTGTTGCAAATGACATTATTTCATCTCTTCTTATGGCTGAGTAATATTCCATTGTATATATGATCCAAAGCCTCTTTAGCCAGTCATCTATCGTAGGACACTTCGGTTGCTTCCCTGTACTGGCCACTGTGAATAAAGCTGCTATGAACATCAGTGTGCAAGTATCTTTTGGATATGAGTTTTCAAGTCTTTGGGATAAATACCTAGTAGAGGGATTGCTAAATCATATGGTAAGCCAATTCTTAGTTTTTGAGGCACCTCCATACTGTTTTCCAGAGTGGCTGTACCAATTTGCAGTCTCACCAGCAGTGCATGAAGGTTCCTTTTTCGCCACATCCTCTCCAACATTTGTTATTACTTGTTCTGTTGCTTATAACCATTCTAACAGGTGTGAGATGGTATCTCACTGTGGTTTTGATTTGCATTCCCTAATAGCTAGCGATGTTGACCATCTTTTCATAAATTTGTTGGCCATTTGTATGTCTTCTAGAAAAAAAGTGTCTGTTCAAGCCCTCTGCCCATTTTTTGATTGAATTGTCTGTTTTTTGTTATTATTGAGTCGTTAAGTTCTTTGTATATTTTGGATATTATGCCCTTATCAGAGGTGTTGCTTGCCAATATATTTTCCCATTGGGAAAGTTGTCTCTTTACCTTGTTGATGGTTTATTTTGCTGAGTAGAAGCTTTTTAGTCTGATGTAGTCCCATTTATTTATTTTTGCTTTACTTCCCTTGCCTTTGAGGTCAAATTCATAAAATCCTCTTTAAGCCTAAAGTCCTTGAGTTTCATTCCTATGTTTTCTTCTATGCATTTTATTGTTTCAGGTCTTATATTCAAGTCCTTAATCCATCCATTTTGAGTTAATTTTGGTGTGTGGTCTTTTGCAGGTGGCTTTCCAGTTTTTCCAGCACCATTTATTAACGAGACTTTTCTTTCTCCACTGTATGTTTTTGGCATTTTTATCAAAAATTATTTGCTCATATAAGTATGGGTTTATTTTTGGACACGCTATTCTCTACTTGTCCGTGTGTCTGTTTTTCTGCCAATACCATGCCATTTTCGTTACTGTCACTTTGTAGTATAATTGAAGTCAGGCAGAGTGATGCCTCCAGCCTCGTTCATTTTGCTCAGGATGGCTTAGGCAATTTGGAGTATTTTGTGCTTCCATACAAATCTGATGATTTTTTCTTCTATTTCTTTAAAAAATGCCAATGAGATTTTGATAGGGATTGCATTAAATCTGTATAATGCTTTAAGTAATATGGTCATTTTAACTATGTTGATTCTTCCAATCTAAGAACATGAAATATATTTCCATTTCTTTGTATCTTTTTTGATTTTTTAATAGATCCTTATAGTTTTCATTATATAGGTCCTTCACATGTTTCATTAAATTTATTCCTAGGTATTTTATTCTTTTGTTGTAATTACAAAAGGAATTATTTTTCTACTTCTTTTTCTGATGTTTCATTATTAGAATATAGGAACGCTATAGATTTTGAACGTTGATTTTGTATACAGAGTCTTTTAATGTATTTGCTTATTGTTTCTAGCAGTATTCTTATGAAATCTTTCAGGTTTTCTATATAGAGAATCATTTCACCCACAAATTATGACAGTGTGACTTCTTCGTTTCCTATTGGGTGCTTTTTATATCTTTCTCTTGTCTGATTGCACCCACTAGGACATTCAATGTTATATTGAAGAACAGTGGCAATAGTGGACAGCTGTACCTTGTTCCTGATCTTAGAGAGGTTTTTAGTTTTTCACCATTCAGTATAATGTTGTCTGAGGGTTTGTCATAAATGGCCTTTATTATGTTAAAGTACCTTCCTTCTATACTAATTTTGTTAAGTGTTTTGATCATAATGAGTGCTGTATCTTACCAAAGGCTTTTTCTGCATCTATTGATATGGTCATACCTTTTTTATGTTTTAATTTGTGTGGTGTATCACATTTATCAATTTGCATATGTTGAACCATCCCTGTGCTCCTGGGATGGTTCACTTGATCGTGGTATATAATCTTTTTATATGTTGCTGTATTCGGTTTCCTAGTATCTTATTTAGGATTTTTGTATCTGTGTTCATGAGAGATATTGGTCTGTAGTTTTCTTTTTGTGTGTTATCTTTACCAGGTTTTGATATCAGGATAATATTGGTCTCATAAAATGAGTTGGGAAGTATGGCCTCCTCTTCGATTATTTGGAAGAGTTTGAAAAGAATAAGTATTAAATCTTCTTTGAATGTTTGGTAGAATTCATTGGTGAAGCCATCTGTTCCTGGACTTTTACTTTTGGTAGGTTTTTGATAACTGTTTAAATTTCCATACTGCTGATCGGTCTATTTAGATTTTCCAGTTCTTCTTGATTCAGCCTAGGAAGGTTTATTTTTCTAAGTACTGGTTCATTTCTTCTAGGTTATTAAATTTGGTGTTATATACTTTTTAATAGTATTCTTATATGATCTCTTGTATTTCTACAGTGTCTATCATAATTTTCCCTTTTTCATCCCTGATTTTATTTGTGTCCTTTCTCTTTTTTTCTTTAGGGAGTCTAAGCAGGGGTTTGTCAATTTTAGTAACCTTCTCAAAGACCCAGCTCTTTGCTGCATTTATTTTTTCTATCATTTTTTTGTTCTTGTTTTCAATTTCATTGAATTCTGCTCTAATTTTGATGATTTCTTTTCTTCTGCTGACTTTAGGCCTCATTCATTCTTCCTTTTCTAGTTTTTTTTAAGATGAAGCATTAGGTTGTTTGTTTGGCTCATTCTTGTTTTTGGAGATAAGACCTGTAATGATATGAACTTTCCTCTATGACCACTTTGTTCATGTCCCTAAAAGTTTTGATATATCGTTATTATCATTATCATTCACATCTATGTATCCTTGATCTCGCATTTTTATTTCTTCTCTGACCTAGTTATTCTTTAGCAGATGTTTTTTTAATTTCCATTTATATGTGATTCTTTCCACTTTTTTTACAGTTGTTCTTTAATTCAAAGGCATTATGATCAGGGAATATGGTAGTATGATTTCAACCCTCTTATATTTGTTGAGGCTCTCTCTGGTCCCAGTATGTGGTCAATCCTTGAGAATGTTCCATGTGCACTAGGATAATGTATAAGCAGTTGTTTTAGGATGAAAGGCTCTGTAAATGTCAATAATGTCCAGTTGGTCGAATGTGTCATTTAAGGATGTTATTTCCCTATTGATTTTCTGTTTGGAGGATCTGTCCGTATCCGACAGTGGAGGTATTTAAGTCCCCTACATGATATTGTTTTGGTCTTTTTCTCCCCTTTAGTTCTTTGTAAATTGCTTTATATATTTCAGGGCTCACTGATTGAAAGCATAGATATTAATAAGTGTTGTGTCTTCTTGATGCATGACTTCCCTTTTATCATTATTAAAGCATCAATATCTTTCTTTATCTTTTTGATTTTGAAGTCTGTTCATCTGATATTAGTACCACTACTCCTGCTTTTTTCTGAATGCCATTTTTTTTGAAACATCATTTTCCACTCTTTTCACTTTGAGTATTTAATATTGTTCTTTTGGAGTGGGATGTGTCTCCCGGAAGCAGTATATGGTTGTTGGGTTCTTTTCTTTTTTCTTTTTTTTTTTTTTTTTTTTTTTTTTTTTTGATATAACCTACAACTCTGTGCCTTTTTATTGGTGAGTTCAGTCCATTTAAATTGAGGTGATTATTGCAATATGGAGGTCTTCTTGTAGCCATTTTTATCTTTTACTTCCTGGTAGTTTCAAAGTTTCCATTGCTTTCCTGTTTTTTTGTTCTGTTTTCTTTGCTTTGGTTGGCTTGGATTTTCCCTCTGGTTCTTCTTGTTTTTATGTATTATACTTCGGTCCTAAATCGTTGGTGTGTGGTACCATTACCAATATGAAAAGGATAGTTGTACATATTATATAGTCGTTCTATTTTCTTTCTGCATGTGCCTTATCTTCATTCCCCTTTGCTTAATTTTTGATCTTTGAATCCTCCCCTTTTCAGTCATTGTCTGTCTCAATTTGCCCCTATGTACACTGAACATTCATTACTATCCTGCTATGGCAAATCTCTTCTTATGCTTATAATGCCCTGTTTTGTAGTAAGGGTTGTACTCTTTTGCTTTTATCGCCTGCTAGTCCCCTTTCTTCTTAATTATATTTTTTCTTGTTTTTGTTTTGTTTTTTGTCATTTTGTTTAGGTGAACTGACCTCTGTCAGTATTTCTGTGGTGGCAGGCTTATAGTGGGAGGAATTCTTTCAAATTTTGTATGTCTGGAAAGGTCTTAATTTTCTCCTTTATATCTAAGGAGAATTTAAGCTGGATACATTATTCTGGGCTGGTAGTTCTTGCATTTAATGTTTGGAGTATTTGATTCCACTCCTTTCTGGGTTGTAAGGTTTATTGCTGAGAAGTCCGATGATAATCTAATGGGTTTTCCTTTATAGGTTAGTTATCATTCTTCTTTTCCCTGGCTGGCCCTGAGAATTCTGTGTTTGGTCATCGATTTTGATAATTTTTAATACGATGTGTCTTGATGTAGGCCTTTTTGGGTTGAGATCATGTTTTTTTTATTGACTTCTTGAACTTCCTTCCTTACATTTTGGGAAATTCTCGTCAACTATTTGTCTGAAAATGCTTTCTAATTCCTGTTCCTTTTCTTCCCCTTCAAGAATGCCCATTATTCTTGTTTCCTCTTCCTGATGGTATCAGCTTTCATTATTTTCATTCTTCTGTTTCTTCCTTCTTCCTTCTGATTTATTTCTAGATTTCTGTCTTAGATATCACTGAACCATTCCTCCATTTGGCTGACTCTATTTCCCCAAGCTTGTCATTTCATTTTTTTTAAACTCTTTCGGGTTGTTCTTTATCTTACTGAAGTCTAATCAGTTCTTTTTGAAGGTTTCATCTCCTTTCTAAAGAACTCAGTCTGCTCATTCTAGTTGTTTTTGTCAGTTCCTGAAAAATTGTTGATATGATTCATTTTGGATATCACTGAGTTTTTTCAGAAGTACCATTCTGAATTGTCTCTGTCATTTAAGTTGCCATATTTCTATGTCTGTAATCATTTCTGGCAATTTTCTCTTTCTCTCTGAAATGTCTTGTCACCTTGGTTGTTCATGGTGTCTAATGGTACTATTTCTCCACCTGGGCATTAATGGAAGTGTGTTCTTCTTCCTCCCCCCTCCCCCAAGAAAGATTTATTATTAATGGTCCCTAGCCTGTTGCAAGTAAGGTGTTTTTCTTTAGTTTCCAGTAGATGGTATCTAAGCCTCTCGGATCTCTGCTTTATATAAAGCAGTTAAGTTAATATCTTCCCCCACTCCCTTATAGATGTTTAATCATGCTCTCTACCCTCAGCTTAGTTCCTGTCAGTGTTATTGAAGGCTTCGGTAGTGCTTGCTCAGATTCCCCTGGGGATCTCGGGAGGTATGGGGGAGGGCCTTCTTTGGGTTGGGGGTTGGAGGCTGCCATTTCGCCTCGGTTTGCAAACTGCAGCGTAAACATGAACCATTGTTTCTCTGCCGTCCCCACTTTCTGCCATCCCTATTTCTTTGCCTTCTGCCCTGATGATTCTGGCACTGCTGCCAGCTGCACGGAGCTCATGCACTCTCAGGCAGGGCTGTTCAGGAATCGCTGCTCCTTCTTTCCCTTCCGCTCCTCCTACAGGGACCCTGGGTGCAAGATGCAGCTTCTTTGTTCTCCCAGTCCCACCACCAACACCAGGTTTGTGACTTGTTGGTAGCAATTATATGCAGATTCCCACTGCTCAGACATGCTGGTGTACAGTTTGGGTGTTTTTGTTGAGTTCTTAGGGGTTCACTTATTGTTGTTTCAAGGGAGATTAATTTGGAATGTCTCTCATGCTGCCAGTTTAATCCAATCTGTCAAAATACTTATTTTAAATAATTATAAGCTTAACAATATAGTATTAGTCTTGTCATGAACTAAAAGTGGGGGAAAATACTACAAGGTTTAAGCTTTGAACTTAGAAAGTAAAACATAATATTTAATCAAAAAAACTCTCGTTTTCTTCCTATATCCAACAAAGGTTTTATTAAGAGAGTCTGTCACTCGTTAGAAAAATAAATAAGGGTTGAATTCTGCATTCAAGGAAATTAAAAATAAGGAATGAAAAGATATATTAAGAATATTAGTTACTATAGGGAAGATGTGATTCATTATGAGAATAATGCAGCTCCATTGTGTGAGAGGTGGTTGGGATGGTGAGGTAGAATTTAAGTAGTGTAAGAGAAGAGTCAGATAAGTGAAAGTCATTTCAGGAAGACGTGATTGCATCACAAGCTACATCTAGAAGGACTAGCATAAAAAAATAGCGTAGTATAACCACACTTCTACTTGCCTACTATTGGACTCTACATTTTAAGCTCCCTTCTGAGTAAAACTAGAACATATTATTTTATATATCACAACAGACCTGGGTTAATACCTACATAAAATAGGGTACACAATAAATGTTTATTGAATTACAATGCAAAATAATTTGGTAACAACTTATGTTTGGTGCCAAATTTAAATGTTATGTTAATGAATGTGGACTTTGTTAATGGTTAGCAGGGAGTTCTTGCCAAAGAGAATAGCATGAAAGGAGAGGTTATGTTGCATTTACCATAGCAGCAGTGTGTCCATCTGACTAGAAAGGCCTTGAAATTAGGGAGTGTGTGCTGGAAAATGGGAAGGAAGTGATCAACTTAAGAAAACATTGCGAAAGAAAAATCAATGAAGTTCATTGATGTGGGGGGAGGGGGGCAAGATGAGAGAGAGGGAGGAAAGAGGGAAGGAGACGAAGGGAAAGAGAAAGAGAGAAGGAACAAAAATGATTGATTGGACAACTCTGAGGATTCAAGAGTTGATGAAATGAATAACACTTAACTTGTATTAAGTTAGAAGTAGAAATACCAGTTTGAAAATGCTATCATAGCTGAAAATAGAATTTAAAGTTCCATAAATAACATGTAGAAATGGGGGTGAGGCGTGGAAGGCTTGAGTGAAAATACTATGAAGAGAGAACTTGAGAGGAATGATTTACACATTGTTCTTATACTGTAGCCTAACATGCTTTCTTTTTTTCTCCATAGGCTTGCAACCCTAAATATTCAGACTATGACAAAACGGGCTCTATTTGTGCAAGTGGAAATATCAATGACACTTTGACCCAGTACCGATGGCTGATTAAGGCACCCACTGGCGCTGATGGTGTAACAAGCCCATGAAAGAAGTGGAGTTTGGACAACCTATTTACATCATCCAAGATGATCACTCTAGACTCCATAATGATTTTCAACCTGGCATCCAGAGTGCAGTGTGCAGCTCGAGCTGTGAATTGCCGATGGCAATGAAGGCCTGGAACTGATGAGCCCTAGGTTTAACCATCAGTAGAGAAGAAGGTAATACTTTTGCCATTTTCACATTGAAGATTACAGGACTACCACGTAATATTATAAATGTTTAATTTCTGGTTATTCTTTTCAAATACTCCCATGTTAGTCCATAAACTCATAAGTACTGAAAATTAACCATTGTTTTGATATTCATTAGAAAACAAATATTCATTAGAATTATTCATTAGAAATAATCATTAGAAAACAAATATTTTCATACCACATTTTAAAATTACCAAATTCACATTGCCAGAGTGTTTTGCGCCATATAACAGCTTTATGCTGGCAATAAGAAAAATAAGGCAAAATTTCTGTCCTTGAGGAGTTCGTTACCTCAAGTTGAGGACACAGACAAAATTTTAGTCTTGGATGGGGCACAGAAATGCAAAAGTAGTAATGACACGAAGTGGTTCAGGAAAATTTCATCAAAAGAGGAGATGGCTTAATCTGAATCTTAAAACAGGAGAAAAAAAATCATGAGAAATGATTCATTAGACATATGAAAATAACATGGAACATTCTTGAAAACTATAAGCAGAGAAATGGGAGAGTCATATGAGAGGAAAGAGGGAAAATCATGAAATGAAGCAAATGGTATGCCAAGGGTCACATCTAGACAAGTCAGCTCATATGCAAGGCCAAAGACACTCTGAGCTAGTTGTTGGATTGAGTAGGAGTTGCTGGAGACAAAAGAGAAAGGACGTCTAGGTAGAGAGGTACTTATGAGTGCCCAGATTCTTGTTATGAGGGAGGTTGTATTCAGGGCTGGATCCTAAATACTTTGGGGGTGGAGAATAAGGATATGGTTAAAGATAACAATGAAAAGACAGGAATTCTGCTTTGTAAATCAATCCTTTCACTCTGCATAAGGATATTTTAAAATAACTGTCTATTATAAGATTCTACTTCTAAAACTTCCATTTTGTATACAGCTTTCAAAGCATAATTGCATAAATAAAGTTAATGTACCACCTCCGCCATTATATAGTAAGGAGAAATATTTGTTGATAATATTGTGTATAGTAAACATGCTCTTTGATTAGGATTAAATAAATGATATATTTTAATTAAAACAAAACTATTGTGTTGGTGCCGGAAAATTAAAACAATTCCTTTAAAATGAATCCCTTCTTAATAAAACAGATAGCCTAGATGCTGACGACTGCTCCAATTTCATTGCTATCTTAATGAATCCTATTTCCTCCTGTTTTGTACAAACAGAAAGGAAGTTAATATATTACCTAGGTCTCTTAAAATTGTAATTTAAAATCTTGATCCCCTCATGATATTAAAATGAAAATGTCACAATCTCTTAAAGTGAACATTAAGGAAAATTTCATGTCAAATTCCTTGAGAGTCACTGAGAGATAAATAGATGATATATTAGATGATAGATGATAGATGATAGACAGAGATAATTGGTGATGATGATAGATGATTAGATGATGATGATGATGATGACGATGATGATGATGAAAGATGATAGACAGATAATAGATGATTGATAGCTATAATAGATTATAGATGAGACAGAGAGAAAATGAGTTATAATTTAAAATACATATATATAAGAATTATATATGGAGAGAAAACATATACATTTTACTCTCTGATTCTTAAGAGACATAGCTTTTGTTTTTTTTTTTTTTTTAAAAGAGCACATTTTTAGTTTTATTTGCTTATAAGTAATGTATGTTTTATAACTAGTCATATTATTTTCTAGGTTAAAACATCAAATTCACTCAATAAAATACATTCTTTTTTTCTATTGGCTTCAATCATCTTCTTACTGTGTCTGTACACACTTTGTTGATATAATCATAATCTAGAATGACCAGCACATATTAAATCAAATGAACAACAACTGTTGTTTTTCAAACTTTATAAAATACCCAAAATGTTAAGAAGTGGACACTAAATTGTCTGCTGCGATTTATTCTCACACCATCTTTTTCTGCTTCCTTATGTTATCTACTCTCAGCAATGCCCTTAGTCCAAAGAGAATTTTAAAGCACACAGAAAATTATAGTGCCTATTTTAAAAAGTATTTTCAGGTGTTTTCTATTATCTCCTTTTAGCATAAATATGTTCATTTTAGGTCTTTGTCAGCCCCAGGTTGCCAGGATAGTGGGAGCAGAGCCATTCTCAGCTAAGTTGCGCTACATGGCCCCGAGGACCCAGAGCATAGAAACCTTGTCAAGCTCACAGTCATGATGCCACACACAGATGGTAGGTACCTTGGATAAGCAAATCCATGGAGTGGTTTGGGTTCCTCATTACCTGGTTTATAACCAACCAGACAATAAGAGCTCAGTTTGCAACTTGAACTTCAAGCCTTTCTGCTTCAACTGTTTCTGATTTCTTTCTGCCTATTTTTTAAAGTCTGACAATTTAAGCATTCTCTAAAATTAGATAAATTTAAAAGATGTCCAAACACTATGAAACAAAACATTAACATGCTAGCTTTTATGAAATAGCACAAATGTGTCTTCAAAACTCTTGAACTTGGACTTACAGTAAAGCATTTTAGTATCTCTATGCTCACCTCAACATGTATTTGCTATTTCATAACTTTAGTTTTATAAAATCCCTCCCCAATATTTATTACAATCACACTAAGACATTTCCTAGGCAATAAAATGAAATTTAAAATGCAACTAATAGCATTATATATTTGTGTTCACTTTCTCTGGGTCCAGAAGTGTGGCCAGGATTTGTGAGCCAATAACTTTATCCGGAATTTATGAACATTTCCCCATATACAGAAGACATTTTCAAGTTAGAGTCCACTCCACTTATACCTGAATAAATTGTTAATAGTAATTTTATTATTTGATTGTTAGTTATATGTTAAGTAACTAAGGGAAAAACAACAACAACAACATTAGGGACTGTTAGGAACTACACAGTAGAATCTACCTCCCAATAGGAAAAGGATGTCATTCTGCTTTGTCTGCTTATTACAAATTCAAGTTTGTGTTGGTGGAGAGTGAGGGTGTGTGAACAGGAATCTGTATCCCCTTGTTTTATAGCATAACATTGGTCAACACTTGACTACCCTATCTCTAGGCTCATTTCAGATATGTAACTCAGGGGTGCAAACAGCTGAGGAGAGACCCGTCAGGTGAAAAAAAGACCTATAACAGTAAAAGAATAAAGTGTGAAAGAGTCAAATAATATCTTTAGTATCATTATGAATATAGCTTTAATGTTCATTCCCAGTACCCTCAGGGTCTTAGGACACCACTTCAATAAATCACTGCTCTACGGTATTTTATAAGACTTGTCTTCTCAAGAGAATAAAGAAAATATAATGTTCTAAGTCCTTCGCTATTAGTGAGAATGGTAACAACAATTACAATTTCTTGTAGGCATGCTTCCCATGATCTCCACTAAAGAACTTTCCAACTTTGAGCTCACCCTCAGTCCTGATGGCCAAAGGATCGGAAACCACAGTGCTCGAACCTTTTGGATTATACTGAAGTGAAGACCCATTATGGTTTTTGACTGATGTTACAAAAAATCCAGAAATAGTTGAAGAGATGTATCCTTACCAGTACAGCTCATCTATCAGAGGTTCTAGTACCTTACGATTCTACCAAAACCTGAACCTAGAGGCCTGTTTGTGGGAGTTGTTAGCTACTATGACATGTCAGAACTTCTCACTGACTGTGGGAGGCCACCATTGGAACAGATGGACAGGTATGAATTTTTAACATCTGAGCTTCGTTCATTTGTGAACCAATTGATTTTGTTTGGTTACATAGATTTGGACTAAATCCCAACTCCAGTTTTTCATCTTGGTGATGTAGGTCATTAGGTACAAGAGATACCAAATAATTGGTATAGGTGGTGTGAAAATCTATGTCTATTTTTTGGAACAATGTATCAAAATATATGTATTTTTTAGCAATGCTCCAACTCTGCTCTGATATTAAAATATCCAAATACTAATTACTCTTCGAAGTATACACGATCATTTTTTGTAGATACCAGTGATGTACCACTAATCATCTAGTTAAGAATTTATGGGGTCAGTCTAGTTTTTCTCCTTCCTTACATCTTTCTTCTACCCCTATCTTCTATCTTTCTCTTCTATCCCATTTCTCGTTCTTGTCTTTCTAGTTTTCTTCTCTTTCTTCCCTCCCTGCTTCATTTCTCCATCACTAATATAGTCAAAAGTATTTTTCATTGAAAGCTCATTATTATTTCTACTTACAATCAACGTTTCACCTTCATACACAGACAGACATTAACTCATAAAAATACACACACACAGTCCTCCCCATTCCATTTATCAACAAAGTTGTTAAAAAAGATAAGGAAGGTCTTCATTAGTGGTGTATAATAGAGAATATAAATTATGTAGGGTGTTAGTTTAGAATTGTAGTAAATATTGAACTAAAGCAATGCTCTGTTCTAGCAGGACTGAACAAAGAGTTTATATAAATAGGCTCATACATTACTGTGTTGAATCATAATCAGGATATATGATTTTTTTTTAATATTTAGCCAAGGTGAAGCTAGATTTTTTTTGTTCTATATTCCTAAGTATTAAAATATAAAACAAATAGTAGCAAAAGAAAAGTAGGATAACTCACTATCACTTTCATCATTAGAGCAAAGCTGTAAAACTTTAGCAAGTTTAGCTGGTGTCAATGTTGAATGGCATCCATGTATTATGTCTGGGAACTTTTGGACCCAAAGTGTAATGGGACATTATTTCAACCATCTCCTCTAGAAGCAGCAAAATATTCAAAAATTTGCATATATTAATAAAAATATCAACATAAGAACACCAAGAGAAAGACAGTGTGGAACAGTGGAACTATTCCAACCTGCACACTAGAATCAAGCAAATGTAGACTTAAATTTGGCTCCAATATTTCTAGCTATGTGTCCTCCAGCAAATTACTTAAGCCCTCATAAGTGTACTTCCTCAGGTTCCTCTTTCCAACCTGTCTTTACTGCCTGAAAAAAAAAAATGAAAGAAAAGTCCTATCCCCAAAATAAAAAATAAAGACTCATTAACAAACTTAGTTCAACCTTTTTCTTTATATTAAAAGATCTCTGGTTACTTTAGCTCTTTCTCCACAGACTTTTTTTTTCAATTTGTTATTTAATCAATCCTTTTCTTTCTTGTCATTCTTGTCTCAGGATCTTTCTTATGTCTCAGGATCTATTTGCATAAACAAAAATTAGCTATAGTCATAAGAATAGATTGTTCTAGCTTCTTATTAAAGACACTGTACCATGGACCTTCTCTGTGGCTCTTATTCTAGTTTATAGTCTTGTTTTCATTCTCAAGAATGTTTTCTATCTTCTCTGGCAGCATTTT
Organism: Eonycteris spelaea; assembly: GCA_003508835.1. Lineage (NCBI taxonomy): Eukaryota > Metazoa > Chordata > Mammalia > Chiroptera > Pteropodidae > Eonycteris > Eonycteris spelaea. Next base: position 977,914 of record PUFA01000286.1, on the reverse strand, counting down.
TCCACCTTTTACATATGCAACCTAGATAGCATGCTCGAGTGAAAAACCTGCACTTACCTGCGTAAGCCTTATCCTGTTATGCACGCCCAATGTATCGAGGGTATTTTCAAAACAAATTCTGCCATTTACTGTGTTCATCTTCTCCGGCCAAATCTCACTAATCTAATAGTACTAACAATGACAATAATGATGATAGCATTTAATTATTGTTTCATATGTGCCTGCCATTCTTCTATTTTACATATTTCTACATATTTCTATCCTCACAATAACACTCTGAGAAAAGTACTAATTTTGTCCCATTTTTAGAGATGAGAAAGCTGAAGCAATGAGATTTCAAATAACTTGCCCATGTTCATGTCTTTATAAGCCTGTGCTCTTAACGAAATCATGGTACCTTAATGGACATTTAATTGAATTAAAATGTCATTTAAATTTGGCGAATGTGAGAAATGGATATGGTCACAAATGCAATTGCAAGAAAGGCAAATACACTTTTCCTTTGTTTCTGGGTACAAGAATTGCTGCCCAACAGCAATTCATTGAAAATGCTGTACCAGATTATATCCCCACCTACTGTTGGTAAAATTTTCAAATGCATGTCCTAATAGTGGACTATAGGCTTTATCTGAGCACAAGAAGATCAGATTGAAAATGAAAAAACCATACTTTATAAGACAACACCTGAACACTGTTTTGGTGAACACATTCTACTTTAGAATTTCATGACCTGTAGTAAAAATTGGCAAGAAATAAAGGTAAATAATGGGAACATGGGCTAAATGCTCTTCATAGCTGCTTCATAGATTGACCACTTCATTAAACAAAAAGGAAGCCAATTGCTAATCTAGTACTATTTTTCCTCTAATTCCACACAGACCTGGTCATTTCCATGTTAATTTCCTTTTTTGCTAGTCCTTTCCTTTTTTATTTTTTAACAGTTTAAGACAGATATATATTTATACTGTGTGTCCACCTCCCATTGTTTAGATTTCTTTCTGTCACCAACATATTTGACGCCCTTGACCCCATTTACCTATCCCTCACCTCTTCCTGCTTGGTAACTAGTCTATTGTCCATATCCATGAGTCTCTGTTTGTCTGTCCTATTCATTTTGGTGCTTTTAGGTTTATATACCACATATAAGTGATATCATATGTTTTTTCAACTTTTTTTGTCTGGCTTATTTCACTTAGCGTAATTATCTCGAGGTTCATCTAGGTCGTTGCAAATGGCAGTATTTCATCTCTTCTTATGGCTGAGTAAATATTCCATTGTAGTATATTGATCCAAAGCCTCTTAGCCATGTCATTATCGTAGGACACTTCAGTTGCTTCCATGTACTGGCCACTGTGAATAAAGCTGCTATGAACATTGGTGTGCAAGTATCTTTTTGGATATGAGTTTTCAAAGTCTTTGGGGTAAATACCCAGCAGAGGATTGCTGATCATATGGGTAGATCAATTCTTAGTTTTTTGACACCTCCATACTGTTTTCCAGATTTGCTGTACCAATTTGCAGTCTCACCAGCAGTGTATGAAGGGTTCCTTTTTCGCCACATCCTCTCCAACATTTGTTATTACTTGTCTGTTGATTATAGCCATTCTAACAGGTGTGAGATGGTATCTCATTGTGGTTTTGATTTGCATTTCCCTAATAGCTGCGATGTTGACCATCTTTTCATATATTTGTTGGCCATTTGTATGTCTTCTAGAGAAGTGTCTGTTCAAGCCTCTGCCCATTTTTTGATTGAATTGTTGTTTTTTGTTATTATTGAGTCGTTATGAGTTCTTGTATATTTTGGATATTAGGCCCTTATCAGAGGCGGTGTTGCTTGCAAATATATTTTCCCATTTGGGTTGTCTCTTTACCTTGTTGATGGTTTCTTTTGCTGAGCAGAAGCTTTTTAGTTGATGTAGTCCCATTTTATTTATTTTTGCTTTTACTTCCCTTGCCTTTGAGGTCAAATTCATAAATCCTCTTTAAGCCAAGTCCTTGAGTTTCATTCCTATGTTTTCTTCTATGCATTTTATTGTTTCAGTCTTATATTCAGGTCCTTAATCCATTTTGAGTTAATTTTGGTGTTGGTGATAGACAGCAGTCTAGGCATATTTCTTTTGCTGATGGTTTTCCAGTTTTCCCAGCACAATTTATTGAAGAAGCTTCCTTTCTCCACTGTATGTTTTGGCTTTCTCATCAAAACTTATTTGCCCATATAAATATGGTTTATTTTGGACTCTTGATTCTGTTCCACTTGTCCGTGTGTCTGTTTTTCTGCCAATACCATCTATTTTGATTGTTGTCACTTTGTAGAATACCTTGAAGTCAGGCAAAGTGATGCCTCCAGCCATCGTTCTTTTTGACTCAGGAGTGCTTTGGCATTCGGGGTCTTTTGTTTTCCCATACAAATTTAATGAAATTTTGTTTTCTATTCCTTTTTAAATGCCAATGGGGTTTTGATAGAATTGCATTAAATCTGTATAATGCTTTAAATTATGGTCGTTTTAACTATGTTGATTCTTCCAATCCAAAACATGAAATATTTTTCCATTTCTTTGTATCTTCTTCAATTTCTTTTTAATACAGGTTATAGTTTTTCATTATATAGGTCCTTCACATGTTTCATTAAATTTTATTCCTAGGTATTTTATTCTTTTTTTGCAATTGTGAAAGGAATTATTTTTTCACTTCTTTTTCTGACACTTCATTATTAGATATAGGAACGCTATGGATTTTTTGAACGTTGATTTTGTACCAGAAACTTTACTGTATTTGCTTATTGTTTCTAGTAGTGTTTTTGTGGAGGTCTTTAGGGTTTCTATGTAGAGAATCATGTCATCCACAAATAGTGACAGTTTGACTTCTTCATTATCTATTTGGATGCTCTTTATATCTTTCTCTTGCCTGATTGCACTCTCTAGGACTCCAATGTTATCTTGAATAAAGAGTGGCGATAGTGGACAGCATTGCCTTGTTCCTGATCTTAGAGAAAAGGTTTTTAGTTTTTCACCATTCCGTATAATGTGGCTGAGGCTTTGTCATAGATGGCCTTTATTATGTTAAGGTTACTTTCCTTCTATACGATTTTGTTAAGTGTTTTTGATCATAAATGGATTTCTGTATCTTGTCGAAGGCTTTTTTCTGCATCTATTGATATGATCATATGATTCTTATGTTTTAATTTGTTTATGTGGTGTATTCACATTAATCGATTTGTATATGTTGAACCATCCCTTGTGCTTCTGGGATGAAGCCCACTTGATGCGGATGTATAATCTTTTTAATATGTTGCTGTATTTGGTTTCCTAGTATCTATTTAGGATTTTTGCATTGCATTCATGAGAGATATTGGTCTGTAGTTTTTCTTTTTGTGTGTTATCCTCAGTTCAGGTTTTGGTATCAGGGTACTATTGATCTCATTAAAATGAGTTGGGAGTATTCCTCTCTTCAATTCTTTGGAAGAGTTTGAGGAGAAAAATTATTAAATTCTTTGAATGTTTTGGTAGAATTCACTGGTGAAGCCATCTGTCCTGAACTTTTACTTTTTGGTAGGTTTTTGATAACCATTTCATTCAACTGTTTGATTGGTCTATTTAGATTCCAGTTCTTCTTGATGACAGTCTAGGAAGCTTGTATTTTACTAAGTACTTGGTCCATTTTTCATAGGTTATTTAAATTTTGTGTTAGTATTAGCTTTTTCTATAGTATCTTATATGATCCCTTTGTATTTCTACAGTGTCTGTAGTAATTTCCCCTTTTTCATCCCTGATTTTATTGATTTGTATCCTTTTCTCTTTTTTTCATTAGTGAGTCTAGCCAGAAGGTTTGTCCATTTTATTGACCTTCTCATAGAAAACCAGCTCTTTGTTGCATCTATTTTTTCTATTGTTTTTTTGTTTGTTTGTTTTCAATTTCATTGATTCTGCTTCTAATTTTGATGATTTCCTTCCTTTTGCTGACTTTAGGCTTGCATCTGGTCTTTCTTTTTTTAGTTTTTTTAACACGAAGCAGTTTGGTGTGTTTATTCCAGGTTCATTCTTGATTTTGGGAAATAGGTCCTGTAATGATATTAAACTTTCTTCTTATAACTGCTGTTTTGCCATGTTTCAAAAGTTTAATTATGTTGTATTATCATTATCACTCATTTCTATGCTTGATTTCTCTTTTTTATTTCTTCTTTGTAGCATGTTGTTTTCATCTCCATATATTTGTGGTTCTTTCTGCTTTTCTTTTTTGCAATTTCTAGTTTCAGAAGCATTATGATTCAGGGAATATGGTAGTGTGATTTCAACCTCTTATATTTTTTGAGGCTCTCCTGGTGTCCCAGTATTGTGGTCAATCCTTGAGAATGTTCCATGTTGCACTAGAGATGAATGTAAAAGCAGTTGTTTTAGGATGAAAGGCTCGTAAATGTCAATAATGTCCAGTTTGATCGAATTTGTGTCATTTAAGGATGTTATTTCCCTATTTGATTTTCTGTTTGGAGGATCTGTCCGTATCCGATAGTGGAGTATTTAAGTCCCCTACTATGATATTGTTTTGGTCTTTTTTCCCCCTTTAGTTCTATTCCATAATTGTTTTATATTATTTTTGGGGCTCCCTGATTGGAAGCATAGATATTAATAAGTGTTATGTCTTCTTGATTGCATGATTCCCTTTATCATTATAAAGCATCAATATCTTTCTTTATCTTTTTTGATTTTGAAGTCTGTTTGCATTCGATATTATACTGCTACTCCCACTTTTCTCTGAATGTCATTTGCTTGAAATATCATTTTCCACCCTTTTACTTTGAGTCTGTATTTGTCTCTGAACTGAGATGTTTCTCCTAGAGGCAGCATATTGTTGGGTTTTGTTTTTTGATCCAATATGCAACTCTTGCCTTTTTATCTTTTTATTGGTGAGTTCAGTCCATTTACATTTAGGTGTGATTATTGTAATATGGGTTTTCTTATAGCTATTTTATCTTCTGCTTTTCTTGTAGCGCTCAATATTTCCATTGCTTCTTTGTCCTTGGTTTTCTGTTTTCTTTAATTTTGGTTGTTTTTTGTGGGTTTTCCCTCTGGTCCTTCTTGTTTATGTTATATACTTTAGTTAGTTCTGATCTTTGTGTGTGGTTACCATTACGAAATGTCATGGTAGGTATATGTATACAGTTCATTTTCTTCTGCACATGCCTTATTCTCCATTCCCTTTGCAAATATGGACTTTGAATCCCCCTTTTCAGTCACTGTTGGTCTCAATTTGTCCTGTATGTGTGCTGTACTTTCATTACTATCTTGCTGTAGCAAATCTCTTCTTATCGTTTAAGCTTATAAAGCCCTGTTCTTAGTAAGGGTTGCACTCCTCTGCTTCTCTTGCTTTGCTAGTCCCCTTACCCCTATTTATGGTTTGTTTTTTTTTTTCTTTTTGTCATTTTGTTTTTCGGTGAGCTGACCCCTTTCAGTATTTCCTGTAATGCAGAGCTCATAGTGAAGAATTCCCCCATTTTTGTATGTCTGGAAATTTCTTTAATTTCTCCTTCATATCTAAAGGAGAGCTTAGCTGGATATATTATTCTTTGGCTGGTAGTTCTTGCATTTAGTAGTTTGAATATTTTGATTCCACTTTCTTTCTGGCTTGTATGGTTTGTGCTGAGAAGTCCAACAAATAATCTCACAGGTTTTCCTTTATAGGTTACCATCTTCTTTTTCCCTGGCTGCCCTGAAAATTCTCTTCTCATTGATTTTTGATAATTTTAATACAATGTGTCTAGGTGAAGGCCTTGGGTTGAGATAATTGGATATTCTGTTGACTTCTTTGAATTCTAAGCTTCAGCTCCGTTCTTACATTTGGGAAATTGTCGTCAACTATTTGTCTGAGATGCTTTCCTAATTCCTGTGTCCTTTTCCTCCCCTTCAAGAATGCCCACTATTCTTGTTTCCTCTCCTGATAGTATCAGCTTTCATTATTTTCATTCTTCTGTTTTCTTCCTTCTTCCTTCTGATTTATTTCTAGATTTCTGCTTCATATCAACTGATCCTTTCTCCATTTGGTCAACCCTATTCCCAAACATGCTATTTTCATTTTTCAACTCTTGCTGGGTGTTCTTCATCTCCAGAAGTTCTATTGGTTCCTTTTAGGGTTTCATCCTCTTGCTAAAGAACTCATTCTGTTTACTCATCTAGGTGTTTTTTCAGTTCCTGAAATTGTGATATGAATTGTTTTGGATCTCATTGAGTTTTTTCAGAAGTACCATTTCTGAATTCTGCTGTCCTGTAAGTTGCATATTTCTATGTCTCTAAGCTTATTTTTCTGGAGATCTGTCTCTTTCTTTCTGAGATGTTTTGTCACCTTGTTGTTTATGGTGTCTAATGGACTATTTATCCACCTGAGCATTAATAGAAGTGTATTAGCTTTTTTCCAGGAAGATTTATTATATAAAGGTCTCTCGTTAACCTGCCGCAAGGAAGGTGTTCTTTTGGTTTCCAATAGGTGGGCATCTAAGCCTCTTGGATCTCAGTTTTTATATAAAGTCTTAATAATGCACTTTTTTTTATATATGCATATTCAATCATGCTCACTACCTCAGTCTCAGTCCCTGTCTGTGTTAATGACAGTTTTGGTAGTGTTTGCTCCGATTTCTCCTGGGGCTCTGTGGTGTTAGGTCTCAGAGTACATGGGCATAAGGGCTTTCTGGTTGGGGAATGGGGGACTGTGGCTCATCCTGCGATTTTTGTAAATGTGTCTGGTCAAACATCAACTGTTATTTCCCTGCCATTCCCACTTCTCCTCCATCCCCACTTCTCTGCCTTCTCTTGATGACTAGGCACTGCCACGGCCGCCTGTGTTCACAGGTCTTCTAGGCAGGACTGTTCAGGGAACTCACCACACCTTCTTCTCCTCACCCTCCTCCTACAGGGAGCTCCAGCTGTGAGAAGGTAGCTTCTTTGTGTCTCCCATCCACCATCCGACACTGGGGATTCTGACCTGCGGTAGCTCTTATACACAGATCCCCTGCTCAGACGTCTGTTGTGCACTTGGGTGTTTTTTGTTTTGTTGAGGCTTTAGAGTTCAGCTTATTATTGTTTCAAGAGAATTGATCTGGGAACGTCTCTCCCACTCCACCATGTTTCTGACATCACTCTCCCTTGAATTTTTAGTCTTCTAGACTTGGATACTTAGATCAAACAATCACTGTGCACACACATCTTGCCAAATGGTAATTGCTACTGCCAGAAACAGATATAGATTTTTTTTCTTTGTGTTTTAGTAGCTATAAATATAGCCATGACATATTGCCAAGTCTTTGAATTTTTCATTGTGATTAAAAGCTATTTCTAATGCATTCTGAAAGGCTTGTCTGCCTTCCCTAACCTCCTACATTCACATATTTAACTTTGTAAGAAAAAGTGACCAAACTAAAAGAATCACCTGCAATATCCAGAATATTTTGTGTTAACAGGAAATGAAATGTTAAGTTTTTTTTGTTTTTTGTTTTTGCAGTTTGACTATAGCTAATTGACTATAGACTATAGTCAATAGACTATTGACTATAGACTATTACTACTTTTGCCAACTGATTCATTTAACATTCATAAATTAAAGAAATATTTAATGAACACAACTCCAGGCCAGGAACATATAAGATACCTGGTAAGGACACCAGATGCAGAGCTTACACTTGAATAAAATAGATTATAAGATCAAATCATCACTCTTAAAAAAGGTCAGAATTTTACTTGCAAGAAAAAGAAATATGGAATCTCTTTAATAATATTTAATACTAAAATAATTTTTGTAGTTATGTTTTCTATTTACTTAGATTTTTATTTTTTTCTATTAGAGTTAACATTCAGTGTTATTTATATTAACTTCTAGTGTACAGCAGAGTGGTTAGATATTTATATAATTTATGAAGTGATCCCTCAATAAGTCTAGTACCTACCTGGCATTGTACATAGTTATTACAGTATTATTGACTAGATTCCCTATGATGTATTTTACATACTCATGACTATTTTATAACTTTATAATCCCTTTACTTTTTCACCCGTTCCTCCACCCACCCTCCCATCTGGCAACCGTCATCCGTTCTCTCTGTGTCTATGAGACACTTTCTGCTTTGCTTTTTTCATTTATTCTGTTCCTCAGATTACCCATACAAGTGAAATTATATGGTATTTGTCTTTCCCTGTCTGACTTAATTCACTTATCATAATAGCCTCTAGGTCCAACTGTGTTGTCCCAAATGGCAAGATTTCATAATTTTTATGGTCAGTAATATTTCATTGTATATATGTACTGCTCTCTTTTTATCTAGTTATCTACCGATGGACAGTGAGGTTCCATCCATATCTTGTTTATTGTAAATAATGCTGCAAAGAACTAAATAAAATGGAGACAAGCAATCAACCAGATATTGGTTATAAGGATGCTCAATGAACTTAGGGAAACAATAAATTAACTCAGTGAGAATTGAATCAGCGATTTGGAAGACAAGGTAGCAGAAAACAATCAGAACAGCAAAATAAACAAGAACCAAAAAAACAAGAGGATAGTTTAAGGGACCTCTGGGACAACATCAGGTGTACCAACAGTTGCATCACAAAGTTATCAGAAGGAGAAGAGAAAATGCAAGGGATTGACAATACATTTGAAGAAATAATGATGAAAAACTTTCCCAACCTTGCAAAGGAAATAAACATGCAACTCCAGGGAGCCCAGAGAATCCCAAACAGGATGAATCCAAAAAGGCCCACACCAAACTACATCACATTAATAGGCCAAAAGTTAAAGACAAAAAGAGAATTTTTAAAGTAGCAAGAGAAAAGCAGTTAGTTATGTACATGGAAACTATCATAAGACTATCAGCTGATTTCTCAAAAGAAAATTTTCAGGACAGAAGGGATTGGTACAAATTTTCAGTGATGAAAAGCAAGAACCTGCAACCAAGATTAAAAAGGAAGGCTATTATTTAGAATGGAAGGAGAGATAAAGAGTTACCCTGACAAGAAGCTAAACCAGTATTACAAAAAAAAAAAAAAAAAAAAAAAAAGTTGAAGGGACTTTTCTAAGTGGAAAAGAAACAAAAAATATATAAACAAGAAAAAATAGAAAAGAAAAAAATCTCATTGACAAAGGAAAACACTCATTAAAAGCAGTGGATCAGCCAACTACAAATCTAGTATAGAGGTTAAAAGGTAAAAGTAAGATTATGTAAAATACAGTGATAAGGGATACACACAAATACACACAAAAGAAGTAAAAAATAATGACAAAAAACAAACATTGAAGGGGTGACTAAATATTGTATTTATTTTAGAATACGTTTAAACTTAAGCAACCATTAATTTAAAAGAGACTGCTATAAATATAGCTTGGTATGTATGAAGCACATGGTAACTACAAACCAAAAATCTACAAGAGAATACAAGGAATGAAGAGAAATGAATCTAAACACAACGCTACAGAAAGTCATCATCATACTAGAAAAGAGAGCAAGAGAATAAGAAAGGAACAGAGAAGAACTACAAAATCAATCAGAAAACAATAAAATGGCAATAACTACATACTTCTAAATAATCACTTTAAATTTAATCAAACTAAATACTCCAGCCATACACTGTAGAGTGGCTGAAAGGATAAAAAGAAAAAGAAAAGAAAAAAGACCATACATATACTGTCTATAAGAGATACACTTCAAATTGAAAGATACAAACAGACTAAAATTCAAGGAATAGAAAAAGATAATTCATGGAAATGGAAATAAAAATTTGGGGTAGCAATTCTTATATTAGATAGAATATAGACTTAAACAGAGACTGTAACTAGAAACAAAGCAGGGCATTTCATAATGATAAAGGGATCAATTCAAAAAGAGGATATAATTTTTGTGAACATCTACTCACCCAATGTAGGAGCACCAAAATATATAAAGCAAATATTGACAGAAATGAAGGGAGAGATCCACAATAATAGTTCTGGACCTTAACATAAATGAATGGATCACCCACACAGAAAATCAACAAGGTAGTAGTGGCTTTAACAACACATTAAACCAGATGAACTTAATTTTTTAGGGCATTTCACCCAAAAGCAGCAGACTATACATTCTTTTCAAGTGCACATGGAACATTCTAAAGGATAGATCATATGGGGCTACAAAACAAGTCTCAATAAATTTAAGAAAATGGAAATCATACCAAGCATCTTCTTCAATCACAGTGGTGTGAAACTAAAAATTAGTTACCAGATAAAACAGGAAAAACACACAAGCATGGAGGCTAAATAACATACTACTAAACAATGAATGGGTTAACAACAAGATCAATAAAGTCATCAAAAGAGACCTTGAGGCAAATGAAAAAGAAACCACAATGAGCTAAAATCTGTGAGACACAGGAAAAGCAGTTCTAAAAGGAAAATTTATAATGATACAGGTCTACCATAACAGACAAGAAAATTCTCAAATGATCAATCTAATCTTATAACTAAAGGAACTAAAAAAAAGAAACAAAGCCCCCAAATTTCTAACAAACTCATACAACATAACACCAAAAAAACCCCAAACTATCCAATTTAAAAATGGCCCAATAACTAGAATATACCTTTCTCCAAAGAAGATATAGAGATGGCCAATGGAAATATGAAAAGATGCCCAACATCACTAGTCATCAGGAAAATGCAAATTAAAACCACAATGAGCCAGCATCTCACACCTGTCAGAACAGCTATCATCAAAAATGAACGGATGACAAATGTTGGCTAGGGTGTGGAGAAAAGGGAACCATCATGCATTGTTGATGAGACTATAAATTGGTATAATCACTATGGAATAGTATGGTGGTTCCTCAAACAAATTAAAAATGATATTACCATATGACCCAGGAATTCCACTTTTGGGTATTATCCAAAGAAACCCAATACACTAATTTGAATAGATATATGTATCCTTTTGTTCATTGCAGCATTATTTAAAATATCCAAGAAATGGAAACAACTAAGTGTTCATTAATAGATGAATGGATAAAGAAATAATACATATATATACAATGGAATATTATTCAGTCACAAAAAATAAAATCTTGCCATTTGTGACAACATAGATGGATGTAGAGAGTATTATGTTAAGTGAAATAAGGCAGAGAAATACAAATACCATAAGATTTCATTTATATGTATAATCTAAAAAAGCAAAATAAACAAAAAAATTAAAAAAAAAAACTTCATGGATACAGAATACAAATTCATGGTTGCCAGATGTGAGGGAAGTTGGTGGGTGGGCAAAAAAGGGTAAAGAGATTTAAAAGCACAAATTGGCATTTACAAATTAATTGTGAATATAGTCAATAATGTAATAACTATATATGGTGTCAGATGATGGTACTGGACTTATTGTGATAATTGCTTTGTAAGCAATATAAATGTCTAATCACTACGTTGTACACCTTGAGCTAATACAACGTTATACGTCAACTGTAATTTAAAATTTTTAGTTTTTAATTTAAAAATAAGATTTTTGGAATAAGAATGTAGTCTGTGTTGTCTACTATGATAGCCATTAGCCATGCATGACTATTGAGTACTTGAAATAGATCAAACTCTAGGTTACCGCAAGAATCAAATGAAATCAAATAAGAATTAGGGAGCTATACATGAAGTAACTTATTCATAGGAGATGAATATTAATAGTTGTCTCCTAAATAGTACACTCAGTAAGATTCGAAGAGTATAATCTTAGCAAAAATTATTCTTAGTGCCTAGAAAGTTTAATGTTAATCCATGCCTAAATCATAAATTTTTAATGGTGGTTTATTACAATCACAAGATGAAATATTAACCTTAATTACCAGTGACACATGGATTGACTTAATCACTTTATTACACTATCAAGTGTTAAAACTGCACTTCAAGATCAGTTTCTCAATGACTGCAATAATACTCGCCCTTAGGAAATACTATCTCAAAGGACTTTGGTTGCAAGGCCCCTCTCTGCTGGCTAGATTAGCAGATAACAGGGAGTGCTAGCTACTACACAGCTGGGAATCAAATAATTTGTTTGGTAGGTGATATATATATATTATATATATATAGTGATTAAAGTCCTCATTTTGTGATTTGAACTTACTTTTAACTGTATGATAAAAATGATAAATTATCATGATTAAATGATTCAGTAACTCATGTATATAATTGCTGTAGCCAGCTCAGTATGGAAGGAAAACTAGACTTGTATCAGAAAGCTTGACACAAACTTCTGGGAAATATAATCGATCCTAACTTCATTTCATCTTGTGTAGAGGAGGATGGTTGTATCTTCTCGGCTATTTTGAATAACTAGTTTGAGAATTAAATATGATCATCTTTATTAGGTGGTCTTAGTACTACTCTCAGCTTATTTGGAATACAGTGAAGTGTGATAGAGTAGAAAATGCATGGGCCAAATGCTGGGTTCTAATATTGACAGAGCCACTCAGAGGCTTAGAGAATCCTATGGAAAATTTGCCTTATTTCTTCGAGTCTTAATTTTCTCCTCTCTCTTTTCTATCCATCATCTATCCATCCATTCCTCTAATCATCCACACATATAAAAAATATAATTATAGGGACAAGTAAAAATTTTGATAACTTTTACTGTGAACACAATGCATGAAATGTAGTAAGTACTTAAAAAACAAGTGTTAGCTCATCCTCCCTGAACCTAATGCACCTGCAAAGTATCTGAAAGAGGAAAATATAAATTTTAAGCAGCATACTTCATTTCAATTAATTTTTAAAGAAATCTTAACATATTTGAACATATTAGTTTCCAGATCTTCCTTGTTTTATTTTCTCTTTATATATAATTTAAAAGTAACTTATAATAGTACCTTATTACTCATAATAGCCAAAACTAGAAATAATCCAAATGTCCATCAACTGATGAATGAATTAGTAAAATGTGGAACATGCATACAATAGGATGCTATTCGGTATTAAAAGTATTGAAACATGCTACAACATGGATTCACCTTAAAAAACAGGATGAGAGTTTGTACAAACATGGCTGAGTGAAAGACGTCCCCAGATCTCTCCCCTTGAAACAATAATAAGCTGCACATCTGAAACTCAACAAAAACACCCAAAATGCATACCAGCATGTCTAAGCATGGGATTTGTGCATAAGATCTACCACAGGTCAGAACCTCAAGTGTCGAGCAATGGACTGGGAGAAATAAAGAAGCTGCCTCTCACAGCTGCGAGAGCACCTTGTAGGAGGAGGCGAAGAGAGAAGGTGTGGTGAGTTCCCTAACCAGACCTACCTGGGAGTGCTGAGAGCTCCACATGGCAGGGCTCAGTCTTCAAAGCAGAAAGAAGAGAAACAAGATGGCAGAGAAGTGGGAATGGCAGAGAAACAACAGTTGATTTTGACCAGATGCAGCTGCAAAACTAAGGCTGAGCTGCAGCCCTCAACCCACAACCCACAGGAACCCAGGGACTATCCCCCCATATCCTCTGAGCTCCAACACTGTGGTGTCCCAGGGGAATCTGAGCAAACACTACCAAAACTGTTGCTAACACAAAAAGGGACTGAGAATGAGGGTAGCAAGCATTATTATATATCTACAAGGAAGGGAAAAAAGCATTATTCAGGCTTTATATAAAGCAGAGATCCAAGAAGCTTAGATGCCACCTACTAGAAACCAAAAGAAAAGTGCCTTCTTTACAACAGACCAAAGAGAGAACTTTGTATAATAAATTTTTTTTCTGGGAAAAAAAGCAGAACACAATTCCATTTCCCAGGTGGAGAAATAGTCTATTAGACACCACAACACAACAAATGTGACAGGACATCTCAGAAAGAAAGAGACAAATCTCCAGAAAATAAGCTTACAGATGTAGAAATATGTAACTTAGATGACAGAGAAATCGGAATGGTACTTCTGAAAACAGTGAGTTCCACAACGAGTAATATCAACAATTTCAGGAATTGAAAAAACAACTAGATGAGCAGAATGAGGTTTTTTTAGCAAGGAGAATGAAAACCACAGAAGAACAGAATAGATATTCTGTACATAAAAATAAGACTGCAAAGGTTGAAAAATGAAACAGCAAGATTGGGAAATAGGATTGAACAAATAGAGGAAAGGATCAGTAATATAGAAGACAGAAATCTAGAAATAAATCAGAAGGAGAGAGAAACTAAGGAATGAAAAATAATGAAAAAGAAATACAAAAACTAGCTGATACCATCAAGAAAGAAAATATAAGAAAAAAGGGCATTATCAAAGATGAGGAAAAGGAGCAGAGACTAGACAGCATTTTCAGACAAATAGTTGATGAGAATTTTCCCAAATGTAAGGAAGGAGCTGGAGCTTGGAATTCAAGAAGTCAACAGAACACTCAATTATCTAAATCCAAGAAGACCTTCACCAAGACACATTGTATTAAAATTATCAAAAATCAATGACAAAGAGAGAATTCTCAGGGCAGCCAGGGAAAGAAGATGGAAACTAAAAAGGAAAACCCATTAGATTATCATCGGACTTCTCAGCACAAATTTTATGAGCCAAAACAGAGTACAATTAAATATTCAAACTATTATGTGAATGGAACTACCAGCCTAGAATAATGTATCCAACTAAGCTCTCCTTTAGATATGAAGGAGAAATTAAGACATTTCCAGGCATACAAAAATTGAGGGAATTCTGTACTACAAGGCCTGCACTACAGGAAATACTAAAAGGGGTCGCTCATCTAAAACAAAATTAAAAAAAGAAACATACATAATTAGGAGTAAGTTGACTATCAGGCAAATAGAAGGAGAGGAGTGCAACCCTTACAAAGAAAAGAGGGGGTTTCAAAGATCCAAATTCACGAAGGTGAATGAAGGTAAGGCACATGCAGAAAAAAATGGACAAATGTATATATGTAACTATTCTTTAAAAATTCACAATGGTTACCAAACACCAAAGATCAGAACTGAAGTATATAACATAAAACAAGAAGAACCAGAGGCAAAACCCACAAAAGCCATCCAAATCAAGAAAACAGAAACACAAGGACAAGAAAACAATGGAAACATTGAGCTATCAGAAAGCAAAAGATAAAATGGCTATAAGAAGACCTCATATTTCAATAATCACCCTAAATGTAAATGTAAAAAGGCACAGAGTTACAGATTAGAGATGAAAAAATAAAACCCAACCATATGCTGCCTCCAGGATACACATCTCAGTCCCAGAGACAAATACAGACTCAAAGTAAAAGGGTGGAAAATGATATTGCAAGCAAATGGCATTCAGAGAAAAGCGGGAGTAGTGGTATAATATCAGGCAAAATATCAGACTTCAAACTAAAATAGATAAAGAAAGATACTTAGGGACACTTCATAATGATAAAGTCAATCGTGTACCAGGAAGACATAACATGTATTAATATCCATGCTCTCAATTAGGGAGCCCCAAAAATATGTAGAGCAATTACTATCAGAACTGAAGGGATAAAAAAACAAACAAACAAACAAAACACTACCATAGTAGGGGACCTAAATACCCCACTGTTGGATATGGACAGATCATCCAAACAGAAAATCAGTAAAGAAATAGTCCTTAAATGACACATTAGACTAACTGGACATATTGACATTTACAGAGCCTTTTATTCCAAAACAGCTGCGTATACATTTTTTTTTCTAGTGCACATGAAACATCTCAAGAATCGGCCACATACTGGGACACAGAGATAGCCTCAACAAATATAAGAGGGTTGAAATCATACCAATCATATTCTCTAATCATAATGCTTTGACACTAGAGAGCAACTGCAAAAAGAAACAGGAAGAATCACAAATACATGGAGATTAAAGAACATGCTACTGAAGAATAATTGGGTCAGAGAAAAAAGAGAGATAAGAAGTACATAGAAACAAATGATAATGATAGTACAACATACCAAAAATTTGAGACATGAGACAAACAGTCAGAAGAGGAAAGTTCATGTTATTACAGGCCTATCTCCAAAATCAAGAACGAGCCAAATAAACAACCTAACGCTTATCTCAAAAAACAATAAAACGAAGAACAAATGAAGCCTAAAGTCAGCAGAAGGAAAGAAATCATCAAAATTAGAGCAGAATTCAATGAAATTGAAAACAAACAAACAATAGAAAAAATAAACACAACAAAGAGCTGGTTCTTTGAGAAGGTTTAATAAAATTAACAAACTCTGGCTAGACTCACTAAAGAAAAAAGAGAAAGGACACAAATCAACAAATCAGGGTTGAAAAGGGGAAATTACAACAGACACTGTAGAAATACAAGGATCATACAAGAATACTATGAAAAAGAATATAAACACCAAATTTAATAACCTAAAAGAAATGGACTAGTACTTAGAAAAATACAACTTTCCTGGACTGACTCAAGAAGAACTGGAAAATCTAAATAGACCGAAAGCAGTATGGAAATTTAAACAGTTATCAAAAACCTACCAAAAGTAAAAGTCCAGGACCAGACAGCTTTACCAGTGAATTCTACCAAACATTCAATGATTTAATATTTATTCTCTTCAAACTCTTCCAAAGAATCGAAGAGGAGGCAAACTTCCCAACTCATTTTATGAGGCCAATATTACCTTAATATCAAAACCTGGTAAGAATAACACACAAAAAGAAAATTACAGACCAATATCTCTCATGAATAAAATGCAAAATTCCTAAATAAGATGCTAGCGAACTGAATTGGCAACATATTGAAAAGATTGTACACCACAATCAAATGGGCTTCATCCCCAAGGCACAGGGATGGTTAACATGTGCAAATCAATTACTGTGATACACCACATAAACAAATTAAAACATAAAAATGACACGATCATATCAATAGATGCAGAAAAAGCCTTCGACAAGATACAGCACCCATTTATGATCAAAACACTTAACAAAAATTGGTATAGAAAGATAAACATAACAAAGGCCATATGTAACAAAACCTCGGCCAACATTATACTGAATGGTGAAAAACTAAAAACCTTCCCTCTAAGATCAAGAAACAAGGCAAATCTGTCCACTATCACCACTGTTATTCAATATAACATTGGAGGTCCTAGAGAGTGCAATCAGAAAGAGAAAGATATAAAAGGCATTCAAATAGGAAACAAAGGAGTCAAACTCTTACTATTTGAGGATGACATGATTCTCTATATAGAAAACCCTAAAGACTCCACAAGAACTCTACTAGAAACAATAAGCAAATACAAGTAAGTTTTCTGATTACAAATCAATGTTCAAAAATCCATAGCACCCACTAATAAAAGTATCAGAAAAGAAGTGGAAAAATAAGTCTTTTTGCAATTGCAACAAAAGAATAAATACCTAGGAATAAATTAAAAACATGTGAACCAAATAACAGACATAATAGAAACGAAAAAATATCAAAAAAATAAAGATATGTGTTTTTATTGGAAGAATCAACATAGTTAAATGACCATATTTACCTAAAGCATTATACGAGTTTAGTGCAATTCCCACAAAATCATTGGCATAAAAAAAAAAAATAGAACTCAAAAATTATCAAATGGTAAAGCACAAAAGACCCCAAATTGCCAAAAGGCATTAAGCAAAAAAGAACGAGTCTGGAGGCATCACTCTGCCAGACTTCAAATTATACTACAAAGCAAAATAACGAAATAGCATGATATTGGCAGAAAAACAGACGCACTCAGACCAGTGGAACGGAGTCGAAGTCGAGAAAAGTAAACCCATATAATGTGTCTAGAATAATTTTCGGCAAGAAAGCCAAAACATACAGTGGAAAAAGGAAAGCCTCTTCAAAAATGGTGCTGGGAAACAAAGCCACCTGCAAAAATGAAAACTAGACTTTTGTCTATCACCAACATCAAAATTAACTCAAATGGATTAAGGGACCTGAGTATAAGACCTGAAAACAATAAAGTGCATAGAAGGAAACACAGGAACTAACTCAAGTACCTTGGACTTCCAGAGGATTTTATGAATTAGATCGCAAAAGCAAGGGAAGTAAAAGCTAAAATAAATAAATGAGACTACACCAAACTAAAAAGTTCTGGTCAGCAAAAGAAATCATCAACAAGGTAAAGGGAACACATCTGAATGGGAAAATATATTTGCAAGCAATTGCTCTCCGATAAGGGCCTAATATCCAAATATACAAATAACTCTTACCAAACTCAATAACAACAACAAACAAAAACAGACATCCAATCAAAAAATCGGCAGAGGACATGAACAGACACTTCTTAGAGGACATACAAAATGACCAACAAATGTATGAAAGATGCTCAACATCGCTAGCTATTAGGGAAATGCAAATAAAAGCCACAATGAGAACCATCTCAGCCCCTGTTATATAAGCTATATTCAACAGGGCAAGTAATAACAAATGTTGGCGAGGATGCAGGGAAAAGGATCCCTCATCCGCTGCTGGTGGGACTGGCAATTGGTATAGCCATTTTAGACAAATAGTATGGAGTTTCCTCAAAAAATAAGAATTGATCTACATATGAATCCAGCAACCCTCTACTGGTTATTTACCCCAAAGACTTAAAAACATATCCAAAAAGATTTTTGCACACTCATGTTCAAGAAGCATTATTCACAGCAGCCAGGACCATGGAAGCAACTGAAATGTCCTTTTCGATAGATGATTAGTAAAGTAGTTGTGGTACATATATATAATGGATATACTCAAGCCACTAAGAAGAGATGAAATACTGCCATTTGTGACAACATGGAAGTAATCATTCTAAGCAAAAATAGCCAGACAGAAAAGGTTAAAATCACATGATATACTTTATATGTGGGATATAAACCTAAAAGCAACAAATGAACAGGACAAACAGAGACTCATGAACATTGGACAATAGCCTGCCTAGTGGTTACAGAGGGTAGGGGTGAGGGACAAGGAGGGAGCTAGATGGGGTCAAGGGGTCAAATATGTGGTGACAGAAAGAATCTAACTATGGGAGGTGAACACAAGTGTAAATATATATATGCCTTACTGTTAAAGTGGACAGTTGAAACTTATTGGATTTATCATTAACCAATGTCACCATAAAAAATAAATAAAATGTTTAAAAATAGCATGAAAGAAGGTGTCTCAGATAACCACCTATTATATATATTCCATTTGTATGAAATGTCCATTAGTAAGCAAATACATAAAGACAAAGTAAAGCAACAGTTGCCATTGTCTAAGGGGGCACGGGTGTAGGATTAAGGAAGTGACTGCTAACGACTATGAGATTCCTTTTGGAGGTGATGAAAATGTCCTAAAATGAATGTAGTGAAAGTTACACGCTCCCTGAATATATTAGATAACACTGATTTGTCCACTTTAAATAGGTAAATTATATGGTATATGAACTGTATCTTAATAAAGCTGCTATAAAAATAAAAGGACTGTGTAAGTATACTATGCTCAAAATTATGTGATTTATCTTAAAGATTTCTGCTACATATCTTTTGTTGCAAAGGAAAGTAGTATAGCAACTATTTAATTAACCAAATTAAGTGTTGTTAAATGGCTGTTATATCTTTCCTCAATGATTACTCAAAATCTTCATTAGAGAAAGGAGAAAATGACTTGTACAAAATTAGGCTCATTAGTAATGCTAAATCGTGTTGATTGATATAATTTCATTGTTTTAGGTCCTAAACCTAGTGCAGTCATATGTGACTCTTCGAGTCCCTCTGTTTGTTTTCCTACGTGTTCCATTCTCCTGTTGGAGTAGGAGGTTGGCAGCATTTTACTTGAAGTCAGAAGCTTCGTCTAACTTTTGTGTATGACACTGCCATCTTTGTGGAATGATGGAATTGGCAGAACCCCACCAGAAGCCTGAACTCCAAGGTGGGTTAATTAAAGAGATGGAAAACTAGTTTTCTCAATCCTCTGAATTACTTAAGAGAAATTTTACTATAGCTAAAAATAATAGAAGCAACTTTCAGGATATTTTTTTATATTCAACATTTTAAGATAATTTTATTTTTATCATGAAAAAACTTTAACTAAATCATATCAGTACCTCAAATTTTGTGTAGTATGTGACTGTTAAATATACCATCCACATATTCTGGATATTTAACTTTCATAGTCATTCTAAGTGATTAATCATTTGTGTGTTACACAACAGAGTCTATATATTTCCCTAGGTTATAGAAAATAAATAGAGGAAGTTCCAATTGAAAATAAAGAATGAACCCAAGAGAAAAAGTTACACATTTTTGTTTCTAAAAATAGGAGGTACGTTTTAAAGTCTAGTATAAATTGTGTCTTGGATTCTAATTCTAGCTCTAAAACTAAGTAGCTGTGTGATCTTGAATGTATTGCTTAACTTTTATGGCACTCAATTTCTTCTGAAAGATAGACTAAACTTCTAATATTCTTTCTGTTTTAAAATTCTATTATTCTGTGATACTTTTTCTGAATGTCTTGGAACAGTGATGGTATGTCTCACCAAATACTGGATCCATAAGCTCTGCACAACTTTGTTTTAATCTTCATTTCAGAATCATAATTTCAAGTCCATAGCATAAAGTTAATTAATTAATTAGTAGAATTAGTGCTGTTTCTTTCTAAGCATATGCTGCTGTTTTGGTTCCATGCATGTCTGAGTATCATCATGGCTGTGTTACTTTTTGTGAGCCAGAGGGAAAGACTGTTGATAGTGTATCTTAAAGTCTGCTCTTGTAAACAAATTAATTTTATCTTAAAGCCACATGAAAGGTAATATAATCACCCTGAATGTTTATTCCAGATTATTTGACATTTTAATTCCATATTTTTCTTCTGCCTCTCTTAACACTCAGAATTATCCTGACAATACCTTTTGGCTAGAATGCTTAAAGATGAGATGAATCTGAATTCATTTTTGGAAGAAATCCTGTATATTAGGAGTACCCAGTTACCAATATTTTCACTTTTGTGTGCTATCCATTTGTAGGTTCCCTGTATCCAACCAGCATGCACATTAGTGAAGAGGGACGCTTGGTCGTGAACTTCAAGACAGAGGCTCGATTCCATGGTTTTGTGCTGTCACATCCTAGTAAGCCCTGTTACATATTAATAGCCATTCCTCATACCACAAGGGTAGAGTTTTGCTATCTTCACACATGTTTCAATATGCTTCCTTATAAACTTTGAAGCCCTTAATTTCAATTGAATTACAAATGTGCATGAAGGCTTGATAATTGTTTGGTTACGTCTTGTAATCTACCAAACCATCTTTATCTATGTAGACTTTTAGAGAAAATACAAATTTAAAAAAAAAAAAAACTCTACTGAGTTAATCTTAAATTGAGTTCTCCTTAGATAAAGAGCATAGCAACAATAATCCCTTTCTCTGCTGCAATTCCATTGTACAGAAAAATTGCATCTTAGTTTATTTAACAAGCACTTCTCTGTTTATACCTACTTTCTAGGTACTGTTAAGAATCCTTTATAATAGAGCCAGAAGTATCACTTTACTATCATACTTAAGTTTCAGACATGTTAACTAATTATGTTTAATTATTGGCTATGTAATTTTATTGATAGTTGTGCTTTGAATATCAATAAGGTGGCATTCACTAAAGTTCTATGTCTAAATATTTTTTTAAATATAAAGGATATTTCATTAGAAATACTTTTTTATTTGACTTTCTATATTACTAAACTGGTTTAAGTATTTTACTGGTGTGCCAACTCATGCCAGACTGGTAGGGGTAAATAGTTCATTCATTGCCTTCTACAGTCTCCTTTTTTTCTGGGTTGTGAACTCTAGACAGCCACTGTATTAGTGTTAATTTTTGTATTGGCTTTAGTTTGATTATTTATAAACTGTTATCTATTTTCTAGTTGCAGCAAAGATATGCATAAGGAATTTACTCAGGGATGTTTAAACCAATTTAAGTAACATTTTAATAAAAAAATAAACCAAGCCAATAAGCTCTGCAAGATTTTTTTTCTTTATTACATTTACCCTGGCACTATAAACATATAAATGAAAGCTATTACATTCATTCAAGAGTATATCTAGTTGCACTTTAGGTTGCCCAAAGGTGCTCTAATACAGATAGTACTTCACATTTTAATATCTCTAATATTTAAACATTTAACTTTTAAAGGCAAACTTGAATTTTGGAGATTGCTAGAACATAAAATTTTGTTCTACCTAGACCAATTAAAATTATATTGTCTTTATAAATTGGGTTTGCCTAGCTGTGTGCATGCTAATAGCCTGGGAAGTTCAGCTAATAGTTTTGGTGCACAATACATGCATTCACATTAGGTTTTTTTCACTTCTCTACCTCTCTGGAAAGCCTTGAACTACTTGAGTATTTCTGCACAATTATCTGTGACAGAATCATACATTAGAAAAAACACCAAATTCGGAATCAGAAGTCACACATCCTAGCTGTGTGATCTTGGCAGAATCACACCGTTTATCTGCAAAATACAATTAATTATACCAACTCTGTTAGTTTGTAGGCTTATTATAAGAATAAAAGCAAATATTGTATCATGAAGTACTTTGAAAACTTTAAACTGCTATGCACTCTTTTAACCACTATGCCATTATTGTTATTGACACTTTTTTTAGCGTTCCTTCACAAGCTCAATGATCATGTCAGTTGATCATCCAAGCCTGACATTTTCCCTGCGTTTAATAAGGAGTGAACCAACTTATAACCAGCCAGTCCAGCAATGGAGCTTTGTGTCTGACTTTGCAGTAAGTGACTAAGGCTCTTACTTAATTTTCCTTTTTTGCTGCCTCTGGTTGCACCTCAGATTTGTAAAAGCCTTCTTTCCTCCTCAAAGGTACGTGACTACTCAGGGACCTATACTGTAAAACTGGTCCCATGCACCACTCCATCGCATCAGGAGTACCGCCTGCCAGTCACTGTAACCCAAGACAGCCTGTCACCTTTGACCTTGACATTCGATTCCAACAGGTGTGTCTAATAACATTATTTCCCCATGACTTCCTAGGATCCTAATTTGTTATTTGCTTGGTTTACTTTTATTAGTTAAAAAAGAAAAGTTCACACAATATCTTTAATTCCTGCATCTGAGAACAAAGAAAATCAGACAGGAAGGAAGAAAGAAAGAAATGAAAAAAGAAAAATTGCCCCTTTATCTGTATAAATTCCATAATTTAAGAGTATGCAAGGTTTTTTTTTTTTTTTTCTTATGTGATCTTATCTTTTCTCTTTCTGGAGCTTGCTGCCTTGGAGATTTGATAATTTTCCCCAGAGTTCTTTTGCACTCCTTCATCTAGTTCTTGATCTTCAAGAAGAATAAATATCCTGTACTTCATGCCACCTCAAAGTACCTGATCACTATGCATTAAAAAGAAATGTGATGGCACTCTCTGTACAAGAACTTATACTAAATGTTAGCCTTCCATTGACCATGATATTTACATGTCCCTTATATACTCCTATAAAACCAATGGAAATGAGCTCAAAAATACACCATTTAGTCTCATTCAAATGATTTGTCTTCTCAAGAAGGGCAAAGCCAGTGTTACAATTTCCTAAGTTGGTTTGCTTAAACATAAAACTGTAATAAAGTGTTCATCATTCTACATGTTAGTGAACAGTAAGTGTGTGTATCTGTGAATTATGTGTCTGTGCAATATCAGAACAATCAATAACACATAAAAAAGTTTTACACTTGATTTTAGGTCAGTGATCCAGTGGCTGCCGAATTTAGCTTGAACACCCAAATGTACTTACTCTCCAAGAAGAATCTCTGGTTGTCTGATGGATCCATGGGATTTGGACAGGAAAGTGATGTTGTTTTTGCAGAAGGTATCATTTTATAAATGAGAAAGCTGCTCTGTGTGTTTACATTGTATCTATTGTGCTTTGCTTTATTGGGATAATTTTGAGGGGAAAAAATTATAATCTCGTGTATGGTTTTTAAGAAATATTACTGTATCTTTATTACTGTCGTGGGAATGCAAGGGCCACTAAATTGGGTATATGTTACTGGGTGGTTTCATTTTTGGAGAAGCAATCTCTATTTCCCTTATTTAAGTGATTTTTGGAACAAGCCTGTGTTTTTTTCATGAATTTATTTTTAAATTTCACAATCTCAAATATTGTAGCTACATGAGATTGTAAGTGTATCATGGGCAAGTATTGTGCCTTTTCTTATTTAGTGATATATTTCCAGCAACTCACCAAATATCTAGCACATTGGTAGTTCAGTAATGGCTGTGAATACCGAGGAAATTCCTTAAACCCTCTTTTAAAATTAAAATAAAACTAATTCAGCTTTCTATTAATGTTTTTAGTGTTATTTTATAATGTATTATTAGTCTGTATCTTGCCAACTAATTTATTTATGTACATTGATATTATGGATGTTAAGTTATAAGCCAGAACTTGAGGTTGTCTCTATTACTGGCTGAGCATGTGAAACTCAATACACCTTCAATGGTCAGTGTTAAAGGGGTCATATCTGAGGCATGGGAGTGAACCAGATACTGAAGCTAACACTAAAAGGTTTTTGACATTTAATGCAACATTAGAAAGAGAAGGAAATCCTTACTAGTATCATTATTGTCACAGATTGTTTGCAGTGTCACATAGACACATCTTATCACTTAACAGAAATAACATTTCTGCATCTCTGTTTCAGGAGATATAATTTATGGTCGTGTCATGGTAGATCCTGTCCAGAATCTAGGTAACTCCTTTTACTGCAGCATGAGAAGGTGTTCCTGTGCACTGGAGCTGATGGCTATGTTCCCAAGTACAGTCCAACAAATGCAGAATATGGCTGCTTAGCTGATTCTACTTCACTCTTACATAGATTCAAAATTGTGGTAAGTGCATACTTCTAGTCAAGATGGTGGAATAGATAAATGTTGTACTTGCCTTCTCCCATGACCACCTCAAAATTA
Organism: Eonycteris spelaea; assembly: GCA_003508835.1. Taxonomy (NCBI): domain Eukaryota; kingdom Metazoa; phylum Chordata; class Mammalia; order Chiroptera; family Pteropodidae; genus Eonycteris; species Eonycteris spelaea. The sequence goes on along the minus strand of PUFA01000286.1, from coordinate 953,023 downwards.
AAACTAAATTATAGAACAAACACCCTTCGGAACCACTTGAACTAGCTTAACAAAAATTCTATAACTAAAGATATAAAGAAGAAGCTGCATTGAGAATAGTAGGACGGGTAGAAACTTGAAACAAGCTGGTCCCACATGCATATGTGGTGGTTAAGAATAAGGAGGAATATCTCAGCTTCAGAGGTCCCCCATGAGGAACCAGGGGTCCCAGATTCACACTGTAATCACCAGCCTGGAGCACCAGTGCTGAGAAGAGGATTCCTCATGACATGTAGCTGTGAAAATCATCAGGGATTCCATCTAGGTGAGACAGAATTTGCTATAGACTGAGATATCCTCCTAAAGGTCTGAGCACAGACTCGCTCATTTACAAATACTCTAAACTCCAATGAAGAGACAGCAGATAGAAAAGCACCAGGGACATATGAGAAGGAAGTAAATTGTCTGGTTTCAGGGCAAGAGCTGAAGAGGTGCTCTTTTCAAGACTGAATTATTGACAGGCACTATTGATTCTTTGTTGAGCTATCCCCCCAAACAGCCAACAAGTGCAAGGGAACACCAAATTTGAGTCTTCATCAACATGGCTAGTATCACTTGCCCCACACTGGTGATTTCCTGAGATATCATACCACCCAACTCATATGCCAGGCCCAAACCTCTTTTCGCTGTCTGTTCATCACATAGGGATAGCTTTGGCTCGTGCTTCAGAATTTCATAAACTCTCTCAAAGGTCCACAAACCTCCAAAACTCAGCTGCTGACCTAGATATGCCTTATACTACTTACTAAGCAGCCCAAAGTTCAATACTAGTGGCAGCCAGCATTGGTTCATACATAGTCCACTCCCAGGAGCCCTGAACTTCCATACAGACCGTGACCAACTGCAAATTACTTGTGCTACCAGTAGGTGGTCCCAGGCCAGGCACCGAAAACAGCTGACATTGGCCTGCCGGAGCCCATCAAAGAGACCCCAAAATAAATGGCCATCTTTAGTCCACACCAGAGCACAACCCAATTAGCTCAACAAACGACATACTAAAGGGTGGACTCGTAAGGCACCAAAGCCCTACTAAAGTGAATCCCGCACTGTAGATAACCCCCTACAGAACAGTTCATCCACTGTAGTGACAGCCAGTCCTCACAGCTAGTCATGCTGAAGCTCAGTTCCAACTATGGATGTTTCAGAACTAATCAAGACTCAATTACAATGGGAGAGCATACACAACCCATGCAAAGGAGAACCCTGGAGCACCCAGCTCAGTTGACTAAGCAGACTGTGCCAGTGAGCCCCACAGGACACCTGCTATATAAGGCCCACTCTGCAAAGAATGGAAGACATAGAAGATCTACCTATTACATAGAAACAAACACGGGGGAGGAGCCAAAATGAATCAAAGAAACAAGTTCCAAATGAAAGAACAGAATATAACTCCAGGAAAAAAAAAATGGAATGAAATGAAGACAATTGATCTATCAGATATACAGAGCTCAAAACACGAGTTAAAAGGATGCTTGATTAACTAGGAGGAGAGTTGGAAAAACTCAGTAAAAATTTATACAACAAGACAGAAACCATAAAAAAGAACAAGTCAAGAATGAAGAATATAATAACTGCAAAGAAGACTACATTAGATAGAAACAATAGCAGATTAGATGAAGCAGATTGAATCAATGATCTGAAAGACAAGGTAGTGGAAAACAGCAAATCAAAACAGAAAAGGAAAAAAGAATCAAAAGAATGAGGACAGTTTAAGGGACCTCTGGGACAACATCAAATGCACCAAAATTTTCTTCATAGAGATGCCAGAAGGAGATGAGAGAAAGCAAAAGATCAAAAACCTGTTTGAAGAAATAATGAAAAATGTTCTATACCTAGTGGAGGAAATAAACATACATGTCCAGGAACTACTAAGAGTCCCAAACAAAGATGCCCACAGCAAGATACATCATAATTAAAATACTAAATCAAAGACAAAAAAGAAAGTCTTAAAAGCACCAAGAGAAAAGCAGTTAGTTACCTACAAGGGAGCTTTCATAAGACTATCAGCTAATTTTTCAACAGAAACTTTGCAGTCCAGAAGGGATTAGCAGGAAAGACTCAGAGTCATGAAAAGCAATGACCTACAACAAAGATTACTCTACCCAGCAAAGCTACCATTTGGAATCAAGGACAGATAAAGAACTCAAATGAGAAAAAGTAAGAAATTCTTCACCACCAACCAGTATAATAAGAAATGTTAAAGGGACTTCTTTAAATAGGAACAAAAGATAAAAAAATATAAATAAGAATAAGTGACATCAAAATCATGGTCGTATAAGGGGTCCCCTTGATTTCTCCCCTTGAAATTATAACAAGTCGAATGGCTATGACCCAACAAAAGATTTCCAGCCTAACATACAAACACATTTGAAAGATCTTTCCATCGAAGCATCTAAAGGTGGGCAAATCAGGCAAGTGAGGGAGGTAGAAAGGGAAAGGAGCAGAGACGGGGGCCACTTATGCAGCCCTGAGCTCTCTGTAAGAATCGGGGGTGAGGGAAGAGGAATCAGGTTGCAGCATGCACTCCCTGTAGCCCTGAGGATTCCTGCCTGAGTGATCAGCATACACCCCAGTAGAACCCAGTGCTAACAGCAGATTACAGCAGAGAAAGAATACAGAGGAGTGACAGCTGTATTCTAGCAGCCATTATTGACAGACAGAAAGTGGAGTCCAGAGTCTGGCCCCCTTCCCCTACCCTCTCAGAGCTCACCTCTCACACCCTCCCAGATCTAGCAGCAGGCCCATGGGGAAACTGCAGCAGTGAGTGTTTAGCTACAAAACAGGGAGTCTTCAGGCTGTGAAACTGAGGGAACAGCTTCTAAGTGACAGAAGTACACTGCCATTGGTCCCAGTGACAGGGGTGGAGATACAGAAGTAAGGCATCTGAGGCCTGGTGGCCCATTACTGGGAACAAAACAGCCACAGGCACATCAGCAGCCTCTCCCAACCCAACCGACCTACTCATTAAGACTGATCCTGGAAGAGGCACCTGAAACACTTCAGACAGCACAACACTGCATTGGACCACTGGGACAGCACTGGGACTTCAGGGACTCTTCAGTACATCAGAAACCCATTGCCCATCACTTTTTCCCATGGAGGAGGAGCCATGAGGCCGAGGCAACCTGGTCACAGAGGAGACACACATCCCCCAGGAAATAAAGGCCTGGTTTTTTTTCCTATTTTTTTCCTTTTTTTCTTTTTTCCATTTCTTTTTTCTTCTTCTTCTTCTTTAATGGCCATACAGTGGAGATATGAGAGGCCAGGCAATACAAGAGGCTTGTACATCACCTGGGGGCAGGGGGAGGAAACCACTTTCTATCAATCTCCTAAAATAAAATCACCCTTAATAATAATAATAATTTTTTTTAAATCAGGGTGCATTCAAATATCCCACTGTCAGCTATGGATAGATGATGCAAACAGAAAATCAATGAGAAAATATCAGACATAAATGACACATTAGACATAACTGACATTTACAGAGTCTTTCTCTCCAAAACATCAGATTACACATTGTTCTCTAGTTCACGTGGAACATTATCAAGGATAGACCATATGCTGGGACAAAAAACTAACCTCAACAAATTTAAGAAGACTGAAATCATACCAGCAAGCATATTTCTGACCACAATGCTTTGAAACAAGATCACCTGCAATAAGAAAGCAGAAAAACCACAAATATATGGAGATTAAACAACATGCTGCAAAAGAAAAACTAGGTCATAAAAGAAATAACAGATCAAGATACATAGAAATAAACAAGAATGAAATAAAACATATCAAAACCATTAAGACACAACAAAAGCGGTATATGAAGAAAGTTCATATCATTACCAGCTTACCTCAAACAACAAGAATGATCCCAAACAAACAACCTAATATTATATCCTTAAAAAACTAGAAAAAGCAGAACAAATGCAGCCCAAAGTCAGCAGAAGGAAGGAAAGAATAAAAATTAGAGCAGAAGTAAATGAAATTGAGAACACAAGAACAACAGAAAAAAAAAAATGCAACAAAAAGCTGGTTCTTTGAAAAGATCAAGAAAATTGACACACCCCTGGCTAGACTTACACAGGAAAAAACGGAAAGGTCACAATAAACAAAATCAGAAATGAAAGAGAAGTTATGACGGATACCACTGAAATACAAAGGATCATATAAGAATACTATGAAAGATTATATGCCACCAAATTCAATAGCTCAGAAGAAATGGACAAGTTCTGAGAAATATATAAGCTTCCTATATTGAATCCCGAAGAACTGGAAAATCTAAATGGACCAATCAATAGTAAGAAAACTGAAACAGTCATTAGAAACTTCCCAAAATGCAAAAGCCCATGACCAGGTGGTTTCACCAGTGAATTCTACCAAACATTCAAAGATGATTTAATACTCGTTTTTCTCAAACTTTTCCAAAAAGTTTAAGAAGAGGCAATATTTCCTAACTCATTTTATGAGGCCAACATTACCTTGATACTGAAACATGGTAAAGATAACACACACACACACACACACACACACACACACACACACACACAAACTATAGACCAATATCTTAGGTGAATAAATACAGATCAAAAAACGTCCTAAACATAATACTAGCAAATCAATTACAATACATTAAAAAGTTTATACACCATAATCAAGCGGGCTTCATTCCAGGGACTGAAGGATGGTTCAACATATGCAAATCAATTAATGTGATACACCATGTAAACAAAATAAAAAAAAAAAATCATATTGATCATATCAATAAATGCAGAAAAAGCATTTGACAGGATAATAACATCCATTTGTGATTAAAACACTTCATAAATGGGTGTAGAAAGCAAATACCTCAACATAATAAAGGCCACATATGACAACATTCACCTAACATCATACTTAATAGTGAGAAGCTAAAAACCTTCATTTTAAGATCAAGAACAAGACAAGGCTGTTCCATATCCCTACTATTATTCAGTATAGTATTGGAAGTCCTGGCTAGAGCAATCAGGCAACAGAAAGTCAAGGCATCCAAATAGGAATAAAGAGTCAGATTGTCACTTTTTGCAGATAACATGATTCTCTATGTAGAAAAACCATAAAGACTCCATTTAAAAACTATTAGAAATAATAAACAAATACAAAAGTTTCAGGATACAAAATCAATGTACTAAAATCCATAGTGTTCCCTGCACTTTAATAATGAATTTTCAGAAGAAGAAATGAAAAGAACAATTCCTTTTGCAATTGCAACAAAAAGGATAAAAATATCTAGGAATAAACTTAACAAAGCATGTGAAGAACCTGTATGCTGAAAACTACAAGAAATTATTAAAATAAATTGAAGACACAAAGAAGTGGAAAGATATTTTGTATTCATGGATTAGAAGAATCAGCATAGTTAAAATGGCCGTATTTCCCAAAGCAATATAGAGATTAATGCAAATCCCATCAAAACATCATGGTTTAATAATTATTTATAATAAATTTTCCCAATGCAAAAAAAAATGGTATTCTTTAAAGAACTATACAAAAAAGTCATTCAGATTTGTATGGAAGCACACAGTACTCTGAATAGCCAAAGCAATCCCAAAAAAAAAGAACAAAGCGAGAGGTATCCCTCTGCTTTCTTTATACTACAAGTGACAAAAATTAAAACAGCATGATACAGAGAAAGGCAGAATACAGACACACAGACCAATGGAATAGAAGTGTGTGTTTAGAAATAAACCAACAGATATGCAAGCTAATAATTTTCAAGCCAAAAAAAGCCAAAAATATATATATAATGGAGAAAGGAAAGCTTTTTCACTAAATGTGTGTTTGAAAACTTGGACAGCCACATGCAAAAGAAGGAAACTATATTGCTATCCATCACTGTACACCAAAATTAACTCAACCTGAACCAAAGATCTAAATATTAGACCCAAAACAATAAACTACATTGAAAAACATTAGGTGCTACACTCATAGATATTGGATTTAGAGAGAATTTTATGATTTTGATCTCAAAAGCAAGGGAAGTAAAAGCAATAATAAATGAAGGGTATTATACCAAACTAAAAACCTTCTGCAAAGCAAAAGAAACCATCAACAAGACAAAGAAGCAACCAACTGAATGAGAGAAGTTGTTTTCAAACAGTGCCTCCAATATGTGGCTAATATCTAAAATATACAAAGAACTCATACATCTCAACAACAAGAAACAAACACTCCATTGAAAAATGGACAGATGACCTGAACAGACACTTCTCCGGAGAAGGCATACAAATGGCCAATAGACATATGAAAAGAGGTTCAACTTCACTAGCTTTTAGGAAAATGCAAATCAAAACCACAATGGGATATCAGCTCACACCTGTTAGAATGGCTATCATCAACAGGACAAGTAATAACAAGTGTTAAGGAGGTTGTGGGGAAAAAGGAACCCTCATGAACTGCTGGTGGGAATGTAAATTGGTACAGGCACTCTGGAAAACAGTATGGAGTTCTCTCAAAACAACAACAACAACAACAACAACAACTAAGAATTATCATATGACCTAGCAATCTCTCTTCTGGGTATTTACCCCCCAAATATTAAACATTTATTTATAAAGATATATGCACCTTTATGTTCATAGCAGCACTACTCACAGTGGCCATGACATGGAAACAACTGATGTGTCCTTTGATAGATGATTGGATAAAGAAGACTTGGCACATAAATATATACAGTGTAATATTACTCAGCCATAAAAATAGATGAAATATTGCCATTTGTAACAACATGAATGGATCTTGAGACTGTCATGGAAGTGAAATAAATCAGAAAGAAAAAGTTGAGAATCATATGATTTCACTCATATGTGGGATATAAAACTGAAAGCAACAAACAATATGTACACACATTCAGACATAGATAACAATTTAGTGGTTGCCAAAGTGAAAAGGGAGTCTGGATGGAGGTAGATAAGGGGTAAAGTGTATTTAAATATGTGATGACAAAGGGAATTGGGTGGTGAAGACAGAATGTGGTATACATCGAATGAATATTGAAGTCTACACTTGAAACCTGTATAATTTTATTCAGCAATATCACCTCCATAAATTTAAAGAAAAGACTGCCTTTACTATTTGGGGTCTTTTGTGGTCGCATACAAATTTTAGGATAGTTTGTTTTATTGCTGTAAAAAATACTATTGAATTTTGATAAGAATTGTATTGAATCTGTAGAAGTCATTGATGGGACACTTTAAGACACTTTAACATATTAACTCTTTTTAATCCATGATCATAAAATAATTTATTTTCATCTTCATTTTTTATCAATGTCTTATAGTGTATATGTTTTTCACTTCTTTAGTTAAAATTATTCCATATTTTTATCTTCTTTTTATATGATTGCAAATGAAATATAATTTTTTCAAGTTTTTGCTATTTAATTTATTTATTTAAACATTTTTAATTACAGGTGACATACAATACTATATTAGATTCAGGTATACAACATACCGATTAGACATTTTCACTTATGAATTGATCACCCTAATAAGTTTGGTACCCATTTGACACCATATATGCTTTTTACAATGTTATTGTCTACATTCCTTATGCTATACTTTACATCTCCGTGACTGTTTTTATCACTGCAAATTTCTACATCTTAATCCCTTTAACCTTTTCATCCAAACCCTCTCCATATGGCAACCATCAAAAGGTCCTCTGTATCTATAAGTTTGTTTCTCTTTTGTTTTTGAAATTCCACATATAAGTGAAATATATGGTATTTGTCTTTCTCTATTTCCCCTAGCATAATAACCTCTAGCTCCATCTGTGTTGTCACAAAAGGCAAGACTTCATTCCTTTTTATGGCTGAATAGTATTCCATTAAATATATGTGCCACTTTGTCTATCAATGGACACTTTGGATGCCTCCATATTTTGTCTGTTGTAAATAATGTCACAATGAACATAAGGGTGTGTATGTCTTTTCAAATTAACATTTTGGGATTTGTTGGGTAAATACCAAGAGTAGGAATTCTGGGTCATAAGTTAGTCCTATTTTTAATTTTTTTGAGGAACTTCCAAATTTTTTTCTATAGTGGTTATACCAATTTTCAATCCCACTTATAGTGTGCAACAGTTCACTTTTTTCCACATCACTGCGAACACTTTTCTGTTGATTTCTTGATGACAGCCAAAAGTATTAATTTGCATTTTCCTGATGACTGGTGATGTTGAGCATGTGTTCATATGTCCATTGGCCATCTATAAGTCTTTGGAGAATTGTCTATTCAAGCCCTCTACTCATTTTTTAAAATTTTATTATTTATTATTTATTTATTTTTAATTTCTTAATTAGAGTTGATATTCAATATTACACTAGTTTTGAGAATACAACATGCTGGTTAGACATTTATATAACTTACGAAGTGATCTTCCAATAAGTATAATACCCTCAGACACCATACATAGTTATTGGAATATTATTGATTATATTTCTATGCTGTACTTTCTCTGAATACTTTGTAATTGCCACTGGTACTTCTTTTTTTTTTTCACCTTTATCATCTAACCCTCAGACCTTCTCCCAAATGGCAACCATCAGGCAACTCTGTATTTATGACTTTGTTTCTGTTTTGTTGGCTCATTTGTTTTTTCTTTAAGTCCACCTATAAACAAAATCATATGGTATTTCTCTTTCTCTGTCAACTTGTATCACTTAGAATACTATACTCTATGGTCACTCATGTTAAGATTTCATTTTTTTATAGCTGAGCAATATTTGACTGCAAATATGTACAATACTTCTATTTCCAATTGTTTATTGATGGACACATAGGTTATTTCCATATCTTGGCTATTGCAAATAATGCTACAATGAACATATAATGAATATAACTTTTAGGAGTTGTTTTGCATTTTTTAAAATAAATACCCAGAAGTGAGCTGTGTCATAAAGTACCTCTATTTTCAATATTTTAAGGAAATTCATACTGTTTTCAAAGTGGCTGCAACAATTTACAATCCCAGTAACAGTACAAGTGGGTTCTCTTTTTCCACATTCACCAACACTTATTTGTTGATTTTTTTTTTATTTTATGACAGCCTTTTTTTTATTTTTTTTGTTACTCTTTGTGTTTTCACATTTCTCTGATGATTTAGCAACATTGAGCATGTTTCTCATATGTCTATTGGCCATCTGTAATGTCCTCTTTGGAAAAATGAGTATTCTGGTGCTCTGCTCATTTTTTAATTGAAATATGTGTCTTTTCAGTGTTTAAGTTGTATGAGTTCCCTGATATATTTTGAATGCCAACCCCTTATTGGATGTATCGTTGGTGAAGAATATCTTTTTTCTTTCAACAGGTTTTTTGTTGTTGTTGATGATGATGGTTTCCTTTGCTATGCAAAACTCTTTGGTTTGATGTAGTCCCAGCTGTTTTCTTTTTTCTTCCCCTTCTCTTACCTGGGGAGACATTTCCTAAACAATATTACTAAGAGCAATGTCAGAGAGTTTAACTGCTGATGTTTTCTCTTAGGAGTTTTATGTTTTCGTGTCTTACATTATTTTGAGATGATTTACGTATTGGTGCAGGAAAGTTGTCTAGTTTCATTCTGCATATATATCTGTCCAGTTTCCCCAACACTGTTTATTGAATAAACTGTCTTTATCGGATTATATATTCTTGCCTCTTTTGTCATAGCTTAACTGACATATAGATATGGATTTATTTCTAGGCTCTGTTCTATTCCACTGATCTAAAGTTCTTGTTTTTACTGCCAGTACCATGCTGTTTAATTACTATAGCATTGTAGCACAGTTTCAAGCAGGTACTATGATACCATATTTGTTCTTTTCTCTCAGCATTGCTTTGGCTATTCAGAGTCTTTTGTTAGATACATGTGAATTTTAGGATAATGTCTTCTAGTCTGGAAGAAATACCATTGACATTTTGATGGGATTGCATTGATCTATTGATTGCTTTGGGTATAATGCCTTATATTTTTCAAAGGATATGTCTTTTAGCTCATTGGTAAATATTATTATATATATTGTGTACATTTTAGGCAATTATAAAAGATTTTTTTTAATTTTACTGACATTTTTATTGGTATATAATATGCAACTGATAGCTGAATATTAATTTTGTATCCTACAACTTTGCTTAATTCAATTATCAGTACTAATGGTTTTTTAGTTTATCCTTTAGGGCTATCTATATATAGTATCAAATTATCTTCAAATAATGACAGTTTAAAGTCTTCCTTTGTGATTTAGATGCCTTTTTTTTATTGCCTTCCTGCTATGACTACAATTTGAATGAGAGTAGTGAAAATAGATATGCTCGACTTGTTACTAATCTTAAGGAAAAATGCTTTTACTTTATACCATTCACAATAATCTCAGCTGTAGGTTAATCAAAAATGGCCTTTATTATGTTGAGATATGTTCTATTTATTCCCTCTTTGCTGAGAATTTTACCATAGATAGATGCTAGAGTTTGTCAGATGCATTCTCTGCATCTATTGATATGGTTATATCATTTTTATCCTTTATATTCTTTATGTGGCATATCATGTTAAATGATTTGCAGACATTGAACCAACCTTTCATCTCAGGATAAATCCCACTTGATAATGGTGTAAAAACTCTTTAATATATTACCAAATTGGTTTGGTGATATTATTTTTAAAATTTTTATATCTATGTTCATCAGGAATATTGGCCTATAATTAATTTTTATAATATCTTTGGTTTTGAATCAGGGTAATGCTGTCATTTTACAATGAGCTTGGTAACCTTCCCTCTCTTAATTTTTTTGGAATGTTTTTGAGAATAACAGGTTTTTAATTCTTTGAATCTTTCATAAATTTTACCTTTGAAACTATCTGATCCAGAACATTTTGTTTTGGGGGAGTTTTTGATTACTGGTATTTTATTGGTACTTCTCAGTCTATTCAGATTTTCTGTTTCTTCTTGATGCAATCTTAGATGATTGTATGTTTCTAAAATATTTTTTTTCCCATTTTTTCCAAGTTGTTCCATTTCTTGGCAATAATTGTTCTGAACATTTTCTATATATTTTTGTATTTCTTAGTGTCAGTTGTCACTTCTCTTTCATTTCTGATTTTATTTACTAGGGTTCTTTTTTTCTGATGAATCTGGTTAAAGGTTTATCAATATTATTCACCTTCCCAAAGAATCAGCTCTTGGTTTTATTTATCTCCTGTATTGTTTTTTTTATAATTTATTTATTCTGCAGTGATTTTTATTATTTCCTTTTTTCTCTCATTTTGGGCTGTTTCTTCTTTTTTGCGATCAAGGTTAAATTATTTATTTGAGATTTTTCTTATTTCTTGAGATCGGCCTATATAGCTATGAATTTCCCTTAAAACTGCTTTGCCTGCATCCCATAGATTTGAGGTCAGTGTGTTTTCGTTATTATTTTTCTCAAAGTATCTTTTTAGTGCTAACCAAGTTATTGTTTACGACCATGTTATTTAGCCTCTCATTAGGTTATTCTGTTTTTCAGTTTTCTTATTATTATTGAGTTCTAGTTTATTTCTAATTCTTTTATTATCTTATATTAGTTTCAGGTATACAGTACAATGAATAGAAATTTATATAATTTATAAAATGATCCCCAATTCCTCTAGCACTCATCTGGCACTACAACAACCATAATAATATTGACTATATTCCCTGTACTATACTCTAAATTCCCATGACTGTTTTGTAATTACTAATTAGTACTTCTTCATCTCTTCACCTTTTTCTCCATCCCCCAACCCCTCTCCACTCTGGCAATCACCAGTTTGTTTTCTGTATCTGTGAGTCTGTTTTCATTAGTTTGTTCATTTTTTTGCTCCTTAGATTCCACTTATAAGTGAAATCATATGGTATTTATCTTTCTCTGATTTATTTCACTCAGAATACCCTCTAAGTCCCTCCATGCCATTGCAAATGGTAAGATTTAAATTTTTAATGGCTGAGTAATATTCTTTAGTATATAAGTATCTTAACTTCTTATCCAATTCTCTATTAATGGCACTTAAGTTGCTTCCATATCTTGGCACTGCAGTGAACATAGGGATGCATAGATATTGCAGAGATCTTTACAAACTGGTTTATTGATTTTCTTTGAATTGATACCCAGAATTTCAATTACTGGATCATAAGATAGTTCTTTTTTCAATTTTGGGGAGAAACTCCAAACTATTTTTTATAGTTTCTGTACTAATTTGCACTCCCAACAACAGTGCACAAGGGCTTCCCTTTCTACACATTCTTGCAAAACATTTGTTGTGTTTTAATTTATTGATACTAGCCACTCTGACAGGTGCGAGGTGATATCTCTTTGTGATTTCACTTTGCATTTGATTAGCAACATTGAGCATCTTTTTATATGCCTATTAGCCATCTGTATGTTCTCTTTGGAGAAATACCTATTCAGGTCTTCTGCCCATTTTTTTAATTGGATACTTTGGGTTTTTTTGTTGTTAAGTTGTATGAGTTTTTATAAATTTTGGATATTAACCCCTTATCAGATATATCATAAGCAAATATCTTCTCCCATTCAGTACACATCTTTTCATTTTGTTGCCAGTGTCCTTTGTTGTGCAAAAACTTTTTAGTTTGATGTAGTCCCAATGTTTATTTATCTTCCCTTTCCCTTATTCAAGGAGACATATCAGAAACAAAATTATTAATAGCAATATCAGAAAGTTTGCTGTCTGTATTTTCTGCTAGAAGTTTTATAGTTTTCGGGTCTTTAAGTCTTTAATCCTGTTTGAGTTTGTTCTTGTATATGGTGTAAGAAGGTGGTCAGTTTAATTTTTTATATATATCTGTCCATTTTTCCCAACATCATTTTTTGCTTTATGTATTGAATAGACTTTAACCCCATTGTGTATTCTTGCCTTTTTTCCATGGATTTAATGATCATATCTGCATGGTTTTATTTCTGGGCTCTCTATTCTGTTCCATTGATCCATGTGTCTGCTTTTATGCTAGTACTGTACTGTTTTGATTACTATAGACTTGTTATATAGTTAGATATCAGTCAGGATGATACCTCCAACTTTGCTCTTCTTTCTCAAGATTGCCATGGCATTTCAGGATCTTTTATGGTTCTATATAAATTTTAGGATTATTAGTTGTAGGTCTCTAAAACATGCCTTTGCTATTTTGATAGGGATTACATATAGGTTGCTTTGAGTAGTATGATCATTTTAATGATGTTGATTCTTCCTACCCATGAGCACAGTATATGTTTCCATTTATTTGTATCTTTTTCAATTTCTATTTTCAATGACATAATTTTGAAAAAAACTGGTCTTTTACCTTCTTGATTAATTTGATTCCTAGGTATCTTATTGTTTTTTATGTTATTGTAAATGAAATTCTTTTCTTAATTTATATTTCTGATAGTTCATCATTAGTGTATAAAAATGCTACAGATAAGGTAATGATGGCCTTGTAAAAAGTTAAGAAGCCTTCCTTCCTCTTGAACTTTTGAAATAGTTTGAGAAAAATAGATTTTAATTCCTCTTTGAATGTTTGGTAAAATTTGCCTGTGAAGCCATTCAGTCCAGTACTTTAGTGTTAGCATATAATTGCTCATAGTATTTTCTAATAGTCTTTTGTATTTGGGCGGAGTCTGTAGTTACTTCTTTTTCACTTCGGATTTAATTTATTTGGGTCCTCTCTTTTTTCTTGATGAGTCTTGATAAAAGTCTATCAATTTTGTTCATCCTTTTAAAGAACCAGCTCTTGGTTTTATTGACCTTTGGTATTGTTTTTCTAGAATCTATTTTGTTTTTCCTTTCAGATCTTTATTATTTCCTTTCTTCTACTCACTGTGGGCTTTAGTTGATGTTTTTTTAATAGTTCCTTTAAGTGTAAGGTGAGGTTATTTTTTGAGATTTTTCTTGTTCCTTAATCTAAGCTTACATTGCTATGAATTTTCCTCTTTGAACAGTTTTCACTGTGTCCCACAGATTTTGAGCCATGTTTTCATTTTCGTTTGTTTCTAGGTATCTTTTGATTTCTTCCTTGATCTCATTCTTAACCTATTTATTGTTTAGCAGCATGTTGTTTAGCTTCTATGTGTTTTGTATTTTCCAGTTTTTTTCTTGTAGTTGACTTATAGTTGCCTACCATTGTGGTCAGAGAAGGCACTTGATGTGATTTCAGTCTTCTTAGATTTGTTGAGATTTGTTTTGTGGCCCATCTTGGAAAATGATCTATGTGCATTTAAGAAGAATGTATATTCTGCTACTTTGGAACATAACTCTTTGAAAATATCAATTAAATCCATCTGTTCTAGTGTGTCATTTAAGGCTATTGTTTCCTTATTGATTTTCTGTCTGGAAAATCTGTCCATTGGTGTCAATGGGATGTTCAATTTTCCTACTATGAATGTATTACTAGCAATCTTTCCCATTATGTAGTGAATAATTGCTTTATATATGTAGGTGTTCCTATCTTAGTTGCATATGTTTACTAAGGTTATGTCCTCTTGTTATATTGATCCTTTTATCATTATGTAATGTCCTTCTTTGTCTCTTATTATAGCCTTTTTTTTAAAGTCTATTTTGTCTGATAAAAGTATTGTTACCCAGTTTTATTTGATTTCCATGTACATGAAATATCTTTTTCTATCTCTTTACTTTCAGCCTGTGTATGTCATTTGATCTGACGTGGTCTCTAATAGACAGCTTATGTATGGGTCTTGTTTTTTCTTATCCAGTGTTCACTCTATGTCTATTGATGAGGAGCATTTAATGTATTTATATTTAAAGTTGTTATTGATAATTACATAGTTATTGCCATTTTATTATTTGTATTGATAGGATTTCCTTCCTTTTCATAAAGTCCCTTACAGTAGTCTTTTTACCAGATTTCTTTTTACAGTACTCTTTACTGAAGTTTTTTCATCTTTTTTAATATTTCATGCCAATCCCTCAAGCCTGCAAAATATCTATTAAAAAATCAACTGACGTTCTTATGGGAGTATTTTTGTAAGTAACTAGCTGTCCTTCTCTTGCTGTTTTTAGTATTCTCTCTTTTTTTCTCCAGCCTTTGGTATTCTAATGATGGTGGGTCTTGGTGTGGGTCTATTTGGGTTCCCTTGTTTGGGACTCTGCACTTTCTGGACTTGTATGTTTATTTCCTTCAACAGGTTAGGGAAATTTTCTATAATTATTTCTTCAAATAGGTTCGAATACCTTGCTCTCTCTCCTCCTTCTTGTGCCCCTATAATGTAGATGCTGATACATTTGTGTTATCCCAGAAGAAGTCTCTTAAACTTTTAAAATTTGTTTAGTTTTCCTTTTTGCTGCTCCAATTGTTTTCTGCTACTTTGTCTTCCAACTCTCTGATTTAACTCGCCACTTTATCTAATCTGCTATTGAATTCCGTCTTCTAGTATATTTCATTCAGTTATTGTTATTCTTCATTTCTGACTGGTTCTTCTTATGATTCTTGTTTTTTTTATATCTTACTATCTTCTCTGTTAAAGTCTTCTTCATTGAGATCATCTATTTCTTTTCCTAGGTTTATTGAGCATCCTTATAACCTGTATTTGAACTCTGTTTTTGTCAGGTTGCTTGCATCCATTTTGTTTTGTTTTATCTTCTGGAGTTTTCCCTTATTGTTTCATTTGTGGCATGTTTTTGTTTGTTTGTTTTTCATGTTAGTTCCCTTTCTGTATTCATTTCTATATATTAGGAAGATTTGTTATATCTCCCAGCCTTGGCCAGGTGGGTTTATGTAATAGGTATCAGTGTGCCCAGTGGTGCTGTCCTCTTATCGCCTGTGCCAGGGCTCTGAGTGTATTCATGTGTGGTTGCATTTGTTCTCATGTTGTTAGCAACAAGGGCTGACTGGCTTTAGGGACTGGTTATTACCCACAGGTATGAGCTGCTGTTGGGGCTTACACCACAGAGTTGGATTCACCCAGCTGGCTCGTGCTCATGTTGAGACCACCCTTTGTGTGTGCTGCTTAGGGGGCAAGTCAGGTGGTACTCCAATGTAATCTGATGCCAGCCTTTGGGTGTGTTGGGAGGGGCTCTCAAGTAAGCCAAGATCACACCTACTGCATTTGATTGCTCAGGACTGCCTGGTAGGCACTACATAGATACCAGTGAGTGGTTTCTGTCTATGTTGGATCTGGAGTAAAGTGGGAGAGACCTGAGACTCTGAGAGCCGAGTTTAGCTACCCCCAATACGGGGCTAAGGTGGCTTAGAAAAAGGACAAGTTACCTCAAGTACTAGAGCTGCCTGCCAGCTGTCCATATGACTCTGAAGCTGGAAGAGACTTTAGGTGTATGCAAGTTGGGTAGAGCATGGAACGAGGGAGTCACTGGGGTAAAGCGAACAAATTTCACCCGGTCAGTGCAGTTCAGTTTGTGCCAGTGCTGATTCTGAGGCTTCCTATAAATGTCTTGGATCACAGCAAGGTCAGTCACTGTCCACCTCAGGCCTATGGACCCCTGAAACCACCCAAGAGATATTGCAGCTCAGGCTGGCACCAGTGGCCCACCATGAAAGTCTCACTTGAAATGTGCAGGCCACACACAGGCCACGTGAACTGAGGCTGCTGCCTGCCAACAAATGCGTGACCCAGGGAGGCTGCATGGTGGAGCTGGCTATCCAGCAATGAGCCACGGATGGCAGTTGTGGACTGGGTGGCATGGGGCCAAGGGAGACATGCGGTGGGGTGGGCCAAACTCACCAGGCCAATGCAGATTCAAAATCAACCGTGCAAAAAGTGAGTTCAACCCAGGAAAGATGACACTCACCTGTAGACTGCCCCAGAGGGGTGCCAACAATAAAGCATATTGGTATGTTTGGGCCTGCATAGCAATGAAGTTCCCTCTTTAAAATTGCTTTCACTGTGTCCCATAGATTTGGGGTCATTGTGTTTTCATTATCGTTTTTTCAGGGTATCTTTTTATTTCTTTCTTAATTTTATTGCTAAGCCATTTATTGTTTATTACCATGTTATTTAGCTCATGTGTTTTTCCGTTTTTCAGTTTTCTTTTTGTAATTGATTTCTAGTTTCATACCATTGTGAACAGAGAAGATGCCTGTTAGGATTTCAATCCTAAATTTATTGAGACCTGTATTGTGCCAAACATATGGTCTGTACTGGAAAAAAAATATTCCATGGATATTTAAAAAGAATGCATATTCTGCTGCTTTGGAGAGCAATGTTGAAAAAGTATCAATTAAATACATCTAGTCTAATGTATCATTTAAGGTAGCTGTTTTTCTTATTGATTTTCATGTCAAGGATGTTAAAGTCCCCTACTAATGACTGTATTACTGTCACTATCACCCTTTATATCTGTTAAGACTTGCTCTATATATTTAGATGCCCCTTAGTGGTGCGTCAATATTCACAAATGTTATATATTTCTTGCTGATTGACTCCTTTATCATTATGCATATTCTTGGCCTTTATTTTAAAGTCTATTTTGTGTAATATAAGATTGCTACCCTGGCTTTATTTTTTTTTCATTTTCATTTGTGTGAAATATCATTTTTTCATGCCCTTATTTTCACACTGTGTGTGTCTTTGGCCTTAAGTAGGTCTCTTGTAGACAGCATATTTATGGGTCTTGTTTTTTGTTTTTTTTTTTTAAATTCATTCAGCTACCCAATTTCTTTGATTAAGACATTTAAATTGTTTACATTGAAGTAATTATTGATAGATATGTAGCTATTGCCATTTTATTATTTATATTTCTGATCTTTTATTTCTTCTTAAGAATCTTTTTATCATTATTGTAATACTGGTTTGGTAGTGTGAATTTCTTTAGCTTCTCTTGTTTAGGAAGTTTTTTTATCTCCCCTTTGATTCTAAATGAAATCCTTGATGGATAGAGTAATTTTAGTTGTTGGTCTTATTTTTTCATCACTAAATATTTCATGCCAATTTATTCTGGCCTTCAAAGATTCTGTTGAGAAATCAGCTGATAGTCTTATGGAAAACTCATTTTTAGATAACTAAGTACTTTTTTCTTTCTGCTTTTAAGATTCTCTTTCTTTAACCTTTATCATTTTACTTACAATGTACCTTGGTATGGACCTCTTTGATTTCATTTTGTTTGAGACCTCAGCGCTTCTTTATATGTATGTCTATTTTCTCACCAGGATAGGGACATTTTCAGTCATTATTTGTTCTATCTGTTCTTCTGGTAATTCTATAATATGAATGCTATTATGCTTGACGTTGTTCCAGATTTTCTTAAAATATTCTTGTGAGTTTGTTTGCTTCTTTCTTTGTTTTTGGTTCTTTTTTCTTTTTCCTACTTTGGGTGTTTTTCACAATTTTGTCTTTGAAATTGCTAATTCAATGTTCTCTTTATCTAATCTGCTGTTGATTATATTTATTGTATTTTTCATTTTAGTTTATATTTATTATTCTGTTTGTTAATGGTTTCTATCTCCTTATTTTAGTTCTCATTAAGTTAATTTATTCTTCTCTTCAATTTTTTGAGCATTTTTATAACCAGTGTTTTGAACACTGTATCTGATAGATTGCTTGCCTCCATTTAGTTTAGTTCTTTCGCTGGAGTTTTGTTCTGTTCTTTCACTTGAGATGTTTCTTTGTTTCTTCATTTTGCTTGCTTCTGTGTTTATTTCTATTATTAGGTATATCATATATATCCCAGTCTTGGCTGTGCGGCCTTATATAGTAGGTGTCCTGTGGGGCCAGTGGTGTAGTCTCCCTAGTCATCTGAGCTGAGTGTTCCCAGTTGTGTCCCTTGTATGGATTGTGTGTGTCTTACTATTATAGTTTAGCCTTGAATTCTTTTGAACATCATTGGGTAAGACTGGTCCTCAGGTTTACTGGCTTTGAGGATTGGCAGTGACTACAGTGGATGAGATGTGTTGAGGTTGAGACCACAGGGGCTCTCATTTTGCTAAGTCTACCCTTTGGGTGTGTGTTTGCAGAGCTAATTGCTTCGTGCTCTGGTGGGTATAGGCTGTTCACTGGGTAGGTTGGTTTGGGGCCTCTTGACAGGGCTTCAGTGCTGGCCCAGGTCAGCTGCTATCTGTGCCTGGCCTGAGGTTACCTGGCAAGAACTACAAAATGATCTCAGTTGGTATTTTCCTGTGCTGGGTTTATGGGCACATGGGAGTGGCTGTGCTGCCAACTGAGACCTGCTGTCAACTAGTGGCAAACTGGGGACCCATTAACAGAGGTAAAGGGCTTGCCCAGGCCAGCTGCTGATTGTTTGGGTTAGCATACATTTTGGAGATTTTTAAGTCTGTAACATGGGCCAAGGCTGACCACTTGTGAGTAAGAGCCTCTGAAAGATCTCCAACTTGTCTGTGAGTTGAATGTGGCAGGTTCTCAGGAAATCTCCAGGTTAGGACAAGTTTGTTGGAGCTCAGATTTTCCACATGCTTATACCTGTAGGGTATTGTTGGGGAAGGGCTCAGTAAAAACAAACAAACAAATAGTGCCTGTAGGCATTTAGTCCCAGAGAGAGCTGCCCCTTCAGCCCTTGCTATGAAGCCAGACGATTCAGTTCCTCCCCAAACCTCTCGGTGCTTTTCAGGTTGCTACTGATTGCTAGAGCTGCCAAAGAGAATTTGTTTATAAGAGATAAAGTCCATGTGTAGGCCTTTTGAGAGGAATGCCTAAGACTACAGAAGCTCTCCATCTCAACATGATGGAATCCCTCTGATTTTCACAGTCATTTGTGTGGCGGCATCTCCTCTAGGCACTGATATTGTAGACTGGGAAGCCTGGTATAGGGTTGGGACACCTCTCTCCTCAAAGAAGAAATAATGGTGGAAAACTTCCCTAATCTGGCAAAGGAAATAGGCATACAAGCCCAGGAAGTCCAAACAAGATGAACCCAAATGGGCCAACACCAAGACATATAATTAAAATGCCAAAGGTTAACTAGAAAGAGAGACTCATAAGAAGCAAGAAAAGAGCAGTTAGTTCATCACAACCAAAGCATTATTAGAATAAATGTCAAAGGAATTTCTTTTAAGAAGAAAACAAATGATCAAAATTATGAATAATAAAATGGCAATAAACTACATATCTATCAACAATTAGTTTAAATGTAAATGAATTAAATGTTTCAATTAGAAGACATAAGATGGCTAAATGGGAAAGAAACAAGACCCTTACATATGCTGTCTAAAGTAGATTCACTTCAGATCTAAAGACATACACTAAAAGGATGAAAAAAATATTATATGAAAATGGAAACTAAAAAAGTTGAGGTAGACAAAATTGACTTTAAAACAAAGGCTATAACAAGTGACAAAGAAAGACTCAGAAATTCCACTTCTGGTATTTATTCAAAGAAATCCAAAACACTAATTTGAATAAACTGTGCATTCATATGTTCTTTGAAACATTGCAATAGCCAAGATATGGAAGCAACCTAAGTGTCCATGGACAGCTGAATGAGTAAAAGAGATGGGACCTATATACAATGAAATAGCAATTTACAATCCCACCAATAGTGTTCGAGGTTCCCTTTTCTACACATCTTTTCTAACACTTGTTATTTTTCGATTTATCGATGATAGCCTTTTGACAGGTGGAGGTGATATCTTAATGTAGTTTTAATTTGCATTTTCTTAATTATTAGTGATTTATACATCTTTTCATATGTCAGTTGGCCATCTGTATGTCTTCTTTGGAGAAATGTTTTTTCATATTCTTTGCACATTTTTCAATCAGGTTTTTTTCTTTTTGTTATTGAGTTCTATGAGTTTCTTAGATATTTGGATATTGACCCTTATTGGGTGTATTATTTGCAAATATATTCTTCCATTTAGTGGGTTGCCTTTTCATTTTGTCGATGATTTCCTTTGCTGTGCAAAAACTTTTTAGTGTGATGTAATACCATTTGAAAATTTTTCTTTTGTTTGTCTTGCCGAAGGAGACATATTAGAAAATATTACTAAGTGATGTTAAAGAGTTTATAATTTTTAGTCTTCCATTTAAGTCTTTATCCATTTTAAGTTTATTCTTGTGAAGGTGTGAGAAAGTGTTCAAGTCTCATGTTTTCCATACATCTGCCCTGTTTATTTTTATTTTATTTTGTTTAATTTTTTAAATTAAAAAATTATCTATTATTTTTATGATGACATTGGTTAACAAAATTCAATAAATTTCAGCTGTACACTTTAACAGTAAGGCATATATTACACGGTGTGTTCACCTCCCATAGTTAGATTTCCTTCTGTCACCACATATTTGACCCCCTTGACCCATCTACCTCCCTCCTTTTCCCTCACCCCTACCCTCTGGTAACCACTGGTCTATTCATGTCCATGAGTCTGTTTGTTTGTCCTGTTCATTTGGTGCTTTTAGGTTTATATCCCACATATAAGTGATATCATGTGATTTTTAACTTTTTCTGTCCAGCTTATTTCACTTAGCATGATTAGCTCAAGGTCCATCCATGTTGTTGCAAATGACAGTATTTCATATCTTCTTATGGCTAAATAATATTCCATTGTGTATATGTACTACAGCTTCTTTAGCCAATCATCTATCATAGAACACTTCAGTTGCTTCCAGTCCCGTCCAATGTGAATAATGCTACTATAAACAGTGGTGTAAAAATATCTTTTGGATATGAGTTTTCAAGTATATGGGGTAGGGAGATTGCTAGATCATATGGTAGATCGATTCTTAGTTTTTGATACTGGCTGTACCAATTTGCAGTCCCACCAACAGGGTATGATAGTTCCTATTTCTCCGTGCATCCTCTCCAGCATTTGTTATTACTTGTCCTGTTGATAACAGCTATTCTAACAGGTGTGAGATGATATCTTGTTGTAGTTTTGATTTGCATTTCCCTAATAGCTAGCAATATTGAGCATCTATTCAAATATTTGTTGGCCATTTTTATGTCCTCTAGATAGAAGTGTCTGTTCAGGTCTCTGCCCATTTTTTTTATTGGATTGTATTTGTTGTTGTTGTTAGTGTTATTGAGTTGTATAAGTTTTTGTATATTTTGGATATTATGCCCTTATCGAAGGCATTACTTGCAAACATATCTTCCCATTCAGATGGTTGCCTCCTTACCTTGTTGACAGTTTCTTTTGCTGTAGGAAGCTTTTTAGTTTGATGTAGTCCCATTTATTTATTTTCCTTTTATTTCTTTGCCTTTGAGGCCAAATTCATAAAATCCCCTGGAAGTACAAGGTACTTGAGTTTAGTTCCTATGATTTTTTAAAATGCATTTTATTGTTTCAGGGCTTATATTCAGGTCCTTAATCCACCCATTTTGAGTTAATTTTGGTGTTGGTGATAGACAATGGTCTAGTTTCATTCTTTACAGGTTGCTTTCCAGTTTTCCCAGCACCATTTATTGAAGAGGCTTTCCTTTTCCACTGTATGTTTTTGGCTTTCTTGTCGAAATTATTTGCCCATATAAATATGGGTTACTTCTGGACTCTCGATTCTGTTCCACTGGTCTGTGGTCTGTTTTTCTGAAAATTTCATGCTATTTGATTATTTTTTGCTTTGTAGTATAATTTGAAGTCTGGCAGAGTGATGCCTCCAGCCTTTTTTTCCCCCTCAGGATAGCTTTGGTAATTTGGGATCTTTTGTGCTTCCATACAAACCTGATGATTTTTCTTCTATTTCTTTAAAAATGCCAGTGGGATATTGATGGAGATTGCATTAAATCTGTATAATGATTTAGGTAACATGATCATTTTAGCTATGTTGGTTCTTCCAATCCAAGAACATGGAATATCTTTCCATTTCTTTGTACCTTCTTTCGATTTCTTTTAATAGGATCTTATAGTTTTCATTATATAGGTCCTTCACGTGTTTCATTCCTTGGTATTTTTTTATTTTTTGTGCAATTGATAAAGGAATTGTTTTTTCCACTTTTTTTTCTGACACGTTGTTATTAGAGTATAGGAACCCTATGGATTTTTGAACGTTGATTTTTGTAACCAGAACTTTACTGTATTTGCTTATTTTCTAGTAGTGTTCTTGTGGAGTGTTTAGTGTTTTCTATGTAGAGAATCATGTCATCCACAAATAGTGACAGTTGACTTCTTTGTTTACTATTTGGATATCTTCATTTGCCTGATTACACTTGCTGGGGCCTCCAATGTTATATTAGCAACCAGTGGCGATAGTAGACAGTCTTGCCTTGTTCTTGATCTTAGAAGGAAGGTTTTAGTTTTTCACCATCAGTATAATGTTGGCTGAGGATTGTCATATATGGCCTTTATCACGACACATATGGCCTTTATCATGTTTCCATATTACCATTTTGTTAAGGTTTGATCATAAATGGATGCTGTATTTTGTCAACTTTTTCTGCATCTATTGATATGATCATATGATTCGTATTTTTAATTTGTTTATTGGTGTATCACATTAATCAATTTGCGTATGTGAACCATCACTATGCTTCTGGGATGAAGCTCACTTGATTGTGGTGTATAATCTTTTACTTTGCTGCAGTATTCGGTTCACTGATATCTTATTTAAATTTTTGCATCTGTGTTCATGAGAAAATTGTGTCTCTAGATTTCTTTTTTTGTGTTTATCTTTGCCAGGTTTGGTATCAGGGTAATATTGGTCTCTTAAAATGAGTTGAAATATTGCTTCCTCCGATATTTTGGAAGAGGTTTGAGAACAATAGATGTTAAAACTTCTTTGAATGTTTGGTAGAATTCACTGGTGAGGCCAATTGGTCCTGGACTTTTTCCTTTTTGGTAGTTTTTGGTGAGTGTTTCCATTTCCATACTGCTGATCAGTCTATTTTATTTTCCAGTTCTTCTCGATTCAGTCTAGGATGGTTGTATTTTTCTAAGTACTGTCCATTTTTTCTAGGTTATTATAATTTGGTGTTCTATACTTTTTCACAGTATAAGAATACTTTGATATGATCCTTGTATTTCTGCATGTCTGTCATAATTTCCCCTCTTTCATCCCTGATTTTGTTATTTGTGTCCTTTCTCTTTTTTCTTTCGTGAGTCTAGCCAGGGTTTGTCAATTATATTAACCTTCTCAAAACCCACTCTTTGTTGCATTTATTTTCTTATTGTTTTCTGCTTTCAATTTCATTGAATTCTTCTCTAATTTTGATTATTCTTTCCTTTCAGTTGTTCTTCCTTTTCTCGTTTTTTTCAGATGAAGGTTAGGTTATTTATTTAGCTCATTCTTGTTTTTTGAGATAGGCCTGTAATGAACTTTCCTATGACTGCTTTTTCCATGTCCCCAAATTTTTATATGTTGTACTATTATTACCTTTCATTTCTATTAACTCTTGATCTCTTTTATTTCTTCTCTGTAGCATGTTTAATCTCTATGTATTTGTGGTTCTTACTGCTTTCTTTTTGCAATTGATCTGTAGTTTCAAGGCAGTTGTTTTGGGATGGAAAGCTCTGTAAATGTCAATTATGTCCAGTTGATCTAATGTGTCATTTAAGGATGTTATTTTCTTACTGATTTTCTGTTTGGATGATCTGTCCAAATCCAACAGTGGGGTATTTAGATCCCTACTGTGATAGGTTTTGTCTGTTTCTCCTTTAGTTCTATTAGTAATTGCTTTATATATGCCGGAGCTCCCTGACTGGGAGATGGATATTAATAAGTGTATGTCTTCTTGGTGCATGATTCCCTTTATCATTATGAAGTGTCCCTCAGTATCTCTCTTTACATTTTTTTTTTATTTTTGAAGTCTATTTCGTCTGATATAGTACAGTATTCCTGCTTTTCTCTGAATGTCATTTGCTTGAAATATCATTTTCCACCTTTTCACTTTGAGTCTATATTTGTCTTTGGAACTGAGATGTGTCTCCTGGAGGCAGCATATGGTTGGGTTTTGCTTTTGACCCAATCTTAAACTGTGTGCCTTTCATTGGTGAGTTCAATACATTTAAATTGAGGGGATTATTGAAATAAACAGACCTTTTTATAGCTGTTTTGTATTTGTGTTTTCTGGTAGCTCGATGTTTCCATTGCTTCCCTTTCTTGTGTTTCAGTTTTCTTTGTTTTGGTTGTCTTTTGTGTTTTCCTTCTGGTCCTTCTTGTTTATGTTATATACTTTAGTTATGAAACTTTTTGCATGGTTACCAACGAATACAGTGTAGTGTGTGTGTATATGTGTGTGTGTGTACACACACACACATATACACACACACACATACACACACATACAGTCATCCATTTCTTCTGCATGTGCCGTATCTCCATTCTCTTTTGCAAATTTGGATCTTTGATCCTCCCATTTTCAGTCATTGTTGTTTCAATTTGTCTCAACATATGCTGAACGTTCATACTATCTTGCTAATAGCAAATCTCTTCTTATTCTTAAGCTACAATGTCCTGTCCTTAGTAAGGTTGCACTCCTCTTTTTATCTGTCTACTAGTCGCCTTGCTCCTAATTATGTTTTTTCTCTCTCTCTCTTCATTTTAGGTGTCCTGACCCCTTTCACTATTTCCTGTAATGCAGGCCTCACACTGCAGAATATCCATCAATTTTTGTATGTCTGGAAAGGTCATTATTTCTCCTTCATATCTGAAGGAATGATTAGCTGGATATAGTATTATTCTAGGCTAGTAGTTTCTTTCACTTAATAGTTTAAATATTTGATTCTAGTCCTTTCAGGCTTGTAAGGTTTGTGCTGAGAATTTTGACGATATCTAATGGGTTTTCTTATAAGTTACCTTATCTTTTCCCTTGGCTGACCTGAGAATTCTCTCTTTGTAGTCGTTTTCGACAACTTTAATACAATGTTCTTGGTGAAGGCCTTCTTGGGTGAGATAATTGGGTGTTCTTTGACTTCTTGAATTCCAAGCTCCAGCTTATTCCTTACATTTTGGGAAATTCTCATCAACTATTGTCTGAAAATGCTTGCTAATCCCTGCTCCTTTTCCTCCCCTTCGGGAATGCCCATTATTCTTATGTTTCCTTTCCTGATGGTATCAGCTAGTACTTGTATTTCTCTTTCATTATTTTTCTTCTTGGTTTTTCTCTTCTTCCTTCTGATTTATTTCTAGATTTCTGTCTTTGATATCACTGATTCTTTCCTCCATTTGTTTGACTCTACTTCTCAAACTTCTATTTCATTTTTCAACTCTTGCTGTATCTTCTTTGTTTCCAGAAGTTCTATTTGGTTCTTTTTAGAAGTTTTACTCTCCTTGCTAAAGAACTCATTCTTTTTATCTAGGTGTTTTTTCAGTTCCTGAAATTGTTGATATGAATCATTTTGGATCTCATTGAGTTTTTTCAGAAGTACCATTCTGAATTCTCTATCATCTAAGTTGTATTTCTATGTCTGTAAGCTTATTTTCTGGAGATTTTTCCCATCTTTGTGAGATGTCTTGTCACCTTGGTTGTTCATGTGTGTAATAGACTATTTGTCCACTTGGGCATTAATGGAAGTGTATTCAGCCTTTTTTCCAGAAAAGATTTATTATATAAGGTCTCTCCTTAGCCTGTTGCAAAGAAGGTGCTTTATTTGGTTTCTAGTAGTGGCACCAAGCCTCTTTGGATCCCTGCTTACATAATAAAATTCTTCCCCCCCCCCCACCACCACCTTATATTCAATTATGCTTGCTACCCTCAGTATTAGTGAGAGTTTCAGTAGCCTTTACTGAGATTCGCCGGGCTGTACAGTGTTTATTTTCAGAGATTGGGGGGAAGGGCTCTCTGGGTTGGAGTTTGGGTCTGTGGCTCAGCCTCGGTTTTTCCACTGCAGCTGGTAAAAATCAACTGTTACTTCTCTGTCATCTACTTCTCTGCTTTTTGCCCTGATTACTAGGCACTGCTGCAGGCCGTGTGGAGCTACACCTATCCCAGGCAAGTCTGTTCAGGAACTCACCACATCTTCTCCTCTCCCCCTCCCCTTCAGGGAGCTCCAGCTATGAGAGGAGCATTTTTGTTTCTCTCTGTCCACCTCCCTACACTCAGGGTTCTGACCTGTGGTAACACTTATGTGCAGTTCCCACACTCAGATGTGATGCTGCAGTTTGTGTATTTTTTTTTATTGAGTTTTAGATATTCAGTTTATTGTTGTTTCAAGGGGAGAGATCTGGGGATGGCTCTCACTGCCATGTTTCTGTTGTCACTTCTATGTGTCCCATTTAAGCAACACCATTTATTGAAGAGACCATCTTTACTACATTGTGCATTCTTGCCTCTTTTGTCATAGATTAATTGAACATATGTGTGTAGATTATTTGTGGACTTTGCACTCTGTTCTAGTTATCCATATTTAGTTTTTATGCCAGTATCATGATATTTTAAATTTCTATAGCCTTGTTGTATAATTTGATATTAGGTAGTGTGAAATCTCAAACTTTATTTTTTTTTCTTAAATTTGCTTTAACTATTGAAAGTCTTTTGTGTTTCTATCTGCATTTTAGAGTTATTTGTTCTACTTTCGTGAGAAGTTACATTGTATTTTGTTTGGGATTGCATTAAATCTGTAAATTGATTTGGGTACTATGGACAGTTATATGTTGATCCTTCCTTTCTATATGCTTCCATTTATTTATATGTTCTATTTCTTTCTTTAATATCTTATAATTTTCTAAGTACAGATCTTTTACTTCTTTGGTGATATTTATTACTAGGTATTTTACTTTTTTGATGCAATTTTAAATGGGATTGTTTTCTTAATTTCTCTTTCTGATAGTTATTAGTTATAAAAATGCCACTGATTTCAGAATATTAATTTTATATTTGCTACTTTACTGAATTTATTTATTAGTTCTAATTTTTTTTTGTGGAATTGCTAGGGTTCTCTACATATAGTATTATGCCATTAACACATAACATGCTTTCATTTCTTCCTTTACAATTAAGATGTCTTTTATTTCTTTTTCTTGTATGAGTGTTGTTCCTAGGACATCCAATACTACGTTGAATAGAAGTGGTGAAAGGATGATGTTAGCTCTGGGTTGTCATAGGTTGCCTTTATTTTGTTGAGGTATGTTCCCGTTATTCCCACTTGTTGCTAGTATTATATAAACTGATCTTGGATTTGTCAAAATCTTTTTTCTGAATCTATTGATATAATTATAAAATTTTAGTTATTCATTTCTTTATGTGGTGTGTCACATTAATTAATTTCTGTATATCAAACCAACTTTGCATCCCAGGAATAAATCCCACTTGATCACATTGTATAATCTTTTTAATGTATTGCTCAACTGGTTTGCTAACATTCTATTGAGGATATATTCATGTATATTCATCAGAGATATTGACCTATAATTTTCTTTATTTGTGATGTCTTTGCATGATTTGGATCCAGGTAGAGCTGGTGTTATAAAATGAGGTTATATCCTTCCCTCTTGAGCTTTTTGGAATAGCTTGAGCGATAGCATTAGTTATTCTTTGAATGTTTTATAAAATTCATCTGTGGAGTCATCTAGTTCAGGACTTTTGTTTCTTGAGAGATTTTTGATTATTTGTTAGTATTTATTGGTCTGGTTATGTTTTATGTTTTTACTTTACTCAATTTTAAAAGATCATATGTTTCTAGGACTTTATCCATTTTTGCCAAATTGTCCAATTTGTTAGTATATAACTATTCATAGTATTTTCTTATAATCATTTCTATTTATTTGTTGTCAGTTGTCACTTCTCTTTCATTTCCAAATTTATTTATTTGGGTCTTCTCTCTTTTTCTTGATGAGTCTTGCTAAAAGTTACCACTTTTTAAATCTTTCAAAGAATCAGTTCTTTGTTTCATTGATATTTGTATTGTTTCAGACTCTAATTTTTTAAATCTCCACTCTGATCCTTATTATTTCCTTCTATCTACAAACTTTGTTCCTTTTCCCACCAGTTCCTTTAGATGTAAAGTCAGATTGTTATTTGAGGTTTTCTTGTTCTTCGAGGTAGCTTATTGCTTGAATTTCTCTCCTAGAAGGGCTTTTGCTGTATTCCCTAGATTTTTGGTCATTATTTTTCATTTCCATTGTCTCAAGGTGTATTTTTGATTTCTCCTTTAATCTTATTGTTAATCAATTTTATTGTTTAGTATCATATTATTTAGCCTCCACATGATTGTGTGATTTTGAGTTTTTTTTCTTTTAAGTGATTTCTAGTTTCATACCATTGTAATTGGAGATGTTTGTTATGATCTCCATCTTCTTAAATTGATTGAGACTCATTTTGTGTCCTAACATGTGCCTAAAAAAAATAGCTTTTATAATGTTCCATATACACTTAAAAATGTATATTCTGCTGCTTTGGGAGAGATGTTTTAGAAATATCTTTAAGGTCATCAGCAGTAATATGTTATTTAAAGTTTCTGTTTCCTGATGCTGATTTTTCATCTGGATAATTTACCATTGATATCTATGGGTGTGTTAAAGCTCCCAACTATTACAGTGTAACTGTCAGTCTCTCCATTCATGTCCATGAATATCAAGAGTTATATCCTCTTTTGTTTTGATCTTTTGATTATTAAGAATTATCCTTCTTTGTCTCTTGTTATTGTTGTTTTTTAAAGTCTTTTTGTCTGATTTTGCATTTCTACTCCAGCTTTTTTTTCAGTTCTATTTGAATAAACTCTTTTTCCATTCTTTACTTTCAATCTGTGCATGTCTTTTGATTTGTAGTAAGTCTCTTGTCGGCAGCATATCACATGATATCACTTATATATGGGATATAATCCTAAAAGCACCAAATGAACAGGACAAACAAACAGACTCATGGACATGAATAGACAGTGGTTACCAGAGGATAGGGGTGAGGGAAAAGGAGGAGGTAGATGGGGTCAAGGGGTCAAATATGTGGTGACAGAAGGAAATCTAACTATGGGAGGTGAACACACCGTGTAAATATATGCCTTACTGTTAAAGTGTACAGCTGAAATTTATTGAATTTTGTTAACCAATGTCATCATAAAAATAAATAGATAATTTTTTTAATTTAAAAAATTAAACAAAATAAAATAAAAAATAAACAGGGCAGATGTATGGAAAACATGAGACTTGAACACTTTCTCACACCTTCACAAGAATAAACTTAAAATGGATAAAGACTTAAATGGAAGACTAAAAATTATAAAACTCTTTAACATCACTTAGTAATATTTTCTAATATGCTCCTTCGGCAAGACAAACAAAAGAAAAATTTTCAAATGGTATTACATCACACTAAAAAGTTTTGCACAGCAAAGGAAATCATCGACAAAATGAAAAGGCAACCCACTAAATGGAAGAATATATTTGCAAATAATACACCCATAAAGGGTCAATATCCAAAATATCTAAGAAACTCATAGAACTCAATAACAAAAAGAAAAAACCTGATTGAAAATGTGCAAAGAATATGAAAAAACATTTCTCCAAAGAAGACATACAGATGGCCAACTGACATATGAAAAGATGTATAACATCACTAATAATTAAAAATGCAAATTAAAACTACATTA
The DNA here is from genome assembly GCA_003508835.1 of Eonycteris spelaea. NCBI lineage: Eukaryota > Metazoa > Chordata > Mammalia > Chiroptera > Pteropodidae > Eonycteris > Eonycteris spelaea. The sequence continues at coordinate 922,590 of PUFA01000286.1, read as the reverse complement.
AGATATCACCTCACACCTGTCAGAAAGGCTATCATCGATAAATCGAAAAATAACAAGTGTTAGAAAAGATGTGTAGAAAAGGGAACCCTCGAACACTATTGGTGGGATTGTGAATTGGTACAGCCACTGTGGATAAAAAGCTTTGTAGGTTCCTGAAAAAATTAAAAATAGGACTCCCTTATGATCCAGCAATTCCACTTCTAGGTATTTATCCAAAAAAAAAAAAACAAAACAAAACAAAAACAAAAAACAACAACAAAAAAAACACCAATTCAAAAGATATATGCACCACTGCAGCACTATTTATAAGAACATAGAAACAGTCTAAGTGCTCATCAGTAGACAATTGGATAAAGAAGATGTGGTACTTTTATATACAATGGAATTATACTCACTCACTAAAAAAAATGAAATCTTATTATTTGCAATTACATGGATAAAGCTAAAGGGTATTACACTAAGTGAAATGTCAGGCAGAAAATGATAAATACCAATGATTTCACTTACATATGAAATCTAAAGAAAAAGATAAATGATAAAACAAAATAGAAATAGACTCATAGATACAGAGAAAAAACTGGTGATTGCCAGATACAAAAGTGTTTTGGGGACTTGGTGAAAAGAAATGATTAAGAAGTACACATTGGTAGTTACAAATTTGTCATAGGAATGTGAAATACTGCATAGGAATACAGTCGATAATATTGTAGTAACTATTTATAGTGCCAGGTGGGTACTAGACTAATTGAGGGGATCACTTCATAAAATTATATAATGTCTAACCACTATGCTGCATACTTAAAATTAATATAAAACAATTATTTTATAATTGTTTTATATTAATAAAATATAATTATAAAATATAAAATATAATTATAATTATAATAAAATATAGATATAAATATAAAATAAAATTAAAATATAATTATAAATATAAAAGATAATTATTCAAAAAATTGAATGTCAGCTCTAATTGAAAAATAATTTTTAATTAAGAGAAACACAATAACCTCACATTAGATAAAACAATTGTTATCAAAAAGTCAACAAAATATGTGTTGGCAAGGATATGGGAAATGGATCCTTTGTGCATTGTTGGTGAGACAGCAAACTGGTAGAGCGCCTTTGGAAAACAATATGTAGGTTTCTCAAAAAACTAAAAATAGATATACCATATGGCCAAGCAATTCTACTTCTGAGTACTTATATGAAGAAATCCAACACACTAATTTGAAAAGATATATGCATCCCCATGTTCACTGCAGTATTATTTATAATAGCCAAGATATGGAAGGGACTTTGGTATCAATCAATAGATGAATGGATAAAGAAGAGGTGGTACTTATATACAATGAATATTAGCTATAAAAAAAATGAAATTTTACCATTTGCTTAATGGAGTTAGATGATATTATACTAAGTGAAATAAGTCAGAGAAAGACAACATATGATTTCACTTGTTTGTGACTTCTGAAAAGCAAAATGAATGAATGAAACAGAAACAGAGTCATAGATACAGAATAAAAATTGGTGATTGCCACATGGGAGGAGTTTGAAGGCTGGATGAAAAGGTGAGAGAGTTAAGAAGTACCAATTAGCAGTTACAAAATAATCATAAGGATACAAAGTACAACATAGGATATGTAGTCAATAATATTACAATAAATATATATGGCACGTTAGGGGGATCATTTTGGAAGTTATATAAATGTCTAACCACTGTTATACACCTGAAACTAGTATAGTATTGAATGTCAACTGTAATTGAAATTTTTTAAAAATGTTTTAATTGTGATAAGTGGACTAAATCTCTTTCCAAAGTTAAGCATTTTTGTCTTATATTTTTCATACGATAGCATCTTTTTAAATGAAACTAAATGGGGACATTTTATGGTAATTTGTACTTATGCAAAACTAATTCCTATTATGCGATTGCAAAAAGTTGGCATTATCCTTAGCAATCTCATTTACCTTATTGCTTAAAGGACAAAGCTCAGCCAGAGACACAAACCACCAGTTTTGGAAATGTCCTTTTTAATGCCAAACTGGCAGTGGATGACCCTGAAGCTATTCTCTTAGTTAATCAGCCTGGATCCGATGGATTTAAGTCGACTCAAGACCACTCTTTCAGGTGGGCCAATAAATAGCTATGTAACGACATTCAAGTTACTTAACATTTGAATGCCTCAGATGTCTCATTTGTAAATAGCAGTTATAGTAATATTAATATAATTCATGTGAATATGAATAATGCATGTAAACAACACCTCACCATACTGGCACATGGTGAACAGTCTATAAATTCTAACTATTATTATTTTTATTAATGTATTATTATTACTTTAAGTCAATGTGTAATAGACCCTTATTCAGCCCAAATATAAATCTAAGTCTAATGGTTGGAAAGTCTGCTTTTCTTATTCAATATTTCTTTCTGTTCACTTTTCATAACCATCTTAGTAGAGTGATCTTGTGTGAACTGCTGGACTCAGAAAAACAATAGTGTACAGCACATAAATCTGCACTCTCAAAGATTTTATAATCCAAGATAAAATCCTAACCTATAGATAGACAGTAGAAAGAGACACAGATTAACAATAACCAACTGAGCATACAAATGTGACAAATTTAGAATGTGTTCACATTCTGATTCCTTGGGGAAGCAAGCATACCTTTTAAGATATTATTGAAAATTGTCCAAACAGAATGGACTGAAGAAATGCGTTATCCTTATCAACCTAAAGAGGAATCTTAAGGAGGCAAATTTGTTACTCTGAATCTTTTTAAACAAAAAGCTTAAGAGTATAACATTTTTTTCATTTTACTTTTAACTCTCAAAAGTATTTGGCTTTAAAGAGCATCATAAAATCCCTTCCTTTCAAAGGCCCTAGAAAGCAGAAGTTTTCTATGTCTTAAATATAAATATGCAGCAAGACATACTGGAAAAAAGTCTGAGAAGTCTGAGGTGGTCAAATTTCTAGTCTTGCTTCTACCGCTAACTAGTGAGTGAAATTGGGCAAGTTACATAACTGTTATATATTCTTATTAATTTTAAATGAATTTTAAAGCGATAGATATCTAAAGCTCTTTTCAGTTCTGACATTCTATGACTATGTCATAGATTACCAAATATTTACCAGCAATACTACACATGCAAAAATATTAAGTGGATTAATTCTGCAGACTAAATTAAATTGGCAAGTTTTTTTTTTTTTTTTGGCAAATAGTCATGAATTAAGTTGGCATAGTTATAATTTTCTAATGAACAGAGTTTTGTATTCTAGGTCTCCCTGGGTCGAGAATGGTACATACACACAATCTACACAGTAAGATCAAAAGAAAACGCCAATGAGCATTGGCAAAAGAAGTGTGGAGTACCAGGCCCACTCGGTAGTGAGTCCAGGGAAGCCCGAGGCAACTACCAGGAGCAGAAAGAAGAGGGAGATCAGGAGCACACCCCAACTAGTGTGGGAAATTGGAGCTGAAAACAACCGGGAAACAAACATCCAGCACATTTCCCTGGATCGCACCAAGAAGAAGCAGGTCCCCAAAGGGAGGGTTCATCCGGACAGCATCTTCCCCGGGGCTCAACAGTCCCAGCTCTGAAGTCAGCCTTATCATGGTCATGGGCGGTACCACAGTGGGAATACTCACCCTCAGCCTCGTTGCCATCGCAGCAATGATGTGCAAGAGCAAGAAGAGTACTAGGAAGAAGGATACCCCAAAGGGCTCTGGAAGCAGTGAGCTCACGATGCTTCCGCAGACCACCACAGCGACAGCTCAGAAGTGTGATGACTGCAGGTAGAATTCAACCTTTTCCTCATGCCTCAGACTTAAGACAATAGAAAACCAAATGCTTCTGTAAATGGCAGAGAATTGGAGACTTCTGTGACGAAGCTGCTCAGAGGACCTGACTGTACTAATGAAATTTGATTTGAATTCTGTCTACTCTTTCATGCATCAAAGGACAAATCAGCCATGGATCACATCTTTCTTGTTGCCAAAAGGCAACAGCAATATATTCACACGACACAGAGCCACAGATGGACAGCAAGGAATGTACTTTCCATTTAGGCATTTTCTCTGTACAGTCAAGATGAACCTATTGAAAGGTGCTAACAGACTCTCTCAGAAGTTTCAGAGGAGTCTTTTGTTGCTATATTAGTATAAACCTTGAAGGTGCAATTATCACAATGTTTCTTAACTGTGTAACAGTTTATTAATAGAAATATGTTAAATGTAGCCTAGAATAATGAAAAACATACTGTTTATTATGACTAGTTTCTAATAGTAAGACAGCATGAATTATGACCATGGTAGCTCAACTACAAAATTACCTTTTGTATTACTTGGGGAATGAAAGGAAAGACAGAGGGAAAGTAACTCACTAACCTGGATTTAAATTGTTTCTTTTTAAAATTAAACCAAAGAGTGTGTTAAGTCTCAAACACTGTGAAAAGACTGCTCTTTTTTGTATAAAATGAGAAACAGTAGTCTTGCATGATAATATATCTTATTGGTGCTCAATATTTGTGGGAAATGAGAGAGTTGGTGACATTGATGACAAAGAAGACATGACTTAAATGAACATTTTACAAGACAATGTTCTCTAAGAACTGAGCCTAGATATTTGCAGTATTGAGCCCATAAATGATAATAAGAAACATCATTTTGTAAAGAAGAAAGTGGCATTTATTAATATAAACATGTTAAACCAAAGTGCTCCTATACACACTTATAGAAGAAAGAACATTTTAACAGATGATACATGAGGTACCTTAGAGTAATATAGTTAAGAGCTTCAATTGGCCATGGGACACCAGATTAGCTTTCTAATCAGCAACTGCTCCAAACATAGGATCTCTGCAAATGTCATTTAGAGATGCTGTAGGTGATGCCAGCATCATCAATTATATTGTTCTATATCCAAGAAGAAAAGCTCATCCTTTGGCATCTCCAGTTAAGTAAACTGATACATTGAGATCCCTATCAGTACCTGAAATTATACTTTGTAACACTGCTTACAGTATTAAAAAAACAAGGAACATGATTGAATGAACTTGCCTGGCAAATCTCCACATTGCCTTTCTGAAAAATGTGCTTTCACCAATGGCAAAAAATTTGGTTAGAAAGGAAAAATGTTAGTGTTTAATGACCAGTATTTGAAAAGCTAGTAAATGTATTTTCAAGCAAAATAGGTCAGGTGAAAAATAACCACACCTAAAGATTAACCCTCAAGTGTTAGTCTGAAATGCCTGGAAATCCTCTTTCATTTGCAGTCATAACTGGCGCACTGGACATCTTGGTGGAATGGAAATTTTTAGAAGGTCAACCTCTTCTCAGTCATAGAGTCACATTTTATCTGGTGTCTGTGAGCCTCAACCATCTTTTGATTGAAAAAGAAGCTATACTGGTGCTGGAAAGAGCGGCAAAAAATTTCTAATATTTGCCTCTTTTCTTGGACCACTCTGAATTTCACATTCAGTAGTTAAAGAATGTAGTAGAATGTGTCTCCTTCCATTCGGGATTTACAAATATCACCTACAACTCAAAGATTTCTCAAAGGATTTATATAAATAGAAGTGTTACAAGACCAAGATTTGCTTACAAATAAATTATACTTTCTTAATTATCCTTTTATTTTGCTTGGCCTTCTGGCAGATGCTTAGCTACTTCTTTGGCTACCTCATAATTGTGTAGAAAATAATCGTGTAGGCAGTTTTAAATAGTAAGTGAACTTGTACCACTTAATATTGGCTTCAATTTATATGTAGACTGTTAGAGCAAGTACTCTCAATTGACTTAATGTACTTAAGAGTTAAGATGCTTCAGACCTGACTATCTGCAATACTGGTGGCAGGGGGGCGTGACAGGGGGTGGTCTCTGTCACTGAATATAGTAATCAGTGAAGCATCACTACAAAAAAATCTGTTTGAGCTTTTGGCACAGGCTAGTTTTATATCAATTTGCTTTACAATGAATGTTCTAATGGGACTACTACATGTAAATTAGAAAGGTTTATAAAATACAGTCTATCCTTTTCAAACAAAATAAATCTCTCCCTCTCTACCCATCTCTCTTTTCTCTCCCCTCTCTCTTCTTGCTCCCTTCCTCCCTTGAAGAAAGAGAGTCTGTGGGAAATAAGATAAAGAGAGCTTTCTTAAGTAGAAAGTACTTGGATATTTGCGTCATTTCTTACTATGTGATTTAGCATACATTAATCATTTAAAAAAAATTTTAGTGGAAAAAAGTATCAGACAAAATGCTTTATTGTTCAATAAAACAGGTTCCTTATTTTCAATATTTGTTTTTTAGAGAATTATTCTAGTACTGCCAGAATGTATACATAAAAAAAACTTCCAATAGAGAACAGGATGTAAGTTAATAACAGCTTCTCAGGTTTTCAGCTAGCTTCTGACCCTAATTAAACAAAGGTCGTATTGATATTTCAGAGTAAACCAAAAACGAAACTAAAATAAGGCACTAATGACTCTTCTTAGCAATGAAGCATGAGAGCATTAGAATACATAAATATTATTAATTTGCTGTTTTAATTATTTCAGTTTATTTCTTTGCTTAACATTTAGCAAATGCTCACCTAGGATCATCCACTTTGAGAGATTACATAGAAACCAAGCTACTTCCCTGGCCATTGACAATGCTATAACAAATGTGGCTCTCTCTTTGGACTAAAGGATCAAGATTTGCATTAGGTTTCCCCTGGACCAAGAAGACACCAGGTATTTGTGTGAACCACAATTGTAAAATTTCTCTAGAGCACCAGCAGCAGAAGTCAACTCTTTTCACCTAAAAAACCCCACTTGTTATAGATCATTCTGATTACAGATCTAATACAAAATATTTCCAATCCGTAATTTGTTAGTGAAGTATCTTTTGCAAAACTATCCAGAGAATGTACATTGCAGTATGTGGATGTCTCTGCATATTTTTCCCTCTTAATGGAAGACAGACCCACTTTATTATAAGAATGGGTTAACACATCGACTCTCCTTTCAGTCCTTTAACAACATCAGCACCTTCTGAGATCCACCCTTTCACAAGCATCCAGTATGTTTGAACAATGTGAGTAAAGGTCAACTAGAATTCTCCTGCCATGCTACTGCATAGTATTTGTGATAAGAAGCACCAGCTATGGCTCAATATGAAGTGATTTAGTTCTATAAGCAGCCAAAGCTTCTTTATCAAGTCATCTTACCTACAATTCTTTCCCAGGGTACCCACTCCAAGGTCAACTTTAAAAGTGGAAAATGGACCTGTATAATCAATCATAGAAAGCTTTTCCTCATAGAAATCAATGCTAAGGATTAAAGTTGTTCCAGATTAAGAAATGTTAAAGTAACAATAACAGATTAAAATATAAAATTTAGATTTTAAAAGTTGGAAATTTGATTTCTGCTATTTTGAGAATATCTATTTGGCATTGACTCAGAAACCAATTTATTTATTTAATGAACAAAGAAAAAATATATTTTTTAAATGCAAATGTTTTAAAATTTGAAATTTTCATAATTGTATTAATTTGAAAACAAGCATATCATGCTTGTTTTATTTTCTCTGGCCATGATAGCAATAATAAAAGGATGAAAACAGGTATCTTCACTAATGATGTGAAAAATGAATGAGACTCAAACATTTAATCGATCCAATTTGCCATGGCTTAGAAATGTGTAATTTGGCAGGAAACTATAACTACTATTATTATTACACACACACATACACACACACACACACACGTGAATATAAAAATAAACAAACATCTTATTTCTAGAAAAGGATAACCCTAAAAACATAATTCTAACTGAAATGCCTCATAAGAAGATTTTCAAGAAAGTCAACAGAATGGTTGTGAAAATGTACCACTATGGGAGTTTCTTTGACATTAGTTCAAAGATTAATATGTTTTATTAAGATTTGTTCCTAGAATTGATTCCAATATTGCATAGCGATGACATACAAATTTCTGAAATTATTACCCGCAGGTTCAAAATATCCTTGACTATCTATATTTCTCCTTGTTTTCATATCCTTTAATGTTAAGAACAAAAGACTTTGAGATTTTGGTAGTTATATTTATGTTGATACGAGATTTTCAAAAAGAAGTGCATGGTATTTTCCTACAGTTTTGAGCAGAGAACTTACACAGAAAACATTTTAAATTAAACTTATTGGAGTGACACTGGTTAATAACATTATATAAGTTTTAAAAGTATAATTCTATAGCACATCATCTATACATTGCATTGTATGCTCATCACTCAAAATTTTTAAATAAGCAAATAAAGCTTATTCTCTTGAACCAAAGTTGAAAAAACAAAATATACTAATGTGAAACTCTCTTTTTATTTTATTTTATTTTATTGGCAGAAAAATCAGAATATTGAATTACAAATTTTTTAATGTTTTGCTTTCTATCTTTTAAATGCATTTATTTTTTGTTCCCTGATATATGTTTGTGTGTATTTTTTAGTATTATGTTTTGCTAAAGAATAATAAACTGCTTTTACAATCACATCTACCTCTAACTCCCTTTCCTTCTTTCCTTTCCTCCCTCACTCCCTTCTCTCTCTCTCTCTCTCTCTCTCTCTCTCTCTCTCTCTCTCTCTCTCTCTGTCTCCCTCTCTCTCATTCTCTCTCTCTTTTGCTCTCCTCTCTTTCTCTCATTATTCTCTTTCATAGTCTAGGTTTTATTCTCTCTGAAATTTCCTTTTTATTCTTCCAGTAATGCTTCCTTTTTAGTTTTGAAATCATCACCATTTTCACTATGTAATTAGCATTCTTATTTATCTGAAATCTCTTAAGTGAGCTTTGGATGAAGGAAAAAGGAACTTTACAAAAAATCAAAGGTATCATATTGAATAATGTAGCGACATTCTATGCCTTGATTTTCTCTCAGTGGAAGTTCAACATTGACATTAAGATGTTTTTAAAATCCTTTTAAAGAATTTAAATTTGAGTAAGATCACATATATGAAGTCGTTTTTGGGATGACTGAATACTTTTCAATGAAATAAAGGGCAAAAAATATTTAAAATGTTAACAGCATTAAAGTGTTCAAAATTATAAGTATCAGATGCTCTTTTACTATTAACTAGATATTTCCTACACTGGTTACATGATTGTTTAAACACTGTCAGTAAATTTCTATTAGATATTTATTTTTTTTCCAATGCTTTGGTAAGTCTCAAATAAGAATTGTCAGTATTGTGCCTTAAAAGGAAGAAAAAGGAAAAATTCTAAAATTTTAAAACTAACATTAAAAATAAGGGCATTATAAAAAAATTACTTAAAACATAGAAGGACAATTACTGGTAAAAATACAAGATAATTTGTAAGGGCTGAAATTAAGCACATTACAAAAAGATGTACAAAACAGAGACTTTATGAATTCAGCAATTCAAGTTTTTGCAAGATAGTTTTTAAACCCAAAAGTCTATGAAATAAGCTTTTATCCTGGACAAGAAGCTGTGTGTTTTATAATTGTATTAAATGAGCTCTTCCTTCCCAAGTGCTCTCCAGAACATTCAGTGAATTTCTCTTTATCTACCACTGAGTGATACATCTGTATATGATGGAATTATTTGCAGAACTTAATAGCCTTTGTGTTTTTCCCATGGGAATTTTTCAAAAACTAACAGGGTTTAATTTTTTATATATTTACTAAGATATCGCATATGCTGAATATTGAAGTTTATCCTTGATAATTTAATTATACAAAAAGTTGAAGCCAGTCTTAAATTCATATCTTAAAAAAACTCTTTCTACATGTAACTAACTATGCCTGTTTTCCTTTAACATATATCACCAGTTTAACATAAATAAAGCACATATGACTATAAATGTGTTATAATGGCCAAGTTATTGCAGTGTATTCTATAACTTTTATTTATACTAAAATCACAGAATTCCTATATTCTGCGATGAATGTCAGTTATTGCCATTCTAGTTTTAGAGCCTTGAACTTCTGCAGGCTTCAGGACTGGGACATGTGCTCCCATTACAATCCTTGATGCTACAGGATCTTAGTGCTACTCGCCAGTTGTAACAGATTTAGACACAGCCTGAGGCTGGCCAAGGTCAATGTATACTTAGAGGAAACAACATTTCCCAGGAAGCAGGGCAACAAGACTCTGCTATAGTTACCAGACCCCACCCAGTTGTACTGATGAGGATAAATCAACTGATCTGACCCAGTACCAGGTGTATTTACTGTCCAGGTAGACTAGCCACCTTCATGCAAACTTTACTGAAGTCAGCAATCATTTGATTTATCATAAGGTCATATTTTTAATATATAACTACCACTACTTAGTAGCAAAAGTAAATGCCTCTTGTAGCTACTGAAGGATAATCCCTCCCCCACCAAAAGAAAAGAGCAAAATGCACAAAAGAAGGTAGAAAGAAAAAAAAAAAACACTCTTGTGTCAAAGCTCTCCCAGCACTTCCAAGACTAAGGGGAAAAAGGTCATGTGGTAGCAGAAGGTTGTTATAAGCAACAGAAGTGTGCAGCTCAATCTTCATCATAGAAGAGAAAGAACAATTTCACCATGGGGGGGGGGAGGAAAAATCTGGTGCAGTAGAAAATATCTAAGCTGTTAAAGAGAAAACCTACCCCTTCAGGAAGTTGGGGAAAGAAACCAAGGAATGATAGAATCATAATCCCACCCCATCAGGATTTGATATCTACAGTAGGAGACAAGACCTCCTTGCCATAAAGTTACAGTTGCTCCAGAGACACTTAATTTAAAGGAAACCACCCTAAACCAGAATTAATTAAGGTGGACTTGACTAGAAAAAAAAAATCAGGAACAGAGTCAGGTCAATCTGAGCCTACAGTGTATTAACCCCTCTCAACTCTCCAACTAAGCCAGTAAACTGCCTCAAAGGCCATTTGACAGTAATCTTTGAAAATCTTATTCCTAGAAGCCCAAAGAGCATTTTAGGATGTTAAGATTTCATATTTAGAATTTAAATGTGACTGTTTTCAAAGTGGAAAAAGGTGGTAGAGAAAGCTGTTGGACAAAGCAAGGTTATATCCAAAGGAAGTTGGGACATGTCAGAGATACATGCAAGGTACTCATCAGGGGAAGAATATATGGAGAAGGGTATATGCAAAAAGAGGTCAAAATATTTCCCCAGGCCTTCCTCAGAGTTGAAGCAATTCTAGACAAGAGTCAGAAACACATAGGCTACATCAGAACACACAATAGCTACAGCCTAATGTGGTTCTGTCACTTTTAATGAGGACAGGACCACCATCTTCTCCACACTTGTCTTAAATTTTAGAGATCATCAGTAATATTCACATGTCACAAGAGAAGTCCTCAAAGGCAGTAGCCTGAGTCAAGGAAGCTGTAATAATTTATAGATAAATGATTTTCTACTGGTATAACCCACACAGTATATGATGTCCAGGGGCACTTTGTATACAGAAAAGAGATGTATTCTCTATATAGGTGAATTAGAGAAAAATACTCCCTGTGTGGAGATGAGGACTCAGGCTCATGACTTGATATTTTTATGTGTAGGTTTTTATTATTACTCAGGTATGACAAAGCCAAAGGATTAGGAGACAATTGTCACTGAAAAGATAGCATATTATACTCACAGATTCCAAGAGCACACCACAACACAGGGGCCACACAGAAAAGCAACAGGTCAATCAGGAGGCACAGGGGTTGATAGAAAAATGTTGGCAAAAGCTTTTATTATGATTTCCATGGGAAGAAACAAGCAAGGCAGGGTAAACAGGTTTAAGATTGGTCAGTTTGAATAATTTCAGTAGGCTCTTGGATATAAGTCTGTCCAAGTTGTTTTGGATGTAGTTGTCTGGTACCTGGTCCTGAGGTGGTTAGGCCAGGTGGATAGTGGCCCAGAGTGTGAGAGCCCAAAGGAGGTGGTTGGGATAGGAGCACTCAATATTGCATATGAACAGCACAGTTGTGAGCAGAGAAACAAGACTCAAGCAAAGGAGATGCATATGTTTGAGTGGGCCTTTTCAAATGATTTTGGGGAATCTGCCATACTTTCTAATTAATTAATAGGTTCTTTTTATGAAGCAATGAATAAAAAGTCCAAATATCCAAGAGACAGTCATAAGGGATTTTCAACCCAATTTGAATTTCTGCTCAAACTAATATTAATTAGTAACCATGTTTTCTGTAATTGCTGTTTTTTCCCCCACAATCTTACTAGTAAGTTGGCTTTCTTTTTTAACTGAAAGTCCAAAAAGAATGGATACCATTCTCATACCCCTGCTCCTGTCCATGCCACTACATAGAGGGACAGATGAATCAATCTTAACACAGAGTTAAGCTCCCTAAACTAATGTGGCCTGTGCTTCTCTATCTAGAGTGCCACTATTATAACTAAGATAGTTGACCAGGCCAGCCACTGGTCATACTGGCCACAAGGCCTCCTGGAAGAAGCCTGCTGCCTGTGCTTTGCCTGGGGTCACCTGGCATGGGTCACAAAGAGATCCACAAATATTGTCTTCTCACATTGGGCTTGGACGTATCTGGGAGAGGCTAAGTTGCAAATTGAGGCTGGCTGCCACTATTGCCAAGCTTATGGCTGCAAGAGGTGTGGGGCAGGCAGAAGCCAGATGCTGTTTATTTGGTGTTTGTGAACCTTTGAGAGATTTTAGAAAAGTTAAAAGCATGAGCCTAGAGAGGTCATTTGCATGGAAAAGCCACTGGAAGCAGCTTGAGTGGGCCCACAAGTTAGGTGGGGCAGGGTTTCTGGGAATCATCAGGGCAGAGAGAATGATATTATCCAGGTTGATAGAGACTCAGATATGATGTCTGCCTGCATCTACACACTGGAAGGCAGGAGGGCTCAACAAATAAAAAATGGTTTCTATCAGCACTTCAGTCTGGGAAGAAGCTGCCCCTCCAGCCCTCACCCTAAAATCAGACAATTCAGTTCCTCCCCAAATGTTCCTGGCACTATTCGATCTGCTGCCCCAGCCCTGGCACTCAGAGTAACTGACTATCAGTAAATAAGTCCAAGCAAGAACCCTTTAATAGAAATACCTGGGACTGCAGCAGCCCTTCATCTCACTCAGCTACAGTCTCCACTGGTTTTCACTGCCAGAAGTTGTGGGGACTTCTCTTCCTGGAACTGTAAACCTAAGCCGGAGAGCCTGATGTGAGGCTGGTATTCCTCACTCTTCAGGGGGGAAACTTTGTAGCCAAGATATTCCTCCAGATTTCTAACAGCCACACATGGATGTGGGGACCAGCCCTTTATGTGTCTCTGTCCTTCCTACCAGTCTAAACTGGCTTCTTCTGTATGTCCTTAGTTATAGGATTTCTGTTCAGCTAGACTCCAGGCAATTCTCAATGATGGTTGTTCTACAGTTTTGTGATAATTTTAATGCAAGCACAGCATTTACCTACTCTGCTCTCTTGACCAGAATCTAGTGCCCTCTGTTTTTGGTTATGATTCAGAGATAAAGTTTGAAGTAGGGCCCCGCCCATGTAAGAGTGAGGGCAAGTTTATGTTCTTCCATAACACCAGTAAATGGAGTACCTGAAATTTATCTAATATTCTCCCAGTTTCCAGATTTCCAGCATTAGTCAAGCAGTCTTGACTTTTTACTGACAGGAAGATCAATTGAGATATATAACTATATTCTTAAGCAACTCAATAAAAAAGACAAAAAGAAAAAGTCACAGGTTTGTCTCTATTTTGTGAGTTGATTTCAGAAAAAAATATTAATTTCATGTTTTAGGTATTTCATGCATATTATTAGAAAGAGGAAGCAAATGGCATTATATGTTATTTGGGCAAGAAAATAAATTCCATTTTGACAATTATAGACAAAACCAAGACATTTCGGTCAATAGAAATTTAGCATATTTTGTCAACTTCACAAAATCCAGGGGAATAGTTTTGGAGCAGCTTTGGATTAGGCTGAATTCAAATAAATTTTCACAAAATTCTCCAGATGAAATACTACATTATCTTTAAATCTCCACTCAATTAGATTTCTTCTTGTCACTACAAAGTGTCCTGTCATGAAAGAAGAAAGAAAGAGGCGGGGGGGGGGGGTTTGCGGTGGCGAGGAAGGAAGGAAGGAAGGAAGGAAGGAAGGAAGGAAGGAAGAAGAAGAAAAGGAGGTTCTTGTATTGTTCACCTTCCTAGGGCTTCATTGTCTTTCTGACATTTCATATTTATCAGCAATATTTGGATTCCACATGTTGGCAATCTACCATATTCGTTCAATTCTAAATTTAGAGATGGTAGGGTGTCATAGGATTGTGACAGAAGAGGACACAGAGCTTGCCCTCTCTCATTAACACACATCTATATTTAGAGTGATTCCTCCTGAGAGACAACATAAGGACAACCGAACAGCTTCTGGGGAACTACCAGAGCTGCCTGAAAACTGAAGGGACACATTAGGAACAGAGGAGCCAGTGAGAGCCATTTTTTACATTCCTTCTGAACTTGGATAGCACAGACAGGATCTCTACCCAGGTGCTCAGGCAGACCTGCAATGCCACAGTAGAACGCCCACCTCCCCAACCCCCGCCCCTACCATGGGTGCTAGCTTCTTCAAGAATAAGAGGGCATTATAGTGGACACACAGTTCCTGTACTCTAATCCAAAGCTGTACCAGCAGGCCCAAAAGTGTGCTGAGACTCACCCACACCAGGACTGCCTCACATTGAGCAAAAGCAGAATCACTAGGGAGCCACTGTGTGCACACTCTGGGTAGCCCTGCCCAGAGTGAGAGAAAATGAGTGGGGTTGCGGGGAGAGGGGCTCTGCACTAAGAAAATTGCACCCATTGGGGAGGTTTAGCTCAGACTTGGCTTCTGCAAGCAGTCAATCAAAACAATAGGGTGAGCTGTGCACATAAAGCAGAAAGTCCCATCAAGGATAAATGGACATTGTAGAGTGTTGTGGCACATGTGTTCACAGGATCACCAGACCAAACCAGCAACAAACATTCAAGCAATAAGACAAGCTGCACTGGCACAGTAGAAAACCCTACCATAACCCTGCCCAGAATAAGAGTGATAAGATAGATGGCAGAGTGCTGAGACACATGAATTTTAGGGCCCCCAGCCCAGATTGGCAGCAGTCAATCAAAACAAGAGGGCATGCCTCTCTCTGGCACACCAGACAGCCTTGCCCAGATCAAGAATGGAATCAGCAGTGTTCTTCAATGGGCACCCACAAGGCTGACCCCCACAAACCAGTAGAGCATAGAAGTTCACACACACTAGACTGTCCCACTTTAACATACTCCTTCTGTCCAAGTGACACCTCAGGCACCCCTTGTGTCCACCCCAACTCTAATCATCCTCCAAAACCACTAGGCACACAGTCTACAGAAAGACCATTTCTACGCAAAACCACTTTTTCACGCTTAGGAGAGAGAGCTTTTTCATTTAACTTATGGGAACAAACACAGAAATTCAAACATAAGGGAGATACATTAGAACATGCCCCGAATAAAGGAACAAGAAAAAATCCTGGAGAAAAACTCTAATGAAATAGAGATTAGTAACTTGCCTGATAATTTTTTTTTTTAAATGTCTTAAGGATGCTCACCAAACTTGAGAATAGAATAGAGGAACCCAGAGAGCACTGCAAAAAGAATTAGAACATATATATTTAAAAAAGAAAGAAAGAAAAAGAAAGAAAGAAAGAAAGAGAGAGAGAGAGAGAGAGAGAGAGAGGGAGAGGGAGGGAGGGAGGAGGGAGGGAGGAGGAGGAAGGAAGGAAGGAAGAAGAAAGAAGAAAGAAAGAAAGAAAGAAAGAAAAAAAGAAAGAAAGAAAGAAAAGAAAAAAGAAAGAAAGAAAGAAAGAAAGAAAACTTAGAGGGGAAAATGGTGTAGATGATAGAGGCTTCATTCATCCTTCTTTCAACAAAATCAAAGTTGTGACAGAAAAATGGAGCAAACAGCAAGCAAAGTCACCTGGGATCTAGACAAACAGAAGCACTACAACTAAAGAGAGAAATACTTAATAAACCTGGAATAGTAGAAGATAGGAGGGGGTGAAGATGCGAGGCTACTCGATCCCAGTGGCTGAGTGGGACAGAGGCTATGGCAGCAGCAGCCAGCAGCTTCAGATGCTTCTTAAAGGGCCCAGTCTGGGAGCAGACTTTTGCAGTGATGGACCTGCTCACTCTGGGCACCAGCGCCCAGTCGGCTGCTACGGGGGGGGGGGGGGGGGGACGGGCGGGGGGGAAGGGGCACCAGAAACTTATAGGGACACTGAGTTGTTGGAGCGAGGGAGAAATGCTGGCTGTATCCATTGTTCCCTTGTTGAGCCCTCCCCACTCCAGTGTAGAGGCTCAGCAGTACCATAGCTAAATGTCATTGAATTGGATAATAGAGGTTACTCCACCCAGAGGATTCCCTGAAACTCAATCTTCCCCAATTCACAGCCCCACCCAAGCCACATCCAGGTGTGTCATCAGCAAGTCTGGTGCTCCTTACTGAGCCAACTCAAAAACTCACACTGGTGGCAGCTGGCTTCAGTTTCTGGTGTGGTCTGTTGGGATGGCTATAAGCACAGCATCTGTGGGGTGCTTGCTTAACAGATGACCCCAGAAGAGCACAGGCTAGGGTTAAACTTGGCCTGCAGCTGAATCCCTCTCAGGACTGGGCCACTGGACACCTACTACACAAAGGCACACTAATAAGACAGAAAGACTTAGGAGCTTTGCTTAGTACCTAGAAAAAGATGCAAAAGGCAGCTAATATGGGAAGTTAAAGAATCAGAAACCATATGAGAGAACAGAACAGGAATAATAGAGTCAAGCAATCTAACAGATGTAGAGTTCAATACTAATTATTAAGATGCTCAATGAACTTAGGGAAAGTGTAGATGAATTCTGTAAGAATTTTAGCAAACAGATAACAAACATAAAATTGGAAATGGAATTATAAAAGGGGAACAGTCATAAATGAAGAACATATTACCTGAGATGAAGAGTATATTAGAGAGAATCAATAGAATGGATAAAGAGAATCAAACCACCAATATACTTGATGGAGAAGCCAAGGACACTCAATCAATCAGAACTGGCAAGAAAAAAGAAGCCAAGATATACTAATAAATTTAAGGGGCACATGGGCACTATTAAATGTAAAAATATCTGTGTCATAGGAGTACCTGAAGGAAAACAAGAAGGTGAAAAGCTATTTGAAGAAATAATGATTGAAAACTCCCTAACCTAAAAAGGAAATAGACATATAACCCCAGGAAGCTCAAAAAGTCCCAAGAAAGAGGAATCCAAAGAGGCCCACACCAAGACACATCATAATTAAAATGCCAAAGCTTAAAGGCAAAGAGAGAATCTTAAAAGCAGCAAGAAAAAAACAGTTAGTTACCTACAAGGGAGCACCATAGACAGGCAGGTGATTTCTCAAAAGAAACTATGCAAAACAGAAGGGATTGACACAAAACATTTGACGTGATGAAAACCCAGGATCTACAACCAAGAATACTTTATCCAGCAAAGCTATTGTTTAGAGTCAAAGGACAGATAAAAAGCTTCCCAGATAAAAATAAGCTAAAGGAATTTATCAACACCAAGCCAGTATTACAGGAAATGTCGGAGGGATTTCTTTAAGGAAAAAAAAAAAACAAAACAAAAAACAAAAAACAAAACATATATCAAAAACATAAAGAATGGAAATAACTACATCTTTAACAACAAGTACCTCAAATGGAAAAGAATTAAGTGCTCCAACCAAAAGAGAGAGTGCCTGAATGGATAAGAAAACAGGACCCCTACATATGCTGCCTACAATAGATTCACTTCAGATTAAAAGACATGCACAGACTAAAAGAGAATGAAAAAAAGTATTGCCTTAATGGACCTAGAGGGTGTTGTACTGAATTAAATAAATCAGATAAAAACAAATATCACATGATTTCATATACCTGTGGAATTGAAAGAACAAAATAAACAATAAAAACAAAAAAATGTAAATAAACTCATAAATACGGAGAATATTTTGAGGGCTGCTAAATGGGAGAGGAGTTGCGGGAAAGGGCAAAAGGATTAAGAAATATAAATGGATATTTACAAAATAGATATAAAGCGTAGCATAAGGAAAATAGTTAATAATGTAATAAATATATAAGGGGGAAGAGAAGTACTAGATTTAGTGGGGTGATCACTTTGTGAGTGATCTCTAATCACTATGCTGTACAACTGAAACTAATATATTATTGTATGCTAACACTAATTGAAAAAAACTCATTGAATTTTACAATGTAAATATGAACAACTAAAAAAGAGAAGCAGGAAAATTTTCAAATTAACAATCAAATTTTACACCTAAAGAACTAGAAAAAGAACAAACAAAACCCAAATAAGTAAAAAGAAGGAAATAATAAAGATCAGAGAGGCAATAAAAAAGAGACAAAAAAATCAATGAAACTAAGAACTAAATATTTAAAAGGATAAATAAAATTGAAAAAGTTCTACAGACTCATTAAGAAAAAAAGAGAGCCCAAATAAATAAAATCAGAAATGAAAAAAAAAGATTACAACTGACAAAACAAATGCAAAAAAATTATTAAAGAATATTATAAACAATTATGTGCCCCAAAAAATGGACAACCAAAAGAAATGAATACATTTTTTAAAACGTATCTTTCAAGACTACATCAGGAAGAAACAAAATCTCAAAACAGACCAGTTACTGACAATAAAATTGAAGCAATAATCAAAAAACTACAAATAAAAAAAAAAAAAGCCCGAGACCAGATGGCTTCACAGGCAAATTCTACCTTACAATCAAAGAATACCTATTCTTCTCAAATTATTCCAAAAATTTTAATAAGAAGAAACACTTTTGAACTTCTTAAACTAGACAAGACACAAGAAAGAAAGAAAGAAAGAAAGAAAGAAAGAAAGAAAGAAAGAAAGAAAGAAAGAAAGAAAGAAAGAAAAGAAAGAAAAGAAAGAAAGAAAGAAATTATCAGCTATTAGATGCAAAAATTCTCAACAAAATACTAGCAAACCAAATTCAACAATGTGTTAGAAGGATTATACACCATAATCAAGTAGGATTTATATAAAGGATGTGAGGTTGTCTCAATAGCCACAAAATAATGTGATTCATCACCTCAACAAAACTGAACATAAAAATCATATCATCTCAATAAAAGTAGTAAAAGCATTTGACAAATTCCACATCCATTTATAATAAAAACTCTCAATAATGTTAATCAGTGTTACCCCAATAAAATTGTTTACACTCCCAATAAATTTAATTTAAAAAATTATTCATAGCGAATTGGGTATAGGAGGAACTTACCTGAACTTGATAAAGACTATATATGACAAACCCACAACTAACATCACACTCACAGTAAAAAGCTGAGATCTTTTTTCTAAGATCAGAAATAAGACAAGGATGCCCACTCTCTCCACTATTATTTAAGATAATATTGGAAGTTCTAGCCACAGCAATAGAGAAGAAAAAGAAGTAAAAGTCATTGTAATTGGAAAGAAGAGGTAACACTGTCACTATGTGCAGATGAAATTATACTATATACAGAAAACCCTAAAGGATCCATCAAAAACAAATAAAATTAACAAATGAATTCTATAGAATAGCAAGATGCAAAAATATACAGAAATCAGTTGCATCCTATAAAGTAATTACAAATGAACAGAAGGAGAAATTAAGAAAATAATCCCATTTAGAATTGCATCAAAAAATAAAATACCTAGAAATAGATTTAACCAAGAAAATGAGACACTTACCTCTGAAAACTATAATACATTGGAAAATCAAATTTAAAAATACACAAATAAATGGAAAGATCTTCTGTGCTTGTGGATTGGAAGAATTAATATTATTAAAATAACCATACTACCCAAAGCAATCTACAGATTCAGTGCAATCCCTTGCAAAATACTGATGTAATTCTTCCTAGAACTAGAATAGGTAATCCTAAAATTTATATGGAATCACAAAAGACAATGAATAGCCAAAGCAATATTGAGGCAAAAAAAAAAAAAAAAGTTGAAAGTATCATGCTTTCTCATTTCAAACAATACTTCAAAGCTATGATAATCGAAACAACATGATACTGGTATAAAAACAGAAACATAGATCAACAGAACAGAATAGAGCCCAGAAATAAATTCTCAGTTATATTGTTAATTGATCTACAACAAATTGGGCGATAATATACAATGGAGAAATCAAAGTCTTTTCAATAAGTGGTCTTGGGAAAACTGCAAAAAATGAAACTAGACCACTTTCTTATATTGT
The DNA here is from genome assembly GCA_003508835.1 of Eonycteris spelaea. NCBI lineage: Eukaryota > Metazoa > Chordata > Mammalia > Chiroptera > Pteropodidae > Eonycteris > Eonycteris spelaea. The sequence goes on along the minus strand of PUFA01000286.1, from coordinate 902,309 downwards.
ATTCAAAAATAAACTCAGGATGGATTAAAGGTTTAAATGTAAGACCTGAAACTATAAAATTCATAGACGAAAACATAGAGATAGTAAACTATTTGACATTAGTCTGAGTAATATCTTTTTGAAACTGTCCTCTCAAGCAAAGGAAACAAAAACAAACAAATAGGTTTTTATCAAACTAAAAAGCTTCTACAGAGTGAAAGAAACCATCAACAAAATGAAAAGACAACCAACGGAATGGGAGACTATATTCACAAGTGATATATATTTGATAAGAAGTTGATGTCATACAATTCAATAACAAAAAATAATCCAATAAAAAAATAAGCAGAGGACATATAGATTCTCCAAAGAAGACATACAAATGGCCAACAGATATATAAAAAGATGTCCAACATCACTAACCATCAGGGAAATGCAAATCAAAACCATGAGATACATCTCACATCGGTCAGAATAGCTATTATCAAAAAGCCAACAAATAAATGTTTGTTAAGATGTGGAGAAAAAGAAATTCTTATGCACTGTTGGTAGGGCTGTAAATTGGTAGAGCCACTATGGAAAACAGTATGAAGATTTCTCAAAAAACTAAAAATAGATACACCAAACGACCAAGAAACCCTACTTCTGGGTATTTCTCCAAAGAAAACAAAAACATTAATTCAAAAAGATATATACACCTTGTGCTTATGGCAGCATAATCTATAATAACCAAGATATAAAAGCAACCTAAGTGTCCATTGATAAATGAATAAAGATGAGGTAGATATAATGGAATATGACTCAGCAAAAAAAAAAAAAAAGAATAAAATCTTGCCATATATGACAACTGGACCTAGAGGGTATTATGCTCAAAGAAATGTCAGACAGATATTGTATGATTTAACTTATATGCAGAATCTAAAAAAGAAAAGAAAAGAAAAATACAAAGTAAAAACAGATTGATAGAAACAGATTAAATCGATAGTTGTCAGAGGGTTGGAGAGTGGTGGAATGAGTGAAAAAGGTGAAGAGGAATATAGTCAATTATATTGTGAAAAGTTTGTGATCAGGTGACAGAGGATTACTAGACTTAGTGAGTTGATTATATTGTAAGGTATATAAATGTTGATTCACTATATAGTACACCTGAAAATAATGTAATATTGTATACCAATTGTACTTAAATTATTTTTAAAATCTGAGTTTAGAAGATTCATGTTTATATAATTTATATATCAAGGACGATATGTTATTGTTAAATGAATAAGGCTGAGTTTACTAAGATGCTTCAAGGAGTTTAGCATCCAGCTGAGGAAGACAGACATTTAAAAAAGCTCTAGAAGACTTCGAGTGATAAGTAGTAATTAAATACAGCTATGTGAGATGTCAGTAAATAACCAAAACACTTAAGTGCCAGGGAAGATGAGAAGGGAGCTGTGGCTCTGCTGAACAAGACATCATAGGAGAATTGGGATTGAAGGATGGGTTGGGTTTGGACAAATTGAGTAGACTCTCAATTTTTTATTGATCAATCAGAAAGATTGAATTAGGAAAAAAATACCATTTTCAACTAAATTAGAATAACATATTTAGGCAAAATGATGCTAAAAATGTTACAAGAAATATTTATAGGGAACTTCACAATGGGTGACTCAATTAACATCACTTAAAGTAAGGCAGCCAAGAGAAAGTGGCCAGCAACACAAGCTCTTTCCAAAACTGAAAATAAATAGAATAAAGCTTCCAAATATAATTAACCATTTTACATAAAATGCAATAGATAGAGAAATATGTTAAACAACATCAATAAAGTTTAGAAAGAAAAATTTAGAGGACAAAATGAACTGGTTTTCTCAACAAATAAATGATATAGAAAGAAACTGGGAGTGTGAAATGTAGGTTAAAGGATATATAAGAAACTTATGAAACAAATGCCCTCTTTGTGAGAACTTGAAACTCTTATTCAAGCAACCTACAAGAAAAGATATTTTTGAGACAATTGGGGACATTTTAACATGAAATGAGTATTAGATAATACTATATAATACATAGTTCTTGTTAGAAAGAATTGCATACTGGTTTAAATGATATAATTTCTTAAATCTCTTTTAAATACTCCAGGACAAAAATAGGGGAAAGTTTTTGTAAATGAAACAAGACAGACAAAATTGGTAATTGTTGAAGCTACGTGATGGGTTCATGAGAGTTCATTATGGTATTCTCTCTACTTTTAGGTATGTTTAATGTTTTTACAATAAGTTTGGTAGTTAGAAAATAGTATTTTTATGAACTAAAACAATATTCAAGACAGTTTGGAAAAGAGGGAAATTAAGTCAGAAAAATAGCTATCAGTTAAATAGCTATTAGTAGATGAGGTAATAAAGGTGAGACAAGAATAGAAGAGGAAAAGCAAAGAACAATATGAGATGTTTTTGAGGCTAACTAAATATAGCATTATGAATAAAAAGCTAGAGAAAATAAAATGTCAAAGATGATACCAAATTAAGATTAGGTGACTGGGTGAATAATGTCTTCATAAATATAGGTGTTGAGGGAAGTATTAGAAATAATACTAATTGTTAATGTCTCCTTTTCCTCAGCTCCACCAGGCTTTCTGAGAGGGAAGATGCAAAGTGCAATTATTAAAAGTGGGAAAAGAGGATGAAGGCGTGGGAGTTTTTAATGTGCTTATGTGGGTCCCTAAAAGGTCATATGAAGGAAAGCCACCCTACTAGCCTCTCCTTGCAGAACTGTAATATGAGAAAGAAGTGGATTTCTTTTGTGTGAAGCCATTGAAATTCATGTGTTTCTGCAGCCTCCCCTATTGCTGCAGCCAGAAGGATTTAAATACTCCAGGACATGGAGTATTTAGCTGCTATCCAGGGATGAAGAAGTAATCACCAAAATTATTGGATGCAGAACCACACTATGGTTCTAGATTATCCACTAACAAAATGGATGTGTCACACACACTGTTGCCTCTTTCACTTAATTCAGTTCCAAACTCCAAGCACACATCTGCGCATTTCATTGGTTGAATTTAATAAACATCTGTAATGTAGCTGTAAGGGGTATGGAAATGTAGTTCCAGACATTGGAATTGATCAAGAGTAAACTAAGATTTTCTAAGGGTACTAAGCAATTCACTCAGGATTGTTTTACTCTACAATTGGGAAATATGTAAACCCTTACGATGCCCAGAGAAATCGCCTTCAAACATCTCTCCCTTCCAGTGGTAATGGACTATGAATATCGCTATTTATATTAGACACCCAGTGTTTCCTATCATGGCATTCATCAAATTTTTAAGCCTGAATATTCTATTGTCAGAAGACCATGTGTGATACAGAAAGATGTCTAGAAAGTAGCATTTTATTACCATCATTCTCACTAAATTCCTTAGTCAATTTATCAAAATAACTCTAGGAAGCACATATAGAATGAGGCTTCAAATCTTCCATTTCATATCACTTACCCATTTTTAGGAGTTCTACTTCCCTTTTATAAAGAAAAAGTTAAAACTTTCCAGTTAACCTTGGTAGAGAGAGCACCCTGTGTCGCAGTGTGCAGAAGGATATTTAATTATTGAGCATCACCATGTACCATACTGTGTTCAGGGTGCAAATGATCAGAGCAACAACCTGGTTTATATGATGCTTTCTTTCTGGAGCTTTCATATCATAAAAGATTTGCTGCTTTTGATAAAACAAATGAAATATAGTTAAGGAGGACATCCATAATTCATAATCTCTTATTCTATATTCAAAGTTCCTTTACTAAAAAGAGATCCTTGAAAGAAGGTGCAAAGTAGATAGGCATCTGGGCCTTGGAAAGCAGAGAAGGTGCACATTTTTAAAGTTTGCTAAAGCTCTACAAAAGACATTTTGGTCCTCACTTCTTATCTCCTTGTCTTACTCAAAAGACACTTTCAGATAGTGCCAGTAAATACCAAAGGCCTCTCGTGTCTCTCTCTGTGGACTCCTCAGGCTATACTGACTGCTAGGGAATCAATGCCCTAGGATGCTATTCTTATTAAAGAATAATTTCCCAAAGAAAATGAAATCGTGACTTTCATACAAAAAATAAAATAAAGGTCAAAATTCGTATTTAACTATTAGATGAAGGAACCAATAAGATATTCCAGCTGGTTCAAAGGAGAATTCAAAGTGACCTACATATACATGAAGACAAAGAATACTGAGATGAATTTACAAATAATTGCAAAACTGGTCAACACTCTCAGGGCAATATAAATTGCAGTCACTGCATTTCTATGACCAAGAAAGATTTTCCATAATTTAGGGTTGTAAATTAACTCAAGGACAATGAAATACAGAGAACATGTGAATGGATGAGGTAGATGAAACATCCAGTAATTTTTTTGCCCATTTTAAAATCATTCACGGTTTTTTCTAACATTCTCAAAAAATAAGGGATAGGAGTTGATGGTTGCATATCATAGCTTCCTTGTTCTTCAATGAGATAATTCAGAGATGTTCTACAAGTTTCTTAGAGGGAAATCCTCAGTTTCCCAGAGCAGTAAATTATTTACCAATAAAACTTATTGGCTTTTCTCCCTTCCCTAGCTCCCTTCATTCCCTCAGAGTCCCTTCTAGAATAGACTCACTTGTACCCAATTATTGTCTCATGGCCTGCTTTAGAGAAAAATCAAACTAAAATAGGTTCCAGTTAATGCACTGAATCACTGTTCATGGGTTGAGAGAATTCTTGTCTTCAGAAACTCAACAAATGGAAATAGGGTGCTTCATAAAAGGATCATCACATCTTGCTTCCCAGTCCCAGAAGCTTCCCCTGCTGATCAGCATGATTTTCTAATAAAATCATTCAACAAAAACCTAACTCAAGACAATACTAAGCTTGTCTCTGTATGCTAACCTCTCGGAAACTCTGAGGTCAGTGTGCAAACTTGTAGAATTTATATGTGTATCGACAGTAAACTAGTTTTGTTTTGGATATTTGCTGTTACTGCTACTTCTGCTGCTACTAGTCCATGTCCACCAACATGTCCATTCTGGGAGTGGTAGCCATGATATCCACCCAAGACAAGGAAGTTGTACATGAACATATGGAAATGTATTTCCCTAGGTCATACCGCTGGCAAAGAAAGAGGCAAATCCTGTCTGAAAAATAAAAAGTCTAAAACACCTTTTAATTTTTAAAATTTTGTTGATTACAGTGGGTGACTTGGTAAGATATGAGCCATGTCGATTGCATTCTTAGGCCCAGGAGGCTTCTCTGGACATTTACATCTTTGAATTCCATATTAGATGTTGAATGATGATCCTTTCATTAAAATCCCATGGTAATAAGAGTTTATCAACAGAGTTCTGAGGAACCTAAGAATAGTCAGTTTTACAAATTGAATTAATATCATCTCCATATTCATCCAATCTAAAGGAAGCGAAAACACAAAGGTCATTTATGCCCTTCATTTGGGAGAAAAACGAATATAGTTCAAAAGACAAATGTTGTTTTTATATCCCAGGGATAAAAATAATTTAGTTATGTTTTTTTAGAAATGCACAATATTTTGAAAAATATTTAAAATGTCCTTTTTTTTTTTTGCCTTTATGCCTTCATGATGCTTGAGGTATCTATTTTGCTTGGAATTGAGAATAAGGGATAATTAGAATGTTCTGGAAGAAGAGTAGACAGATTCTGACACTTAAAAATAGAATTTTATAGCAAGACAAAAACTTTACAAGCCGGGCAATTGTCATAACAAAGGGATGTGTAAATTGCTTTATTTCCCCCTTAGGACATTAAGGGCCAGGCTTTGCTGGCTAAATCATAGTTGTGTAAGGGAAGTCCAGACAGTAAGAGAAAGGGATGAAAAACCTACCTATTCTAGTAATCAGGAGATTGTGCATAAGATGGAGGGGAGAAGAGAGAGAAATAAATGACAGAAAGACGGAGACAGAGAGAAACTGGGAAGCTGATTAGGTATATTAGCGATACAGAAAGCAAAAAGGGGATCTTGCCTTCCCCTTATTATTTCCCATTTAGGATTCTGGAAAAGGATCTCCTCTCAGATATATCTTTCCAAGTCAGGCAGCACCAATATACTTAGTGAACAATGTGGTGATGCCAACAACCAGTGGAAATATGTATCGGCCAAGTAAATAAAAGGCAATGCCTGGGACAACTGGGACTTCAGACCCTGCTTCAGCACTGTGGTTAATTCCATTCTATGCCTGTTGTTAAAACAAGAAAAGCACTTGAAGGGGATTATCTGCTCTGGTTTAAATCTTGATTAGAGATGACTATGGTCCTGGGACTGCATCTTAAAAAAATGGACACTTCCTCTTTAAACAGTGGTTGTCTACTATTTTCTCCTCCTGGTCTTACCCTCCCTTCCATGTTCCCTTCAGCAGAAGAAATAAACAGATTATTCTGAAGGCAGAGGTGACTATATTTTGATATCATCCTTGACGTTCACATTCCAGAAGAGCACTGGTTTTTTTTTGATTCTTCAACAGTCCCTTTGTTGCCAAATATAGTCAAATGAGCGTTTAGTAACAAAAAACGACTTATTGTAATGAAAAAGAATTAATGAGTCTAAATAGTGAAAGGATTTGAGTAATCTGAATCTCCTAGAGAGCTTTCCAAGCCCTAGAGTCTTTATCTTTATAATTAAAATTTTCAAGGTGATGTAGTTGGTTGAATTATATAGGTTTCAAGTGTAGAATTCAATAATACATCATATGTATATTGCATTGTGTTCACCACTCAAAGTTAAATTTCCTTCTGTCACCCATATTTGACCCCCTTTACCTTTCTTTATCTACCTCCCCTCTATTCTTCCCTCTGGTAACCACAAAACTGTTTTTCCATGTCTATGAGTCTCTGTTTATTTGTCTTGTTTGTTTGTTGATTTTAGTTTTATATCCCACTTATGAGTGAAATCATATGGTTCTCAACTTTTTCTTTCTGATTTATTTCACTTAGCATGCCGGTCTCAAGAGCCATTCATTTGGTGCTAGTGGCATATATTTCATCTTTTCTTATGGCTGAGTAATATTACACTGTGTGTGTGTGTGTGTGTGTGTGTGGTGTGTGGGAGTATACACACACACACACACACACACACATATATACAATACATATATATATACATATCACATCTTTTTATCTAATCATCTATCAAAGGACACATCAGTTGTTTCCATCTCTTGGTTACTGTGAGAGTGCTGCTATGAACATAAAAGTGCGTATATCTTTATAAATAGATGTTTAATATTTTGGAGGTAAACACCAGAGAGAGATTGCTGAGTCATATGGTAATTCTTAGTTTCTTTGGTGTTGTTGTTTGTTTGTTTGTTTTTAGAAACTCTATACTGTTTTTCCAGAGTGGCTGTACCAATTTACATTCCCACCAGAAGTGTATGAGGGTTTTATCCCACAACCTCTTTAACACTTGTTATTACTTGTCCTGTTGATAATAGCCATTCTAAGAGGTGTGAGCTGGTATCTCATTGTGGTTTTGATTTGCATTTCCCTAAAAAGCTAGAGAAGTTGAACCTCTTTTTCATATGTCTGTTGGCCATTTGCATGCCTTCTTGGGAGAAGGTCATCTGTCCACTTTTTAATTGGAGTGTTGTTTCTTGTTTAGTTGTATGAGTCTTTTGTATATTTTAGATATTAGCCACATGTTGGAGACATTGTTTGAAAACAACTTCTCTCATTCAGTTGGTTGCTTCCTTCTCTTGTTGATAGTTTCTTTTCTGTGCAGAAAGTTTTTAGTTTGATATAATACCCTTCATTTTATTATTGCTTTTACTTCCTTGCTTTTGAGATCAAAATCATAAAATTCTCTCTAAATCTAAGGTTTGTGAGTGTGCACCTAATGCTTTTCAATGTAGTTTATTGTTTTGGGTCTAATATTTAGATCTTTGGTTCAGGTTGAGTTAATTTTGGTGTACAGGGATGGATAGCAATATATAGTTTCCTTCTTTGTACGTGGCTGTCCAAGTTTTTTCAGCATCAATTACTGAAGAGGCTTTCTTTTCTCCATTATATATATTTTGGCTTATTTGTTGAAAATTATTAGCTTGCATATCTGTTGGTTTATTTCTAAACACACACTTCTATTCCATTGGTCTGTGTGTCTGTATTCTGCCTTTCTCTGTATCATGCTGTTTTAATTTTCGTCACTTTGTAGTATAAAGAAAGCAGAGGGATACCTCTCGCTTTGTTCTTTTTTCTTGGATTGCTTTGGCTGTTCAGAGTCCTGTGTGCTTCCATACAAATCTGATGACTTTTTTGTTATAGTTCTTTAAAGGATACCATTTTTTTTTTGCATTGGGAAAATTTATTATAAATAATTATTAAACCATGATGTTTTGATGGGATTGCATTAATCTCTATATTGCTTTGGGAAATACGGCCATTTTAACTATTGCTGATTCTTCTAATCCATGAATACAAAATATCTTTCCACTTCTTTGTGTCTTCAATTTATTTTAATAATTTCTTGTAGTTTTCAGCATACAGGTTCTTCACATGCTTTGTTAAGTTTATTCCTAGATATTTTATCCTTTTTGTTGCAATTGCAAAAGGAATTGTTCTTTTCATTTCTTCTTCTGAAAATTCATTATTAAAGTGGCAGGGAACACTATGGATTTAGTACATTGATTTTGTATCCTGAAACTTTTGTATTTGTTTTATTTCTAATAGTTTTTAATGAGTCTTTATGGTTTTTCTACATAGAGAATCATGTTATCTGCAAAAAGTGACAATCTGACTTCTTTATTCCTATTTGGATGCCTTGACTTTCTGTTGCCTGATTGCTCTAGCCAGGACTTCCAATATTATACTGAATAATAGTAGGGATATGGAACAGCCTTGTCTTGTTCTTGATCTTAAAATGAAGGTTTTAGCTTCTCACTATTAAGTATGATGTTAGGTGAGGGTTTGTCATATGTGGCCTTATTATGTTGAGGTATTTGCCTTCTATACCCATTTATGAAGTGTTTTAATCACAAATGGATGTTATATCCTGTCAAATGCTTTTTCTGCATTTATTGATATGATCATATGATTTTATTTTTATTTTGTTTACATGGTGTATCACATTAATTGATTTCTATAGCTTAAGTTATTTTCTGGAGATTTTTAAATTATCTTATGAGCTGTTTGTCATCCTAGTCGTTCATGGTATTTTTATGGCTATCTTTTCACCTAGGCATTCACGGGAATGTACTCTGCTTAAAAAAAAATTATTATTTAGCATGATCTCTCTTTAGCAGTTGATAAGAAGAGGTTTTCTTTTATTCCAGTAGGTGGCGTACAAGCCTCCTGCTCTGCTCAGGCCTCCTTGATTCTCTGCTTTGCAGGAAAAAAAAATTTACACACACACACACACACACACACACACACACACACACACACACACACATCTATACACACACGCACCTTTATTCCTTGGAGAGTTATGTATATCCGCTGTAACCAGGTTGCCCCAGTCCCAGGGCTTTACCCCCATGGGAGAATGTAATGGTTGATGGGAATCTGAGCCTCTGATGAGCTCAAGTCTCAGTACTACCTCAGCAGCCAGATGCAGTGTTTTGCTGCTTCCCTTCAAATCGGCCTGGATAGTGGGTGTGGATGGGTTAGAAGATGCTGCCAATGTGGTGTGACTATTTTCCTTCCAGTAATCCTGGCCTCTATGCTTCTGCTGTCTGACTGCTATTATCTTCCCCCGTGCCACTAGAACCAACCTCAGTGTGCATCCCCTCAGTTCCTGGTGTACTTGATGTTGCAGTGTTGGGAGGGTATAGGGAGGCAAGCTCTGGAAGGGTGTGTGGAGGTGGCCAGGCTCCACAACTCAGTTTTATGCCTGGCAGTATCAGTTGCTAAAACACAGCTGTCACCCCTCTGTATTTTTCTCTGCCCAGATCGCTGGGCTTTGCCATATGGTATATGGTGATCATGCAGGCAGGAATCCTCAGGTTACAGAGAGTACAAACTGCCACTTAATTCCCTCCTCTACCTGTAACACAGGGGGAGCTCCGGGCTGCAGCGCTCTAGCAACGGTCTCTGCTCCTCTCCCTTTCCTCCTCCCTTGCTAATCCGATTCAACCACCTTCAGATGCTCTGATGAACGGATCTCTCAGCCATGTTTTGTGGACTAGGCTAGGTGTTTTCTATTGGATTGTAGCTATTCAGATTATTGTAATTTCAAAGGGAGAAATCAAGACACCTCTCATGCCACCATGCTTATCAGAGATATTCCAATATAGCTCTCACACCCTCCTTCTTACCCTGGGATGCAAAGGGCTGTGCTTTTTGCAAAAGGGCTTCCAGTGAGTGAGAGAACAATGGCCTCAAGGGAGAATCATTAGTTTACAGTTTGCTGTACACTGACAGAAAAAAAAATTGCATTTTTAGTGTAATCATGGAAACCAAAAACAGGGAATAATTATAGATTTCTCCAATAGGCTAGGAAGAGATTTTTGCAGTAGGCCAAAATCTTGTAAAAGTAGAGCTTCCCTCCTCGGTGATGGTTAATGTCACAGGTGCCTCAGCATTCTCCACACCACTGCTCATAAGATAGAGGTCACTGGTTAAATGCCTTCATGGTATGATTTCATAGATTAGATTCTGGCTGATGTGGATGAGCTAAGTTTTTGTCTGTCCCTCTATTTTTATTAAAATGCAAGTTTTTCCACCTATTAAAAATACATGTAAACCTAGGCAGGTCAGAAATTAATGTTAGACTCATAGAGTCAGTATAATTTACTAAAAGATTAGTAAGCTGTGGCTTGTCCAAAATCATATCAAGTATAATATGATTCCACCAGGAAAAAAAGAGGTCACAATTAAAAGGTGGAGTATGTTCCCATTTGCATTTATATGCAGATAATATTTATGTGGTGAAAAGCTATGTGGTGAGGAGAGCACATGGATGAGATATGAGCAGAGGTAGGGTATGTGGGGAGTAGGTAATGTGAGGAGGGGGTACGTGAGAAGTACATGTGGAGTATGTAAAGGAATGTGAAGTATGTGAGAAGTGTGCACATGCATCTGTATGCTTGCTATCACAATCTTGGACACAGTAGAACACTCATACTTCCAGAACCTAAAAGGTTTGGAATTGAAGGCAAAAATGGCATGGAAGAGCCCTATCCCCTTCCCCCCAACCTCCGCCAAGTTTAAGAGCAAGAACCTTGGAGTCAGACCTAGTTTTAAATCTTAACCTTACATTCACTACTTGAGGGACCTTGGACAAGTTATTTAACCTTTGACATCACTTTCTTATCTGTAAATAAGTATACTTCTAGCATCCATACAGGGCTGAGTATAGTGTAACATTCAATGGTAACTTAAATGGTAACTTAAAAAGTCTATCCCATTGCTCAAAATGGACCCCAAAATAAAAATTCACCATAGCAAGAAAATAATCTCTGACAAAGTAGTTTTTTTTAAAATACATCATGTCTACATTCTATGGCTTCTTTATTTTTAAAAGGGTTTTTGTTGTTGTTGTTTTGTTTTATTTTTGTTTTTGTTTTTCCTGTGTTTTTGTGTTGGAGAATAAAGTTTAAAAAACAATTGTTTTTGTTTCGAGCATGCAGTGCATTGGTTAGACATTTATGTAGTTTATGAAATGATCCCCCGATTGTTCTATCACTCCTCTGGCTCTACACATAGCCATTACCTTACTTGCTGTCTGCATCCCTTCTACCATGCTCCCATCCCCATGACCTTCTATCAACTACTATTTGCACTTCTTTAACCCTTTACCGCTTCTCCCTATGGCCATCACCTGATTGTCTTCTATATTTGTGGGTCTGTTTCAATTAGTTATTCTTTTTTTCCTTTAGATTCCATATATAAGTGAAATCATATGGTATTTATTTTCTTTTCTGACATTTCTTGATTACTTTGGCTCTTGGGATTACAACAGAGTAAAAACATAAGTCCACAGAATGATGTTTCTGGTGATTGTACCTACAAAACCTTTTGCAAGTATTCTCACTTGTAAGAAAATAAATTGATTGGAGTCTGGTGCTTCACTGTACCTTGTCTCACTTCCAACAAAGGTTTGGGAGGTTCAGAATTGGCATTATTCCCAGGAAGAAGACAGGCAGTAAGAAAGCTGAATGTGGTCTGCTCTGGGGGATTAATGATGTTTGCAACTGAAAGCCTCAGTGCTTGTTTAATCTTTTGCATCAAAATCCATCATGTTTTAAGAATTGTAGAGGTTGGTTGTAATTCTTAGAGATTTAGAAAATATTACTTTGGAATTACAATCAAATATCTAATATAAATATGAGACCTATCTTACTTTACATATTATCTAGATTCTTTTTTAAAACAATTAAAAAGCAAATCTTAGTCATAATCATCCAACGATTTCTTCCCCTTACTGCAAGAGAGTTCCTGCTATAAGTTAAAGACAGCTACTAATTGATTATTATAAGAATAATGCAAAGTTATTTATATTGTTAAAAATAAAAGTAGTACACAGCCCTCATTTTGGCTTTTTTGTTTGTTTGCTTGTTTGTTTGTTTATTATAGCCTCTATAGCATTTCCCTTAATACTACAATTCCAGCTTGTGGAGTTACTCTGCTTGAATAATGTTGAAATTATCATCAACGCTTTTACTTGCTGGGTTTTTCACTGGAATAGACATGACTCCCTAAGCAATGGCTGATTACAGCAGGAGGACCTCAGGATCTGTTAGAAACCTTCTGATGGTTATTGTTGTTGACACCACCAGTACCCTCTAGTATGTTTATGGGCAAAGGAAAAATGATGGTGGAATTCTTCTCTGTGGCTATATGGTTAAGGTTTGTAGGTAACGCAGTTGGAGGGCTATGGGGGACTCAGACAACACCATGGAGGCTGACCTCATAGATTTGGAAGCATTCATTTCTCCTTCTGCTGCAAGGACCTAAAATAACAAAAGTAAAACAGTTTAGAAATAAGTTTACAACTGTGACTAGTGTTTTCTTTTTCTGGTTGCATACTGATATCTTCCCAGTCCCACTTTGCCACATCTACTCACTTATTCAGCAAGGATAAAAGTTTCACATCCTAATGTAATTAGAGAAATTTAGGGTCACAGAAAGTAGGGAAGTGGTTTACAAAGTATGAGTCCCTAGATTTCAATTTCAAACAAAATAAAATCACCATCTTTAACCCAAATGAATACAGAACCATCCACCTCAGTAATGCTCTCGAATCACTTTAGAGCTTCACCTCTGCTGCACTAGTTTTCAGAGAAGTCTGAAATTCAAAGTCTCCACCTGGTTTTTTCTATTGACTTTATTTATCATAGGAGAGGTTTTTATTTCATTCTGTTGCCAACTTAGTCTCATTCTTACAATGTAAGAATTGTTTCAAGTTTTCTCTTCTCTTTGATTACAAACAGCAGCAAGCGCCAGTCTGAAAACGTTTCATTGGAAATCTCTTATGTACACTGTTTCTCTTCCAGTTCTCAGATAGTCCAAGCTGCCCCAACTGTGGGCACCCAGTGCCTATGTAAGAAAGCATCCTCTGGTTCATCATGGCTAAGTCCATTGCCTGGAAGCTGTCGGAGCTTAGCAGATAAACCAGAAATAGGTAAGGGATGAGGGAAGAGAAAACCGTCACTGGTTCACAAGTAAGATACCAAAGAAGGTACAAGAAAGGCTTCTAATCTTAATTGGTTCTGATACTTCAAGAAACCCATCCACATAGACATGAGGCTATAAGTCCAACAGATGAAAGAATACTGGAGGCCAGAGTATACTTACATTTTGTAACTCTATCCTGGATTGTACTTAATCACTTCCACCTCTTTATCTAGAACACTTAAAGTACTGACTGGAAAGATGATACTCAAAATAGAGATAGCAAGTTGGCTACATTGGGAACACCAGCTTTATAAAATGTGGGTTCCATGGCCCACCCAAGACTGTATCACAGAATCAGAGATGGTGCTTAGGAAACTGGTATTTGTTTAGTTCAGTTTTCTCTATTAGACTGTAATGTGTCACCAGAGCTGGAACCCACATTTCCAAGCAACTGAGCAACTTGCTGACACAAGAATGTACAAGATCCTTGAGATACACTAAGCCCTTAATTACCTTCTAATTCAGGGGGGAAATTCTCAGGTAAACCTGTAGGAGAAAAAAACTTTTTTTCTTATCAAAAGAATTGACAGAGCCAGATTTGTCATCCAAGCTCTATTCTTGTCTGCTCCAAGGATAGGTAACTTGTCCTCCATTGTAAACACCATAGCCCTTACCCTGGCCCTGGCTTCCCGAGTGCCTCAGCCTCAGCCGCCATGGACCTCTGCAACTGCACAGGAATCCGGACATCTTTGATTTCCACTCGGCCACCCAGATCCCCCATAGCTCAGTGGCATCATCAAGTAAGGTCTGTTTCCAAATCAAGAGAAAAACATTGACCATTAGACCAGTTATAGGATATGTATTTCTGATATAGTGTATATTTGAAAGATAAAGTCCTCTACTTTTTCTTCTTTTGTAGTTAAAGTATTTGAATGAGACAGTTTGGGAAGGCAATAAGAGTTAGCGTCCTTACTGTTCATTTCCTGAGATTGAAGTGAATCTCAGGAAGGATTCAGGAAGAAAACTTGCATCTTTTAGTGGGTGGCATCCCAGCAGAATTCACTCCCAAAACATCCTTAATAAAGTATAGTTTATGTACCAAGATTTGAACAAATATCCCAAATTTACTTGTCACTGACATCAGGCAGGCAATAATGCATGAGCTTCTCAGACAGACCTGGATTTTGTCCTGGCTCTGCCGTTTGCAGCTGTGAACCATTGGGCCAGTTACTCAACCTCTCTGATTCTCAGTTTTCCCACCTATAAAATTGCTAGGTTCAGTTTCAGGATTGTCATGAGGTTTAGAGATAACACATGTAAGATATCTACCAGTTTTTAACAATGACTCAATAAATATTATATTGGATCTTTTTGAGATACTACTTGTCTTGCTCTGTTTAACTTCTGTCCTGTGGCCAGTTTTAAACAGGTAGCAAGGCATATTTTAGAGCAGACATGGCCTAAAGTCAAAGATATTCTTGTCTTTTGTAGAAGGTTAAAACCATTGAAGATATTTTGCTGGTTATCTGGAGGGGAAGAGATGATAAAGAATGTCTTGAGAAATAGTGTGAGATCAGATGGATAGTTCCCCTCAAAGGGGAAGAGTCAGAACCCTCTGTGCTACAAAATGGCAAGCTACCTTTGCCTTTCCATGATCCCGGCAGAACACAAGACATGGTGAGATCTCACAAGAAACCAATGACCTAACTGTGGCCAAAGAAAAATATAAGTTATCAAAAGCACAAGGCTCTTACAAATGATATGGAGAGTTATCACATGGAACCAATATATCTCATAAAACCTGGGGGCCTTAGCTACCTTACAGACTGGAGATGCCAAGAAGGACCCAAATTGAATTTCCCTCCTAACTTACACTAGGGAGACTCAGAATAAAAATTTAATTGATTTAGGAAAATAGAGAAATGTGATTGTCTAAAAACTAGGGTGTGCAAGAAGTAGGATGGATACCTGTACATCTTCATCAATATTATCATTATGAGTACTATTAATATTAGTATCGATATTGGTAGCATAATACAAGATTTTCCCAAGATGACAAGCCTGTCCTATCTGAATTGAATCCTCTTCTAACGTTCACACACCACTGAAATGTAGAAATACATGATGCCTAAAAAATGGAGATACTGCTGGAGTAATCTAAACTAAAAAATAAATCTTATCTCTAACCTTTTCAGAAAAGGCTAAAGCATACAATGTTAATCGTTATTTTAAAATCCCAAAGAAAATGGATATGGCGACTAATTTCAAACTGATTCCTTCTCCCACTCCGATATTTATATCTATACCTCCTGATTTATTAAACAAAATGAAATCACAAGCAGCGCCCATCTATTTAGATTAGTTGTCTGTGTGTTTACTTGTGTCTGTGTGTACACATGGGGGCACTTCGAACTGCTGATATTTGGTAATCACTGATAATTAAAATAAATGAATTAAAGAAGCAGGCTATTAATTCCCAGTATCTTTACCTGGATGCTGTGGGCGATCTCTTCTCGGCCAGTTAAAATTTGGGACAAAGTCTGTGTCCCTAAGACATTTCTCAGAGTGGTCTGAGCCAGCAGAAATGTGGCTTTGTGGACATCATTGACATTAGCCACTGCTGAGACAGCACTATAGATTCTATAATAGACAACTCCATCCACTTGTGTAGTCACAGAGTCCCTGGTGAGAATCTGGAAAGAAGAACAGGGAAAAATCACATGTTTGTGACTTTCACAATGATCAACAAAGTATCAGCCAGCCTAAGAGCTCTCTCTCCATAGGAAGTGTTACTGAAAACTCATGCCAACAGTCCACCCCAAATCTGTCCTGGCTTAAAGGTAATACCATTCTACCTGATAACAAAATACTTACACATGTGTGGTCTGTACCTAACCCTGTAAGTTCACCTTAAAGAAATGTCACATCTCATAGGCAGAGGCCTTGATTTGCCATGGTGAGTGAGCATAGGCATTTTCCTTATAAAATGTCATAGTAGAACCCTTCTCCCTTCTAAACAGAAGCAAAAACACTTGTTTCTCTGATAACTGAAATCTTTTGGTTTTCAGTTTTTATCAAACTTGATGAAAAGTAATGCTTAAAACATAGATAGCACCAGTATATAGACCGTGTTATATCTTTAAATAAAGAAAAATGAGTGATGTCAGATGCATGGTGGTGTGAGGGATCTCCCCGATCTCTCCCCTTGAAAATTTCAACAAGCTGGAATCTACAATCCAAAAAAATAACATTCAACCTGCACACAAGCATGTCTGAAAAGATCTATATGTCATAGCATCTGAAGGTGAGCCAACTGCACAAGACAGGAAAGAAACAAAGATATATCCTGTGGAATGTAGCCCAGAGCACCCTGTAGGACGAGGAGGAGGGGGAAATTACATGGTGGTTTTTTTGCTCATTGAAACCCCGAACAGTCTTGCCTGAATTATCATCACATTCCACACAGCAGAGCCCAGTAATCAGGGCAGAGAGCCGGCAGGGACCACCAAGCACAGGGGGCAACAGCTGAGTCTTAGTAACCACCATTGCCATTCAGAAAGCTGTGTCATGGAGCCTGGCCACCCCTCAGAGCTTACCCTCCACTCCGTACCCTCCCAGAGCTACAACAGAGCTCCAGAAGAATTTGTGCAACCAGAACTAAAATATACACTGCATTTTGGTCCCACAGAAATACAGAGCCTGAAGGTCAGATTACTGAATGAAAAAACAGCCGCTGCAACGGGTCTCTCCCAAACCTCCACCCATTCAAGCTGAATTGGAAAGAGACAGTAGAGCATTGCAAATGACTGTTGAGACAGTACAAGGTCTTCAGGTCCTTTTAAGAGGCTCGGAACCCCATTTTCCTTCATATTCTCCCACAGGAGAGGAGACCTGGGACGGAAGCCATATGGTCACAATGGAGACAAACACTTGTCCAGAGAATAAAGGTCATTTTTAACCTCAGAGCAGAGATTCAGCAGGCACATGCAGTGCAGGACGCTTTGGCGCCACCAACTGGAAATCAAAAGAAAAACCTCTTCTAACCAACCTGCTGAAAAAAGATCACTATATAAGTTTATTAAAAAAAAAAAATCAGATTAAATCCCTATTAATGCCTAGGCAAAAAAATAGTCCATCGAACAACCAAAGTAACAAGGAAGCTCAGAAAGGAAATGAAAAATCTCCAGAAAATAATTTAGAGACATAGAAATATGTGTTTTAAATGATAGAGAATTCAAGTTTGCACTTCTGAAAAACTCAACAAGATGCAATAAAGTTCCAATAAGCAGTTTAATAAACTTAGAAACAAAATCAATGAACAAGAATACCAAGGAATTGAAACTATAAAAAAAAGAACCAAATAAAAACTTCTGGAGGTGAAGAAATCACTAAAAGGTATAAAAAATGAAATGGCAAGCTTAGGAACACACAGCTGACCAGATGAAGAAAAGAATTAGTGGTATCAAAGATAGAGATCTGGAAATGATACAAATGAAGGAAGAGAGAGACTTCCTTCATTTGTAATGGGAATACCAGAGGAAGAAGAGAGAGAGAAGAAAGCAGAGAGCCAATTCAAACAAATAACTGATGAGAATTACCCACCCCTATCAAGAGAGAGAGAGAGAGAGAGAGAGAGAGAGAGAGAGAGAGAGAGAGAGAGATGGGGATCTTTGAATCCAAAAAGCAAACAGAACATCTAATTATCTCAATCTAAAAAGGCCTTCTCAAGACACATTATATTAAAAGTGTCAAAATTGATGACAAAAAAAGCTTTCCAAGACAGCCGAGAGAGAAAAAAAATGGTCACTTATAAAAGATTACTCCTTTAGATTATTATCAGAGTTAAATCAAATATTTATAATTTATCTTTCAGAATGTTGAACACATGGAGATGTGGCAATTCCTGAATTTGTAACACAAGTGAATGTTGCCTTGGAAGCCTTAAATTAAAATTCTTTTGATGTGTTTGACAATAATCAATTTGTGGACATCTTAAAGAAGATGTATGATACAATTCATGATATCGGATGTTCCGTCATGTTAATTCAGATAGCTCAAGTTAATAGCATTAGATTGGAGTGATGTCAGAAACATGGCAGAGTGAGAGATATCTCCAGATATCTCCCCTGGAAACAACAACAAGCTAAACATCTAAAACTCAACAAAAACACCCAAACTACACACCAGCACATCTAAGCATAAGATCTATGCATAAGCACTACCACAGGCTAAAGAGAGACCTTTATATAATAAATCTTCTTTCTGGAAAACAGCAGATACACTTCCATTAATGCCCAGGTGGACAAACAGTCCATTAAATATCATGAATAAACAAGGTGACAAGTCATGTCAGAAAGAAAGAAACAAATCTCCAGAAAATAACCTTATACACATACAAATATATGACTTAAATGAGAGAAATTTCAGAATGATACTTCTGAAAGAACTCATGAGATCTGACATGATTCATATCAACAAACTCAGGAACTGAAAAACAACTAGATGAGCAGAATGAGATCTTAGCAAGGAGACTAAAACCCTCAAATAGTGCCAAACAGAACTTCTAGAATATAAAGAACATACTGCAAGAGTTGAAAAAAAAAAAAAAAAGGAAGCTTGGGAAATAAAGTGGACCAAATGGATCAGTGATATCGAAGATAGAAATTTAGAAATAAATCAGAAGGAAGAAGACAGAAACTGAAGAACGAAAAATAATGAAAGAGAAAAACAAGAACTATCCTTTATATATTAATAATGGTAAACACACCAAAGATTCAGAACTAAAGTATATAACATAAAACAAGAAGGACCAGAGGAAAAACTCACAAAAGACAACTAAAATAAGAAAAACAGAAACACAAAAACAAGGAAGCAATGGAAACACCAAGCTACCAGAAAACAAAAGATAAAATGGCTTTAAGATGACCTCATATTTCAATAATCACCCTATATTTAAATGGACTGAACAAACCAATAAAAAGACACAGAGTTGAAGATTGGATTAAAAAACAAAACTCAACCATATGCTGCTTCCAGGGACACATCTCAGCTCTAAAGACAAATATAGGCTTAAGTGAAAGGGTGGAAAATGCAAAGGCATTCAGAGAAAAGGGGAGTACTAATATCATATGAAATAAACTTCAAAATAAAAAAAGGTAAAGAAAGATACTGAGGAGCAATTCATAATGATAAAGGGAATTATGTACCAAGAAGACATAACATTTTAATATCTATGCTTCCAATTAGGGTGTCCCAAAATATGTAAAGGAATTACTAACAGAGCTAAAGGGAGAAACAAACCAAAACACTATCATAGTATGGAACCTAAATACCCCACTGTCGGATGGACAGATCATCCAAACATAAAATCAGTAAGGAAATAACATCCTTAAATGACACATTAAATATTACTGGACATAATGACATCTACCGAGTCTTTCTACCCAAAACAGTGCTTATACATTCTTCTCTAGTGCACATGGAACATTCTCAAGATATTGACCACATACTGGGACACAGAAACAGCCTCAACAAAATATGAGGTTGAAATCATAAACCAAATATTCTCTGATCATAATGCTTTGAAACTAGAGATAAACTGCAAAAGAAAGCAGGAAGAACCAAAACATGGAGATTAAACAACATGCTACTGAAGAATAACTGGGTCAGAGAAGAAATAAAAAGAGATCAAGAGATACATAGAAAGAATGATAATGATAGTACAACATATCAAAACTTTTGGGACACAAAAGAGCAGTCATAAGAGGAAAGTTCATACATATTTACAGGCCTATCTCAAAACAAGAATGAGCCCAAATAAACAACCTAACTTTCATTTTAAAAAATAGAAAAGGAAAACAAATGAAGCCTAAAGCAGCAGGAAAGAAATCATCAAAATTAGAGCAGAAATAAATGAAATTGAAAAAAAAAAAAAACAATAAGAAAATAAATGCAACAAAGAGCTGGTTCTTTGAGAAGGTTAATAAAATTGAAAACCCTGGCTAGACTCACTAAAGAAAAAGAGAAAACACAAAATAAAATCAGGGATGAAAGAGGGAAAAAGATGAGACATACAGAAATACAAAAGGATCATACAAGAATACTATGAAAAAGTATATAACACCAAATTTAATAACCTAGAAGAAATGGACCAGTACTTAGAAAAATACGACCTTCCTAGACTGAATCAAGAAGAACTGGAAAATCTAAATAGACCGATCGCAGTATGGAAATTGAAACAATCATCAAAAACTACCAAAAAAAAAGTCCAGGACCAGATGGCTTCACCAGTGAATTCTACCAAACATTCAAAGAAGATTTAAACCTATTCTCAAACTCTTCCAAAAAAATCAAAGAGGAAGGCAATACTTTCCAACATTTTCTAAGGCCAATATTACCCTGATACCAAAACCTGTAAAGATAACACAAAAATGAAAACTACAGACCAATATCTCTCATGAACACAGATGCAAAAATCTTAAATATGATACTAGCATTCCGAATATGGCAACATATTGAAAATATTATACACCATAATCAAGTGCTTCATTCTAGGGCACAGGGTTTGTTCAATATACGCAATCGATTAATGTGATACACCACATAAACAAATTAAAAATAAGAATCATATGATCTTATCAATAGATGCAGAAAAAGCCTTCGACAAGATACAGCATCCATTTATGATCAAAATTTAACAAAATTGGTATAGAAGGAAAGTACCTTAATATGATAAAGGCCATATACCACAAACCCTCAGCCAACATTACACTGAATGGTAAAAAATAATAAAAACCTTTCCTCTAAGATCAGGAACAAGGCAAGGCTATCCACTATTGCCACTGTTGTTAATATAATACATATTGGAGGCTTGCAAGTGCAATCAGGAAAGAGAAAAACATAAAAGGCATCCAGATAGAAATGAAGAAGTCCAACTGCCACTATTTGGGATGACATAATTCTTCATAATAGAAAACCCTAAAAACTCCACAAGAATACTACTAGAAACAATAAGCAAGTACAGTAAGTTTTCTGGATACAAAATCAATGTTCAAAATCCATAGCATTCCTCTACTCTAATAATTAAATTTCTGGAAAAGAATTGGAAAAAATAATTTCTTTTGCAATGCAACAAAAAAAAAGAATAAAATACCTAGGAATAGATCTAACAAAACATGTGAAAAACCTATATAATAAAAATATAAGACCAAAATAAATCAAAGAAGATACAAAGAAATGGAAAGAGATTTCGTTGCAAGAATCAACATAGTTAAAATGACCCTATTACCTAAGTATTACACAGATTTAGTGCAATCACTATCAAAATCCCATCAGCATTTTTTAAAAAGAAATAAAACAAAAAATCATCAGATTTCTATGAAACACAAAAGACCCTGAATTACCAAAGCATCCTGCAAAAAAAAAAAAGAATGAGGCTGGAGTTATCATTCTGCCCAACTACAAAATATACTGCAAAGTGACAATATCAAAATGCACAGTATTGGCAAGAAAACAGACACATAGAGCAGTGGAAAGAATTGAGAGTCCAGATATAAACCTATATTTATATGGGCAAAAAATTTCAAGAAAAAACACGCAGTGGAGAAAAGAAAGCCTCTTCAATAAACTGGCTCTGGGAAAACTGGAGATCACATGCAAAAGAATGAAATTAGACTTTTGTCTATCACCACACACCAAAATTAACTCAAAATGGATAAATTAAGGACCTGAATATAAGACCTGAAACAATAAAATGCATAGAAGAAAACATAGGAACTAAACTCAAGGAACTTGGACTTAATTTTGAATTATTTGAATTTGACCTCAGAAGCAAGGGAAGTAAAAGCTAGAATAAATGAATGGGACTACATCAAACTAAAATCTTCTGCTCAGCAAAAGAAATCATCAACAAGGTAGAGATAACATCCAGATGTGAAAATATCTTTAAGCAATGCTTCTGATAAGAGGCCTAATATCAAAATATACAAAGAACTTATACAACTCAACAACAACAACAACAACAACAAAATGATCCAATTAAAAAAAAATGGGCAGAGGACCTGAACAAATTCTTCTCCCTGGAGGAATACAAACGGTCAACAAATATTTGAAAAGATGCTCAACATTACTAGCTATTAGGGAAATGCAAATCAAAACGACAATGAATATCATCTCACACCTGTTAGAATAGCTATAATAAACAGGACAAGTAATAACAAGTGTTGGAGAAGATGCGGAGAAAAAGGAACCCTCATACACTGCTGGTGGGACTGCAAATTGGTACAGCCACTCTGGAAAACAGTATGGAGTTCCTCAAAAAACAAGAATTGATCTACCATATATGATTCAGCAATCCCACTACTGGGTATTTACCCCAAAGACTTGAAAACTCATATTCAAAAAGATATGTCCACACAATGTTCATAGCAGCATTATTCACAGTGCCAGGACATGGAAGCAACCGAAGTGTCCTACAATAGATGATTGGCTAAAGAAGCTGTGGTACAATATACGATGGAATATTGCTCAGCCATAGGAAGAAATGAAATACTTCCATTTGCAACAACGTGGATGGACCTCGAGATAATTATGCTAAGCGAAATAAGCCAGACAGAAAAAGTTGAAAATCACATGATATCACTTATATGTGGGATATAAACCTAAAAGACCAAATGAATAGGACAAATCAACAGAGACTCATGGACATGGACTATAGAACTATAGATTAGTGGTTACCAGAGAATAGTGGGGTGGAGGGAGGTAGATGGGGTAAAATGGGTTAAATATGTGGTGACATGTGTAAATATATATGTATATGCCTTACTGTTAAAGTGTACTGCTGAAACTTATTGGATTTCTTAACCAATGTCACCATTAAAAAATTACATTTATTAATTAAAATATATATGTTTAACAATTGAGATAGAGAAAATCCCAGCCTAGAATAATATATCCAGCAAAATTCTCCTTTAGATATAAAAGAACAAAGACTCTCTCAGACATACAAAAGCTGAGGAATTTTCCACCACAAGGCCTGCATTATAGGAAATAATGTACAGGATTATTTGACCTGAACCAAAAGAACAAAAAAATACAATGCTATGAGTAAATTGAGTAACAGGCAGAAAGAGTAATTGCAACCCTTATTAAGGATAGAGTTTATAAACTTAATATTACATAATGGTTAAGGGTCAAAAAAACTTTTTTAAAGAAAAGAAGAAGTAGCTACTGCAATTCAGAAATGAACTCACGATATAATAGAAATAATTTAAAGATATAAAAACAGAAAGGAAGTGCGAGTAATGGTCTGAATCTGCAAAAGGGAATGGAGATAAAACACATTCATTTTAAAAGGACCACTGTGTATATGAAACTTTCTTTTACATAAAATTAATAGTAAGATATCCAGAACTGAGACACATAACATAAAACAAGAGGAAACCAAGGGAAAAGTCATAGAATACCACCAATTTAAAATAACAGACAGAAACACAAGGACAAAGAAACCATGGAGACACCAAGCTACCAGAAAACAGAAGATAAAATGGTTATAGAAAACCTCATATTTCCATAATTATTCTAATGTAAATGGACTGAACTCACCAATTAAGAGGCAAAGAGTAGCAGATTGTATCAAAAAACAAAACCCAATTATATGCTGTCTTCAACAGACGTATCTCAGCTGTAAGAACTAACATACACTTAAAGTGAAAGAATGGAAAATGACACTATAAGCAAATGTCATCTGGAGAAAAGTGGATGTAGACATATTTATATCCAACAAAATAGACTTCAAGATGAAAAGATAATGAGAGACAATGATAGACACTTTGTAATGAAAAAGGAGACCATTAATCAAAAAGACATAACATTTATCATATTTATGCTCCCAATCAGGGAGCCCCAAAAATAATATAAAGTGACTACTAACAGAACTAAAGGGAGAAACTGATAAAAACATAATTTAGTAGGATACATAAATACACCGAAGACAGAAAATCAATAAGGAAATATCAGCCTTAAAGATGCATTAGACCAGTTGGACATAACTGACATTTATAGAGCCTTTCAATCCACAACACCAGATTGTACATTGTTCTCTAGTCAACACGGAACATTCTCAAGGACTGACTATATGTTGGGACAAAAAACGAGTCTCAACCAATTTAAGAAGATTGAAATCATACTAAACGTACTGTCCGACCATATACTTTAAAATGAGATCAACTACAAAAAGAAAGTGGGAAAACCCACAAATATTGGAGATTAAACAACATGCTACTAAAGAACAACTGGGTCAAAGAAGAAATAAAAAGAGAGATCAAGAGATACATAGAAACAAACAAGGATGACAGTACAAACATAAAAAACTATTGGACACAGCAACAGCGATAATAAGAAGAAAGTTCATATCATTACCAGCTTATCTCAAACAAGAATGACACCCAAATAAACAACCTAACATTACATCTTTAAAACAAGAAAAAGCAGAACAAATGCAGCCCAAAGTAGCAGAAGGAAGGAAAGAATAAAAAATAGAGCAGAAGTAAATGAAATTGAGAACACAAGAAACAACAGAAAAAAAATGCAACAAAAAGCTGGTTTTTTGAAAAGATCAAGAAAATTGACACACCCCTGGCTAGACTTACATAGGAAAAAACGGAAAGGTCACAATAAACAAAATCAGAAATGAAAGAGAAGTTATGACAGATACCACTGAAATACAAAGGATCATACAAGAATACTATGAAAGATTATATTGCCACTAAATTCAATAGCTCAGAAGAAATGGACAAGTTCTGAGAAATATATAACCTTCCTATATTAAATCCCAAAGAACTGAAAAATCTAAAGACCAATCAATAGCAAGAAAATTGAAACAATCATCAGAAACCTCCCAAAATGCAAAAGCCCATGACCAGGTGGCTTCACCAGTGAATTCTACCAAACATTCAAAGATGTTTTAATGCTTGCTCTTCTCAAACTTTTCCAAAAAGATTAAGAAGAGGCAATATTTCCTAACTCATTTTATGAGGCCAACATTACCCTGATACTGAAACATGGTAAAGATAACACACACACACACACCACACACACACACACACACACAGAACAATATCTTTGATGAATAAATACAGATTAAAAAAAAAATCCTAAACATAATACTAGCAAATCAATTACAATACATTAAAAAGTTTATACACCATAATCAAGTGGGCTTCATTCCAGGGACTGAAGGATGGTTCAACATACGCAAATCAATTAATGTGATACACCATGTAAACAAAATAAAAAATAAAAATCATATGATCATATCAATAAATGCAGAAAAAGCATTTGACAAGATATAACATCCATTTGTGATTAAAACACTTCATAAATGGGTATAGAAGGCAAATACCTCAACATAATAAAGGCCACATATGACAAACCCTCACCTAACATCATACTTAATAGTGAGAAGCTAAAAACCTTCATTTTAAGATCAAGAACAAGACAAGGCTGTTCCATATCCCTACTATTATTCAGTATAATATTGGAAGTCCTGGCTAGAGCAATCAGGCAAGAGAAAGTCAAGGCATATAAATAGGAAATTAAAAAGTTAAATTGTCACTTTTTGCAGATAACGTGATTCTCTATGTAGAAAATCATAAAGACTCCACTAAAAACTATTAGAAATAGTAAACAAATACAGTAAAGTTTCAGGATACAAAATCAATGTACAAAAATCCATAGCATTCATATACTTTAACAATAAATTTTCAGAAAGAAATTAATTAATTAAAATTATTTTTGCAATTGTAATAAAAGAATTAAATCTAGAAATAAATTTAATGAAACATTACCTATACACTGAAAGCTATAAGACATTATTAAAATAAATTGAGACACAAGGACATGGAAAGATATCCTGTGCTCATGGTTTGGAAGAATTGCATAGTTAAGATGACCTTATTACCTAAAACATTATACAGATTTAATGTAATCCTCATC
The DNA here is from genome assembly GCA_003508835.1 of Eonycteris spelaea. Classification (NCBI taxonomy): domain Eukaryota; kingdom Metazoa; phylum Chordata; class Mammalia; order Chiroptera; family Pteropodidae; genus Eonycteris; species Eonycteris spelaea. The sequence continues at coordinate 875,753 of PUFA01000286.1, read as the reverse complement.
AAATTCTCAATGGAATTCTTAAAGAAAGAGAACAAAAAATCATTTTTATGAAAGCACAAAAGACCCCAAACAGCCAAAGCAATCTTGAGAAAAAAGAACAAGACTAGAAGTATCCCTCTGTCTGACTTCAAATTATACTGCAATCAAAACAACATTGTATTGGCAAAAAACAGAAACACAGACTAATGGAACAAAATTAAGAGTTTAGAAATAACCCACACATGTATGGGCAAATAAGTTTTGACAAAGGACCCAAAAACATACAATAGAGAAAGGAAAGACTCTTAAATAAGTAGTACTGGGAAAATTGCAAAGCCACATGCAAAAGAATGACACTAAACTGCTATCTCTCACCATACACAAAATTTAACTAAAAATGAATCAACTACCTAAATATAAGACCTGAAATAATAAATTTACATAGAAGAAAACACAGGTACTAAACTCATAGACCTTGGATTGAGGGAGAATTTTATTAATCTTTACCTCAAAGTTAAGGGAAGTAAAAGTAAAAACAAATGACTATATTAAATGGAAAAGCTTTTGCACAGCAAAAGAAACCATCAACAAGACAAAGAGCCAACCAACTGAATGTAAGAATATATTTGCAGACAACACCTCCAACAAGGGACTAATATCCAAAATATACAAAGAACTTATACAACTCAACAATAAAAAAAAAAATCCAATTAAAAAATGGGCAGAGGACCTGAACCCAACACTTCTCCCAAGAAGACCTACAAAAGGCCAACAGATGTATGACAAGATGTTCAATTTCACCAGCTATTAGGGAAATGCAGATCAAAACCACAATGAGATACCACCTCACACCTGTCAGAATGGCTATCATCAACATGACAAGTAATAACAAATGTTAGAGAGGTTATGGGAAAAAAAGAGCTCTCATACACTGCTGGTGGGAATGTAAATTGGTACAGGCACTCTGGAAAACAGTATGGAGTTTCCTCAAAGAACTAAGAAAAGAATTACCATATGACCCAGCAATCGCTCTTATGGATATTTACTGAAAAAAAACTTGAAAACTTGTATTCATAAATATATATGCACCCCGATGTTCATAGCAGCATTATTCACTGCAGCCAAGACATGGAAACAACTGAATGCAGTGTCCTTGGATAGGTGACTGGATGAAGAGGATGTGGTACATATATACAATGGAATATTAGCCATAAGAACAGATGAGTTACTGCCATTTGTGATATTATGGATCATGAGATTATCACGCTAAGTGAAATGAGTCAGACAGAAAAAGTTGAGAACTATATGATTTCACTCATATGTAAAATATAAAACTGAAAGAAACAAACAAACAGAAACTCATTGACATGGACAGTGGATTCGCTGTTATCAGAGGGAAGGGAGAGGGGGAAGGTAGATAAAGGTAAAGGGGACAAATATTTGGTGACAGAAGGAAATTTAACTGGATGGTGACTACAGAATGCAATATATATATGACATATTTTGAATTGCATACTTGAAACCTATTTGATTTTATTAACCAATATCATCCCATAATTTTAATTTAAAAAATCAATTTAGCTTTATATAGAGGCTCTACATTAATCGTACTGGATAATATGATAAGATGCTTTGCAGCAAATGATAAATTTGTGGGGGCGTACCATGGGAGTAGAACCTAGAACTCACTTTTCTCATCTATAACTGTCTAATATTGAGCCAGAAAAGGCTCAGGATAGGTCTCTAAGCATCCCATACTCTCTTATGACTGAGGGTGAATTCTTAGATGAGGACTCTGTGGCTCCCTCCAGTGGCACGGTTCTTGATTGAGTTTCTTAGACCACAGACAAGAAAATAAATATTTATTCATAAATGGTGATTTTCTGTCTTCTTATCACCTTTGCCCTCCCACATCATAGGTCCTATTCACATTTTTTTTCCTCTTCCCAGATGATTTTGGTTATCAAAGGATGACATGATTATTAATAGCTCTGTTTCTCTTCCTTATTGCCCAGGTACTCTTTTTGGTCACTTATTTGCAGTACTCTAAGAATTGAATAGAAGTATTTGAAATTTAAGTATAGATGGACCCTGTGCTATATCTGCTCTTTCCGCACTTTGACCCCAGTTTGTTGCATACAAACACACAAAAACTTCTAAAGCAGAGGTCATATAGATATTACTAAAAAAATTTCTGAGATGGTGATGGGAGAGGATGATACCATAACCAATCACTGCCCTCTATCAAATTAAATTCAGCTCCTTCATACAGTGATTTATCACTCTTCTAAGCATATGCTCTGTCGTTTTGCATTCCAGTTTCTTTGTCAACTGAATTTCTTATCTCTTTTCTTGGCTTTCTCTCACTTTAGTGTTCTGGCAACTTAGCTCTTAAACTTGGCTTTCTTCTCATTTGGCAAAACAAAACCCAGTAGTTTCAGCTACCTCAAACTCTCAAGCAGGTCTAGGAATTTAGTTCTTCTTCCCCCTTATAGTTTGAAAACATCCTGTAAAATTTAAATTGTTCATGTAATAGGGATGTCATAGGTTTTATTCCAGTAACATATCTTTAACCAGTATTACCTCTTGTGGAGGAATGTTGCAAGTAAAAGTTCGGAGATCAACTTTGACAAACACATCTATGCAGGGCAGGACCAGTATTAAACCTATGAGAAAGAAACTATGGTTTTAAATTTTATCTTATTTAAAATAACTATAAGTTGTCTCCCAGCTATATGGCACATTATTTTCATGAGGCTAAAATGTTTCCCAGATGATGCTCAATATATATACTTATAACTTTGGGGAAAGTTATTTCCTCCTATCAATGACTAAAAAAAAGTAGTTCCCTAGGAATTAAAATCTTTTGGTAAGAAACTAAAGATCTTGGACATTTAATGTTTAGATTTTATTTTTAAAACACTTAATCTACTTCTATCCAAGTGTTGAATTTGACATTAATTTTAAAGGATATTTTAGAAATTGGCTTTGCTATATTAAAGGTATCTATATAAAAGATTGAAGTTATAAAATTTTGACCTTGAATATCTGTAATTGTCAACATTCTCATTTATTCAATATTACTGAAGGAACATTAGAATTAAAATCTTCCCAGGATATTAGAGTCTCCAAAACAAATGTATTATAGATTTACAGTTTCTCCATTACTATGATTAGTTCAAATACAATGGCATTTCACAATTGTAAAAACTTCGACTTCTATCTAAATCATGAGATATTTGGATTGGAGCTGGGTGGGGAAAGGATGGGGCTAAGAAAACTCATGTGAAGATCCTGTGACTTCTTAACATTGCCCTGGTGAATGTCCTCTATGGCAAGAATTACAAAGATTAGAACCACAAGGCATTTAAGCAAGATGAGGACACCAATCCATTTCCATTTACCAGAATGATTTTGTACTATTGTTTTTGTTTTCAAAGAAAAAACAAGCATTTAGGGTGAGTACCCTGGTAGCATCAAAAGAAAACACTGCTAAACTGCTTTCTTTCTGTTGGTCTTTAATCCTTTCCAAGATGTTGAGGATTACTGTCTGATTTATGTTGAGGATTACTGTCTGATTTACTTCCTTTTTTTTGGTGCCAGGTCACTGGTTAAGATCATAGCCCTTAAAACAAGAGAATTAAGCCCCAGTTCTACTACTAACTAGCTTGTGACCTGAGAACATTCACTTAACTTTTCTGAGCTTCAGTTACCTAATATCTATAAGATGGTAGTGAAGATTAAGCATGATTCAACATGCAATGAAATAAAGTGCTAAGCATAGTGCCAGGTAAGTATTAACTGTTCAAGAAATGATATCTCTTATTATTAATACTTCTATTATTAAAGAATAATTTACAATTTACAAAAGTGAAGAGGTTTTCTATTACCAATTTGGCTAATATGCCTCCAGCTCTTCATTCTAAAGTAACTCATTAGCCCCATAAACATGTATGACAAAGGTAGTTATCCTGGGACATTTAATGATAAAATCTTCTGGGAAAATTTATTTGAAAGAGATATACTTTTCTCTAGCATCTTCCTGATTATGACTCTTCTACCTCTCTCAAATCCAATTTTATTCTATAATCGTGGCCCCAGCAAATGCAACATGAAAGGGTTAACCATATTCTTTTACCCATAAGTTGGATGATTCTAACACTTCTGTTTTGACAAACTCATAAGAACATCCATAATTCTTGCCCTCTTTCTCTTAGGTCTTTTATGAAATTAGGGAAATAGGATTATACTACTTGCAATGACCAAGACTCCTTAACAAGCTTCTTTTTATGAAGGTTCTCATTTTATTTTTTTATGTAACAGGGTCTGAGTGCCTATCATGGTATATAGCTAAGTGCAGAGCACCCAGAATATCATGTGACTAAGAAAATTCCTACCTCCCAGAGATCATTTAGTCTAATAGGAGAAAGAATGATTTTACTCAAGTATATCATAATAGAGAAGAGAAAACAAATATTATTAGAGAAATAGAGCTAATAACCATTATTTTTATGTGTCTTCTAAGATACTGCTTATCCCCAGAATATCAGAATTTACCACATGAAATTGCTATTTTTATAAGTCAAAAATAAATATTAACAATTTTATAAGGTTCAGTTAAATATACACCAAGAGAAACTATTATTATTAAATCAATATCTTACTTCTAGAGAGTTTTAGTACCTGCTACTTTACTCCCCCTACCACCCCCCAAATCCAATCCTTTAATAACATAAATGTATTGGAACATTTTTCATTTTAAGGTTGTAGAGAAAGGATGGAAATAATTACTATATTTGACAAAAGGGGTTCTATAATGACTTTCAGCTCTATAGTTCTATTAATCTTCTTGCTAGGAGAGGAAATTTTATTTTTTACTTTTCAATTAGTTCTTTTCAAATAGCAAGAATCAAGAGCCAGCTCCTTGAATATGCTCCCTGAGTAACTTAATGATCTATTTTTGCCTTTTATTCTCTCATCATTCTCTTAGTGGCCCTGGTAATAAGTGACACCCAGCCAATGTAACCAGAGTTACCCTTTGCTCACATTACCTGAAACTCTCAGAAGAAGTGTTAAAAAAACAAGTCTAAAATTTTACACTTTTAAACTAATGGTCTAGTGGTCACTCCCATTAACTTACACAATAGGGCAACATCCTTCAATTGCACAGGAAGGCAAGGGTTCTAGCTTCCTGTGTTTTTTCTTTGCCTCTCACTAGATGCTGGTAGCACTAGTAATAGTATTAGGTGCCTATAATAATTCTTGTCAGGGCAACAGCAGTGTCATACCTGGCCCTTTGGCTTTGCCAGCTTGAATGCGTCCAAGTCGGAATATAACAGCACGTTCATACTCCTTAATGATCTAAGAGATTAAGGGAGAGCAATTTAGTCTTAATGGTTCATTAACCCATGTAGGGAGCCCAACTTATTTCCCAAGATATTACCTTCAAGCACATCCATATGGAGATAGGAAAGGTAATGATCATCAATAGGAAAGAAAGTAAAAACAGGATCCAGCCACAAACACCAAGCTGTTTATTGTTGATGCCTAGGAAATAAGAAGAAAAATCATCCAGGTGTGTGGATAAGGAAACTACTCAGAGATCTGGACAAGCCTGATGGGACTAACAAAGAAAACTAAATCCATGCACATCCATGAATGCAGGAAACATATACACAGTCATGCACATGCACACACATACAAACAAAAATATCTAGGTTTTTAGATTAAAATTAACTTGCCTCTTCCAAGACTCATAGCAATCAATAATTATCACTACATTTATATAAGACTGCCATGGTTTATTATTCTCAAAATACACAAAATAGTGTTAACTAGAGTGTAATCCATTGACTACCTGCATCAGAATCAACAGGATCCCATTTTAAAAGGAAGATTTCTGGGCCCCAGAATTCTTCAGGTGAAATTCAAGGCAACATTGGAGGTAGATAGGTAAGTATGACTATCTCCAAAGAGAGGCAATGGGTCACAAGGAAAAACATTTTGAAGAGTTTTGGGGTATGAACATCTATGAGAGCTCTCATCCTTGCCAATGCTATGACCTTAGGTAAGCCACTCAACCTTTCTGAGCCTCCATTTCTTCATCTGTATGATGAGGATAGAAGTTACATACCTTCAAGTATTTGATAAGAATTAGGTGATGTTATTTTCATATGGCACCTGGACCATACATTAATAAATGTAATTACTTCTGTTATCCCATTTTCCAGATTAATGAAGATTACAGATACTTGTCAGACATTGATATTTGACATTTCTGACTTTTCATGGAATTTTGTTACATTGGCTTATTATATTGGATGTCATTTTTTCTAATCACACATTGTAATAACGGGCATTTTGGCTTAATGAGTATTGTCTAGCAATAAGATGAGACTAAGTTCAAATCATTTTTCAATACCTTAACTTTGTAGCTTTAATCACATCAGTTAACATAATTCTCAAGTCTTAGGATTCTTGTTTGTAGAACACACAGTTCTAGCTGATACTTTTACTTTAGAATTCTTTATGTTCACTATTTTACCTTCTTTTTAATTCTCATTTCTTCTTGTTCTCTTCTGCTTGACAGCCACCTCCATCCTCACCCTTACACTTCCTCCAACAGATTGTGTTCTCCCCCAGCCCTAGGACTAATTATATTTACTAGGTATCTCCATTCAGATAACCCCGCAAATACTTTATGCCATCTCTATTTCAGTTAATGCCTTAACCATCCACACTATTGTCCAAGTTAGAGACACAGGGTCACTGCCTTTCCCCTATTCATTAAGTCTGACTGATATCACCTGAAATTCCTCCTCACTCATCGACTTTACTATTACTGTCTTGTTGGTGCCCAAGTCATATATTTATGAATATTTAGAAGGATTCTAGGGTTTTCTTCTTACACTTACAAACAACACTGTGATGAATACTTTTCAACGTGTATTTTTGTGCTTTTAGATAGGATAAATTTCTGGCAATGGACTTGTTAAGTCAAAGTAATATAGAGAAGAGGCAAGAGAACTAAAATGTTAAATCAAACTATATTCAAAGACTGCAATATGCCAATCAGCCCTGCAGCCAGGCCATGGGGACACCTGCAGAACAAAGGAAGATTTCTGCTGCTGGGATTGCTAACAACCCATTTTCACACCTGTGAAGAAGAAACAGTCTTTAAGTGGCTGTGAGACAGGACATTTGCAAAGTTCTTAATATTTAGCGGAAATGAAATGGCACATCTCTTGCAGAGTTAATGTTCTTAGTAAACCTAGTTAAGTTTTCTTCCCTCCTTTCTTTGGAAAAAAGGTCCTCTCCCTCAAATCCTGATAATAACCCAAAACTGGTGACTCAGATTCTCTGGGTCTTGATAAGGGTCATCAGCTCATTGTTAAACAGAAATGGTGTTAAGCCAGGCAGGGCTCTTAGAGTCTGAGAGGGGAGGAGGCTTTAGGCCAAAGGTCTTTTTACTCTTTTAGAAACATATTAACCAAGCCTGTTTCCCTTTACTCACTTAATAGGCAAATCAATGATAGAAATTCATAGACATATGATTTAAACAATCAGTTTGAATCTTTTTTTCTAGGGACTAAGGTGACACCTCAGCAGGACACCAAAGACCCCACCCTGACTAAGACAGAAAGGGAAAGAGCTCCATGAAACCCCTGTAGGCAGCAACTGTGGCCGTTCTCAGCAGGAAGCAGATATGGAAGAAGAGACCTCTCGTTCCTCAACATCCATACTGATAATAAGGGGGTTCATGACTCTTAGAAAAGAAGTAGGCAGGAAAGTTAGTTAGGGGCTTTCAGGTCTGCCTTCCAAGACACTGAGGTCATCCTATCTCAGAAGGGGTCGCCCTAATCGGCCCACAATTAAGCAAGCCAGAAGACATTTTTTAACTCACACAAAGAAACCGGTAGGTGGAGATTTAGGTACCAATTTAAGACAGTCACTCTCACCTGTGCAATGAAGATCCCAATGACCTTCGACTCACCTGAGCCTCATTATACCATCATTATAATACGATGCATATGCCCGGAAGTTCATTAATATCATAACAGATGGAATTCTGGGAACAAGCATGCGCAGAAAGCAAAATGATGAATCACTGAGTCCTGTCAATTTTAATTGTCAATCAAGGAAGCCCACTTCTCTAAAACAAGTAACCACCCACAGCAAAAAGGGCGGGGGGGGGGGGGAGGAAGCTAAAGCTTTGTTACCAGGCCTTTTGAGCCACTCTTCTCTTGCTTAGGTTTCGCTTCTATGCCTGGAGGTATATTTTCCCTCCTAAGAAAACTTTTCTCTTCTACTGTACTTTGGTGTCTTGCTCAATTCTTTGTTCAAGACATCAAGAACCTAGACAATATGCCAGGATAAGATCCCTGCTCTCCTCTCCAGTAACAGCTGTCTTCTTACACAAAATAAAATTGTTTATTCCCTATGGCTAAAACCATGGGGAGCTTATGGATTAAAGGCTTGGAATTGTCAGTGGGCCTTTCACTCTACATATTTTTACCTTTTCATGCTACATACTCTCATTCTTCCTCACTGGATGTGCATATCAAAGGAAATGCGTAAACAAAGTCTTTAAACTAATGCATAAAACTAAAAAATTAGGGCAGGACAGGTAAATTCCTCCAAGTGGGGGGTGACCAAGCCCTGTGCTGAGAAAGAACGGTTCTTGGCAGAGTGTAGAATGCATTCAACACCAAAATTAGAGTCAAAAGGAAGGTTTATTAGAGAAGGGATAACACTCCACAGACAGAGTGGTCTCCTCTCATACGCAGAGAATAAAAGAGGCTAAGAGAGTCTCAGAGGGACAGAAACAATAGATAGGCAAGGAGAATGAGAGAGACAAGAATAAAGGTACTGAGAAGGATCCCAGTTTTGGGGTAATTCAATTTATATATCATTCTTTAGTTTCTATGCATTATAGTTTAAAGACTTTGTTTACCCATTTTTCTTTGATATGGACATCAAGTGAGGAAGGCTAATAGTATGTAGTGTGAAAGGCCTGCTGACAGTTCCAAGCCTTTAATCTATAGGTTCCCCCTGGTTTTAACCATAGGGAATAAGCAATTTTATTTTGTGTAGGACAGCCATTTAAAGACTGTTTTTCTGTTTCCCCTTCACAGCAGAAATCTTCCTTAGTTCTGCAGGTGTCCTCTTGGTCTGGCTGCAGGGCTGATCAGCAGATTTCAGTCATTGAAAGTAGCTTAATTTAACATTTTAGTTCTCTTTCCTCCTCCCTACATTAGAATGATATATAAACTGAATTCCTCAAATACTGGGGATCCCTCTCAGTGCTCTGTCAGTGTCTTTACTCTGTCTCTTATTGTCCTCATCTCTCTCTATTGTCTGATTCTCTCTTAGGCTATCCCACTCTCTGCCTCTGAAAGAAGACCACACTATGTCTATGAAGTGTTACCCTTTCTCTAATAAACTTTCCTTTTGACTCTAACTTTGGCGTGTGTTTGAATTCTTTCTATACTCTCTACCAAGAACCCTCTTCTTTCTCACTGCAGGGCTTGGTCTCCCCACCACTTGGGGAACTTGCCCTATCCTGCATCAAAAGAAATTAGTATTTACAGTTTTGGTAGATGGTAAGTTCTCTTTAAAGAGTTTTTAGAAAACTACACTCTCTTCAACAGTACACTATGAGCCTGTTTCCACAAGCCCTGTACTCACTAGATATTTTCAGTGTTCTCAATTGTTACATTCTGAAGTGAAATGTATCTAAACCTTAGATATATACATGGTATTACAAACTTTTGTGAGCAAGTGTCCTTTTATAGTCTCTAAATGTACATAACATACTATACTAAATACATACAATATATTGAATAAAAATAAAAACTTGACTATAGAATGCCAAAGTTTAAATTCCTGATTTAAACCTGCCAAAACCTTGGACCACATTAAGGTGCAAGATTAAAAATATATATATATTTTGCACATTTTAATAGAATCTTAGTTGAATTTCATTATCAGTGTTTTTTTTTATTATCGACACAACCTGTATATATACATTTTCATTTAAAAAAATCCAAGCAATATATATAAAACTAAAGTACCCCCCGACTATCTGCTACTTAGTCCACTTTTATCAAGAAGTTCCGTAGTTATGAACTTGGTGTATCTCCTTATTGACCCATTCTTACTTATGTACATATATCTACATTTAGAAAATGCTTGTTTAGATTTGTGAATTTTATTTTGTAGTGAATGGCATCAAATTGTAGTCAGGCATGAGCGACAGGAGCCAAGGCCCAGCTCTGTAACAACAGAAACTTCCCTTGAAGATCTTCCTTAAGCACCTCCTAGAAATACTTCCCTTTTAAGGTTATAGATTCCCCCAAATCCTGTCAAGGGCGAAAAGTTTTCAAGTGAGCCAACTTCTGCTTCTGTAATCTGCTTGCTTGTTTACTGTTAACGAGGGTGTGGTTCAGGCTTTATAAACTGCCTCTTTTGGAAGCTCGGGGTTGATCTCCTCTAACCCTACATTGTAGAGCGTCAGTCACTGGCCTCTAATAAAGGCTCACAATTCATCTCAATTGGCTCCGTGGGTCTTAGATTCAATTGAACCACAACAATCCTAGAGCACAAAGGCCATAAAAGCTGCTGGCTAAACCAGCTACAAATGCATGTGCAGAAAGAACTGCCCATAACTTCAGCTTCATTATACTGTCATTTTAATCTCATAAATATGCCTGGAAGTTCGTGAATCTAATTATAACAGAGTGAATTCTGGGTAAGCACATGTGCAGTAGGCAATAAGTTCTATAGCAGCCCTCAGTCAAGGTGACCTCACATACAGATCATCTAAGCCCTCCCATCAAGGCCCAAATATAAACAGACCTTCCCATTTCTTCATTGTTAAAGTATTCTTGTCTGGATACCTGCCCTTCCCTTTGGGGTATATTATCTTATCTGTCCACCTCCTGAATTCTACAGGGCTGCAGCCTTCCCTACAGTGGCCCATTTCCAGCCTTCCCTACAGTGGCCCATTTCCTTTTATAATGCACTTTCAATCTCACCAACCTATAATTCTTTGCTGCATCAACAGGAAAGAAACGAGGGATAACAACACATGACGCCACTGTCCCCCATCCTCCTTCTCCCCCACCAAGCTGCTGGGGCCACATCGGATTTCACACCACCCCAGCGGTGACAACACTATCTGATTTTCTACTTTTGTTAAAACTTAATATATCTTGGAGATATTTTTATACTGTTACACACAGATCTCTTATTCCATTCTTCTTAATTGTTACCTACTATTCTGTCCAGTTTATTTAGCCATTCTCCTGTTGATTGAAATTAAGGTTACTTGCAATTTTGTCTTTACAAACTAAGAGAGGAGGCATCCAAAAAATGGGAAGGAAAGGGCTTGCAGAAATGACCAACTCAGTTGATTGTAGATTAACCACACCCTACAGATTTTTAAATGGCCTTCTGGAAACTAGTCACACCCTACATGAAAACGATCTGTAAATAGATAAGACTCATGGTCCAGAAATTCTTTCCCCCTTGCAGCCCCCCCTCCCCAAAACTCCCCCTCCCATCCTGAGTCAGGAGGAACACATAGACCCTCAGACCAAGGAATCATGCACCCCTTGCATGGAACACTTCTGGGGTATATAAACTGTAAGAAAGATAAGCATCCCTTGCATGGAACACTTCCAGGGTATATTAAACTGTAAGAAAGATAATCGGAATGAGCTTGCACTCTGCCAGCCTAATAAACTCTCCTTCCTCTAACAAAGTTGTCTGAACATCCAAATTTCTTCCATCAATAAACAAGGCTGAGATAACTGTACTTATACATGCCTTTCTGGGACAATTTGCACTTTCCTGGAATATTGATTAAAGTGTTGAAAAAGCAGCACAGTTCTGTTGTTATCTTTGTGTGTTTCATTCCTTACCAAGCTGTTGACACTGTAATAATTGGTACTCAGGAACCTTGGAGTGTGCTAGGGCTGTGACTTCAGCAGTGCAGTAAACATGGCCAGCTGGGACTACTTGGCTTTATGACCTCAGCAAGCCCTAGACATTTCCAGACTATCTATAGCCTTAACACCAAGCTGCCTAAGCAAGTGTTTGTCACGAAGAAAACCATTCTGACCAAAAGGAGCTTCTCCGTAGTCCCATGAAGTCCTTGCATCATTACGTGAGAGCAAGGTTGTATGTGGTACTAAATGTGTTATGAGAGACTCAAGAAGAGGATGTGATTAATCTTCCAAAATTTACATTTAAGCATTAGAATTACACAGGCTACTGATGCTGAGAGATTTGGAGGAAACTGTGGGTGTTAGCTGCGCATCAAAGTGGGGGCTGTGGGCATGGTTGTTGGCTTCCCTGCAGGGCACCAGCAGCTGCACAGCTCTGGAGGGAGCACAAAGTGTTGCTCTTTTGGGTTCCAACAGAGCAAATCTTTCAGCAAGCCTTTCTCTTTCTTCACCCCTCACACAGTTAAAACCAGCATGCAGTGCTGAGAACTGGATTTGAGGATTACAATTCTGACTGAAAGGGCATGTTTGGGATTGCATTACAAAAAAGCTTTAGAAATCTCCCATAGTGCAATTTATATGAGGCTCCTGCCAGAGCTTTCCCTTGAGGCTAAGGGGCTAATGGAAGGAAAATAAGCCACACAATCCTCTCAGGTAACCACTAAATCCTCCATATATCTAATCATCTCCAGCTTAATCGAAATCCATAAATGTCTATTTTCTGTGGGCAAATAGTGTAATACCATAAAGCTATCATCATATGTTTACTTCCTTGTAGAGAGCTAGATTTTGCCGCCCCCAACAAATTGCCACTGGTTTCTCATTGGTGCATTTAACAAATATTTTTTTTCAGTTATATACCCAGCACTGAGCTAGGGCTGTGGATATGAAGAAGAATAGGGAACTTTCTGCAAATAGTTCATGTCTATTAGGAAAAGAGACAATAGGGCCAAGTGTAATAATAGGATCAGTGCTCTGCTGCACTTCCTTTTAAGACATGTGCGGCTAGTGACAAAGAATAAATGAATGTTTAGTCAACATCTTTCCTACAATCTGCTAAGAGAAGGTAGAGCCATAACACACACAGAACCCAAGGCCCAGTGCTGCTGACACTGAGAAGGAGGATTGGGAATTAATTTGGAAAGACTTTAGAGATAACCAAAGCCAACCCTTTGTTTTGCAACCAGAAAACTTCCTGGTTGGTGTTGTAACCATCATCTTAATCTCTTTTAAGTAAGGTGGTACCCACGAGCTTCACAAACTGATGGCAATTTTTGTGTACCTTTATTGACTGAGGCAGTGAGGCAAAACCAACCTTCGCTTGTAGAGGCATACTTCTGAGGCCTTGTTCTTGGCACTTAGATATAGCTACAGTACCAGAGGAGACTTAAGTATCCTTTAGGGTATTTAGGACTAGAGGTCAATGCTCAAGGCGTGATTGGTAACTTCTGTGAGGCCAGGAAGTAAGGGAGAATATTCCAAATCACTAACTCCACTTACATGGCATTTGAAGTGGAAATTAATTTTAGCAAATAAAACAGGCTGAGTGACTTGGTTGCCTATTTCTCAACGTTGGCTTGGTCAACATATTTAAATACTAGATGAATGCTATATATAATCCTTGCCCACAGATCTGTTACTATAAATAGTCATTTCCTTTCTACTACTACTATAGTCATTTTCTCTCTAATGATACTATAGTCATTTCCTAAATAAACGTTTAGGTACTATGATATTGTTTAAAAACACCAAAACAGAATGATGTAATTATACATTAGGGAAATAAAAATTAAAACCACAATAAAATAATAATACACAACTTCCATAATGGTAGACTAAAAATACCAAGTTTAGCAAGGTCATGGAGCAGTTAATTGGAGCGCTCATGTATACAAATATTCTAGTAAACACACATTTACTTTATGACTCAATATTCAATTTCTAAGTAATACTTGAGAGAAATGAAAGCTGATTATAGGGAAAAACATATTCAAGAATGTTCATTGCAATTTTATTCATAAAATTTCAAGAAATGAAGAGCCATTCATATCCATTAAATGAATATAGTCATAGTACACTTATACTAAGAAATACTACTTAGAAAGAAAAAAGACAAGGCTACTGCTATATGCAAAATATGGATTAATCTCGCAGACAAAATATTGTGTGAAATAAACCAAACACAAGCGTATATACTTTTTTTGACTCCATGTATACATACTGTATAATCTTACTTATATTGTGTCATTTTATCAAGAGCAAGCAAAACTAATCTATTACATTTGAACTCACAGTAGCAGCTGTCTCTAAGTAGTGGGTTACTGGTGGTTGGGTATCATCTGGGGAGGGATGAGGGCACCTTGTAGGGTGCTAGAACTATCTTGATCTGAATGGTGATTACATAGACTTACACCTATTGAGCCTGTGGAAATAAATGAAAGATAAACCAAATGAGAAAAGTAAAGGCTATTTATTTGAAGCTTGCCATAGCAAGAGAGTCAGCCTCTGTCGCATGTGTTTCGACAGACTCAAAGGCTGGAAGAGTGGGAAAGCTTTAGAGTGAAAACAATTAAGCCTTCAGGTGTCCCCTGATTGGTGGCTGTTGGCATGGAAGAGGTGTAGGCAGGCTAATTAGAGGCTAGGCATCATATGTGATTGGCTAAGGGGGCATATTTGGCTTTCTTTAATTGGTCCTAATTTGGAAGTAGGGACATAAAGTAGGAAAGTTGTCAGTTATTTATCAAATACTGGCCATTTTGCCCTGATAGTTTCAGAAGTTATTGTTAACTTCCTGAATTGTGTCTAGAGAGAACAATCTAGCTTTTCACAAGTCTAATTTATGACAGGTTGGCTTGCTGAGCTGGTTATTAAAGATAAGCAGGTTGGTGTTCTGGGCAGTCTGCTACCGGTTGGTGGTCAGAGTTCTCTTTTTATAATTGGTCCAGCCACTGTCTGTTTGCATATTCCATCTCAAGCTAAACACTCAAGACTTGTGCACTTTATTGCATTTTCTCATACCTCAATCAATAATTCAAATAAAGATCAGAGGATATAAGGCCAGGCTAGCATTAAGGATGAAAAACTCACTCCTTGCTCTGCTTTCTAAAAAAGAAAAAGGTAGATTGAAAAACCTTCAGCAAAACCAGCCAGTGGACAGACAGGAGACAATGTTGAGCAGGGTTGAAAAGTGCAGGATCTGAAGTCAGTCATACGTATTAATTGAGACACCTCCATTTGAAAGCTAAGTGACATCTCATAAAGCACTTAACTGGCTTCAATCATAGTGAGAGGGGGCATCACTCATAAATTCTTATTCTTTTAGCAGGAAATAAAATGGGGAGTCTCTTGCAGAGTTAATCTTTTTAATAAACCTAGTTAAGTTTTCTTCCCTTCTTTCTTTGGAAAAAGACTCTCTCCCTCAAATCTTGATAATTGCCTTGGGGACTCAGATCCTTTGGTTATTGATAAGGCTCATTAGCCCATTGTTAAACAGAAATGTTGTTAAGCGAGGCAGGGCTCTTAGAGTCTGGGAAGGAGGGGACTTTAAGCCAAAGGTCTTTCTTTTTACTCTTTAAGAAACATATTAACAAAGACTGTTTTCCTTTACTCACTTAATAGGCAAATCAATAATAGAAATTCACAGATGTATGATTTAAATAATGAGTTTGTATTTTCTTTTCCTTGACTAGGGACTGAGGTAGCACTTCAGCAGGGAACCCAAGACCCCGCTCTGACTGAGGCAGAAAGGGAAAGAGCTCCATGAAACCCCTTGTTGCAGCGGTTTGTTACATGTGGATTGTGAGTTTATTTGCCCTTGTGTGAACTAGATTTGAATTATATTACATGTGTGTAAAATGGCTCCACTAATGTTAAACCTCAGAAATGTAAACAACTTGTTTTGCCGAACTGAAATTGTTTACCCCAAGAGTGAAACTGTTTTGACCAAGAGATAACCAGACACTGGTGCACCTGGCTGATAAGACACTGAAGACATCACCGCTAAACATAAAATCTCCAGGACTCGCTGCCTGAATCAGAGCACTCTCTCTGTCTCACAAGAGTGTGTTTCTCCATCCCTTGATTTCCTTCTTGGCCCAAGACTCTGTCCATCCGAATGAGAGGCCTCTTCGCCGATTGACGGTCGATCAACTGGCAACTGACCCAGCATTGATACGGTGCCGTTCCTGCTCATCATGTGTCTGTCTCAGCCAGCATCGCTGGGTGGTCTACTAGGCCTGAAAACCATCAGGATCTGGTATGAATAAACCCTAGCATGCTTGCAATCTTATTTGTTTGTATGTCTGCAACCTTACTTAGTTGTTGTCTCGCTGGGCTCTTCATATTTAAGTATATTAAGCAAAGTGCTATCACAGGTTCAAACTGGCTTAAGGGCCTTAAGGAACAAGCAAAGCCACCTTGTGCATAAGTCCAAGAAAAAGAGCGACTTGGACAATTGGCGCAGCCGGCAGGATAGTTTGGAAAAACAAGGAATTTATCCCATTCCTTGTGGAGACTATCATTGCATTTGTCATTGGAATTCTAAAATCAAGGGATGGAGAAACACATTCTTGTGAGACAGAGAGAGTGCTCTGATTCAGGCAGCAAGTCCTGGAGATTTTATGTTTAGCGGTGATGTCTTCAGTGTCTTATCAGCCAGGTGCACCGGTGTCTGGTTATCTCTTGGTCAAAACAATTTCACTCTTGGGGTAAATGATTTCAGTTCGGCAAAACAAGTTGTTTACATTTCTGAGGTTTAACATTAGTGGAGCCATTTTACACACATGTAATATAATTCAAATCTAGTTCACACAAGGGCAAATAAACTCACAATCCACATGTAACAAACCACTGCAACACCCTGTAGGCAACAACTACGGCCATTCTCAGCAGGAAGCAGATACGGAAGAGACCTCCCGTCCCTCGACATCCATACTAATAATAATGGGGTTCATGACTCTTAGAAAAGAGGTAGGCAGGAAAGTTGTCCTATCTCAGACGGGGTCCACCCTAATCCACGTACAATTAAGCAAGCCAGAAGGCATTTTTTTTTTAACTCACACAAATAATTCAGTAGGCGGAAAATTTAGGTGCCAATTTAAGCCAGTCACTCTCACCTGTGCAATGAAGATCCCAATGACCTTCAACTCACCTGAGTCTCATTATACCATCATTATAATATGATGCATATGCCCAGAAGTTCATTATTATCATAACAGATGGAATTCTGGGAACAAGCATGCACAGAAAGCAAAATGATGAATCACTGAGTCCTGTCAATTTTAGTTGTCAATCAAGGAAGCCCACTTCTCTAAGAAAAGTAACTGCCCACAGCAAAAAAGGGATAAAAACCCTGAAGTCTTTGTTACCAGGCCTTTTGAGCCACGCTTCTCTTTTTCAGTCCCGCTTCCACGTCTGGAAGTGTACTTCCTTCTCTAATAAAACTTCTTTTCTACTGTATTTCTGTGTCTTGCTCAATTCTTTGTTGGAGATATCAAGAACCTGGACAACGCACAGGGAGAGGATGGATACTCACTCTCTGGTAACAATAGTTTCCACCTCTATTAACATAATAATGATTAGTTGTAAGGATTAAATAAATTACATGTAAAGGAATTATTATCCATATCAGGAGGTCCTCTAGTCAGACAGGAATACTGTTTTTTGGTTAAAAACAATCTTAACATTTCCCTCATCTTGACTAAACATTAAACAGATTCTCCCTTACTGTAGGCTCCTGATTTCTCTATTCTTAGAGCATTTTCTTTAGAACACTTGTCATTGTAATTTTTTCTTCTGCCCCTCTGAGATATAAATTTTTTAAAAAGCTTTTTTCCAGTTTTACAATCCAAGGTTATTTTTCTTAAGAACCTGGTAGGACATTCTTCTGAAATGTAATCATCAAAAATAGTGCTACCCCTTTGTCCTAGAATCTGTGGGCTAGCAGAAGCTTAACTTCAGTGGGCACCTTGCTCTTAGTTGTGAAAACACTGCTTTTCATAAAGATATGTGTTTATTAGTAAACACAGATAGCCTATGACTGCCCCCTAATGTCCTCCAGCACTTTTCCATGGCTCACTTTAGCCTTTAAACACTCTACCCCACCCCCCTTTGTTTCAATAGAGTTGGTTCAGACTGAGTTTTGGCCTCCCTTCTCTATTGCACTAGTCTTAACTAGTCATTCTTGCTTGTTTAACTTTGATGCAATTTTTTGCTTTGGCACATTACATAGTATTTTGTTTTATTTTAAAACTCTTCTCTTTTATTAGCTAGAATTCTAAATACCATTTGTGGATACTCTGGTTCATCCAGATAATGGCTCCTCTACATGTGCAAGAACATTTTCAAGGAGAACATACAATAAAACCCTAACTCCCGAATGTTTCTATCTTCTGAAGTAAGTTCTTTAAGATAACTTTTAGAACTAAAAGAGAGAGAGACACCACATCTTTGGTGCAAAACTATAAATCAGAGCTAGATGATGAACTTATCATCATTGCCAGTCTAATGACAACAAAATTAATAATCTTAAGAGTTTTCTAAACTTCCAGATTTACATTTCAACTCTAAAAAGATGATCTGTTTTAGTAGTTACATGAACTTTATGACACCTTTATACTGTTATTTTTTACCATTTGATCTTTTTTTAGGAATATTTAAGATACATTCTTAAATGGAATGTTCATAAAGATGCAAAAATAATGCTTTTAATATTTTATATACCCTCTTTAGCTTAAAATTTTAGGTATTGCCAACACTATTAAAGCCCCCTCATGTGCCCTTGCTCATGACTCCCTCCAGAGGCATCTTGCCAGCAGCCTCCTCATGATAATTTCCAATGAGTTTCTGTCCACATAAGTCAAATGCAACAGCAACTCCCAAACTAGAGACCAGGCTTGATATGTGAGCTCTTAGCACAAATGAATGGCACACTAAATGATTTGAGCTATCAAGAATGATGCTCAGCACTATAATAGAAATATTGATCTCTTTGAAGTTTCTTGTCTGGTAATAATGATTCATCAGAGGATATTCTGTTTGTTCTCAAGAGAGTCATTTAACCTGAGAACTGTATGTCCTCTCATTTTCTCCCTCATATGTACAGCCTTACTGTAAGCTCACCCCAACAACATTATGAGAAGAAAATAAAGAGAGATGTTTTCCTTGTAATATAAAGTGTGCTGGCTGAAAAATTACTGTTTGGCTATCACCCATGGGAACATAATGCTCTAACAATAAGCTTTCTGCTTCTGTACCACTCCCCCTCCCCCGTGACCGCTTGCACAATCAACCTGTGGGTTGACAGTAAAAAGAAGAAAAATAGATTTTTGTGTTCAAACAGGATGAAGAATGGGGTTTAGAACTTGAAAACGTTGTACCTCTACATTTCAAGGCTGCTTAATTTGGGGTCTGCATACCCCTGGCAGACCCAGCTGAATAAAGAGTGTGCTTTCTATAACTCACTGATTTCTGGCGGTTCATGTGTTTATCGGGGGCTGGTAGCTGCAACAATAGGGAGAAGGTGAGAAAACTAAAATGTTAAATCAAGCAATATTCAGAGACTGCAATATGCTGATTAGCCCTATGGCCAGAACAAGACACCTGCAGAACAAGGGAAGATTTTTGCTGGGACTGCTAACAACCTATTTCCACACTTGTGACCACAAAATAGGAAAACAGTCTTTAAGTCACACCTTACACAAAATAAAATTGTTCATTTCCTATGGCTAAAACCATGGGGAATCTATGGGTTAAAGTCTAGGAACTGCCAGCAGGCGTTTCATACTATGTACTCTTATCCTTTCTTACTTTATGCCCATACCATCAAATGAAAATGGGTAAATGAAGTCTTTAAACTGTAATTCATAGAAAATAAGAATGACATATAAACTGAATTCCCCAAATGCGGGGGTCCCTCTTTGTATCTTTTTCTCTGTTCCTCTCACTGTTTTTAATGTCTCTCTCTCTCTCTCTGTTCCCTCTGAGTGTCTCTGAGGTTCTCTCTCAAGCTCTGCCTCTAATAAACTTTCCTTTCAGTTCTAACTTTGTCATGCATTTGAATTATTTCTTGTACTCAGCCCAGACATTCTTATGATACTATTTTTATAACAGTGGTATATCAAAAACTAAAACTCTGAAAATATAAAAATGGAGGGATAATGATGTGGCTAAACAATATTATATTATGATTTTTTTAATTTACAAAAAATATGAGAAAATTACTATGATATAATGTTAAAAGAAAAAAGTACTAAGATACAAAATTATATGGACAGTACAATTTCAATTAGTAAAAATATATACGTAGAAAAAATATTGGAAGAAAATTAACCAAATTTTAACAAAGTGGTTAATTCTGAGTGGTAGAGATATGACTGCTTTTTATTGTTCTGAGTTTTCTTAACTTTTGATACCTTTATAATCTTGAAAAAGAATTTTAAAATAAAAAAATTAGTCCTGTCAAGTAAAAAAAGGCCCTTTGTGTTTCCAGAGTAGGAAAGACCCAGGGGAAAAATCAAAGGTACATGGATATGAAAACAATCACCTTCCCTGGGATGTCGTGTTAAAATTCTTCCCTATTTCTATACACTTCCAATTCTGTGGAAAAATAGTCCCTAAAATAGAGTTTCAGCAACTTTCTGGTTCTTTCTCTAGATATTAAGGACTTTAAGTACCAATAATAAAATTTAAAGTGAAATCTTAAGTGTAAACACTATCTTTTAATCATATGTACATCATCTTCACTCTTGCCTTTTGCCCTGAAATATATATATATCTTGCATCACGGAAAATTTTTCAGGAAAAAAACATTATTGTTAAAAAGAAACATTGCTACTCAAAGTGCAGTGTCAGACTGAGCAACTCACCAGCTTGGAAACTTATTTAGATGCAAAATCTGAAGTCTATCCCAGACCTAGTGTACCAGGACTTCTAGAGGTGAGGACCAAGAATCTCTGTTTCCAAAAGCTTTCCAGGAAAATTCTTTGCAATTATATGAAGGGAATTTCAACAATTTAGATGATCAAGATTACAATTAACTTCACTTTAACTCTTAAAGAAAGAAGGGGAAAAAGGGGGAGTGGGGATGGGAGAGCATGCCAAAGGCTAATAATGAGGAGTAGTGTGTTAGAAAGTGTTTAACAAGTAGAATTCTGAGGTAAAAACCTTAATTTATAACATTCTATAGATCCCGATCTACCCTTGTGACATCACTGAACTTGGAGTTACAAAGCGATGCACACTAGTGGTTTTCAAATGCTGGTAGAAGCCAGCAGCACAGTACTGCAGAAGACTCTTGCTGGAGGTGATAATGTTCTCTGAACATTTGTGAGTGAAAATTTCTATAAAGAAAGGAATGAATGACTGAATAATGTTGTCTTGTAATGAATCCAAAAATAGAGGAAGGCAAGGGCAAACTTAACCCACAAATTTAAGAGAATAATTGATAACTGCATCTTTCTTAAATGGCTAAAAACGTATTAAATTAGAAGTTGTAAAATATGAGTCCCATTTCTGTTCATTCGGTGAAAGTGCAGGTTTTTAATTTTATTAAAAAATCAAAACCAAGAAAACTTATGAACACTTCAAAATATTTTTCTGGTAATATAGCTTTAATCCTGTCATTTACCAAGCTGATTGATGTCTTAATCTGTTAAACGGAAACTAAAATACTCTTGAAGAGACCTCCCACTTGCACTTCGAAATGATATTACTGCCTCCAACCATCAGTGTGTGCTAGAGAAAGGTGTTTTTATGCAGTTCTGGTAAATGTCTCTATATGTATACTTTCCCTTTTACAAACTGATAATGCCAAATGTGTTCTCTACTTCTAATTTATACTATGATTTATTCGGCAACATAAGGTATAGAGAGCACAGAATAGGGCAAACACACACAATCTCTTGCATCATCATCATCATTATCATGATCACTTTTGGGACTTTAAACCATGTTTTTAACTCTCCAAAACTCAGTTTTCTTATCATAAATGAGTTTATAAGAGAATCTGCCTCAGAATTATTGCAGAATTTTAAAATATGCAGATAAAATGTTTTGTAATATAGAATATCCATTAATATTTAAGGTAGTGGTAGTCATGGGCTAAGTTTTATTTCCTCTACTTTTCTCTCTGTATCAAACATGTCTGCAGCAAACATTGTGCAAACCAACTTTTCCTTTTAATTATAACATCATAGGATGATATTTGAAAATGGATAAATTTCAGCCTCTTCAACACATATTTGCTATTTAATGCAAAAAAAATAGAAATAAACACAAATTCTATCTAAAACTGAGTTTTTAAAAAGCAAGTTATGGACTGCTTTACAAGAAGCAAATAAAACCACAATAAGCGATAAATCCAAAGTCCTAAATGAAATTGATGCTAATCTCAATATGTATTAACCTACCCCATGCTTACACTTAACTCTCTATAACACCATAACTCCCGCTTAGCTTAATACACCTTTTAAAAGCTTATGACAGGCAAAAGGAACTTACCCACTAAATTTTCTTTATCCTGCTTCTCAGGAGAGAACGCCCCAGGATCCATCTCATTCTTGAGAAGTTTTTATACTTGGCAAATTTCTGTGGATTTGGGGCCAGGCCAGAACTCCAGGCAGCTGTACAAGTGTGCTTGGGAGAAGTGGAAGAGGAACAAAAATGAGAGAGTGAGAGAAGTTTCTCTTCTTTAGGGAGCACCCTAAGGAGTAGTTGCCCTGGTGAAGAAAGCCTGTTAATATAAACAAAGCAATTTTTTCCACGAGTTCAGACTGCTTTTGTTCATACAGAAGTACAAAAGAGTATGACCTTCTGATGCTTCCTATAAAATATCACTATGCAATATTCTATACCATTTATATTTTATAAAACACTTCTATGCAACTTCTGTGATTTTTCACCATAGTGAACTCTCTGATACACAGGACAAGCACATCCATCCTTATGTTTCAGATGAAGAAATTCAATTTCCTGCAGTGAGTGATATTTTGAAAGTCAAATCTGATGTCACCATCCTGCTTAAAATGATCCAATGACTGCCAGTTGTAAAAGATCCTGCTAGTCTGCCCCTTCTTCTCTTTTCAGCCTCACTCACAGGACACTCCCCTAAATCAGAAATAGCCCCATTGTCCTTCTAACAGTCCCCTTAAAGTTATATGTGTTCTCTGTTCCACCAGGCCTTTGTACATACACACAATTATTTGGTTTAATATTTGTTTCTTTCTCTAGACCAGGGATTGGCTAACTGCAGCCTTCTAGCCAAATTTGGTCTACCACCTGTTTTGGTAAGTAAAGTGTTATTGGAACACAGCCACATACATTTGTTTCTGTATCTATGGTGACTTTTGCACTACAGCTACATAGTCAAGTAGTTGCTATAGAGATGTTATGGACTGCAAAGCCTAAAATATTTAGTATGTATCCCTTTACAGAAAACTTTTGCAGACCCCTGACCTACATTATAACTTCCATGAGGACAGTGACTACATCTCTTATTTTTTAGTATGTCACCTGCAGCATGTAGAACAATGCAGGCGCATAGCTAGTATCCAACAAATATTTGTTGAATAAATGAATAAGTAATCTGTCAAATATAACAACACACAAATGGCAAAGCTCTTTCTCAAATCCAGACACCCAAGTTCCTGTTCCAAGAGTCCTTTTTTCATCATACCACTTGGAATTAAGGACAATTGTATGCTTATTCCAATACCGAACGCACACATTTTCTAATTTTCTGATGTTTATCTATCTCATATAAACATTCCAAATAATATATGTGTGTGTGTGTGTGTGTGTGTGTTGTGTGCGTGTGTATAAACAAAACAATACAAAGAAACTCTGATCTTTCCCTGGTCATTTTGTCTTCTCGAGTCTTTCTTCTCCTAACCATCAGTTATTTTTTTTTTATTAGCAACTTTATTTTTAAAAACCTCCCAGACTGTGTGTTACTTTTGCCAACTACTTGATACTCTTAATTACCTTCTCCACAAACTGAAATTACTGTAACAACCAGGGTTATCAGCCACTGTTTGTAATTATAAGAATTACTATGGAATTTTAGAACTTAGAGAAAGGAAACTAGAGACCAGAAAAACAGATTAAAACAGACACACATGAACACACAGAGTCAGTGACTGTCAGCATTATTCTTATACATCCTTGGTTATGGCTTGGTGTGTAAATGATGCCAGAGACATAGTGAATAAGAAAGCAAGCTCTGGGCTCATAGTACTGTGATATAAAGAAATCCTATCTATGTGATGAACAAACTGTGTGACACCTTTTTATGTTTCATTTTTATATATTTTTTCATTTTTCAATTATAGTTGGTATACAGCATTATATTCATTTTAGGTGTACAACATGGTCTTAGGGGATCACCAGGGCGTGGTATCCAGGTTGATGGAGACCGCATGCTGGGAGTGGAGCAAGCTGTACCAAGAAACAATGGATTCTGCCAACAATTCTTTCTGAGAGAAAGCTGCCCCTCCAGAACTTCTCCTAAAGCCAGAAAAAAATCAGTTCTTCCCTGAATGTTTCTGGCACCTTCTGAGCCACTGTGTGAGAGAGTCCTTCAGTAAGTCCCTGTTCAGGCTCCTTAATAAGAATGTCTATGACTCTAGCTACTCTCCATCTTACTCAGCCGCAGTCCTCACTGGGTTTCAGAGCCAGAAGTGGGGACTTCTCTTTCTGGTACTGGATTTCTGGGCTGGGGAGCCCAGTGTGGTCCCAGGTTCCTTTGCTCCTCCAGGGACACCTCTGCAGCCAAGATATCTATCCCAATTCTCAGCCACCACACATGGTTGAGGGACCAGCCTGTTCCACATCTCTGCCCCTCCTACCAGTCTCATCGTGGCCTCTTGTGTATGTCCCTAGTTGTAGAACTTCTGTTCAGCTAGACTTCAGGTGACTCCCAGTGATGATAGTTCTATAGTTTAGTTGTAATTTTGATGAGATTGTTAGAGGAGGCAAGTAAAGCGTTTTACTTTTTCTACCATCTTGACCAGAACCCTATGTTTTAATTGTTTTTCATTTATAAAATGGGCATCATAATGG
Organism: Eonycteris spelaea; assembly: GCA_003508835.1. Classification (NCBI taxonomy): domain Eukaryota; kingdom Metazoa; phylum Chordata; class Mammalia; order Chiroptera; family Pteropodidae; genus Eonycteris; species Eonycteris spelaea. Next base: position 850,710 of record PUFA01000286.1, on the reverse strand, counting down.
TCTTTACCAGAGTTGTCTTGTGAGAATTATATAAAACATTATATGTAAAATATTCAGAATAATGACTGACATAGAATGGTAACCAGTGTTACCATGAGCGGGAACTGAGTTATATTTCTCAGGACTCAGCTATCTTCTTTCTAAAATGAGAATGTTTGGTTAGTTTTCACAATATCTACCTTTACCCTTGTTTCAGGTGAATGGAAGATTTATTAGTGATTCATTAGGTATGTCAGAATATTCATCACCTCTCCTTTCCCTTCTCTAATGCTTCTCCAATTTTCTGCAGATTGAAAACTTGAGGCTTATTCTTGGTTCGTACTGTCAATCTATGGATGTCATTCTGTTTCTTCCTGACCTCTACTTAGTCACCATGTCATCACCACTTTGGAACTAACTTCTCATAGGAAAAAAACAACAGGAAAACATCCTGTTTCCATCATTTCTTGCAACTCGGTCATAGGCAATATTTGCCTAGAACAGAAGGCCCCTTTCCTTCTGAATCACATGACTCTCTACAGTCATGCAGCTAAGTGTTTTGGAAGTGCTAGTTTAGCTAATTTCTAAATACTTTTTTCCTTAATATTGGCCAAATAGCATTTATGCTAGCACTTCCAGTCACTGAGGAGTGAGGTTCAAAACAACAGTAACAATAATTGCTCCCTGGTGGCAGCTGGTAAAAGCCTCTAAGGCACTTTCAACAAATACATCCCCTTGGAAGATGACTAAGCAAATGTTTTTCTGCTTCCTGCAAAGTGTTTGTGTATTTTCTCAGTCAAATATCTCAGCCTATAAAGCAAGAATGATTTCACCAAGTAAGGAACACCTAGGACAAGCTGAATCCCTAACCAAGGACTTTGGAAAATCAATGTAACACAAGGGTATTTTCAGTGTTTCCTCCTCTGTTGTTTAAAACATTAACCATCATGGGCCACCTTAATGAGATTTTTCTCTTCCCCATCATGGGCAAGTGAAGATGGTAGAATAAAGCAGATTGAGAATTGCTGGAATGCATTCCCAATGAAGATTTTTCTGTGTGTTTCTATACTTTCATTCTCTCTATTCTTGAACTCGGGAAAGTCCTGAAATGAGGACAGCTATGTTTTTAAAAGCACTAATTCTATTCCCATCCTTGATTTACAGGGTGTTGTCCCTAAATATGATATTTGATTTTTAGTAATGTTCATCTCTGAGTGCAAATGCTACCTTGAAACAACCCATTCTAACCGCATGCCTTTCTCCTTTCCTAGGTTTTTTGTTTCAGTAACACTCTTTCAACATATGCCATTCACCATCATTTATTCCTATAACATACACATATGTTCCAGGACATTTGCTATTCCTATAGAAAAACATTCCCTTCTCTTCAAATAATGAAGTTATCTGATTTTACTAACTTTTCACCAATATACACTATCCATTCTATCTTATTCATTCTCATTTATTCAATTCTTAAATTTTCACATCTTTAAATAACAAATTCAGTCTACAGATCTGTAAGGATATTTGTAGTGAGAACTCCCCAAACTGCAAATTTGGCTTAGACCTCTCTCCAGAATAATAAATATTTTCAACTGTCAGCTGACTAAACATCTCTACCTGAATGCACCTGTCCATTAAATATTCTATCTATTAGAAAGCATTCTATTAATTAGACATTTTTATTATGGAAACTTTGATGACACATGTGAAATGATATATACAATTCATGTATATATGTAATATTTGTATATGTGTGTATTTATAGAATAAAATGAACAATGGATATACTACCCAACCTCAGAACTAGAATATTACCAACACCACGGAAGCTATTTGAGCATTCTTCCCTGTCTCATCCCCACCTCCCTACAACTATAATTATGTTGATTATTCTCTTGCTTTTAACAGTTTTTATTATAAATAAATAAATATTTAAACATTATATTACTTAGCTTAATTTTTATTTGACATGTGTAAAAATACTCATGTAGCCTCCTGTAATTTTTTTTATGGCTCCTTATTATGTTTTTAAGGTTTATCACGTTGTTGCATGAAGTTATTATTTGTTCATTTTCAGTACTACTTAACACATGATAGTATAAATAGGCCACAACTCACTTGTTAATTTGGAACATTTCCAAGTTTTGTTTTTACAAATAATGCTATCATGAATATTTTTATACATGTCTCTTGATACATGTATATGCAAAAGATTCTCTAGACCCTATAATCAACATATTCACAACCAGAAATGAAATTTATGTTCAATTTGACAAGATGGCTATAAATAATTTTGCAAAATCGTTTTCCAAAGTGGTTTGTTTTATCAATTTAACTTCTACTAGCAGTGTATAAGTATTTACCTTGTTTCACATAATTGATGCCACTTTATATTATTAGAGCTTTAATATTTGACAATTTGGAGGGGTAAAATAATCTTTAATTATAATATGAATTTAAATTTTTCTTAATTTTAATGATGCTGAACAATTTTCAAATGGCTATTTATAATTCATGTTTTTTTCTATGTGAATTACACACATGTCTATTGCTTTTTTTATTTTTTCCTTTTTATTACTGATTTATAGGTAACCTTTATATCTGCTTATATATACTCAATATGTATGTATACTTTCTATAAACTTATATATATTGATAATTGATAGTTACATGAAGTGCAAATAAATTTTCCTAGATTCATCTTATCTTTTACTATTTTATGATGCCTTTGATATTAAATATATGAAGTTTTGGTATATTTGGCATTTGGTGTGTTTTGCTTAAAAGTCCTTTCCTTTCAGTTTTTAAATGTATTCTCCACTATATACATACATATATATATATATATATATATATATATATATATATATATATATATATATATTTTAAAGCTTTTAGAGTTCCAGTCATGTACTGCATAACAATGTTTCAGTCAGTGATGGACCACATTTACCAATAGTGATCCCATAAAATTATAATGGAGTTGAAAATTTCCTATTGCCTATTAATGTCAGCCATCATAACATTGTAGTGAAATGTATTACACAACTACTTACCATTGTGTTACTTTGTATGAAAAAGGGTACTGAAATAAATCATAGAATCCTTACTGGGCAGGTCAGGGTGAGTAATCATGCCCCAGGCCTATAACTTGTTTAGTGCAAGGTTTTGAAGCCAGCCCTGTCCATCATTCTTGGGAACCTAGGTTAATACATCTTTGAAGTAATACCCCTTGAAGGCATAACCCTTAAGAAAGCACATAATATTGTAATTTAATCTCTGCCTTGCTTTCTCCCAACCTCATTTAACCTTCCTTGTGCTCCCTTCTTAATTTGAATACATAAAAGAAACTGAAAAACTGTTACTCTCTAGAACATTTGAGATTTTTGCTCTCCTGAATATGTTATCAATTTGGCTCAAATAAACTTTTTTTAAAATAATTTTCTTATTTTTTAACTACAGTTGACATACAATATTATATTTAGGTGTACAACATGGTGATTTATACAACATTTATGTAACTTACAAAGTGATCACTTCAACAAATCTAGTACCCTTCTGGCACCATACATAGTTAAAATAGTTATTACAGTATTATTGACTATATTACATCCCAATGACTATTTTGTAACTGCAAATCTGTACCTCTTAATCCCTTCCCCCTTTTCACTCATACCCCTCAACCATCCTCCACCAGGCAACCATCAAAATGTTCTCTATATTTATAAGCTTTTTTCTATTTTATTTATTTGTTTATTTTGTTCTTTAGATTCCACATGTAAATTCTATGGCATTTGTCTTTTTCTATCTGACTTACTCCACTCTCTACTCAGCACCATACCCTATAGGTCCATCTATGTTGTTGCAGATAGCAAAATTTCATTCATTTTTATGGCTAAGTAATATTCTATACATATGTAGCATCTATTCTTTATCTATTCATCCATTGAATATGGTTGCCTCCATATCTTAGCTATTGTAAATAATGCTGCAATGAACATACAGATTCACATGTTTCTTTCAAGTAGTGTTTTGTGTTTGAATAAATACCCAGAAGTGGGAACACTGGGTCCTTCTTTGTCTCTTGTTATAGCCTTTGTTTTAAAGTTTATTCTGTCTGGTAGAAGTATTGCTACCTCAGCTTTATGTATGTTTGTCTGTAAAATATCTATCCTTCTTCATAAAATATCTTTTTTCATCTCTTTCCTTTTAATCTGTGTCTGTTTGTTTTTTTTTTTATTTTGTTTTGTTTTGTTCTGTTATTTGGTTTTTTTGTTGTTTTTTGTTTTTGTTTTTTTACCTGAAATGAGTCTCTTGTAGGCAGCATATATAAGGGTCTTATTTTTTTATCCATTCAGCCACCCTATGTCTTTTGATTAGAGCATTTAATCCATTTACATTTAAAGTAATTGTTGATAAGTATGTAGTTATTGCCATTTTATTATTTACATTTATCTTTTTTCTTTTTTCTTCCTAGAGAAGACCATCCAACATTTCTTATAAGGCTGTCTTGGTGGCGATGAACTCCTTTAGTTTTTTCTTTCTTTTTATTTTTTTGTTCTTTTTAGGAATACAACAGTGTTATTTCAGGAAAATGAAATAAGAGAAAGGGAGAAAAAATTATTCATTACTCAGCACATTTCTGTTATGTTAATTCGGGCTTAAGCCCCTTTGGTCCTGCTAAATCTTTTATTCAAACCAGCAGAATTGTCTTGAATTCTTTCTAATCCACATGCTTCATGTCTGTGATGTTTGACATCCAATCTTTTCCTGCCCTTGCAATAATCTCTCTGTGAAATTCATTGAGAATTTCCATCTGGTCAGGTCTGATGTAGATGTGTGACCGGATCTTGGTGATGGCTCTTACAGCCTCCTCTGGACTCCAGCTGTACACCTGAATCAGATACACTGCCACCTTAGTGGCACTTCAAAAGCGCTCAGCCTTATAGTGCATGTAGACACTCTGGCCAAGTGACTGGTGCTTGAGAGCAAACTGGACTCCTTTCTGGAAATTAGCCAAGGTTGGGATTCCAGTCATGTCTACTGTGCTGAGTCGCAGCTGCTCAACAACTACTCTCTTCCACTCCTTTGAGGAGTTGCACAGGATCCTGGTCTCACACTCCTTGTTCATGGTGATCATCCTGCACATGTTCTAATCCTATATCAGCCTGTGAGTCATGCTTCACAGCAGCAGTGAGCCCAGCAACAAAGTGTGGTCAGTACAGTGGTACCAGTCACAATGTGCCTGGCCTGGCACCTTTCCACAGAACAGAATGTACAACAGTGTCGGGTAGAAGAGCACCAAGGCCAGGCTGGCCTCCAGGAGCCCGCTGGCTGCCATCCCGCCCCATGCAGCCTGGCGCAGCAGCAACCCAGCCACAGCTGGGCTTGTGGTTCACAGCCCCGAGGAGAGTCAGGAGGACAAGGAGAATGCAGACTACAACCCAGCTGGCGCAGGCCCCCCTGGCACTGAGACCTCGGACCTAGCCCTCAGGGACTCCACATTCTCCTTTAGCTTTTACTTGTCTGGGAAGCTCTTTATCTGTTCTTCGATTCTAAATGATAGCTTTGTCAGGTAGAATAATCTTGGTTATAGGTCCTTACTTTTCATTACTTTGAAAATTTCCTGCCAAGCACTTCTGGCCTGCAATTTCTTTTGAGAAATCAGTTGACAGTCTTATGGGAGCTCCCTTGCAGGTAACTAACTGCTTTTCTCTTACTGCTTTTAAGACTCTCTCTTTGTCTTTAACCTTTGGCATTTTGATTACAAATGTGTCTTGGTGAGAGCCTCTTTGGCTTATCCTGCTTGGGACTCTGGACTTCTTGGGTTTATATGTCTCTTTCCTTCGCAAGGTTAGGGAAATTTCTCGTCATGATTTCTTCAAATAGGTTAATTCCTTGCTCTCTCTTCTACTTCTGGTACTTCTGTGATGCAAATGTTGTTATGCTTGATGTTGTCCCAGAGAGCCTTAAACTAATCTCATTCTTTTTTGGATTTTGTTGTTGTTCTGATTGGGTGTTTTTTGCTGCTTATCTTCTAAATTGCTGCTTTGATCTTCTGCTTCATCTAACCTACTGTCGATTTCTTCTAAGGTACTCATCATTTCAGTTACTATATTCTTCATTTCTGACTGGTTCTTTTTTATGTTTTCTATCTCCATTTTTATATGTTCTATCTCTTTGTTAGAGTTCTCACTGAGTTTATCTACTCTTTCCCTAAGTTCATTGAGCATCCTTATAACCAGTGTTTTGAACTCTGTATCTGATAGATTGCTTGTCTCCATTTTTTTTTTCCTGAAGCTTTGTTTTGTGTTTTTATTTGGGACACGTTTCTGCTTCCCTGTATTTGTTTCTATGTTTTAGGTAGGGCTACTATGTCTCCAGTCTTACTAGAGTGTCCTTATGTATTAGATGTCTTGTGGGGCCAAGTGGCATAGCCTTCCCTGGTCACCTGGGCTGGGTGCTCCAGGTGGGTCCCTTGTGTGAGTCGTGTGTACCCTCTTGTTGTAATTGAGACTTGGTTGTGTGCTAGCTGGGAAATTACTGCTTGGCCATCGCCATGGGAATGTAGGTTATTAACTATGAGAACATAACATTCTAATAATAAGCTTTCTGCTTCTGTACCCTCACTTGCACATCCGACCTATAGGTTGACAGGTAGTGAATAGAAGAAAAATAGACTTTTGTGTTCAGACAGAATGAAGAATGGGGTTTTGGGCTTAAAAACCCTGTACCTCTACATTTTGGGGCTGCTTAATCTGGGGTCTGCATACCCCTGGCAGACCCAGCTGGCTGAATAAAGAGTGTGTTTCCTATAACTCACTGGTTTCTGGTGGTCTGTGTGTCTATCAGAGGCTGGCGGCTACAATATTTGGAGGTCCCAGTGAGATTTCAGGGAGTGGCCCTGAGATCTAAGGCTGGACCAGCCTCCGAAGTGGTTGCTGTCCCTGTTACAGACTCAAAGGGGTGGCCAACCTGAGATGTTCCAGGGCCCTTGAATACTGTGACGGGGTCAATGCGGTCGTCAAGGATGCAACCTTTAGGACACACTCTTTGTTCCTGGTACCAACAGGAATCTCCAAAGCCTTGACATCTGGATAAAAGGTACCTTTCTGTTTCTGTTGACCAGTTATTGGGGGGCTGTGGAGAGACTGGACGCAGTCATATCTCCCAGACCTGTGCCCTGTTATCGGATTCTGTCTATTGTCTGTGGTCTTGTCTAGGTTGCAGGTGGTGGACTTCTCTGGTTCCACCTATACCCCAGTAATTGTTCTTATCTGAGTGTCTGTTTTGTGTTTTCTGTGCAAGTGATGGGGGGAGGCCCGAGTTCATAGAAGACACCCTTGGGTGTCTCCTGTGACATTTCAAAGAAGGGTTCGTAAAGGGAGCTGACTATGGCATAAAGTTTTCTCCAGGCAGACTAAGGACATTGTGTGAATTTGAGTGGTTGTCTTTTGATGTAAACTGGCCTCCGGTTTGACAGGGGTTTAATGAGGAATGTTTGGAAGATTGTCACGAGAGACCCGGGACATCCTGATCAATTTCCCTACATTGATCAATGGTTAAACCTTGTTCAGAAACCCTCTCCTCAGCTCAGCCAGTGTGCCCTTTCTCTAGGGGCACAAGTCTTAGTTGTGGGCACCCCAAAACATGCAGCAACTGAATCTCTGAGACAACCCAGTCCCTTAGTCCTCTAATCTTCACCAGAGGACAGTGACCTTCCCCCACCCTATAATCCAGGACAACAGAGACCAAATAGCACTGCCTCACCTCCTCAGATGGCTAGCAGTTTTTTACAGGCCATTCAAAGTGTACAGGAGGAGATTAAGTCCGGGTTCGTGCTGCCCACTCAGCCGCGGGAGACAGACTTCCCCATCAGTTTCAGCCTGGGATCCAGTGGATCCTGTGTAGATCCAGAAGTTCACTGCCAAAGGACTAGAACCCAAATAGAAAGGACCCTTCACTCTCTACCTGATGATGCCCACTGCAGTTAAAGTAGACGGCATCCCATCATGGATTCATCACTCCCACATAAAGGCAGCACAAGAGTGGAAGCTCAGGAAGACGGGCCCTTAAGACTAAGACTCAAGCATATATAAGGTCTAACCCTCTGTTTCTTCCTTTTTTCCTCTTTACAGCCAGGCATTTCGACCAGCCACAAACCAGAACCAGAAGGGGTGCATTAATAACTTTGCTAATGACAATATACAAGGTCTTAAATAAAGACCACCCCAAACATAGGACAAGGATTGCTGGTTGTGCCTAAACCCAAAAACTCCCTTACTATGTCCGGGTTAGGAACTCCCCTTAAATTTTCCTGAGCTCAGCAGCGCTAGAACTTCAAGTTGATTCACTAGCAGAGTAAGAGTCCGTCCCAAAATAGAAGAGGTTTAGATTTATTATTTTTAGAACAAGAGGATTATGTATGGCCTAGGTAAGCACCTGTTGCTCTATGCCAATAACTGGAATATTAGAGAAAGTTTACGACTAGTACAGAGAAATTTAGATGCCAGGGAAAAACAGAGACTAGAATCCAATAACTGGCTTCATAGGATGTTCAATTGGTCACCGTTTCTAACAACCCTTCTATCTGCTGTAGCTCGACCTTTAATCCTCCTCCTCCTCTGTTAACTTTTGGCCATGTTTCTTAATTCTCATTTCATATAAGGAAGAGAATTAATTCTATTAAACTTTTAGTATTACACAAAGAGGCTATGAGCAAATTCCACATGAAGAATCAAGGATTTGATTTTCTGCTAAAGCCAGTGGCGAATGTGCTAGCTGGGAAATTACTGCTTGAGTTGTTTCCTAAATTCACTGGTTTCTGGTGGGCCGTTGTCTATTGGAGGCTGGCGGCTACAACAGTTCTATTTGCACATCCATGGAGGGATTGCCCTCAGTGATGGTTGTGAGGATTGGATTACCCTATGCAGCAGGACTCATTTTAACAAGGCTTTGGTACCTGCTGTATCTGACCTTTGGGTATGTGTCCTTGGATGCATCCCCGGTGGCGCTCCAGCTTTGTCTGAAGGCCACCAGGCTTGCGAGCCTGAATCTTCCTGAGAGGGGCTCCAGCCACTTCTTTGTCCTGCTCGGACAACCTGGAAAGAGTCACTAAGCAATTCACAGCTGACTGCCAAATGCACTGGGCTTGGAGGTGCCTTGAAAGGCCAAGCCACAAGCTGAGGTTGGCTGCCACAACTGCTCAGCTTAGGGCTGCTCAGCAAGAGGTATGGGGCAGGCTGAGGGCAGATGCTGCATGTTTGGGTTTTATGAACCTTTGAAAATTTTAGGAAAATCCAAAGCATGATCCAAGACAGGCCATTTGTATGGAAAGTCCACTGGAAATGGCTTAAATGTGCTTGAAAGTTAGGTATGTTGGAGTCTCAGGGAATCACCGGGGCAGGGTATCCAGATATGGCAGCCACCCATGTTTGCATGCAGAGGGTGGGGTTAGCTTAACCAGGAAATGGATTTGCCAAATACTTCTGAGAGAAAGCTGCCCCTCCAGCCCTTACCCTGAAGCTGAACAACTCTGTTCCTCCCAGTATATCCCTGGAGCCTTTCAATCTGCTGCCCTAGAGCTAGAGCTAAGAGTGAGTGAGTCTGTCAGTAAGTCTGCAAGCGGGCTCCTTAAGAGGAAATTCTGCAACTCCAGCCACCCTTTGTCTCATTACACCACAATCTTCACTGGTTTTCAGAGCCAGAGTTGTGGGGATTTTTCTTCCTGGTACTGGAACCCTGGGCTGTGTAGCCCGGTGTGAGGTTGAGACCCCTCGCTCCTTTGAGGAGACCTCCGCAGTCGAGATACCTCTCTTGATTCTCAACCCCCACACATGGAAGTGGTATGTTCTGCGTCTCTGCCCCCCTACCAATCTTAAGGTGGCCTCTACTGTGCGTCCCCGGTTATAGGATTTCTGTTTAGCTAGACTGTCAATTCTCAATTATGGCTGCTTTGTAATTTAGTTGTAATTTAATGTGGTTGTGAAAAGAGGTGAGTACAGTGTTTACCTAATCTACCATTTTGACCAGAGCTCTCAAATAAACTTATAAAGTTCTCTACAGGTATGGATATTCTTATGTTGACATTACAATTGCCTACCAAATTCGGAACAGTAACATACCCTATGGGTTTGTAGACTAGGAGCTGTAGGGGAACAAAATTTGACACCTCCAAATTTGTCTCTTTGTCATAAGGATTATTTTACACTGGTTAATTTTAAGAAACAGCAGACATGGGGAAAGCTCTAAAAACCAAGTAGAAGTTATCCTTTGTAAGACATTTACTCTGTAAGGGAAATGTGTAAGGATGTCTCTTTCCTTATACGAAGAACAGGGGGGTGAACTTATCTCTAGACTCTCTATCAATGCTGAAGGCAGAGACTTAAATCTGCATAGTAACCTTACCCTTGTTTACTGTAATTTTTCTGGTAACCTTCCAAACTACTTCCCTCCACCTCAGTACCTTTTATCTTAAGCTGAAAATGACATTTAAGGTGGTGGCTTTAGTCATTTTAGTGAGTTATTCAGTTTACCTGGGTCTCCCCCATGTATACAGGTTGTATACCTATTAAACTTTGGTTTCTTTTTCTCCTGTTGTGTTGTCTTTTATTACAGGGATGTCTCAGCCAAGAATCCAGGAACATAGAGAGAAAATTACCACCACCCCTACCCCCCCCCACACACACCACACACACAGTAACAGAATGTACCATATAGCCTAGTACTATATACAATCTAGGGTTCGTGTAAATTCCCTCTGTGATGTTTGCAGAATGACAAAATTGCCTAATGAAGCATTTCTCAGAAGGTATCCCTGTTAAGCAATACATGACTATATTTGTTCTTTTGAAATTTAGGCTTTAGTCACAGTTGCTTTTTGTGCATGATATAGTATAGGGATTCATTTTAATTTTCTTCCATGTAAATAACCAAGTATCATAGCACTTTATAATAAATAGTCCAGTATCTTAATTGATCTTCCATGCCAACTCTATTACAAATTATTTTCAAATGAATGGATGTTAATGGGTTCTTGGCTGAACCTATTATGTTCCACTATCAATTTTGTTATCTCCAATTAATATTGCATTGTTTTAGTGTTAAACACTTTCACAGCTGACAGCTTTTCTGAAAGAAAGGGTTTATTGGGCTATCCAAAAAAGGTCCAGGTCCTGAGGTGTGAAATCTAAACCACCAACAGCAGGGTTAGATAAAGAAGGCAACATGTCTGCCATCCTGGGTTGACACTATGCTTTGGGGAAGAAAGATTAAGTTTTGAAAGAATTTACATTGGCTACAGACAAGGGGGGCAGAAAAAGGTGAAGCTGTGGCAGTTCTAGGATAAATGCACAGTCTGTAAGGAAGAAATATTTATTACTCTTGTTTGATGGTGGCTAATAGTTATGAAATTTTATGCATAAGCAGGATGAAGTGCCATCTGGTTGTCTATACAGAAGTTGATTCAAAGTTCCAACACATATATTCAGTAATGTAAGCATTCTATTGTTAGTGGCCCACAGCTATTAATGGGTTAAAAACTCTTGTCTCTTTCTTTCACTCTGCCCCTGCCAACCCCCATGCCCCCACCATAATTTAATTTAGGACATCTCATAATTTTTCTAGTCACTTAGTTTCTATGGCTTTGTAAGGCTTGGTAATTGGTATAGCAGGTTATTCATTGTTTTCAAAAATGTTTTGGCTATTCTTTATTTTTGCTCTTCCATATAAATTTTAGAATGAACTTATAAAAATTATCGAAAACTCCACTAGGAGTTTGGAATTGCAGTGAATTGAAAGATTGGGAGATTGGATATCCTAAACGATCTATTATTTGTACCATGATCATTGTGTATCCTCCATTTAATAATTCTCATAAAATAAATAAAAAATTCTCCTTAGAGTTGTTATGCATCTTTTAATTTATTCCTAGGTACCATGTCATTATTTTCTTCTCTTTTTGAGCAGTTTTACAATCACAATAAAATTGAAAGGAAGAAACAGAAATTTCCCATATACCCCACACATGGATATTCAATATCCCACACAAGTGGCACATTTGTTAGGACTGCTGAACCTACATTAACACATCATAGTCACCTGAAGTCAATACCTTACCTAGGATTCACTCTTGCTGTTGCATTCTATAGGTTTGGACTGTGGATGAAAATGGGGCCACATATTAAATCTGACAAGCTCAGAGGAGGCCCACAGTGTAGACCTTACAAGCTCAGAGGCCAAAAGCAACTACACGGGGTGGTCTGAACCTCAAAATTCCTAATTAAAAGCTAGTCATTGTGTGCAGTCACGTCCTAGGCCTATATCTTCCTCGACAAAGGTAAATCTCTACCTTTGAAATTGTCTATTGCCTTTGTGCATCTAAGATAACATACCTTTGAAATGTCAGAGTAATTTTCTTTTCCAGACCCCTCAAGGGCACAACTACTGGCACCAGAGAAAAAGGGAACATTGTTGTTACTTATTACCCACATATCATTTTTATGTACCATAAATGCGAACTACCCTATACCCACCAATGTAAAACTATGTGTCTCTCCATTTCACTCTTTATCCACTCTCAGAGATTTCCTCACTCTACTTTCTCTCACTTCCCTAATCTATCACTAATGAATTTCATGTAACGATCTTTACTGCTCCTCCTTTTGATTCTAATGTATAAAATAAGCTGCAAAACTGTCATTCTCTGGAGCATTTTCTCAATTAGTTGAGATTTTGTTCCCTGGAAATTATCGTCAATTTAACTCACTCTTGTAAGATTTTTTTCTTAGGCTGTTCTTTTATCAACAGGACAAATGTATGTCATGTATACATTGTTATAGTATCATAGACCGTTTTCACTACCCTAAAAAAAAATCTTGTGTTTTACCTATTCATCTTTTCCTGCCCCTCCCCACAACTCCTGGCAGCCACTGATCTTTTGCCTTTTCCAGAATGTCATATAGTTGAATCATACTTTTCAGATAAGCAACTTTCACTTAGTAACATGCATTTAAGTTTCCACCGTCTTTTCATGGATTGATAATTCTTCGTTTTAACACTGAATAGTATTCCATTGTCTGGTGTTTTCATCAGTCAAGTTTTCTGCTGTTGCTCGTATTTGAAAATGCAACTGATTTTTGAATATAACATATCTGTAACATATCTATAAATCTCACTAAACTTTTACCTTCCTTTCCAATTATTATACCTTTTACTTCCTGTTTGTACCTTATTACACTCACTAGGATTTCTAGTACAGCGCTGAATTATATTCTACTTGATATGGCTCTAACTTAATAGGGATATTTCTAACATTTCATAACAAAGAATGTGTGCTATACTTTTATGGATTTCCTTTACCTTAGTTTCTTTTTCCTAGTTTGTTCTCTGTGTTTAAGCATTATTAATTAAATTTTATCAAATGTTTTTCACACAGACTAAGAAAATGGTTTTTCTCCATGTATTAATGTGATAAACTGCACTCCTGATATAAACCTAACTTGACTATGGTATATCAATTTTCTAAAAAATAAATGCTCCATTTGTTTTACTAGGGTTGATTTGCATTTTTTTCTCATGCTATTGTCTGAATTTTGGTTATCAAGATTATACTGTTCTATGAGTTGAAGTGTTTTCTCTTTCTATTCACTTGGAAGAGTTTGTTCATCAGAATTAGTCTGAAAAGCCTTCTGAGCCTGCTGTTTCCTTTCCATTTACAAATGCTGTGATACTAATATACAGGCAAGTATAGCTAACATATTACTGAGTGTTTATTTCTTCCACTATTCTGTGCCTTCTTTTGGATGTTTTTTCTTATTCCATTTTCCCTCTCCACCAATTAAGAGTTATAAGTACCAATAACTTTTAACTCTTACCATGAAATTTTACTCAGCATAAAATACATTTTAAATTAACATTAAAAATTTAGTATCAAGGACTTTGGGAATACTTTAATTTTGATCATTCTTCTCAACTTACTTGCCAATGTACCACATTAGACACTGTTTACTAATATTGTAACATCTTTAAAAACAACAGTCTCATTAAATTGGATTTGGAGTAGTCTTTTAAAAAATTCTGTGACACTAGCTATATTTAATAAATGCAGACTAAACTGATTTGGCTGATCAAGTGGTAAGACTTAAAATTAAGGATGATTAATTATACAAATTAACAGCATTTGCAAATCCTATATACACTATAGGCCTTTATGGAAAAAGAACAGAGCGGTATATTTCCATTTCCTCCCCATAATGCCAATTCTCATCATCTTTACTTTTGGATTTCTGCAATAACCACTCAGGTCAATAACTCTAATCCAACTTTCATGCTGCAACTTAAGTGGTTTTTACAAAGTGTTTTCTAATAAATTTCCAAACCGTTGACCAAAGAATGAATGTCCAATTCCTTAGTGTAGTTTACAACGCCTTTCATGATCAGGTCCCTCACATTTTTTTTTTTTTTTTTTTTTTTAAGATACGCTTGTCAACAAAAGAACATTCTGGCTAAAAAGAAGTCATGAGTTTATTTGAGCGAAACTGTTGACAACTGCCAGGAAGGAAAATCTCAACAGACTGAGGAAATGCTCTGGAGAATGGAAGTTTTGCAGCTTATTTTATATATAAGAATCAAAGGAGAAGTAAGGTGGGTTACATGAAATTCACTGGTGATAGATTAGGGAGGTGGGAGGAAAAGTGGGGACATCTGAGATTGAATAAAAAGCAAAACAGAGAGACATATTTCTTTTACAATGGTGTGTACAAGATAATTCACATTTACAACACACAGAGATGGTATGTGGGCAACAAGATAATAACATGGTCTTGGTCTCTGGTGTTAGCAGTTGTGCCTTTGAAGGGTCTGGCAAGGAAAATTACTCTGACGTTTCAAAGACTGACCTTTGTCAAAGAACCTATAGGCCTAGAACGAGACAACCCACCATGACCTGCTGTTACAATTTTTACTTTCAGACCACTCTGTGTGTTATTTTCCATCAGCTTGTAAAACCTAACATGTGAGCCTCCCCTGAGCTTGTCAGTTTTAGTATGTGGCCCCTTTTCACCCACACACTCTAAAACTACAAACTCCATTCGGTCATATCATTATATTACTAAGCTAGTCTGTCATATTTTGTGCCTTTATAAAAGATGTTAATTTTTACTCATCCTTTAAGACTTCAATGTCACTGAGAGATCTTTCCGGACTTGCACCTTCTTATGTGTTTTCAAACTTAGTAGCATACAAATAGTCTGGTTGGTATTGCTTGGTTCACATTACCACTTATTCATTGTGACTTACATCTTGGCTTCTTTATCTGGTTAATTAGGTTGCTAATACTTACCTCATAGGATTGAGCTTTAACATAAAACCAACAATTACTACCAGGTACTTCAAAAATGTTCTCTTCATTTTTATATAACTCTCTGAGTGCCCAATATGTGCAAGATGTCAGAACTACATCTAAAAGATGAACAGGATATAGCTCCTTTACTATGATGATAAGGGGCTCATAGGGCAACAGAAATAAATCTGTAGTAGCATCACTATAGAAAGATCAGTCATTCAATAAGAAAAGTCAACATATATAAGTAGTGCTATATAATCCTAAAAGAGTTTTATGAGTGTAGACTTAAAAAGAACAAATGACAATTTCTGGCAACTGGCCTCCGATTAACTATAAAGTTATATTCTCTGTTTGAAAATAATTAAAGTTATAAATCGTCTGTTTCAAGCGTTGGTTATAACTTTCACATATAATATATTTAAAGTAGTGAGCAATCAGTGGTATATATTGAGTTTCAACTAAATTCAGACAAAAATGTTCTATATATTAGCTCTAGCACATATCAAAAAAAAGCCTATCTAAGCATTTAATAAAACACTTATAAAAGATGTCATATCCATAGTTTATTTTAAAAAATTGTTAAAAACTAACCGTACAGGAATATTAATATACTTAAAAAGTTTGTTCCCCAAGTTGAAGGAAAATACATTAGCAACGTCTTGCAAACACCATCTTTATAAAAGTAAAACTTCTAGATGCTGAAATGTGCTACAGTATATTCTATAGTTTATACTTTTAATCATGGGATTTAAAATTATTCTCCCTACTTTCCTATCACCCCAAATGTGGCAGTTATCATACTTAAATTAATGACATTCAATCAAGTTCTACTACCACAGATCCTTGAAAGGGTACACACTGCATATTTACTAATAGAGCAAGTCTTTTCTATTTATTGTCACATAATTATTTTAGATAACATTTGACTTTAAGTACAACAGAAATACTACATCCCATAACTGTAAACATTCACCAAGAGCTTCCAGAGTACAATGCGCAATAGAGGTGGCCCAAGAGTCAGTCAAACGTTCCCCACTTTTTGGCTATTGCTGAGATTAAATTTTAAAGGCAAATTATTACAAGCCTTACTTGTATTTCTGTAAGAAAGTAGTTCTGGATATATATTTTTAGTCAAAAACACCTGAAAGTCATTCTAAAGACTAAATTAAGCACCATTTTCACTTACCTAAATATAGAATTAATTCAGTAGTACATATATGATTATTAACGTCAGAAATTATAAATAACTGTGTTCTCAAGTCCTCTTGTGGATACATGTGGGGTACTGAGTTCCAATGATGCTAATAGGAACCACTCATGCATATCAAGGGTAGTAACTCCCCCAGGGCCACATGCAACCAATAAGACTGAGGCACAACTATTACTTATGTCACTGGATGCTATACGAGCAGATTTAAGGCTGTATTCGGCTATAAAGAGTTCAATCTCCTCTTTAGTATTCTTTCTAAATAGATCACACGACTCAAAATTCCATGGGGTGGAAAGTGAAAAGTTCCCAAACACTTTTTTAATACTAGTCTCCATACAATTCATTGTCAACATATTTACAGAGGGAACTGTTCATACCTAAAATCATTTTAAAAAATGTAATCAAGTTTTTAAAGTTTGATCCCGATTTCTTCAGGATTATCTTCAATTTCATTTTCTGACTTTTGGTCAATTTCACATTTGTCAGAATGTTCACTGCAGTCCTTAGGTAATTCTGATGATGCTCCCAAGGAGAAAACAAATTAAGATAGATTCACTGCCACCCACTTTGGGATAAGCCTGGTTGCAAAGAGAATGGTGTTCCTGGAGTTGAAGGATAACTAGGAAACCCATCTGGCTGAGCTGGATAGCTTTCCAGAGCTGAAGCTGGATGGACCTAACAGAAAGAACATGCATTTTAGCAGAACGTCAAATTCAATAAAGTCTATACTTGCGTTTTGCCTATGCCACGAAACAGATTGAGAGTAGAAAAGAAATAAAAAAAGTTGAGGCAAGATCAATCTGCTCAGTCTACTGTAATTTTTAAGAAATGTTCAAACTTCCTTCAGATGGTGAAGGTACACAGAATATTTAATATTTAAGTTAAATATTCTTTTAAAAAATTGGTTTTCTAAAAAAAAATTTGCTTTAATGTTCCATTATTTTAGCTTAAATTGTAGAAGACAAGCTAAAATATAAGTGACATGTATAAAGATTCCATTTGTAAAATCTCCCAACAGCAATTTGAAAGTCTATAAGCAGAAAAACAATTTATACAGATGAATATATTCTACCACCTTTGTTACCCTTCTGAAGGAAGACAAGAATAATTTGCAGATTTGGGGAGAATTCATCAAACCTCCAGACATTCTGCTAAGACTCATTTTTTGCCAGTGTTGGGGTATCACTATTGGTATGGAAAGGTTTTCACTATAGATGCTATGTTACAAATGTCACCATTTTATTTATGTCAGACATTACCTGCTTACCTGCTGTAACAATGCTGATTGTGCAGCTGCATTATGCTGTAATTCTTGCAAGGATGACTGTGGAGGATTCTGGGAAAACCCAGGGATACCTGGGAGAGACAAAAGGCCTGGAAAAACAGAGCTGCCTGCAGCTTGAAGTCCAGATGATAAGCTAAAGCAATAGATAGAAGAACAAGTCAAAATGCAGATAAGACATAAAAGCTATTGCTTCTATATTTGTTAAATACTATTTAACATATAAAAAAAAATCTTAGAATTTCTCTGTTGTAAGGAACCTTAGAAATCTGCCATTCCTAATATTAAATTACTTTTTATTATAAAGTATACTATTTTAAATTCAATTTTACATAGACCTGTTAAATACATCGTGCTATTTTATAATCAAGATAAATTACCGAATATGAATCCTAAAGTTATCAGGGCAAGCATTAATATTTTATATATTTATCTTAAGATGATTGAAGAGTCCTAAAACATTTTTTTGAGCACTGAAATTTCAGCCCAGAAAAATATAATTTAACACCACTAAACAATTAGATTTTTACTTTTATTTGAATGACTTAAAAATACAACTATGAACTACAAGTTAGGTAATGATTTTGTGTTACTTCCAAACTATCCACATACCTGGCTTGTGCAACAAGGGCAGAGTTGAAATTGGAACTAAATGCTGAAGCGAATCCTGGGAGGACAGGAGCTGGTGATGGGGCCGTAGCAACAACAGGTAATGGTGTGACCGCTGCGACTGTAGCAGGTGTCTGCAGCCCCGGGAATGAAGGGAGAGCAGTGGTAACAATGGGGGTGTTAGAGACAGAAAAGCCAGCGTAGGAGGGATTTGAAGATGGCAGAGGTCCTTGAGTAACTGAAAAAAGTGAGGGGACAGCAGTTGACAAATTAAGGGAGAAAGGTGCTGCCGAGGCTGATGCCGAGACAGAAAGCCCTGAGAGAACAGCTGCTGTAGAACTAGGATGAGGGATAGATGTGGATGAGACAGTTGCAGATGAGGTGACTATTAATGACCCTGGAAGAGACACTGATGGATTAAGAGCTGGATTGCCTGTTAAAGGGAAATTATTAGTCAAAGAAGTAAAAGGAGGAAGAGCAGTGAATACTGGAGTGACTGGAGTAGAAGAACCATGTGGTGGAAGGGAAATAGAGGAAAGGGGATTTGAAACATTCAAGGGAGTACTCAAACTGGAAAGACCTGACAATGCAGGATTAAGGCAAGCAGATAAACTGATGGGCACTGATGCTGAAGTATATGCACGACCCAGTGTCCCTGAAAAACCTAAAGTGCCATGAGAGGGATTTATGGAAAGAGATGGGCCTTTGAAGGCTGAGGGAGTAGGACTCGTGGGCTCAGTTTTGATCATAACAGGAATAGTTGTTACAGCAGGGGTAGATGAAATATGCTGGTCTGAATTACTTGGATGGGGGCCATGCAAAAGGGTAGCTGAGGAACCAGAGCTAATTGACCCTGAAGTTGAAGTTGATGTTGGAGTAGCTAGAGGAGACTGGACAGGCAAAGTAGCAGGAGAGGAAGTTGAGCTGGCCACAGGAGATGACAGGCCAGGGAACATGGCCAATCCCTGAGTGGAAGACCCCTGTGGGGCGGGAATGGCTGATGGGGCATAGCACTTGTTAGAGGCAAAAGCAGGAGAATCTGAGTTGTGATTAGTAAGTGAAGAGAGTGAAGCCAGTCCACTAGTAACAGCAGAGGATAAAGCGGAAGAGTTGATTAAACTGGTATCATTTGATGTCAGAAAGCCTTTTAATGCAGACAGAAGATGATTATTTACACTAAGTGGACAAGCAACACCAGGAGCAGAAACAGTGGCAATTACAGAAGTTGGGTTGGACACGCTTTGGGATGCTGGTGTTAAGGTCAAGGGGAGACCTGTAAAAACTGACAGTGAAGCAGAATTTGGGTTGCTGGTAGAAGCAGCAGATGTGGCAGAAAAGGGGAGGCTAGTGAAAGGGGCAGAAGTAGAAGCAAACGTTTCATTGGAAGCAAGAGTAGTCCGAGGTGTGGATGTGGCCTGAGGGGCTGGGGTAGGAGTGGCAGAAGGACCTGGCAGTGGAACTAGACCAGAAAAAACTGACGGAACAGGAGTAGATGCTGTGCTGTGGACAGAGGTGAGAGGTGCAGCCAGCAATGAAGGGGTTCTGATAACTGTTGGATTCGGCGCTGATGGCTGAGGTGTATGAACAGCTGAGGAGACCTGCCCTGGGAACACAGGAAGGATAGTATTTGGCATATTCAGCCCAGAAATAGTGGCAGTTGCTGATGCTGATGAATAATTTGCTGCCTTCACCGGGGATGCAGTTGGGAGAGGAGTTGCGACAGGTGTTGCGACAGGTGTAGAAGGGTTAGAACTATGAGGAGAAAAGAGTTGACTTGCTGGGGCAGAAAATGCTGTGGGGGGGAAAAAAGAAGCAAAAATTTATTATCATGCTGAAATGCCAAATTTTAACTAAAAAAATATAAAAATTTTTGTAATATTTAACTAATATCAAAGAAAATCAATGACAGGTATATAATAAGCTATTGTAATGTATAAATTATTAGATTTCATTACTGATTTCCACTATGAAGCCCTGTTAAGTCCAATTGTCTTCTAAACTCTGCTTAGAATAGTCCTCCAATTCACAGTGAGAAAGCCTTAAGAAGTTAGCAAATAAGGTTTCTTTTCATATTTTCCCAAATTTTAAAAATTCAAAGAATTTATTTTAATTGTGATTAGTGCTGATGTGATTTTACCTTTAATTCTTTCAAATTGCCTGTCTAGAACAACACTATTTATTTCTTCCTCTTAAGAGCCTTTAGGACATCGCTTTCTTTTTAGGGGCACACAAGGCCCTCCAGGATTCATGTCCATCTCTCCAGTATTCTTTGTCACTACTCTGTGAGTTGAACTTATATTTCAGATTACTAATCTATATGGTTTTCGCCCTCCAAGCATTTTCTCATACTGATTCCTCTATACTACCTTAACCTCTAATTTTACTTAGCTTGTCATAGAGCTCCTTTAGGGAAAAAAGCTATGTCTGTATCATCTTAGAGCCTTAGCACCTAGCACAGTGCATGGGACCTATGTATTTAATAAGTGTTTGCTACACTGGATCCATCATGATTACCTCAGCTACAGTTTCCAAACCCACCTGAGGGCTTATTCTCAAGAATTCTAAACTTGCTACAATATTTTTATTCTAATAAAATCTACAAATAATTAACATAAGCACTTTGGGGGATGATTTGGGAGTTGGGGATGATTTGGATTCCCCCCCTGAATCGTATTAATGACAATGTTAGCCTTTGATGATCTTGTTGATACCAAATTGAAAGCATGACTTAGGTAGCTAATGTCATAACGATTAACTGTCATCATACTCACATCTAAGTCTGTTTCAGTTATGAACAGAGAATGTTCCTTTTGCAGTAATAAGCAACTAAAAGACATTTTCATGAACTAAGACTTACATTTTTTAAATCTATGCATAATAAGACTCTTTTGACATAAAGAAACTGATATGGTCAGAGGTAACGTACTATGCTAACCATGGGTGGGGAAGGGACCACAGGAAAACACCACACATAATACATTTGTGCTAAGTGACAGCCAAAGGATGCCATACTGGGCTGAATACATTTTAGAGGTGTTTTAGAAACGAAATATGGTAGAACTGAAAAACAATAATATATACATATATAAACTTCAAACTCAAAAGGCCTAAAATCTGTACCATATTCATGTTGTAAGCAATAATTTAGTTTCGAGAAAATAAGATTATCATTTTAAACCTGGAGTTCATATTTAATTTGTACTTACAATGTATTTGTTGCTGTATTTAATTTTCTTTGTATTTAATTTGTTTTATAAGAACTCGAAGCACAACAGATATATGCCTATTTCTGTATTTGTAAATAATGTACCAAAAAATTATTTAAGCCAACACTGGCTGGGAAATTTGAGAATTCACTGTCTTATTTAACTACATGTCAAGGACCATGTAGTTAATGACAGATTGCAAGGTAAAACCAAGCTGTTCCACAGTGTTCTTTAGAGCAGCAGCCTCCTCTAAAGATCTTTTATTAATAAAGCAAAAGCCAGGCACTACTAATCATAGGGCCTGCAGTTAAAAATCTAACAAAACAAAAACAAACCATACTTTCCTGTCATTTACTTTGGTTGTTAATTATAAAACACTATTCGTCAGATCCTGTGCTAAATTCTTTATGCCAGCCATTTCATTTGTCCTCACGTAACCCTCTGATATAGGTATTAACACCCCTAATTCATTAATGGGCAATCTAAGGCTCAGTGTGATTAAGCAATTTATTAAAAGATTATGCAGCTATAAAGTGGTATTAAAAGGATATAAAGTTTATTATGCAAGACAGAAAAGTTCCAGAGGTCTGCTATATAACATTATGCTTATAGTTAATAATACTGTATCGTATATTTAAAATTTTGTTAAGGGGGTAAATCTCATTGAGATCTTACCACAAAAAAAAAGAAAAAGGTCTTGCAGCTATGAAGTGGAAGAATCAAGATTTGAACCCAGGTCTGTCAGAGCCATGTTTTTAACAACAATGTTTGTCTTTATTACTATTTCTTAATATGGTTCAAAAAAAGAATTTTAATCATGCTAACATAACATAGCACAGAAAAAAAAATGGTACTTATGATACTTAACTCATTTATTCCCTTCAAAAACAGATTAATGACGGTAAGCATAAAGGCTGAAGATTCCTTAATCTTGTAGAAGTTAAACGACCTGCTCAAGGTCACAAAACCAAGGTACAAAACTGGATGTCCAGACACTGCATTTAGTGTTCTTTCCACACTGTTATGCTATCTCCTTTAGAAACTACCAATGAACAAGGGCAGTTTAGGCACCATTCTGAGAATGGAATTCTGCCATGGAGATGCCTAACTATATGCCGTAATTGGATTCATGCACTAATCTGCACATAAGAACTGATTTCATTTGCAGGCATTATGTAGGCCACATCTTATCTTCATTTCTCAATTCCACTTTCTACTTTGGCGTCCAATTTTTTCCTCCTTAAGTTACAGGGTTCCATAAACATACTGAATATAATACCTGACAGACTTCTGGTAAAGATGTAGTATGTAAATGTTGTGGTAGTCTCATCCTACTGCCACATCAAAATTAAAACTGAATTTTAGAACTATCCTGTAAAACCACCTAAGACTAGTTGAATGGAACTCCTACAACAAAGAATATAAAGAAGAAACCATGCAAGTCTCATAAGATGGGCAGAGACATAGAACAAGCTGGTCCCACACCCATGTATTGTATTTAAGAATTGAAATGGATATCTCAGCTGCGGAGGCACCCTCTGAGGAGCGAGGGGTCCCAGCCCCACACCAGGCTCCGCAGCCCAATGTATCAGTGCTGGGAAGAGGAATCCCCACAAGATATGGCTGTGAATGTCAATGGGGATTCCACCCATGTGAGTCAAAGGGCAGCTGTAGACCTAGGAATCCTCTTAAAGTGCCCGAGCATAGACTTACTTGCTCACAAACACTTGTCCTAAGGTCCAGCAAAAGGACAGCAACTCAAAAAGTGACAGGGCTATATGGGGAGGAACTGAATTATACGGCTTCGGGCAAGGACTGGCGGGGCAGCTCTCTCCAGGGCAGAAGTGCAGGCAAGTACCATTGTCCTTTTGTTGATACCACCTCTACACAGCCTGCAGGTGCAGGTGTGCACCAAATCTGAGTCTCCATTAACCTGGCTAACATAGCTTGCCCCACTGTGGCGATTCCCTGAGATGCTGCCCCACCCAACTAACATGCCTAGCCTAAATCTCTTTCAGTAACTATTCCACACAAGTGGTCAGCCTTGACCTGTGCTGTGAACTTTCTAAAATTTCTCAAAGGTCCACAAACCAGAAACAAGCAGTGGCTGGCCTTGGCTTAGCAGCCCCAAGCCAGGCACTAGTGGCAGCCACCTTCGGTTCGCAGCACAGCTTCTCCCAGGCATATACAAACTCAGCACAGGCAGCTACCAACTGCAGATCAAGCTGTAGCTTTTACACGTGGTCCTGGGATGGCAAAGGCACAAACTATGTTGGCCTGAACTGAAGTCTTTCCCAAGAAGCTCCAGAACCAACACATCTGGTGGTTGGCTTTAGATTACAAAAAAGCACTACCAAATGAGCTTCACAAACAAAATACCCAAAGGGTGAACTTGGCAGGCACCAGAGCCCTGCTAAAGTAAATCCTGTTACAAGGGGTCAGCCATTATAGAACATGTCATCACTGTAGACTCCCAGTAACCCTAAGAATAAATCCTACCCACTGACATGCCAAGAGCAATCACTCCTGGAGCACCCAGCTCAAGTGATCAGGGCAACTATACCACGGGGCCCCTCAGGTCAACTACTACATATGGACACTCTGCTGCGACTGGGAGACACAGATCTACCTAATATACAGAAACAAACACAGGGAGGCAGTCAAAATGAGGAGACAAAATAATATGTCTCAAATGAAGAGCAGCACAAAACTCCAGAAAAAGAACTAAACAAAATGGAGACAAACAATGTACTAGATACAGAGTTCAAAACAGTGGTTATAAGGATGCTCAATGAACTTTGCAAAAGAAAAGATGAACCCAGTGAGAACTTAACACAAAGAGATAACCCCCTCCCACCAAAATAAGAACCAATGAAAAATGAAGAATACAATAACTCAAATTAAGAACACATTAGAAGGAATTACCAGTAGATTACATGAAGAGGTTAAAATCAGTGATTTGGAAGACAATGTAGCAGAAAACGTCTAATTGGAACAGGAGAAAAAAAAAAAGGATGAGAGTTTAAGGGGTTTCTGAGACAATATCAAGCACACCAGGAGTTGCATCATAAGGGTACCAGAAGGAGAAGACAGAGAACAAGGATTGAAAAACTATTTGAAGAAATAATCACTGAAAAATTCTTCAACCTGGAGAAGGAAACAGACTTATAAGTCTAGGAAGCGTGGAGAGTCCCAACAATATGAACCCAAAAAGGCCCACACCAAGGACACATCACAATTTAAAGGCAAAAGGTTAAAGACAAAGGAAAATCTTAAAACCAGCAAGAGAAAGGCAGTTAGTTATGCATAAGGAAGCTCTCATAAGACTTATTAGCTGATTTTAACAGAAACTTTGAAGGCCAAAAGGATTGGCACAAGTTATTCAAAGTCATGAAAAGCAAGGACCTACAAATAAGATTACTCTACCCAGGAAGGCTATCATTTAGAACTGAAGGAGAACTAAAGAGCTTCCTACAAAAGAAAAAGATGAAAGAGTTCACTACCACCAATATTGCAAAAAATGATAAAGAAAAATCTTATGATCACATAATAGATGCAGAAAAAGCATTTGACAAAATCCAAAGTTAATTTGTGATAAAAACTCTCAGCAAAGTGGGAAGAGGTAACATGCCTCAACAAAGCCCACGTATGACAAACCCGCAGCTAATACCATATTTAACAGTGTAAAGTGAAAAGTTTTCCTTAAGATCAGGAAAAGGCAAGGATGTCCATGTACACCACTTTTATTCAACACAGTATTGGAAGTCCTAACCACAGCAATCAGACAAAAAAAGAAAGAAAAAGCACCCAAATTGGAAAGAAGTAGACTATTATTATTTGTAGATGACATACTATGCATAAAGAACCCTAAAGATTCTACCAAAAACTATGAGAACTAATTCAGTAAAGTAGCATGATACAAATATTAATATTCAGAAATCAGATGCATTTTTATGTCAACAAAACTTTCAGAAAAAGAAATTTAGAAAGCAATCTCATTTACAATTGCATCAAAAAGAATAAAACACCTAGTAGTATTTTTAATTAAGGAGGTAAAAGACTTGTCCTCAGAAACTTATAAGACATTAAAGACATCAAAGAGAAATGGATAGAAAGAATCAACATTGTTAAAATGTCTATAATTGCTCAAAACAATGAACAAATTCAGTGCAATCCCTATCAAAATACCAATGGTTTTTTTCATAGAACTAGAACAAATAATCCTAAAATTTAGATGGAGCCACTAAAGACCCTGAATAGCCAAGCAATCTTGAGAAAGAAGAATAACAGAGGTATCTCTACCTAATACCAAACCATACTAAAAGTCTACAGTACTCAAAACAGCATGGTACTGGCATAAAAACAGATGTATCTATCAATGGAACAGAATGGAGAACCCAAAAATAAACCTATATCTATATGGTCAATTAACCTATGACAAAGGATGCAAGAATTATACAACGGGGTAAAGACAGTCGATTCGATAAATAATGTTGGGAAAACTGGACAGACACATGCAAAAGAATGAAATTGGTTCACTTTCTTATTCTATATATAAGAATAAACTCAAAATGCATTATTAAAGACTTAAATTTAAGACCCCAAAGCATAAAAAGTCTGGAAGAAAACATAAGCCATAAACTCACTGACCATTTCTCTTAGAAAAATATATTCTTTTGATATGTCTCCTCAGGCAAGGGAAACAAAAAAATAAAAAAAATAAATGGGACATCAAACCAAAAAGGTATTGCACAACAAAGGATTCCATCGACAAAATAAAAAGACAACCTACTGAATGGGCGAAGATATTTGCCAATGATACACCCAAGAAGGAGTTAATATGCAAAATATATAAGGAACTCATACAACACCAAAAAAAAAAAAAAAAAAAAAGGTCTGATTAAAAAATGAATAGAGGACCTGAATAAACATTTCTCCCAAGAGGCCAGAGAGATGGCTAACAGATGTATGAAAAGATGCTCAACATCACTCATCATTAGAGAAATCAAATTAAACCACAATGAGATATCACCTCACACCTGTAAGAATGGCTATCATCATCAATAAATCAACAAACAATAAGTGTTGGCAAGGGTGTGGAGGAAAGAGAAACTTTGTACATTGTTGATGGGATTGAAAAATTGATGCAGCCACTATGGAGAACAGTAATGAATGAGGTTCCCTCTTATGACCAAGCAATTCTACTTCTGGGTATTTAGCTGAAGAAATCCAAAACACTAATTTGAAAAGATATATGCATCCCTACATTCACTGCAGCAATAATTACAATAGTCAAGATATGGAAGGAACCTCAGTGTCCACTGATATACAAATGGATAAAGAAAAAGTGGTACATATACACAATAGAATATTACTCAGCCATAAACACAGATTGAATATCATCATGGGTGGACCTAGTAGGTATTATGCTAAATGAAATAGGTCAGACAGAGAAAGACAAAAATCATATGATTTCACTTACATGTGGAATCTAAAAACAAAATAAATGAACAAAGAAAACAGAAATGAACTCATAGACAGAGAAAAATATGATGCCTGCCAGATGAGAAGGGACTTGAGGAGCTAGGTGAAGGGATTAAGAATTAAAATTAGCGTGTACAAAATAGCCATGAGGATATAAAGTACAGCACAGGGATAATAGTCAATAATATTGTAATAACTAAGTATGGTGTCAGGTGGGTATTAGATTTATTTGCAGTTTACTTCAAAAGTTATATAAATGGCTAACCATTCTGCTATACACTGGAATCTAATATAATACTGAACGTCAACTGTAATTGAAAAAATTTTAATTTTTTTTAAAAATTAAAATAGAAATAGTACCTGACATATCTATCAAAAAGGTTTTTTTTTTTTAATCACCCTATGTGTTTATATCAAAAAATAAATGAGCTTCTAGATCACATAATGTAAAGTGAATGTGGGTATAATTCACCTTGCACTTAGATTACATTGAAAGTTTTATAAACAGGATACAATGATATAAGGTTAATTTTAAATACAATTAGTGTATGTACCACTATTAACTCACTTCTAGCAAGTAATAATCAGTTAAAGTCTTTAACCAGGAACTTTCACCGAAGAATAAAGATTCCAAATACACTAAACTAAAATGGTTCTCAGTGAACAATACAGCAGACAACTAAGAAGACATCAGTTATCTCTGGATCAAATTTGGTACTTACTTTGATTCTGTATATGTTTTGACTGATTGGAAAAGTCTTCATTTTCTATACGAAAATAAATAAAAGCTGATTTCAGGCTTTAATCAAATTATTCGCCACCATAATAATTGTGATCAAAATTGGGGTCAAAAAATGAAAGACCCAGAATATGTATGCATACTACATTGGGAAAAACAATATATGCCTATGGGAAAAGGAAATAAAAATCATAGTAGTAATTATACATAGAATGACAGGATTATGAGCAATTGATCCTCACTGGCTTCCTCCCCCATTTCTCCTTAACTTACAAGGTATTAAATAAACATTGTTATTTTATTTAAGAACACTTTTTGGAAAGATAATGTCCTGGGTATGCCATCCAGGAGAAAGTGTAGCCTGCAGCTGGAGTGCAAAGAGGAGCCACTGTCACTGGCTAAGCTAAGAGTCACTTCCTAACACCACTGCCTACAACAGTGGGAAGACTTGGAAGTGGGAGGTAGATGTTGAGTGCAGAATTCACTGCCATCTGAGGAACTAATCTCAAAAGCCATATGAATTACTCAAGCAAACAGAAAGTGGCCCTGCCCACTTTTTGCACTGAGTTATGAAAAAGGAGCTATACTAGGATCTCTTAAAAATTACCCTATTTGAGGCTGACTTGATGCCTGTGAGACTGATGAGCTAAAAGCACACTCCTTCCCTACTCCCATTGGAAAGGACCTGTCTAAACCATTAGTCAAAGACACAATGACAAAAAAATTACCTCTCATGGCTTCCCAACAGCGTCGACGTGGTGAGCCAAAAAAAGGATCATAGTGTATTTAAGGGGCTTAGTACAAATAAACAACAAGAACAAATGGTGTCTATCAATGGAGATGCAATGAAAGAAACAAAAAACTTTAAAAACCTGTAATGCGAATTAAGAACACATACACATACTATAAGAAATAAGAAACAAAAAATCCCATTTAAATTGGCAAAAATACAAAAAAAAAAAAGATATCATAAATGGATAAGAGACTTAAAAGACAAATATGGTGCAGAATAAGAGTACCAGAAGGAGAAAAAAAGGAACAGGTGAAAATGCAATAAAGGAACAATAAAAACAAAATTTCCTAAGCTTTAAAGACTTGAGTTTTCAAATCCAAAGGCCTTAGAGAGTACCAAGAAAAATTAATGAAATACATACCTACACATTCTGTTGAACTATCTGAATTCCAAGATTAAAGACATTTCTGAACTCTAGAGACAACTTTTCTTTGTAAGCATACAGAAAGAGACCAAGTTTCTCATGAAGAAAAGAAAATTAGCTAGAATTGAGTTTCTCATCTAGAGCTCTACATATGTGGCCCTTCTGAAGAAACTATTTATAGAAATTTTCAACTAAAAGGAAATAAGAACGAGCATATCAAGACAGGGTCTCAAAGAAAAGAAGAAACAGTAAGAAGCTGTGGGTTCAGAGGCAAAGAAGAAAAAATGTATAGTACTCTAACAAAACACACAAACTGATGAAAAAGGAGAGGGAGTACGAAGTCTAATAGTGGTATATAATATTGCTTTTTTTTTAGTTTTTGTATATTGCCAACCATTAAGAATATGAAGGTGATAACTAGCATTACTAAAGAAAAATTTTAAGCTTGGGTGAAGGCAAGGAGAGAAGAATTGTTAAAAAATAAAACAGCAATTTGACTAATCGAAGCAAACAAAAAAAATGAAAAACTGATAAAAGAATAATAATGAATACAAAAATAAAATCTAGGTACTAAGAACAAATATGAAACATTTATGGTTGTTGGAAATTCCCATAAGTCTCTCCTGCATTGGTTTAAAAATATGAATCCATCTATATATAATTTATAAACCAACTTAGCTACCAAATAAAATCTGAAAATAAAGATACAGGCAAAATGTTTTTATCAAATGAAACAAAAAGAAGTTAGGATAATATTAATATTCAATAAGACCAAGGCAAAAAAATATTTTTATAGGAAAGTATAACTCAGCTGACATTATTTTATACCTAGAAAACTCAGGACACTTTTAAGAAAAAACAAGAAACCTAGAATAAGTAATTAGTTATAAGTATCTAGGAATATTTCATTTATAATTACAACAGAAAACACTCTAAAACCCCTAGAGACAAACCTAAGGCAAAAAACCTATAATCAAGAAACCTACAAAATCTTGAAAGAGATAAAATAACCCTGAGGGAAAACCACTACCACTTGACATGCTATAAATACACGATTGAAAGGTAAGACTTAATGTTATAAAAAATGTCGATTCTCCCAAAATTACTATATAATTATATATAAATAAATTCAACTGTTTTTAATTGCATAAAATGATCTTCAATTTCAGAGGGAAGAATAAGTTTCCAAAAATAGATAAGAAAAATATAAAAATACAGTGAGAGAAAGCTAGCCTTATCAGATATGAGAACATACTATATGCTAATCAACTCAATATGGTATCGTCCTAACATAAAATAACTATATTGGAACAAAATAAAGAACTGAGAATTAGAGTCATGTGTGTATATGAAAATGTAAGGTAAATGTGGTATTTCAAAGCGGTGGAGAAAATAAGTTAATAAATGGTGCTGGCACAAATGGCTATCATCTGGGAAAAAATTTAAAATGAACTTCAATTTCACCTCTATCTGAAAATAAATTCCAACTGGAATAAGAGTTTCTCACAAGATCTAGATTACGTAGACCACCTAGGGTTAAGATCTAAACCAAGAGAACATGATCCTACCTTTTCTTTCACCACCTCTATTTGTCTATGCAAAAATGTAACTCTAGAGACAAAAGGCCTAGAAATAAAATGATGTATTTTAAAAAATTGTTTAGCAATTCTCATAAGTCAGAGTACTAAGCTGCTAACAACAAAACCATTTTGGTTAGTAATAGAGAAAAAAATAATTTATTAAATACTATTAGTAACTTTGAGTCTCTGGAAAGGCAGAAAAAAATTAAGATCTCTCCCTACCATACACATTAATAAAAATAAATGGCAGTGAATTAAAAGCTACATATTAAAAAAGAATCACTATAAAAGTAATTAGAGAATAAGAGAATATAGATGATACTTTCATACTGTTCGGATGGGCTTTCTAGGCAAAAAAATAAAACTCAGGTCTATGGCTATGCCACCCTGAACAAGCCTGATCCCGTCTGGTCTTGGAAGCTAAACAGGGTCGGGCCTGGTTAGTACTTGGATGGGAGACCACTTAGGAAGACCAGGTGCTGCAGGCATAAAAAATACAAAACAAGGGATTGCAAACTGACAAGGTCCTTGCAATCTGTGAGGTCAACCAAGGGCTGCCACGCCTAAAAATAAATAAATAAATGCTCAGAAGAGTCAAATAAATAATAGCTGATCAATATAAAAATTGAATTTTTATAAAAGACACATATGAAAATATAAGCTAAATCAGCCTTAGAAGATTAGGAAAAGTTAAAAAACTGGTAATAGCGCATGTTGAAAGGGTGTGAAGAAACTGTATGCTCATATCCCCTCACTGGCAGGTATAAACTGGTACAGTCTTTTTGGAGAACAGTTAGGCAACATACAGAAAAATATTTATACTTCATATCCATGTTTCCAACAGACCCTAAGAAAAAGACTGAACTGGACAGTGCTGGGAAAGAGTTTAAAAACCTGAGCACTCCTTACAAGCTTAGAATTTTACCCAAAACGGTGACATTCATTAGGTCAATTACATTTCTGTCAAGTTTTTTCTTATGAGAAATGATTCTTATTTCTACAGCCTGCTATGTTCACACGTGAAGGCCGACCACTATAGTGGAACCTGTACATCACACTCAGATCCATCATCAGGCTCATAAGTTTGCGCTCCCTGTTCTGATACACATTCAAACAATCCCTCCAAGTGTACATTTATGCATAAATAAATTATTTACTTTGAATACCCCGTAACAACATGATTTTACCTGTTCCTACTGGATTAGGAGTATATGGAGGTGGAGGGGGTACACCTGGAGCTATGACATTGGCTAATGGTACCAGACCTGCATTGTTGTAAGCACCTAAAATAAAAATATAATAGAAAAAAAAATAATTTAGTATCATTTTTTGGTTGTAAGTTCAAACTGTATTAATGTACCTATCTAATTTATTTTTAAAACTTTAATAGAGTTGCATTTTACATGGAGTAAATTTACATTGGGTCTAGGAGTAGGTGAAAACTGAGATCATAATAGAAAACTGAGATTCCCATTTCCCATTACATGCTGAGTCCAAGCATAAGCTTACTGAATGGCATGACCAGCAAAACATGCCACACTTAAATTATTTGTCCTTTCTCTCAAGCATATACACATGACCTTTTAAGGTTATACGTATTAACAATTTCTTTGAACACCAACTATCAGAAAGGGATTCAAGATGACTTACCAAAGTGAAAATCTGTAATAATAATGGTTAAAAATAATCTGTAATCAAAAGTAAAAAATCCTAAACTGTCTGATGCACTGCTATTGACCAAGACACTAGTAGCTCACTACAGAAGAGTTAAAATCATCATAATACATTTCATCAGTGCTCTAGATTTCTCAAGTACATATACCAACATTTACCTTCAATTTAATAAATTGAAGAGAAGAAAAAAATGATGTATGTGAAAAAAATGAAAGAACTTCTTACTTGGTGTAATAGTTGCATGTGGCCGGCATGGAGGTATTGGATAAGGAACAGGTTTATGTGGATTGTATGTTGAAGGAGGCTAGATGAGAGGGGGAAAGTATAGCAGTTAGACAAAACCAAGTAACAACTTCCTGGCCAAACAAAATACAACTTGTCTCACTATTTAATCCTAAGAGGCTAAAAATGCCCCCAGCAAAGCTAACGCTACAGGACCAACATGGCTCAAATAAGGAAAATTTCTTTGACTTAAAAAATGTGATTCCTATTAAATTCTAAAGTTAAATCCTGCCAAAGATTGCTATAGAGGAGTTTATTATTTTATTTAATTTTAATTTTTTTTTTTTACAGTAGGAAAGAAAAAAGTTTTATTAAAATGCAAAGTACACTTCCAGAAGTGGAAGTGGGCCTGAGCAAGAGAAGTTATTAAAAATAGACTCCTCTGGGCCTTTTATTTCAGCATTAAATCACCTCTAGTCAGACCTTATCCTAAAAAGCAAGCTTCTCTCTGACCTGGCCAAGGTTAATCCAAGAATTCCTATCTCCTCCTATGTCACACAAGAAATCCACTAGTAGCTTTTGGAACTTTAGCTACTCAAGTACTTCAACACCCTCCAAATTCATTAGGGATTCATGTTAGCATTCTTCTTTTCTCCTTTTGGGAGAAAAAAAGCACTGTTTCCTTAGCATTCAGTATTCTGACAACTCCAGTAAATGCAGACTGAAATTATGAATTTACTTAGTCTTTTTGCCTTTTGAAAACCACATATTTTTTATTTTATGGAACATTACAAGAATTGGTCTCTAGAGAATGGGTGGTATCCGAAGCTAAGCCAAACACTGTACTTTTAACTAGACAGTGAGCATATATGCTTGAGAGAACACACATTTGTACCCTTGGTGCAGAGGGGCTCCACTGGTGGTAAAGGACCCAAATTCTTTCTACTTCTCACAATGGTAGTCCTGTATGATGCAATAATCTCATACAAGAACCATGATCTGTAACTATTTTGCTAGAAATGACTGCCTTTGAAGGTGGACACGTAGGAACTGCAAAGTGGTTGTGTGGGAGGCCTCCAGTACATCAACTCCAAAGATCCTCAATCCATGGGGTTATCTGCTGTTCAGTTTATAGTCCAATCAAACATTATTATCACTCTCTTGAAAATAAGCCAAACCTTCTGGCTCCATTCTTGTTTTACGAAAACTAATTCAGCCAAACCACAACCTTGAAGCGAACTCTCTATACTCCATACCTCCAAATGAACAGTTAAATGTGGCTGGAGAAAAAAATAAAAACAAACGGATTGGTCTCACTTTAAAATAAAAGACTAAACTAGAAAGGGCCCTTAGAACTGTTAACTAATTATACTATATTGCCTTAGACCACGCACTTTGTTTTTAGTATTATTTGAACTTCACAAAGCAAAAACGTAATTTGTGCTTTGAATAGACAGAAAATTACATGTGAGAGTTAAGACCTGTTACATCATTTGTTTTCTAAACATACTGGTTTAGACAGTCCAAGAATCCGTGCAGCTATTCCTTTGCCTTCATTGGTACAATCTTCACCATCTTTTTTCAAAGGGGTTCCCTATGTAAAAAAATAATAAAAAAATAAAATGAAGAAAGATAATTGAGACTTTAAAAAACCCAAAAGCAAAAACAAAGCAAAACAACAAACAACAACAACAACAACAACAACAAAACCAATCACTGTACAGGCATATTTCATTTTATTGCAGTTTACTTTATTGCACTTCACAGATACTGCATTTCTTACAAACTGAAGACAAGACCTCCACCAGCAAAGATTTTAACTTGGTTTATTTTGGTACTTGGTTTATTGCGGTGGTCTAGAACTACACCCATATCTCCAAGGTATGCCTGTATTATAATGAATAAAAGAAATCAACTTGGTAGGAGTTTAAAGACTTGGATTCCAGACCCAATCCTGACCTGGCTGCACGACCCTGATAAGGTCCTCAACCCTCACCTGCCACAGAAACCTCATTACGTGTATAAAGGTACTCAGAATTACACACACAATACACGCATGAGGATGAGACAAGAACAAGATCAAGCATGTTCTAATTTTTTTCCCCTCCATAATAGCTGCAACCAGAAATAGACTTCCAATTCTATACTATGTATAATAACCAAAGAATCAAAAAGAGTACCTGTATTGCAGTTGAAAATAGATGACAAAAAAATGGTGTTCTCTGTAAGTACTAAGTGTGAGAGTTTATTCTACAAAAGCAAATGAGACTTTATTCAAGACTGCTATAATTAACAGATCAGAATTAAGTTGACAGAATATTACGATGTATCTTCCTAATAGTGTGTGTCCCTAAAACAGTTGGACGCCAACTTCCAAAATGGTTCCTGGTGATCCTTGCCTCCAACATGCCCTGTGCAGTCCCCTTCTAGAAAGAATAGAGCTAACTTGTGCAACAGATAGGATAGTCTAGAAATGATGGCATTTGACTTCCAAGTCTAAGTCATGAGACAAAATTTCTTCTAGATTATTTGCTCTGGTGGAAGTCAGCAGCCACGTTATAAAGTACTCAAGCAACACTACGGAAAAGTCCTTATGGTGAGGAAAAAACACCCCTTGTCAACAACCAACACTAATTTGTCAGGCATGTAAGTGAGCCACTTTGGAAGCATAATCTGGAGCTCCAATCAAGCCTTCAGATGACTCCAGCCTCATGAGAAACCCTGAGCCAGAACCAAGCTAAGCCATTCCCAGAATCCTGATTTATAGCAACTACATGAAATAATAAAAGTTTTATGTTTTAATCAACTAAGTTTTAGGGTTGTTTGTTACATTGTTAATAAAAATACACTGTTCTTTGAAAGAGCTAGCTTATAAACAAGTTTAGGAATAATAGATATAAAACATTTTCTTTTTACAAGACTTCTCAGAGACTTTTTATACAATGGGATTCTCCAGGAAGGAAACACTGCATAGTTTCCCAAACATACTTACCTGTGAAACTGTCTGAGAATTTGAGAAATGTTCCTTCACTAAATGTAAATCAGAGCTTCTAAAATACTTGGAAAAACAAAACAAAATCATCCTCTTTTGTGTTTGGCTTGTACTTCTGTACATTTTACATTAACAACTTTAATGTAGTTTATATATGAACTTTCACTCAGTGGTGAATCTATGAATTAAGTTTCTGACATCATAAAATTCCTTTGTAAAAGCCTCATCAACTGACATTTATCATAACTATGCTAAATTTCATATTTAGCCACAGGAAGTTTCAAATAAAAGTATGCTTACTGGGAAAATTCCATTTATGCGACTAGGTTTTCCTTTGGGATATGGATTTCCTGGGATTGTTCCACAAGAAGATATCATAGCATGAGGAGCTTTGCAGCCTCCTTTGAAAGCCTATAACAAAAAAAAAGAGGGCGGCAAAAATAAATAATAAATAAATAAATAAATAAATAAATAAATAAATAAATAAATTAGATAGATAGATAGATAAAATGAACTCATAAAATTAAATATTCTGAATTTTGGGAAGCCTTGCTGAAAAACATAAACTAAGGAACAGCATTACAGTCAATCTGTTCATATATCAATCACCACTTAGAGTGGTGAACATGACCAAAATTAATAAGTAAAATCCCTTTAGTTTATTGCAATTATTAAAATGGAAACATGTTTTTATGTCACAACTAATAGACTCCTATACATAGACATCTTCACAATGCATTTTGTAAATTGTCCTAAAAAGTCCATTCATTATTTAATATGTCCTATTTCTCCAATCACCAAGAATAACATTGTCCAACTCTACAAACACCAAGCTCTTGTGACAGACAAGGTAAGGAGAACACTGAGATGAAAAAGACATGATTTCCCTTCTAAAGAAATTTATAACTTAGTGGAAAAACATGGGACATGGGTGTCCAAAGAGATGTACTGTTGAAAAAGCAAGAGTTATTTGGGTACAGAGTGTTCGTCATAATTTGTTTAATTATGAGATATATTCAGGGATGAGATTTTGATCTATCTTGTTTGTTATTGCATCCTGAGCTTCTAAAATGGTGCTTAACAATAAATATTAATTAAATAAATGAACAAAACTTAGGTGACATATATTCTAAATATGGTATTATAGGAATATCAAGTTATGTATATACAGCTATACTCAAAAACATGTATGTTATATATTTTGTTGTATATTGGTTTTATAAATTCATTCACAACACATGTAACAGCTATATAATCCAGTCCCCTACTAAACACCCCATCCCTAAAATTTATCTCAAATTTGGGTTATTATAAATAATACCAGGGTAAATGCCCTTATATATTAATTTGTATATTTCTATTTATTTCCTTCGAATAAATTCCTGGAAATTACATTTCTGGGTCAAAAGGTATGAACATTTATTTTAAAAGTTCTTCAAGTTTACCTTCCAGAAAAGTTATACTATTTTACACTGACCAATGGGACTATTCCAAAGATCACTCAGGCCCAGATTATTTCTGAGAAGTGACATGATCAAAATGTTTTATAAGGAAGAAAACTACAGCAGTAAATGCTTGATTCCTTAAAGAACTTAGTCAAGAAAACAAATGAAAAGATTAATAAAGTTACAAAATGTGGGTTCAGATAGTGTTTCTGCTACAGTAATTTATGACTAAGACAAAGTTCTCTTCTCCCTGAGCTTAGCAAAGGGTGTAAGGATTAAATACATTTGGGCTGCAAGGCCATAGGAGAGTAGTCCATGTCTTCCTCAAGTAGGTTTTTAATTACTAATTCAGTTTCCACCTATCACGATTCTAAGAAATAACTACCTTAGATGACAAACCAAGTTTCTAGGCTTGGACAAGTACTACTTCTCCCACTCTTAGAGATTTTTAATTAATAAACTGAGATTTTGCTTTATGATTTATCTCTTATAAATTTAATATAAGCTTAATGACAAACCAAATTCAAAAAGCTAAATTCTTAAATACATAAAATTAAAAACGAAAGCTTAGAACCATGGCAAAGCTACCAAGGGACCAAGAATAACCCATAAGGCTCAAGCTGAGCAGCCAACAGGCTTCTCATTTCCAAGCCATTTTTTCATCCTCCACTGTCCCCTTCACTCAGCCCTATTTCTCTTCCCCAGACTGCAGGGATGTCATTCTTAACCCATCACAATATAGCAGTCAGGTTATTCATCAAAGTTATTAAAGGAATAAGAATGGTTCTTTCTTCATCGACATTCAGAAAAAACAAAATAACATTTATACAGCAATCTTGAGAAAATTACCTGTTCAAGTACTCTCTTGCACCTTTTCTTCTCAGACATATTTATCCTGAATAAATCTTCGATGGGACGAGAATTTTGTGCATCAACAATGTTTCTACCAAAGAAATACAATTTAGCTTTTTATTTAAGAAACTGGACAACACACAATGACCAACAACCTCTGTTTACCACACAACTATATCTTCAATGAGCAATAATTGTGCCTTAGATAAACCTCATTTGCTACAATGCTGTGTGCAAAAACGTCCACACAAACACATCTGGGTAAGCTTTCCTTGACATAGCATGAGAAGTGACTGTTTACTTTTAATTGGTGAATACAAATAACATGTTATATAAAGACGGTAAATATAATAACAGGTTTATCTGGTTACCTGAAAGCAACAAAATAATATTACAAATTAAATTTACTATTTTGAGATTCTTGAAAATATATCTCTCAGTGAGTGTTAGGAGAGCTCTGGCTATAGAACAAACTCATGTGTTAAATGAATAAAAATCATGATTGATCCAACAATGAAGTTTGCCTAATGCTAAATTTTAATTTTGATGGGCATACAAGGAACTTAAAAGTGCATGTGTTATAAACAAACAATAACTTATATACTCTTCCATTTATCCAGAAGAGTAGGTTCCTTTTCTCTTTGAGCTTACATTCATTACAATCATTTATTAAGTGCTGTGCTAGGTGCTTTCATATATGGTACATTATTTAAAGTTCACATATCCTACTAAGTAGGTGAGATCCTATTTCTACAAGTGACGAAAATAATGTCCAGAAAGGATAAGCACATATTAAGCCAGAAAAATATGTTGTCAGATCGTGGCAGAACCTATCTAGCCATAAATCCTATAGCTTTACCAATGAGCCTTTCAAGTTATTCAGACTAGGAAGACAAAACAAGTCATTGAAACACAGACAAATCAAAATAAATAATCAACTTAATAAGCCCCATTATTTTTGTAAGTTATAATCATGTATAATAAGTATATTAGATATTGTGATATAATAATTTAGCTCTAGGCATTCACAGAGAGTTACCTTTATTAATCTAATTTCGACACAATATACACTGAGTTAAAAGACACTTAAAGTCTTCCATATTTCCTCCAGTGAAATAAAAAGAAAAGGAAATACTTACGAAGCTAACAGTTCAAGAGCACTTAGCTTGTCTTTACTGAAGGTGAAACAATTGAGTATATTGACCACTTCTGCTGGGCGAACAGCCACCATTTTCTATTAATATAAAAAACAATTTTAATTTCAACATGAGAAAATTTCATGTCAGAAGCTGACATTTTGGGGGAACAAATAGTTAAATGTTTGTAATATAAATATTTGTGGTATAAATTGCTTACTCAAAAGTAAGCCCCAAACCTGGTATGACACCTACAAAGCTTCCAATAAAGAACCCCCCCCCCAAAAAAAGTAAGCCCTAATTAGCATGTAACTATTTCAAATGAAAATCTAAGTTCTCATAGGTGCTCTTTTTTTTATTTAATCACATTTCTCAGTGTTCATCTACAGAAAAAAAAAATTACATAAACTATTTTCCTTAGGCTGTATAAAAAAGGGATATCTACACATATGGGAGATATATTTTACGAGAAGTTACAAAAAAATCACATTTGTCAGTTAGAGCATGCTATAATCAGCACCTCCTAAAGTGAGGTCCATGGTGTTAAACAGTGTTACTAAAAATATGTACTATAGTCATACCAGCTACGAAAATAATGGCTTAAACGAGTTTCTTTGCTGCAGAACTTTCTTAGGTCTTATGTTAATGTGCATTGTGGCACTCCAAATTATGTGGGATGTTACATAGCTTATTTGACTAAGGTACCTTTATTTTTGAAGAGCAGGTAGGTGATTTGACCAATTTATAAACTTATTTTAACAGTGCAGGAAATTCAGAAGCAAAGTCAGCGTAAGAAGATCAGTTAGAATTAATACCCAACAGATTCCTAAAACTTGGAGCAAAAGCTTTCAAACATTTTTACTCATGTACCAAACTCAAAAGAACTGGTAAAACTACATATCCCTTCTCATGTTTTCACATTGACATCTGGTTTAAACATTTGCAAAAGACTGATTTCCTTATAAATGTTTATTACATATTTGCAAAAACCCCCGGAACTACTGATTTAACTCATTTATGAAAAGGTCTATTATGTAACCTAATTGTCACAGTCAGTATTCAGAGTGAAAACAATCAAATCAGACTTACTTTGTCCGAAAAGGCTGGGCTTAATTTAATTCAAATAAATGCATTAAGTTGTGCCTGTGCTAGCCTTCTCACCTCTGCACTTTAATTCTAAGGTAGGTAGGTAGACAGGCAAGCAGGCTTCAGAGCTTTTTCACAAGTCTGTTGTCTTGATTAAATAAGGTAAGGTCTTCGACAGCATTTCTTAAAGAAGCCCTCTGCTTTGCTCTCCCTCTCAGGAGATTGCATTGTCTCTTTGGCCCTTGGGGAAAGCTTTCCACCCCCTGGTGATTGGTAGATGGCTGAGATAACCCTTTTTTTGTAAAATAGAAAAAAGTAATTGTTAAAGAAGAGAAGCACTAACAGACCCACACACTGTCTTAGGCAACTTAGTTTAGGAAGTTAAGGATCTGTAGATTCCCTTAAAGCTATCCATGACTGATACTCCTAGGAAATTCTTCCTAGATAGCCAGATACTGTTTGAATTAGATGGCTCTGTTAATCTAGGCTCCAGAACTGTGCTCTCTTCAGCAGCTATTAGGCACCAGGGCCTGTTTAAATTAAAATCACATAAAACTAAAACTACAGTTCCTCAGGCAGCCTAGACATATTTTAAGAACTCAAAAGCCATATGTAGCCAGTGACTATCATATAGGATAGCACAGATATAAAATATCTCCATCACTGCTGAAAGTTCATTTGGGTAGTGTTTGTCCAAAGAATACACGTATAAACACATCTGACTATTCTTCTAAGCCTGAATCCAAAAATAGAGGAAAGTACATAAAAATACTTAAGAATTCAAATCCTATGTTTTGCTTGCTTGTAAATATTTTCTCCAATCAGCTAATTAGAAACCTATGTACAATTTAATAGTACAGAACACATAATTTAAGTGTACAGTGTGAGAAGTTTTAACATTGTAAGTTATTTTTAATAATCAAAGTATAATAAAATTTAGGGTTTTTCTAATACAAACAAACTACAACTTGAAATGAATAACAGAAAACTAAGGGAGACTTCAAAATACTTAAATTCTATATTCTAAGGAAAAAAAAGTTACTTACATGTTGTAATGCTTTCATTGCCTTCAACTGAGGCTCAGCCCAGGAGAAATATCTCAGTAAATCAACCACCTGAATGCAAAGAAGTAATTTAGCTCTAATGACAATGTGTTTGGCAAACATTTCTGCAAGGTTTATTTCAGTATTTTGAATTACTATTCAAAATATGCTGCCTGTGCCCAGATGATGAGGGTAAGCATGGCACTAAAGTTTTGACTGTGTTATAACAGGATAGTCGGGCAGCTACCTATATTCAAATCAAATAAAAAATTCAGTTCTTTACTGGCATAAGCCACATTTTAAAGTGCTTGACTGCCATATGAAGCTAGTAGCTACCATAATAGACAGTGAAGACAGAGAACATTTTCATCATCACAGAAAGTCTTGGACAGCATTGGTTTAGATATAAAGTATGAGATATAGGGAAAAGAAAGTACCTAAAGAAGAGGAAGGTTGGAAAAGTACTGGATGGAGATAAAATGTCAGCATAGAAAACTTTAAAAATTAGTGGGGAGTGACAGTTTTAATTAATCACAAAAGGGCATTCAGTGGTATAGTTTAGTGCAGGTCCACTAACTTCTACTCTTTTACTTGAATTTGGAAAGCATAATACTTCTATTTACATCATAGATCTATTCCCTAAAAATGTAAGCATCACCATGAATTAATCCAGCAGCTTGTAAAAGGTAGGCTATTTTGAGAACACAGAAAGCCAAGTTCTCTCTCCCACCACCACTGGTGAACTTAAAACAAATGAGGGCGATATTGTGAGGTAGCTAGTAAGAGGTGAGCAGGGCATCAAGATCACAATATTAAAAACCTCAAGAAGAGAAGATAATAAAATCTGGGTTAATGAATTGCTTTACTGCAAGCTCCTGAGAATGTATTGAGGTCTCAAAGGAAGTTTAATGATAAAAACTGGAGAGGTATATGTAGAAGAATAAAAATACTTTTTATTCCTTATTAAGAGATACCAAATAACAAATAGTATTATGTGTACTTTCTAGATAATTTGGTAAGAGTGTATTGTTTATCCTCACTTTTAAAGGAATAATGTTTTTACTATATAGTAAATGCTGCCTGGCACTTTACCAGCCATAAAACTTCACAAACTCTCATGTCTGATATAGGAAGAAAAATCTTCACTATAGAAAAGAAAGAAGGTTTAGGTCACACCCTTAGAGAGTGGCTTAATAAAGCTTTTAATTACTTTAGCAAAGTGGAATAACCACTAAGGGAAGTTTTCTTCAAAATTTCACACACAAATACACACACAAACACATAAACAAAGGAAATAAAAGCTATTACCTATGAGAAATTATAAATCTTTTCAAAACATTTAAATTTTTAAAAAGCACAAGGTGTTTTTGAAAAGTAATGGCTGAAAAATACTCATTAAATAGGCAGTAACAAGTGCAAATCATAAAGTAGATTTTAGGAATTTTGTAGACAGAACTTCTACAGGCTTAAGCATCAAGCTTGGGACGGCTTGAGAAGTAGATGAAAAGCTGGAGCATTTACTAATTCAATCTATATTCATACACTGTCTACCCTATATACGTTCCTACCCTTTCCCAGAACTGTTTTCCAGATGTACGTTTCTATTTCTGCACTTTGTCTATTAAGTATTTTCTGAGTGTCCCTCAGAAATCTGTGTGTGTGTGTACATGCACACAGTTTTTTAAATTAGCGAACTCTCCCTAAAGTTGGGTAAACGTTTTCACTCAACTACCACTGGTCTTCTTGAAGTTACAGAAACTACTTATTAGACACTGCATATTTTTCTTAGTGCTAAAATTTTCATTTAGTGGCTTCAAATAAGAAAATATTTCAACACTTATTCAAGTTTTCTTTCGTAATATGTAGTGAATATTGCAAGTACTGACTTACATATACTGTACAAATTTGAATACATTTACTATTAGAAGTTTATAAATTTATAATGTTATGCACAGGATGATAAACACTTTGAACTGCTCTTTTTAGACAATGCATTTTAAAATTGTTAGCATATGATAATCATGAAAGAGGTTATGTTTATAAAATAACACAAACTATAAATTCTGAAAAGCTTTCTACCAAAACTGAAAGCTTCTAAAGTTCCTGAATAAGTACAACAAAGTAAAAGCAATTCTGACCCCGACCAGCAGGTAAATAGACATTAACCAGAATGTCACACAAAAAAACTTCTGCTTAAACAAATAGAGAAATACCTGTTCACTAGAGAAATATCCATGCACATATTCAATTGCTTTTAATTTGTACTCTGTCAAAACAGCCTAAAAAACAGAAAAACAACATTAATGTATGTAAACAGAACAGTAAGATGTACATAGCAAAAATGCCTAAGCAACTCAAACAGTGGAAGATCTTTTTCACCCCAGCATGTAAAGGCAGCTAAAGTCACTGTGGTGACAGGACATTCTACCTTTCCAGGTTCCATGCTGTAAGGCAAGGGTCCCGAATCCCCAGGCAGCATAGGAACCACCCCCACACAATAGGAGGTAAGGAGTGGGCTTTAATTGCAGCTATGCCCCTGTGCTAGCATCACCACCTCAGCTCGACCTCAGATTGTCAGGCATTAAATTCTCACAGGAGCGCCAGTCCCTGGTGCCAAAAAGGATGGGGACCGCTGCTGTAAAGGATACACTTGAGAAACTGGAAAACTTCCTACTCATTCCTACACAGAAAGGGAAAAGAATTAGATAGGATTTGACATTAACAGAAATTAGATATGAAATTTCTGTAAATGTTGAGTTTCAAAATATCCTAAATTTAGCCTGTTACTTTTAAGATTAAATGTCAGACATTACTCATCCATTGGACAATATTTACTTATTTAGTATCTATCATGTGCTAAGTCATAGAGAAACATGACTACGACAAGGCCAGTTGAGGCTCTCAGTATTTCTACAGGGATATGAGGACCCAAGAAGCCAGAGCCCTGAATTCAACTTGTGCACCTGCCACTAACTTGCAGTGTGGCCTCTGAGAGGCATTTTAATTACCCTGAGAGCCTCCTCCCCCATAAAAGGGAAGACCATTCACTACCCATCTCAAAGATACCGTGCTAATTAAAAGTTGACAGTAGATCTGACAAATAGTAGGTATTCAGTAAATAATGGTTCCTCACATGGAATCTACCAATGAGAAATTCAGAGAGAAGTCCAGTGGCCCTGACCCAGCACTACTGAGAGCTTCATGAAATCACGTATATTCTCCTCGCAACTATTTGCGGAGCTTAGAGACGGAAACACCAGATTAT
The DNA here is from genome assembly GCA_003508835.1 of Eonycteris spelaea. Lineage (NCBI taxonomy): Eukaryota > Metazoa > Chordata > Mammalia > Chiroptera > Pteropodidae > Eonycteris > Eonycteris spelaea. Next base: position 806,403 of record PUFA01000286.1, on the reverse strand, counting down.
CATAATTTGGTAATAAAGAGAGAAACAGAGAGAAACAAGGGAGGGAGGGAAGGAAGGAAAGGAAAGGAAAAAATAACATTTTTAGAAACAAGTACCAAAAAATAATAGAGTACTTCCAAAAAAAAAAACGGGCAATGGGCCTGAGTAACTAACTACCAATCGTTAAAAATAAACTAATCCCTTTGCTTTTACAATAAAAATATGGTATTTGTATTTTCCATGTATCATTATGCTAGGAATAAATACTATAACCAGTCAACTAAGAAAAACATCCAAGGTGCTCAGCAGTTTAATTTTCATTGAAAAGGGGAGGGAAATGGCATTCTGGATAATGTACTCTTGGGAGCTATCATTATTGAACATAATCAAAGGCAAGTTTCTGGACGAAATCCTGGATTGTGTTGATGCCAAGACATGCCTCAATTCTTTCATCAGTGCCTTAGAGGTTCGACTATATCCTCAGGCACAACAGCATGGTACTCCGGAGTCAGACTGCCTTTATTTGAATACTGAACCCCATCCCCACTTACTAACTGGGTAACTTTGAACTAGTTGACCTCACAGACTAGGTTTGCCACCTGTAAAATGAGGAGCATAGTACCTACAGCTCATGGAACGTTAGGAAAATCAAATCAAATAGCTCTTAGAAAGTGCTTAAAACAGGCACACACAGTTAAGTGCTCAATAATTATGACTATTATTATTACCACCTTTTGGAAAAGCAAATTTGACTTTGCCCTCTCCTTCCTTTCTTCTCCCTTCTTAGTATCTTCTTAAATATCTTTGCTTTAAATGACAGTAGTGACAGCCAGTATTACCTATGAACTTATGGTGACACTCAGGAAGAAGTTACCTAGTTTAAACTGACTTATTTTTACAAAGTTGGAGAGTAATTAAAAAAAAAAAAATTATCATATTTAGATATGCCTATATTTTCATCTCATTTTAATCAACTAATTACTTGGCATAGACAGCAAAACACATTTTGATTGCAAATCAGGAATAAGGACTTAAGTTGCTATCTTGTGTGAGTGTGATTTTCATCTCTGGAAATTTTGCTGTTTCCCTCATTAGTATTTACTATGTGATATTGTCACAACCTAAAAAGGGGAAATACGCAAATTGATACCCTAAAGCTTCCAATGGTAGAAATCTACTGGTCTACCTTAACGCACAAATTATTTTCTCATGAACAGTATTTAAATATCAGCTCATGAACAAATTATGGCAAATTCCTAATACTGAGTTAGCATAGTGACACTTTATTGCAAATCCTAACTGGACAAACTGAGCTTGCAAAAGCAGAAATTCTATTCCAAAAAGAACATTCAGTATTGTCAAATATGTAAATTTCACCTCACTGGTAATTTTTTCCAAGTCGGTCAAGGGTCTTACAGGTACAGAAATTAGTAGATAATTGCTCAGAGGTTGTAAACAGAGTACCCTCTATTACCATAAAAATGTTACATTAAGGCTTTCCAGTTCCTATTACATAAACTCTTATTTTTGCACTTTGAGGTACTGTTATGATTAAAGCTAGATTCCAAAATATTTGGCAGTCTGATTCAGTCTGGGAAGTAGACTACATGAAATGTCCTCAAGCAGAAGTAAAAACTTGGAAAACAGGAGAAAGAAAAGTTTTGGAATTCAAATTATTGAAGCCTATTCCTAAGAGTATGACTTTAAACTTAATGCCACACCTTTCATTATGGCACTAATTTTGCCTGGCACAGGAAATTTACAGTCTGCCAATCCTCAGATCTGAACAATCGTCATGATAACTACCATTAAAGACACTTTCTACACGTTATCTCTAGTTTTCAGCCACTCTTATGTTACTAAAACATGAAGAAATTGGTCATATATAGTAAATCACTTACCCAAAAGCACAGTTACTAAAGATTTGTAGAGCCAGCTTCGGAACTGAGGACTCTCTTAATATAATTTCCACAATACTGCCGAAATTTTCAAGATGTTTATAGCGTTAACATGACTTAATTTCTATGTGTTTCGTTAGTGTATCAAGATATAAATGCCTACACTAGACGTTAAAATTCCAAACAATTTTGCAGTCAAAACCAGTGTTTCCCACAATCGGCACGCAGTATACAATATAAAAAAAAGCTATGAGAATTCCTCGCTCATGGAATAATTTAAGGAATTAAGTGTAATTACCTTTCTAATTTCATCCAGCACAGTTTCAAAAGACTTTTTGTCCATCTTGGCTACTCTCCCGACGTGGTTATAACAGTTATACTTTCAATTACAAAACGTTCATCCCTGGTCAGCTCCGACAGTGAAAATGTTTAAAGTTGATGAGGAAAAAGCCTCCAGGAGCAGGAGAAAGGATGCAAAGAGGTAGACAGTACTTCAAACGTGGCAAAATTTTCTAAAAGTGGAGACTTATAAAAACAAAACCCATCAGACTGCCCATCTTTTTTCCATAAAACTTCAAAACACCTCTGGGAAGAGCCGGGTCCTCTCTGAGTTCCGCAGAGAAATCCAGGCTTCGGCAGCGTTGGTCCCCTGAAGCTGAAGGGCAGGCGTCGCCGGGAGACGGTCGTGAAGCCGCTATCCTGGGTGGAGATGCACGGGAACCGCGGCACCTGGTCCCGAGCCCCGCGGGCAGCGAGCAAGGAAGCAATGGCCTCTCCGCCCTCACCACCGCGAACCTGGACTCATGACCCAGCTCGCGCTCACCCTCAGCCGTTCGTCGGGCTCCTGGGTCCCGGAGCCCGGGCAGCAGAGGCCTGGCAGGCTCTTTGTTACCAACTGCAACAGCTTTCAGGAATGGATTGGCGGCTGGAGAGCACGGGAGCCGGGCGAAGGGGTATACGGTATTGGGTGGGTAGGTAGGGGGGACTCCGGCACCCCGCAGCGCAAACGCAGCCAAGAGCCCTTCCCGCTCACCCCTTCAGCGCCCACCAGCTCCAGTGGGCCTTCAAGGAAGACCGTCGCGCACGAGTAAGCTCAACGTCGCGCCGCCAGTTTAGGCCACTCCTTCCCGAAAGCCGAGGGAGGGGGACCTTGTGTGGGAATATAGGTGTCAATGGCGTATGCCTGAATGCCTCAGAAGAATCAGATGCGGATGACATCCTTTGCAGAACCTGGCAGTCATTTTTGAGGGTCACATCTCTATGTATTGCGTTGACCTGTGCTAGCTTCTGATTGGTCAATCTTCACTTGAAAACAATGACTGTCAAGTGGCTAAGGCATAGCTATGGGCACCCTTACTTTGGCAGACTGGAGAAGTCCTTAGCGCAGACCTCCCTGGGGCGGGAAAGGGTGGTCACTGGGTCAGCCCAAGGCACGTGACGTGGGGGTGGGGACCCGGGAATGCTCTGGGACTTCGGAAACCGAGTTCTAATTTTTTTCGCCTTGCTATTTGTTCCCTTCCGGCTCTCAAACTTTCCGCGTCCAGGGAGGAGCGATTGGAGATAGGCCGTTCGACTTGGAGGCCAGGCTGGCGCTGTGTGCACATCGGGCTTCCTGTCTCGTCATGGCGAGATTCTGGTTCTGCGTGGCTGGCGCTGGCGGCTTTCTCGCACTTCTGGTTTTACATTCGCGTATTCGTGACTCTCAGGTGAGTTGAACAGTAAGGAAATGTATGGATAGCACTTTTGGGAGGCGACGCTTGTGGGACAGAGGTGGTTGAAGCACTGGCTTGTCTGAAACGTGGATGAGGGGATCGGAACCCCTAGGTGTTGCCCTTATGCCTCGGTGTTAAAATTTTTGTATAGAGGGTCCCTGACTTAATGATTTTCCATGGTGCAAAAGTGACAACATTCAGTAGACACTGTACTTCCAGGGGCCAGCGCTATGCAAGTATGGTCCGTTCTCGTGATGCTTGACAGCTCTCGGTTAGCCACACGATCAGGAGGGTAAACAATGGATACTTTCCACTGTAGAGGGTTTTTTTAGATATTGTGTGTTCGAGTCCCATCACGTTTATGAAACGCACATATGTGTCTTCTTCAGAGGAGAAGAGGAAGGCTTTTTGAGATGAAACTCAAGGTAATTGACCAACTCTAAGCTAATGTAAATATTCAGAGCACGTTTAAGGGCTAGACTAAACTCTGAAGTTTAGTAGGTTATGCATAGCAAGTGATTTTCGCCTTAACCATATTTTAAATTTATGTTGGGCTTATCAGGAGGTAAGTCAAGGAGCATCTGTGTATGATACATCTTTCCCAGCTCCCACTACATTCTCAAATAATTTGCAGATTTGTATTGTGGTGGTCTTGGTCTTTAAATACGTAAACCTATTTCTTCCCAATCATTTCTAACTTGTGTCATGAAAATAAAAAAGCGTAAAAATAAGCTGTTTTTTTTTTCTTTTCTAACCTAGAGAGTAAACTGAATCTTAATCTTCTAATTTTATTTAAGGTTTTAAGGGAGTTTGTTTTTCAAGTTTCCTGGAGAACTGAGGACATTCTTTACCGGCTGGATGTGGGTTGGCCTAAACATTCAGAATATTTTACTGGAGTAACATTTTGTGTTGCAGTTGACTCTCTGAACGGACTGGTTTACATAGCCCAAGTAAGTATCACTTTTTTTTTTTTTAATTACGAAAACAAAGTAAACAACAGCTTGTTTTTACTATACTGAGTAACCATATATGTTTATATTATGCCAGTTGTGGAATTTGTTTTTTGAATTGGTTTCAAGTGAATATTTTGGCTTTGAATGTGATAGATATTAATATTGTTAGGTTTTGAAGCTGGGTTTGAAATGTTACTAATTTCCTTGATTAACCTTTAACTTTTGTTTCTCTCTGCCAAAATAAAGATTGCTTCCTTAAACCTGATTCTATCTAAGCAATTATTTTTGTATACCTTCAGAGAGGGGAAAACATCCAAAAGGTATTAGTGTTCACAGAGGATGGATATTTCCTACGAGCCTGGAATTATACAGTTGACACACCTCATGGTATGTTTGCCACCAGTACTCTGCACGAGCAATCCATCTGGATCACAGATGTAGGAAGTGGTATGTGTACTAATATCGACTAACTTTGTCTTGCTAGAAATTACACTTTGTAATTAATGAGATCTCAGTTTATATAAAAAGTGCCATTACCACATATGTTCTCAGAATCCAAAAGATTTCTGAGCCTCAGCTAATGATCTATTTATTTCACGCTGGATTTTGGATGATAAGATTGTGTTTAAACCAAAAAAAAAAACCCAAGATTACCTCTAAGATCATTCTACTAAAATTTGACTATATTCACTTTTTTTAGGATTTACCGTTAAAGGCTTTTACTTTATAATTCATCCCATTCATGTAATCTTTTTAAATAGAATGCTTCACTGATTTCCAGAAATAAAAACACATGATCTCTTCATTCTTTCCATTATATCTTGTTTTTCCATGCACAGATCTGAAGATAGTTTTTGTATTACTTCCCATTTTTCAATAGAATAAACTCCTTTTAATTAAAACAGGGCCGCAAATCAACCATTTAAAAAAACATTATTGGTATTCTATCACTTTTGCTAATTCCTTAGAAACTTTGGAGTTTGTTTTCTTTAATGTTTTATTCTTATTGCAACAAACTTTAGGTAAAGTTTCCAAATCAAGTATAATAATAAATACAATTTTCAAGATAGAATTGTATTGTAAGCTACCTTATTTTATTTCCAGTAAGCTCAGTGTACCCAGTTTGTCTTTTGAACAGCTACCAGTTAGTTTGGTCTTGGTATGCCTTCAAGTTGATTTCTCTTAGCAGCTTTATGGTTCTCTCCTATTTATTAATATTCTACTTTATACTTTGCTTGTAAGATAATTGTAACTCAAAAAAATCTTAATGTGAGAAAATAAGATATTAGTGATTTGGAAAGATTTATTCCCTTTTTAGGAAAGAAAAGTTAATGGGTTGAATTTTAAGTTTGTTTACACAATACAGATTTAAAATACAGATTAAAAAAAAAAAATCTGTGTTACAGAGCAGCAGTCCCCAACCTTTTTGGCACCAGGGACTGGTGCTTCTACAAGAATCTAATGCCTAAAGATCTGACATGGAGCTGGGGTGGCAATACTAGCTCTGGGGAGTGGCTGCAAATACAGATGGAGCTTCTCTGGCCCACTTGCTGTTCACCTCCTGCTATGTGACCCAGTTCCTAACAGGCCAAGGACCAGTACTGATCTGCAGGGGCCGGGGGCCGGGGGGGGGGAGGGTGGTTGGGGTGGCGAGGGGGGAAGGAGGTTGTAGACCCCTGTTATAGAGAACGTTTTTTTGTTGACCTACTGACATTTGAGATCTGCACATTAATGATTGAAATAAGAGTTTTCAAATGCAGATTGTTCTTTGATTTCCTTTTAGAAGTAATGCTTATTCCAGATCATCAGATAAAAATGGAAAATAGTCTACCCATAAGTTAACATGAGGTTTCTATATAAGGAGTTTTATTTATTTGAATTTAGAATCTACTTATTGTGGAGTACCTGAGATTTTACTTCATGAACAGATTTGGCTACAACTGATAAAGAAGCTCTGTTGCTTGTCATATATAACATTTAATTATCTGAGCCTATTACCTTTTTATTACTGTTTAATTTTATCAAATTTTTGCTCTTAGCTTATAGTTGGCCCTTGAACAACATGGGTTTCAACTGTGTGGGTCCACTTACATGTGAATTTTTTTTCAGTAAGTGCTGGAAAATGTATTTTCTTTTATGATGTTTTTAATAACTTTTTTTTTAGTTTTCTTATAAGAACACAAAATATGTGTTAATTGACTGTTTAAGTTATCAATAAATTCTGGTCAGCAGTAGGATATTAGTAGTTAAGTTTTGTGAGTGTCAAAAGCTGTGCAGGGATTGACACCCCTAATCACTTCTCCCACCCCCTGTTGTTTAACGGTCAACTATACTTAAAAAACAGGAATGTTTGTACAGTGGTATATTTGTGAAATGTGCATGCCTGTCTTTATAGGATCCTATGGTCATACTATTAAAAAATACAGTTCCTTTGGTGATCTTGTTCAAGTCTTGGGTACCCCAGGCAAAAAAGGCTCTGGTTTGAATCCTCTGCAATTCGATAACCCTGCAGAATTATATGTAGAGGACACAGGAGATATTTACATTGTGGATGGAGATGGAGGATTAAATAACAGATTGATCAAGTTGTCCCAAGGTACATGACTTAATTTTATATATAGTATTATAAGAACATCATTTAATAAATTGGACTTAATTTGTTTGATATTTAATATAATAGTATATTTTATATGAACCTTTGTATGAAGGACTCAGGAATATTACTAGGAAAAAAGAAAAGGTGTGTGGAGTAGTTAATAATAAATGGTTCCGATAATAGTCTTGCTTATTCTTCACCAAAAGCTAGGTGTTTCCTTTGAAATGAACTAGAGGCTGTATGAGAAGTTATACTGAGCTCAAAAAATAAGTGGTTATTTTTTCAATTAAGAATTGGGAGGTTAGAAATCTCAGAGTTGAGGTATCCTGCAGTTTGATTGATCAGCAAGTGTTGTATTGAATTCCCTGCTCTGCAACCTCAGTAGTATCAGAAGTGTAGATCTATTACCAATGGAAGTTAATGCTACTCTGTAACTTTAATAAAATTGTAAAATAAAATGAGGAGGAGAAACCACTATTGACTGAAGAAGTAGGACAACAGTTCATGAAGGAAACAGTTCATGAATAAACTAGTTTATCCACTAGTCAATGGATAAAGAGTTCATCCTAAATCCAGGATCATTTCATCTCAAAATTCCTAACTTAATGATATCTGCAGAGACCCTGTTTCCAGTAAGGTCACTCACAGGTACTGGAGGATGGAACTTGGACATATCTTTTCAGGGGGCCACAATTCAACTCACTACAGGGTAACAAAGGAGACAGACTATAGAAACATAATGTGACTATTTAAGTTCAAGGGAATGACCAAAGAACAGATTAGTTGCGAAGGGAAACCAGTTTTGAGGGAGAGATTGACATGAACCCCAAACACTGATTTTGAGTGATGAAAAATTCACATGGAGATAATCATTAAAGAAGTAGATTAATTGCTTGAAACAAAATGATTTTTTTTTTGTAAAGTATAAGAATTAGGCAAATGGGTATATAAACAGAAAGCCAGGAAAGAGGGGTTATAATTGAATAGTTTGTCTGCAACCTATAACATGAAATATAATACACAAATGCATAAGATATTCTGTAAGATATGTTGCCCTAACCATATATGTTTATCATTTATAGATTTCATGGTGCTTTGGTTACATGGAGAAAATGGAACAGAGCCTGCAAAGTTCAACATACCTCACAGTGTTACAGTTGATTCAGCTGGTCGGGTAAAAAATGCAGAGTCGTCGTATCTGGAACTGTGTGCCTGAATAAGGTTGTGTGTCTAGGTGTGTGTATCTGGGCTTGTGTATATGAATCTTGGTAAACCTGTACATGTCTGGACATCTGGATATATATGTTTGTTAGTGGATGTGTGTATCTGGGTGTGTCTGGGAATACCTACTTACTCCCTTGTAAATGTTTGAATCCTATAATGATGGCAGTTTCCAAATATTTAGAAATGAGCAAAATAGATTTCCTATGTTTCTTAAAGAGTAGTAGAAAGAACAAATAATGGAACAGAACATAAAATTACCTGGGATAAAAAAGAGTTGCTATCCTACTAGGAAAACTAGGTGTTCAAATATATTTGTAAATCTGAAATTTAAGTTAATTCTAGAATATATTGATCAAAAGGGAGATGGAAGAGGTTAATCTTGGAAGCAGCCTAGGCAAACTTGATTTTATTTGCTGCTCTCTGTCTGGGGAGCAGGAACCTTTAACTGATAAATTATAATACATCTCTTATTTTCCCACCTGTATCCACTACCACCTCTTTTGCTTTTACACACCTTTAAACATATGTACCACTTCTTTGGGGTTACCTTCCTATAACCAAACCCTAACCCAAACTGTTTTGTATTAGTTTCTCCTTCTGTTTTTCTATAGTAGCCTGTACTTTCCTATTATAGGAATTATCATGCTATAGTAGAATAATTTGTTTTCCCTAATAGAGTATATGCTATATGAGGGCACATACTGAATCTTTTTTGCTCTATATCTCAATGCCTAGCACATTGTAGTCAGCTTATGTATATTTGTTAAATGACTAAATGTTTCGGTGCATAATGGATGCTTCAGACTATCTTCGCTTCATGCCATTAGAAATTTAACCCATTTTTGTGCTCGGCAAGTAACTTTCTGGATTATTTGGCTTCCTATGTTGACAAAGTGAGAATGTTTTGATTGTAAAATTTTCAAGTATTTCCCATGATACATAGGAAGATAACTGAGCACGTAACTTTGTATAGAAAGTTGGAATTAACTACTCTTCATGGGATAAGAACAAGGTCAAATTTCTGAGCTTGCAAGACCTAGGCCCAGGTAAATTCAACATGGTGAGAAATGTCCTTTTGAGTGGCCTTGGAGATTGTTTTGATAGGCATTACTGAATAATGGAAAAAAAGTTATTTCTACACACTTGTGTTTTTATAACAACAGCAATGCTTTTCTGAGCATTACATGATTAATTCATTTAATCATCACTCCAACCTTATATAAAAAGATAATTAGTTCCAGAGTTAGATTTGTTTCTTAAACCATATTTCGTATAATTAAAATACATTGAGTAGGAAAAATAATGCTAATAATGTCAAGTGTCATTCAATCCTAGGAACTGAACTATATTTTCTCCTTGGTTACTAATCTATGACAGTAATCCCAAAATATTTAAGTAATACCCATCCTTAGAAAAGAGTCATAGATCAGGAAAAGATCTTGAGAAATTACTTGCTTAGGGATCAACAGCCTTTCTACAGTGATGCAATGAGTCTATATTTATTTCTGATTGGAGATGAATTCAGTGGCTACCAAAACTAACACGCACTGACAAAGACGTAGTCGTGGTTACCCTGAAAAAATTATCTGTGAATCCACAAACCCAAGAAATCCAAAGATTCTGAAATAGGGAGGTAGGGGCAGCAGGTTGGTCCACCCACCCTTCCAGTCCATTTTTTACATAGCTCTCTACAACCCTAGCCACGTGTCATTAAAAACTATTTCAGTATGTTTGCCATAGGTTGCATATTAAATACAATACTCGAAATGTCTTTTAGAGTGTACCTTCCTGTTTTATAATAGCAGTTTCCTTAATAACTCATTACAGCCTGTAGCAAACCTAAATTAAACTGTTGTTGGCCTACAATCATTCTTTATGTGTTACTAAAATTTCCCAAGCTTTCTCTTTAAGTGTTTTGGTACTTTGGACATACTTTGGTAAATAGCACGTAGAGGTTAAATGATATTGCAGTACGAATGAAAACCTGGCTTCCTCCTAGCCTGAGCTCATGAAAAGCAAGCCTGCTTTTTGTTGTCATTCTTCCAGGAACTGACAAGTTGACAGTACTCAGTGACAGTGAATGCTTGTTAGAGGAATGAATGAATGCTGTTGCATCAGTGTCTACAAATCCTCTGCCTTACGTTGGAGCACTCTAGTTTTTTAGTTATTCAAATGTTTAGTATAGCAGACAGAGCATTATAGGCTTTGGGTTAAGATAGATGACTACAGTTGTTCTCTCATTTGTTGTAAGCTGACTTCAAACAAGATATTTTAACCTTTCTGAACTTTATTTCCTATCTGAAACGGGTCTTTTAATACCTTTCTCTTTGGGGTCCTGTAAGTACTAAATGAGATAATGTATGTGAAATTAATGAAAATAAACATTCTCTCCCATCTCCCTTTTTTTTTTCTTTTTTCTTTTTCTCATTATGATATAGATCTTTTACAGAAAACATTTTTTGTTTGTGTTTTCAGGTGTGGGTTGCTGACCGAGGAAATAAAAGAATTCAGGTTTTTGATAAAGACACTGGGGAGTGGTTAGGAGCATGGAATAATTGTTTCACAGAAGAGGGACCTTCTTCAGTTAGGTAATAGCTTTTTATTTTAAAATGCTTGTTTTGTTTGCTTTTCGTTAGGTTCTCTGAAGAGCTAGCTGAAAGTTTAAAATATTTATTGTTAATTTTTTGTAAATATTGTAAATATTTATTGTTAAGCAGGGAAAGGGAGGAAGGAAACAAGAATGTAGAAAACATGTCATATTTCAAATTCCAGTCATATTTCAAATTTTAAATTACACTCCCAGTGCACACTGTGACCAGTATCAGAAATAGTATATGCTGGACCTTTCCTGCAGCCCTTACCTTCGAGATGTGTTTGGTAAATTTTTAAATATAGAATGAAAATGAAAATCTTGGGTCTACCCAGCATAACGCTGATTCATGTTACTTTCATTTTATATAGTATTCTGATAGTGTTATTTTTTAAAAACTTAAGCTAATCTTTGGTAGTCTCTACCATCACAAATCTCTTGTTCCCTCATTAACAGAATTAGATCAATTTAAATGCCTTTAAAATAACCCTTCAACACTCATTCTGGCCTTCTCTGAGACCCTTCATTTCTTGCTTTTGACAACCCATTATGATAGTCAGGTCCCATGACTGTGGTCACCTATACTTAAACCCTCAATAAAGTCCATACCCCATGCCCCCATCACTCTGTATGCTTTGACTCTCTTAGGATTTTATTGTGGCTTCTATAAATACTTGTCATTTTATTTTATCTCCATTTCTTCATTGTTTATTCTTCTACTAGAATATAAAGACAAGAGAGTAGAGATTTGGGTTTCTTGCTCACAACTGTATTTTTGGCACCTAGAATAGTATAGGCACACTAGGAACTCAATATTTATAGAATAAATGAATCACTCAGTTGGTCTACTAAGCAGTTTGGTATATAAATTCTTATGTGAAACCTGTGAAATTTGTTTTGTTGTTGATGTTATTGTGTGTGTGTGTCGGGGGGAGCACTTAAAGAACGAATTCAGCTTATTAAGGATCTAGGAAATGTGCTGCAAATAATGTATCAACCAGAAGGGCCAATAAAATAACTTTTGGGGGTTAAAAAAAAACTTCAGCAAGTAGGTGCCTGCTCTTTAGCCCTGAGGGGAGTGGGGGATTGTGGGATAAACATATTGAGAAAACAAACATTCATTTTGCATAAATTTATTATGTTAAATGTCTTTCTCCTTAGATTTACTCCTGACTGGAAGTATTTGATTGTAGCCCAGCTAAATCTTAGCAGGCTTTTATTTGTGGCAGCACCCCCAGTAGGAAGCATTGGCTCCTGTTCTGTGATCAGCTCTATCCAACTAGCAGATCAAGTTTTACCTCATCTCTTAGACATCAGTGGGAAGACTGGAGCAATCTATGTAGCAGAAATTGGAGCAAGACAAGTACAAAAATATGTGCCTTTGAATAGCTATTTCTATTCATTCCATTCGTAACATTTTTTGCCCTGGAGATCTTTCAAGTGAAAATTCAGATTCTAAAATTCATTGTTAAGTGCTTAAAAATAATATTCAAAGTCTATGACCATGCTACCCTGAACAAGCCCGATCCTGTCTGATCTTGGAGGCTAAGCAGAGTCAGGCCTCAATAGTACTTGGATGGGAGACCACCTAGGATGACCAGGTGCTGTAGGCTTAAAACATTAAAAAAATAAGGGATTGTAAAGCTGGCCAAGGTCCTTGTAATCTGTGAGGTCAGCCAAGGGTTGCCTCGCCTAAATGAATGAATGAATGAATGAATGAATAAATAAGTTCAAGCACAAGAATTTGTTTTTATTTTTACATGAATATCAGAATATCAGTATCAGAATAAAAAAATTTTATGTCATTAAGATTCATGTTTTGTTGCCATTCTCTTGACTTAATTTTACTTGTAAATATACATATGGATATTTTAATGAAAGAAATGTAACTCTAATAAAAATGGGGTCAGAAAGAGGCTAAGGTTGTAACCTAGTTATTTGTCCTGATAGACTAATTCTCTGAGAGCAAAAAGAAACATGAAAAAAATGAATTTTTAGGATAATTTTTAAAATTTTATGTGAAAAGCTACAGACCTCCAGTTTGTTCACATTATACACAATGAATTGCTTTAGAGATCAAGTCAAATGGGCACTTGATTAATGAGTACTCACAGAATGCTAGGTCCTGAAGATTCAAAACTGAAGAATCAAGGTTTGTCTATATGCCTTTTGAGTAGTGAACAGACAACGCAATGACAGCAGTGCACCAGTGTGGTGAGAGAAGAAGCATTACATCTGACTGAGGGAATCATGGAGACACTTTTCAGGGGAAGTCCATTTGAGCTCCAACATGAAAAGCTGAGGAGAAAACAATGCAGTCTAAGCACACAAGTTATAAATAGTTATAAACTTGATGTGAACTCTGGTAGGCTTTCTTTGAAAAATCCCAGTTGGCTTTGGTACTTTAGCTGTAAAATATTTAATTTCAACATTTAAATGTAGGAATAAAATTACTAGTAGCATCTAAGCACTTTACCAAAAAGGATTTTTATAAATAACTGGAATGTTTTCTAAAGATAGTGTTAAAGATAGGGTCTCTCCTTCATGCTTCCTCATTTTTTTTTAAATATGAACTCATCAGTTCATTCCTAACATTTTTCTATCTCAAAGAACTTTTAGAATGATTTACATGAGGATGTATGCCATACACTGAGCAACTAAAATTAATAATTTCCTGTCATTCTATTTGTATGTCTTTTTTTTTTATCACTTTGGTCTGAATATTGGTTTTATGATTAAGACCACTTTTTCAGTTTGTTCTAGTTTATTCTAGATTCTCATGGAACTTTTTCATGTTATGATGTTTCATATCATTCTTCCCATCTATCAGCCTTCCTCTTTTTCCTAGTGTTTTACTGTAATTTGAGTAGTATGTGACTTCTTATTTATTATGACTAGAGTCAGACCTCAAGGGGCACATTTTTTTTCATGCTTGAATCATATCTTGATGCATTTAGGAAGGAAAATCAACCAACAGGAAACCCTGTCCTGTGTTCCAAGGCCATTGATAAGTGTTTGTGCCACTGATTAAGTTGTATGATCTTAAATGAGTAGCTTCAGCTTTCTCTTCAGTAAAACAGGAACATTGTGGTCTTTCCTCCTTCAGGAATGCTATAAGGATCAGATGTGCAAAAGGTACATAAGTGCATTTTGAAATCTATAATAGCTCCAAGTACATTAAAGGCAGTATGAAAGGTCCTTCTAAAATTTGCCATTTATCTGATACTATCAAGTTTGCCTGAATTTTATGTTTATTGCTTTCATCAAAACATCCCTGTGAACTTTATGCGGGTTAGCCAATATAATTAATTGATTTGGATGAAAGAAAGTAACGAGGGTTTTTTTGTTGTTGTTCTAAGTCAAGATAAGAAGTGCAAATGTCTCCTTGAAGGAATGTAAGTTGGTTAAACTGATTTTGTCATTTCAAAAATATTTTAACTTTGTTTTATACTATTTCTTACAAAATGTTTAACATATTACTTCTATATGTCTTGCTAAAAATATTTTATTAGCATACTAGTAATCATGTTGTTTCTATTTTTCCCTTTAGATAAAGTGGTTGAATGGATGAGAAATGTGTTGTATTTTCTATTAAAAATGACATTAAATTTTTATAAAGAAAAAGCACTATTATCTGACTGACTCTAATTAAAGTTTATAAAAGCAGTTTGTAAATTATTGAAGAATTTCAGTAGTCATCAAATCACAAGTAGATACTGAAACTATCCCCCCACCTTTTTAAAAGATTTATTTTCCTTTTATACTAGACAGTGATATTAGTGTCAGGTTTACATCGTGATTAGACATTTATATACCTTATGAAGTGATTGCCACGATAAGTTTCATACCCACCTGTAACCATACATACTTATTACAATATTATTGACAATATGCCCTATGCTGTACTTTACATCCCTATGACTGTTTTTATAGCTTGCAATTAATACTTCTTAATCTGACCTTTTTTACCCAGACCCTTTCTCATATAGCAATCATTACTTTGCTCTCTTTATTTGCAAATTTGTTTGTTCATTTATTTTTTTTTAATTTCATATAAGTGAAATCCTACAGTATTTGCCTTTCTCTGACTTATTTAGTTTAATACCCTCTAGATCCATTCATGTTGCAAATGGCAAAATCACTTTTTATGGCTGAGTAATATTCCATGTATATATGTACTACATCTTTATCCATTCATCTATTAATCGATTACCCAAGTTGCTTCCATTTCTTGCTTATTGTAAATAATGCTGCAGTGAGCATAGGGATACATATATCTTTTTGAATTAGTGTTTGGGATTTCTTCAGATAAATACCCGGAAGTGGAATTGCTGAGTCATAAGGTAGTTCTGATTTTAATTTTTGGAGGAATCTTCATACTGTTTTCCACAGTGGCTGCACCAACTTAAAATCTCACCAGCAGTGCACGAGGGTTCCCTTTTCTCCACAGCCTCGCCAACACTTGTTTGTTGGTTTATTAATAATAGCCATTCTAACAAGTGTGAGGTGATAGCTCATTATGTGTTTAATTCTATTAGAATTAGTGACTCAAGACCTTTTTTTTTTTTTTCTTCCTGACTCTTTTCCCCTATTCCTCTATTAGCTAATTCCCATTCATGATCTCAGGATCTCATTTCCATTATGCTGTTTTAGAAACTGCTATCAAATGTGTCATAAATGAATTCATCCAGAAGTTAAAACTGAGAAATGCAACAAGAGCATGGCCTGTAATTTTGCATCTGCCCTGGATGTGCGTGAACACCAACACCTCGAGCATACGTGCTCCTCGCATGTGGTGGTGGAGGGCGGGGGGGGACGACACGTTTAACAGGCTTGATTGAGTTCTTCAACTCAGGTGGTTACGTTTTGCGTGAAAGAAAAATAGTAAAATGGAGTTGTTATTATCAAGAGAGACATCTACAATGGAACTGGGGCTCTGGAAAGCAGAGCTAATACATCTCCTCCATGCAAAACTGAACTTTTGAACTTGGCTAAACCTCAGGCACAATGAGGAAACCGGAATGGAGAGAGGCAGGCCACTTTGGAATCACTCTGAGCACTGTTTCCATGGCAGCAAAATATAGTGTTTTAGTTCCAAACTTAAGGCTTACATCAGAGCATCTGGCTGGCAGTGTCTAAACCACACCTGGAACTCTAGTTTTAAGAAAGAGGTGGAAATAGATGTTGAATGATCTGACCCTACTGTCCCTTAGCTACACACCTACTTGTCCTATCATACCCTATGGGAGAAGTCACATTGCTCGTGATCTCAACACACTTGATAAAAGAGTGTGGGGAGTACAAGGAGAGAGAGGGGTGGAAATGGTAAAAATGAACACATGGTGGGAAGAGGGTGGGGTCTGCTTCTGTTGTCCTTGAGTCTGTGGCTGGTCACACAGCCATAGCTGGAACAGACAACTTCTGCCAGCTGCTCCCCAGTCCATAGTCCTTGCCCCTCGGCCAGCACTTCAGCTAATGAAGGATCTCCATTCATAAGGACCCAAGCTTCCCTTCCCTGTGGTTGGACGTGGGTGAGGTTTGTGCTGTCTTCCATCGACATTATTCCTAAACACGATAGTGCAGGCATGGTCCCAAGGGACCTCTGGACAGTAGCTAGCTATCCAACCATGTAGCACAACTCTGCCTTAGGGCCCATCACTCCTGCCTCCCACTGTGGTCCCCTCACTTCAGACCCACATGTTTTGGATCTGGAATAAATAGCACCATCATCAGAGCAGAAAGCAGGTGTAGAACAAACACCCAGTCCTCTAAGATATTGGCTCCCATTTGTCACTATAGCAGAATCACATTTTTATCAATAGGCATCTCACCAGCCCAGAATCCTGTGTTTGCGAGAAATACCTAGAAAACTACGCATCCTTGTTAGCTTTGGAAAATCCTGGTTTACACATTTCTTCCTAAACAATTATTAATAGCAACCCTTTGTGTTAAAAATGATCCTATTTTGGATGATAAATGATACAGTACAAGATCAGATCTGTCAATCCAACATTGCTTTACTTTCTTTGCTGTAAATGAGTTATTTTGTCGGAAACTGTGGTTTACATGAATTTACCATGCTGAATAAATGCATCGTGATGTCCACTGTAGCATTACTGGAAGAAGCCTACTGATCAATGAATAAGGCACCAGTCTCTGGCTATTTCAGTACGAAGGGGTCACAGACAGACTGGCCTGTTGTTGGGGTTGCATCCTGTGCCAAGGTGTTGTCTGTGGCCTGCAGAATGAGTGATGGCAAGTGTGATAGGCAGATGATAACAGGGGAAGAAGAGTAGGTCTTGTTGGGCAAAGGCTCCACCTTCCATGTCATCATGGTTGCCAGCACTGGCCCGAGGGAAAATGCCAACTAAATTCAAAGAATGAGTATGTCGTCCTGTTGATGCTGGCGCCTTTTCTGCAGGGGAGACCTTTTGGTGCACATTCATGTGGGGCACAAATATCTTGTGACTCAGGACTTATCCTCTAAGTTTCATCAGTATAAATCTTCCTTAAGTCTCATTTTCACTATTTCTCATGCAAATTAGTGCCCATCTCTACCTCCAGCGAGGCATAAAACCAAGCTGTCCATAAAATAGTAGTTATAGAGCAATATATTTATAACCATGTCAGGGGGCAACGCTCATAAGTAGAAGGGGTTTGGGAACGTGACGTGTGGATGAATACATCATATGAGCTAAGGACACTTTATTCCAAAGGAAAATCTGAAGTTAGATTTTTAACGGTCTCTTTCTTTTAACAATTACTAAATGACACTTCTTTGTTGAAATTTAATGTGACCAAGGGTGAAGTCCTGGTTGTAAGAAACATTCTAAAAGACTCAAAAGTTGTAACACTTTTGCTCAGCTCAATGCTTTCTTGGTCTTGAATTAGATCTAACCAACCAGTTACTGTTTTGTTGGCAAAAGGACAGAATTGAACCAGAAAGACCAAGTCCCTTTGCTCCTGGAGTAGAACAGTATTTGTTCTAGGCATAAAGGTGTGTTGTGTTAGAGGATACTGCTAAAATGACAACTGTCAAAAATATACAAAACCATTGCATGAAATGTAACAGTTCATAAATCTTCTACTCTACATAGTGTACAATAGTTTGATATTTTAAGTAATACTTTTGCTAATAATAATTAGTTTGGTCTATCTTATTCCATTGGCTGGCACAGAGTATGTTTCTACTTTGTTTCTTATCATATGATATTTTAATTATAATTACATTAATTTTAATTTAATATAAATGTGTGTTAATAATCACCTTTACTGACAACATAGACATAAATTTAAGAAACCCCCTAGGTCGTAGTTCCATAGTGTAGCGGTGAGCATGTCTGCTTTACACACAGAAGGTCCTGGGTTCATGTGCCAGTGGAGTCACAATCTATGGTCTATGGCCATGCCACCCTGAACAAGCTCAATGTCTGATCTTGGATGCTAAGCAGGATCTGGCCTGGTTAGTATTTGGATGGGTGACCTCCTAGGAAGACCAGGTGCTGTAGGCATAAATAATAATAATAAAAAGAAATTTTCATTCTCTTCATTTTAAAATTACTCTGTCCCATATCACTTAAAATTACTCTGTCCCATATCACTTATTCCCTTTATCCTCTAGAAATTTACACCAAACTCGATTTCATCATTTTAAGAGTTCAGCCCATCTTAATAATATCCAAATAATAATGATTGGCATGGAGAGCATTTATTTTGAAAGGATGTATTAAATTGTTCTGTGGAGAATTTAACTGCAACAATAAATAGCTTTAAATCACAGTCTTCCATTTTCTGCCAGAGTGCTGTGACATTCTTCTGTTTCTTAAGAGTGTATTCCCTACAAACACCTCCATTTTTATTTAATTTTATTTTTTTACACCTATAGCACCCAGTCTTCCTAAGTGGTCTCCCATCCAAGTACTAACCAGGCCCAACCCTGCTTAGCTTCCAGGATCAGACAGGATCAGATATGTTCAGGGTGGCATGGCCATAGACCAATCACCTCCATTTATTTTAAAGGAGGATCCATACTTTTTTCTCTATGATTCATAATGGAATTCCTATTATTTATGCAATAATAGTATTTCTAATTTCATTTATATACTTGCTTTTCATTGAGGAATATAAATGAAACTGAGGTTTATATGTCTATTTTAAAATCACTATGGCATAATAAAGGTAATTTAGAATTTTCAACAGGTACTTAGAATCAGATCTTCCCTCTCCCCAGGCCAAGTTTTCTAACATAATTCTTATTTTTTTTTCCCTTGGAAATCTGTTACAAAAAATTCTAATGCTAGTTTTATAAAGTTTTTTTTTTGTTTGATTTTGTTTTTTAATGCACCATCTTCCACCATTCTCAGAAGAAATATAGAGACTCTGGTCGCCTGAAACACTTGGACTGCCATCGACACTGCCTGTGCTTCAGGCTCTTGCAGAGCAAAAATGTGTGTGTCCCCTCCTCCTCTTTGAAGCTGCATGGACTCACCTCTCCAGATGATCTGGAGGGTCTTCGTGGCTGCGGTGGTGGTGGTAGGGTTGGAGAATATCAGTTCTGTCCCCAATGATGTGCACACAGGCTTTCATGCCCAGCAGTCTGTGATACAGAGCAATGGTGGTGGGGTGGACCTAAGATCACAAATAGGATTTTCTCTCATTTGCTTTTGCAATGTTGTGGGATTAATTCAGACCATAGCCCCTCCACATACTCAGAAGACAGAGGGCTGCCTGGTCAGGAGCCATAAGGAAGGCAGTAAACGAAGGGCTGTAGGCAGTGCCTGCTCCCAAGGAGGTTTTCTGCTGCCCCTATAGACGTTGTCTGCTCCTGTAACCAAGCAGCACATCGTATGCCCATTTGCCTGATAAGACGGCTGCTCCCCCAATAAGATAAAGCCTCTCTCTGCCTGTGTGCATAAAACTCTGCTTGCTCTTGGCTGGGTGCAGTTTCTTGCAAGTTCAACCAGCTGCCATCAGAGCTCCTGGGCCCCATGTGTAATAATAAATAGCATGTCTCACTCCTTTGCTCCTCCTGGTGGTTTTTTTTTGGAATAGCCAAAGCCCAGGTGCATGTTACAGGCCTGGAGCTCCTGCATTATAAATGCAATCTTAGTAAAAATAATAAATGCAGAAAACTGAGGAAATGTATACATAAATCCTGGTCCCATATTATGATATCTGTAAAACAGAGAAACAAGTAGAAGAAAGTTGGTGAACAGAGTGAGGTACTCTGCAGTGCTTGGGCACCTGACCCAGAGTAGATGCCCGTTGCACAAAGGGATGTAAGGCACAACTCTAAGGGCACATGAGGATTGTCTTCTCATTCTGTTGAATCGCCCTACCAGAAGCTTTCCTATGCACGTGTAGCTAGAATATATGGGACAGGGGACTTCCACCTCTCAGATGGTGGTCATGCAGACAAATCTTTCCATGGAAAACAGTAAGAAAATTGTATAAAATCTCAGTAACATAAACTGGAGATCGAAGATCTCCAGGACCCAGCCAGGTAACAAGGACCTGAGAGAACAAGACCCCTGAGTAGAAGGGAAGAAGGAAGGCACGAGACAACAGAAGGAGCCACTCTTCCCTTCAGAGAAGTTGTCACATACAAGCAGCCAGGAGACGCAAAACTGAGTAGAGTAGTACAGGAGGTTGAGAAATTTTAGAAAAAACCTTTAAATCTGGGGCTGAAGCGACACAAATTTGAGTTTAGGACTAACAAATGAAAAGAATTCTAAATGTGGCCCAGAAGTCAGGGTGATTAGGAAGCAGAGCAGCCCTCACACAGAGGTGGAGACACCATGGAGAAGCTCACCCGTGGCCCACCTTTAACCAGCCACCAGCCAGTCACATGTGACTCCTCTCTGGGGAAAGATTTTGGCATCTGGAGGCCCAGATTTTCTCTAAAATTATTTATATACATTGTGTGTTACTTACTCAGATGTTTCCAAGCACACAGGGAACAGTATTACATGCCTAAAAACCAGGAGATTTAACCTTAATTGGAATCAAACACCAAGAAATTCAGATGCCATCAGTATCAAAGAGACTTAAAAATAATAAAATACGTTCAAGAGATAATTGACAATGTGGAGAATTTCAACTGGAAATTCTGGAAGAATAAAATTTTGAAATTCTGGTGAAAATTTTAAAATTAAGAACTTAATAGATGAGTTGAATGGAATATTTGATAACTAAATAAATTAGTGAACTGGAAGTTAAGCCAGAAGAAAGTAGCCAGTCTCAACACAGAGATAAGAAAGATTGTGTGAAATATAAAATGGATCGTGAGATAATATAATAAACAGTGAAAAAACTTAACTGCTTGTGTTTGAAGTCTGCGAAAGTAAAGGGAGAAAGGGCAAAAGCATAGCTAAAGAAAAGATAGCAATTTTTTTCTTTCTTATATTTATTTTATTATTATATTAGTTAAGGTATACAGTATTATGAAGTAACCTCCCTGATTACTCTAGCAGCCATTGGGCACTACACATAACCACACAACAATATTGACTATATTCCTTGTGCTGTACACTACATCTCTATGACTATTTTATAACTACTAATTTGTACTTCTTCATCCCATCACCTTTTTCACCCAGCTCCCCAACCTTCCTCACGTCTGGCAATCACCATTTTGTTGTCTGTATCTGTGAGTCTATTTTAGTTTAGTTGGTTTGTTTTCTTTGTTTCTTAGATACTTCACATAACTGAAATAATATAATCGTTCTCTGTCTGACTTATTTCACTAAGCATAATATCCTCTAGGTCCATCCATGTTGTTGCAAATGGTAAGATTTCATACTTTTTTATGGCCAAGTAATATTCTACTGTATATATGTACCATAAATTCTTTATCCAATCATCTATTTATGGTCACTTAGGTTGCTTCCTTATCTTGGCTATTGTGGATAGTTTTGCAGTGAATATTAGGGTGCATAAATCTTTATGAATTAGTGTTTTGGTTTTCTTTGAATAAATACCCAGAAGTGCAATTGCTGGGTCAAAAGGTAGTTCTATTTTTAATTTTTTTGAGGAACCCATAAACTTTTTTCTATACTGGCTGTACCAATTTGTAATCCCACCAACATTGTATGAGGGTTCCCTTTTCTCCATATCCTTGCCAACACTTATCAGTTTTTTAATTTATTGATGATAACCATTCTGATAGATGTTAGGTGCAATTTTTTAAAACACAAAATAACCCATCAAGTCAAAGATTCAAAATGAGCTATAAAACCTGAAGAGCACAAATAAAAAGAAAGCTGATCTTAGATGCACAGTAGCACTACGACTGGGGAAGTAAAGGAAGAGTAAGGTATTTATAGCCAAAAGTGAAACAGAAATACATTGTTTTTAAAGAAGCATTGACAAAAGCAATAGCTGATTTCCCAGTCATAATAATGGATTAATGACTATGGAATGACACTTTCAAAGTACTGAGAGAAATAGCTACTGACGAACTTCAGGCTCTGAAAAATCTCCTGGAACCTAAGAAGAAGAATAAGCCAATCACAGACAAGCAAAAAAAATGAGAAACTATCATATTCGGTCTTTAATTAAAAGAATACAAAATGATGTTCTTAAAGCATGAAGTAAATGATCACAGGTGAAAATACATTGATATAGGAAGAAATGCAATCTATGAAGGTAGATGATAATGTGGTAAAACTAAATGACTATTATTTATATAAAACAATGATAGTATTTAATGAAATTTATGCATATTAGTAATTGTACAATTTAAATGAAAAATCAAATAGGAAAAGTATCTTTGTTTCTTTTGTTAACTGTGCCCATTCTCATGATGAGCTAGTCAAAGGTATTCATCATTTCCCATTTGCATGTTTTTGATTTACAGCAATTCCTTTTGTTTCTTTCTCAGAGTTTCCATCTCTGTTTACATCACCCATCTGTTCTTGGATGTTTCTTTTTATATGAGAGTTCTTGATGTATTTGTTAAAGTTATTTTAAATATCTTATTTCTTATTTCCAAAACCTGTGCCATATCTGAGTTTGTTTCTGATGTGTGCTTTGTCTCCCTAGACCATTTATTTTGTTGTTCTCATAATTTTTTTCAAATGGCAGACCTGAGATTCATATGTCTATAGTGTGAGATTCTGTGTACATCTGGGCAGGAGTTGGGCTGTGCTTAGTGCTCACTCCAGCTGTGGATGCCAGAGGTTGCCCTTGTTTTGTCCCCTCTGTCCCGAGGCTTTCCTGGAGACTTTCTCTTAAATAAAGCCTGACATGCTGCTTTCAATTCTGTTTCCCAGTGACTAATATGAAGAAAAAGCGTCACTAATAGAACAAAATAAAAAAGACTGTAAAAGAAAGTTTCAAAGAGATTTATGCCAATTGTTTGAAAATTTGGATGAAATGAAAATTTCTTAGGAAGACTCATACATCAAGACTATACAAAAAGAAATAGACACTTTAATAAATCCATATCTCTTAAAGACATGATAACTGTTATTAAAATTTTCCTGCAACATCGACTCCTGGATCAGGTGGCTTCACTGATAAATGAGCCTAAACTTTTACTAAAGAAATCACCAATTCTATATGAACTCATCAAGAGAATACAAATTATAGAATTTATCTAATGGGTTTTATACCACTATCATCTTGATTCTCAAATATAACTATAGCAATACAAATTATTTACTAGCGTGTCACCTAAAGATAAATATAAATACAAGTAAATGGATCCCTTGGTATATATATACAAAACTAACATTGTTTTAAATTTTAAGATGAATCTATGTAATATTCTATATTAAGAAAATAAAATTTTTAAAATCATCTAAGTAAATGAGAAAAATATTGACAAAATTCAATATTCATTTCTTATTACAAATACTTCATATCAAAGTAGCAATAGAAAATTACCTCCTTACTGTGACATGTCACCAGAACCAATGACAAACCACATAACTGGGTTTAATGTTTTGAAATCTATTTTCACATTAGGAATGTTTCTAATTAGCATTTCGGGTCAACATTATATAGGAATTTCTTGTCAGTGAAATAAATCAAATAAATAAATATTAAGAATATTCAAAGAGATTGATGTCAGAAACATAGTGGAGTGAGAGACATCCCCAAATCCTCCCTTGAAACAACAATAAGCTGAATATCTAAAATCAACAAAAAACACCGAAATTCCACACCAGCACGTCTGGGCGTGAGATGTGCGTATAAGAGCTACCACAGGTCAGAACTCTGGGTGTCGGGCTTTGGACTGGGAAAAACATAGAGACTCCCTCTTGCAGCCCACAAAACTCCCTGTAGGAGGAGGGGAGAGAGGAGAAGGTGCAGGGAGTTTCCTGAAAAGCCCTGCTGGGAGAGCTGAGAGCTCCATGTGGTCAGCGGCAGGGCGCAGTATCAGGGCAGAAGGCAGAGAAGCAGGGGTGGCAGAAAAGTGGGGATGGGAAAGAAACAGAAGTTGGTTTTTTATGGGCCCTGGTTAAAAAGCGAGGCTGAGCTGCAGCCCCCAACCCTCAACACAGAGGGGCTCTCTGCCATATCTTCTGAGACCAAACACCTCAAAAGCACCAGGGGAATCTGAGCAAATGTTATCAAAACGGTCGAGACGCTGACTGAAACTGAGGGTAGCAAGCGTGATTTGAATAAGAAAAAAGACATTATTAAGACTTTATATAAAGCAGAGATCCAGAGGCTTAGATGCCACCTATGGGACACCAAAAGAAAAATGCCTTCTTTGCAACTGGCTAAAAGATACCTTTATATAATAAATCTTCTTTCTGGAAAAAATGCAGAATACATTTCCATTGATGTCCAGGCAGAGAAATAGTCCATTAAACACCATGAACAACCAAGATGATGACACATCTCAGAAAAAAGACAAAAATCTCCAGAAAATAAGCTTACATACATAGAAATATGTGACTTAAATGACAGAGAATTCAAGATAGTACTTCTGAAAACACTCATTGAGATCCAAAACTATTCACATCAACAATTTCAGGAATTGAATAAACAACTAGATGAGCAGAACGAGTTCTTTAGCAAGGAGATTGAAACCCTCAAAAAGAAAAGAATAGATCTTTGGAGATAAAGACAACACTGAAAAAGATGAAAAATGAAATAGGAAGCTTGGGAAATAGAGTCAACCAAGTGGAGGAAAAGATCACTGATACTGAAGACACAAATTTAGAAATAAATCAGAAGGAAGAAGAAGAGAAACTGAAGAATGAAAAATAGGAATAATGGAACCAACTGAAGTGTTCTATGATAGATGATTTGCTAAAGAAGCTGTGGTACATATATACAATGGAATATTACTCAGTCATAAGAAGAGATGAAATACTGCCATTTGCAACAACATGGATAGACCTTGAAATAATCATACTAAGTGAAATAAGCAAGTCAAAAAATGTTGAAAATCACATATCACTTATATGTGGGATATAAACCTAAAAGTAACAATGAACAGGACAGAGACTCATGGACATGGACAATGGACTAGTGCTTACCAGAGGGTAGCGGGGAGAGAATAGGGGGAGGCAGAGGGCAGAAAATTTTTAAATAATTTCTTCAATTAAAAAAATTAATTAATTTTAAAAAAGGAAAGTTTAAAAGTCGCTACAAGAAAGAGACTAGATTCTAGGACTTCTGTAAGAAAGACTACTGCATAGCCTGTCAAACTTTTCTTCTCCTGGAAGAAGAAAGACTACCATCAAGAAACCAAGTGGGTGAGGCATTGGATAAAGAGGAGTCTGTTATATTTGGGAAATAGGGATTCTTAAGGTTTGAGAATTTCTATACGGGAGTGCAAAGTCTCTGTTGGGGATGGGCAAAGAGTGACAGAATTGAGGGCATTTGACTAAGGTAACATGGGTAGATTCAATAAAGATTATATAAAAAGTTTGTATTCTATAGGGAGGGAGATTTTGAATAGCTTTGTGTTGTGAGGTCGGAGATATTATGTGAAGAATAAACCATGATGGGGTGCCCAAATGAGTTTCTGACTTTCAAGAGTTAGAAGAGAAGCCATTGCCAAGGCTTTTAGGCAGGCTGACTAATCCCTGACTGTAGTATATAATTTCTTTTTGATAGGCAACTACCTGAGTATCAGGTCCCTGCATTTGTTCTAAGAATTCAAGTGTTATTCCTTCATTTTTTATAGTTTAAAGTGTAAAGTGTAAAAAGTTTGGAGAGGTTGGGAAGGGAAAGAGCTGAGACCGATATAAAGGCCTGCTATAATTTCTGGAAGTAAGGGCTAATTTTAATGGTGGTATCTAGTGGTTCTATCAATGGACCTTTAGAGGTCAGGAATAAAAGGCAAGCTAGAATGCTGAAGTTGGGACCCAATATGGAGAACCTTGCTAAACTGAGGAAAGAAAGGAGCTCTTGTTTTGAAGCAGGAGGTAAGAGGAGAGGATGAGGTCTTTTCTGTCTAAGCAATGGTGTGACATTGTGGCAGTAATAGAGAGACCGAGATAAATGACTTGAGGAGAAGAAAGTTGGGCCTTTTGGAGAGAGACTTGATATGTTTGTTTTTAGTCAAATGATTTAGGAGACTAGCTGTGTGGTCATAAGAGAGAGAATAAGAGGGGCTACAAAGGAGGTGATCAACTACATATTGGAGAAGAGTGCTGGGATGAAGATCTAGTTTTGCTAGATTTGAGGTTAAGGCTTGTCTGAAGAAGTGGGAACTATCCAGAAACCTTGGGGAAGGACAGTCCAGGTAAATTGTTGAGGCTGATGGGTAATAAGATCTGTCCAAGTAAAAGTAAAGAGGAATGGGTGAAGAGGAATGGTGAAGAATGCATGTTTTAGGCCAATAACAGCGAAATGGGGAAGTGTCTGAAGGAATAAGAGATAGAAGGGTGTAGGGGTTGGGTACTACTGGGTAGGTTGGGAGAACTGCCTGGTTTATGATGCAAAGGTCCTAGACTAAGCTATATAAGCCATCCAGCTTTTTGACTGGCAGGATTGGGATGTTGAATGGGAAGTGTGTGGGTGTCAGGAGATTCTGAGATAAGCAGTCATTGTAGAATGGTTTGAAGGCCTCGTCTGCTTTCTAAGGATAAGGCGTTTGGGGTTTAACAGGGTTATATTGAAGGGTCTTTTAGTTTTATGTGGAACTTGGATGTGACTAGAGAAGTTTGGAAGAGGAATTTATCCATTTGGGTTTAGTGAGAAGAAGGAAGGATGGGTCTGAAATTAGAGGTGGGAGAGAGAAGCATAAGGAGGCTCTGAATTTCGATAAAATGTCTTTACCAAGGACTTGAGTTGGGCACTTAGGAAGGACTAGGAAGGATGACTGAAAGGTGTTCCAAGTAAGAGACAATTTAAGGAGGGTGTGGCAAAAGGTTTGGAGATTAGAACATCAACCCCATCAGTGGAGACTTGAGAGAGGCAAGTAGAACTTGCATATTTCAGTAAGGCAGAGTAAGTGATCCCCGTATCAATAAGAAAGGGGATTGGCTTACCTGCTACTAGCAGAGTTACCCTGGGCTTGGAAGAAGGGATAGCCAGGAAGGCCATGTGGCCCAGGTACCCTCAGTCTTCAGTGGTGAGACCTAGAAGACTGGCAGGCTGAGATCCCATTGTTTCGACATCAGAGAGAAGAGATGTAACCCTCTCTTGACGGGGGTAGGTCACAGTCACCTTTTTTGCCACAGTGTGGACACGGGCCTGGAGGAAAATGAGGATTAAGGCAACATTTGGCCCAGTGTCCCTCCTGGCCACACTTAAGCGGGGCCCAGAGGCCCTCAAGGGTTCTGCCCTTAGGGGTTTGCTTATTTCCATAGGATCCTGAACAGCTGCTCCAGCATTTGGCATTTAGCTTGATTCCTTTTAAGCTGTTCTTTTTCCTCATCTCTATTACTGAAAAATTTAAAAGCAGCACTTAAGATATCCCTTTGTGGGATTTTGAGGGCTTCCTCTAGCCTTTTGTAATTTGTGTCTGATGTCAGGAGCTGATTGAGAAATGAAATGAGTATATAGGAAGAGGAGGCCTTCCACCGAGAA
Source organism: Eonycteris spelaea (assembly GCA_003508835.1). NCBI lineage: Eukaryota > Metazoa > Chordata > Mammalia > Chiroptera > Pteropodidae > Eonycteris > Eonycteris spelaea. The sequence continues at coordinate 778,453 of PUFA01000286.1, read as the reverse complement.
GGGGTCTAGTTTAATGTATTTTTGGAGACCTTCCATTAGGGGAGGCAAAAAAAAGGGTGGGGTTTTTTATCTGGATCTTGGCTGATCTCTTTGAGGTTTTCATAGTTAAACTGCCTTGTGTACTGCTTTTCGAAGCCCCGCTATAAGCCAAGTTACCATATGATTTCAGTGTTAGCAGCCTAGGAGATCTGATAGTTCCAATTAGGATCCTTCCTAGAGGCTGCTACTGCCAGCACTGGCTGTTGATTATCTTGCCAGAGAGGTTATCAGCCTGAACCTGAGTGGCTCTCTGTACTCTCTCTTTTTCTTCAGGGGAAAGAGCGGAGGAAAGGATTATGTAGAGATCAGCCAGGTAAGATCATAAGATTGAGTTAGGTATTCAAATTCCTTGACATTAGTGGTGTGGTCAGTGGAGAAGTACCTCAACTTTTTCTTAATTTGAGAGAGATATTAGCCAGAAAGAAAAGGGACATGAACACAGACTATACCCTCAGCTCCAGCAACTTCCCTTAAAGGGAACACAGTACCAGGTTTCTGGGGGAGAGTCCGAGAATCTGTGTGAGGGAGGGAGAAGGAGCATTCTGAGGGATCTGAGCTGGACTCATCAGGAACTGAGGTATTAAGAGAAGAAGGAGTGGGGGAATTGTGAACAGAGCCATTAAGGGAAAGGGGAGTAGGGGAGTTGGGAGCCAAAGGGTTTAAGGTAAGAGGGAGTGGGGAAGTCATCTGGGAGGTCAGCTGAAAGAGGAATGCATGGGAGTGGACGCCTAGGGAGTGGTGGTCTGTGGTCAGTGGGATTGAAAGAGGAAGTGTCAGTTTTAGAGTTAAGGGAAGTAGACTGTTTGGAGTGAAGAAGTAAAATCTGATAAGTAGAGCAAGATTTATAGAGAGAAGAGAGCCTGGAGTGGAGAGTAAAGAAGGCTTGGACATAGGAAACATCAAACCACTTTCCATTGTGGTGACAGAAGTTGTCAAGGTCTCATAATGTGTTATAATCGAAGGTGCCATTCTCAGGCCATTAAAATCCATCATCCAATTATATTGTGGCCAGTGTTAAAATAGAAAATGAGACACTTAATTCTGTGATATCACCCTTGATGCTGAGGTTGTCTAGGTTCCTTAAAAGGCAGTCAAGGGGGATCATTTTGGAGGGTGTGGAGGGTGTGTTCCTCATGACAAAGAGGACGAGAAAGACAGGGAAAGTCAGAAGGGTGAGTGGCAAACCAAAGGGAGCGAGTGGCTTTTGGGGTGAGTATCCCCACTGACAAAGCATCTGTTGGATAGAGAGGGTTCCTTTTCGAGCTAGCATCCCAGTTCAGAAGGACCCAGGCCAGTAGGCCAAGGAGTCTTCTGACCTAGCACTAGGATTTGTCAGAGAATGAGAGACCTGAGAAGAGGTGCATAACTATTCACTTGAAAATTAAGTGACCGAAGTGGAATGGCAGATCAGCAATGAAAAGGTGAGCTCCAAATTGGCATCCTCCCTGGTGGGGTTTGAGGAGGATTTGGGAGGTTAGTCTTAACCTCTTAGAGCCTGAGGAAAAGGTAGGATTTGGAGGTTAGCCCAGGCAAGCTGCAGCAGCCACAGCTCTCCTGGTTGCAAACCTATAACCTCAGAACTCAGAGGAATGGCCACTAAGCATACATCAAATCCTCCTGGGCTTTGACACCAGGTGTTAGGTTCTCTGAAGGAGAAACACACAAGGCCAAAGGCACTAAGCAAGATTCATTGTAGCTGAATGACAGCTGGGCTGAGCCAAAGATGGTGTCAACCCTGAATATGAGGGGACATGAAACATATATGGGACCTGAAGTGGACTTTTCAGTGGGAATTTTCAGGCAGAGAATTTGGCAGGGAAGGAGGAAAGTCCAGTAAAATAGGAGATGAGCATGTAGCATTGTCAATCTAGGCATTGGAAAGGTCCAGTTTCCAACAAAAAAGGAGAGAGGAGTCTGGTGATAAGGGAAAGGGCCTTTCTGTTCCTAACACTAGTTAGTACCCTCACCATATCACTGATGTTCTTGGCCCCCGTCACCTCCCTCAGATCCTTCCACTGTAAGCTTTGAAAAGAATTTGCACAGCATCTCTATAGGTGGGTTCTTCATAATTGAATCTATAGCATCCTGTATTGTCTTTTATGCATTCCGCCTTATTTCTAGGAAGAAATCCCAGAGGCATTTCAGAAGAGGCAAATTTCTCTGTAGGGCAGAATGGACTTTCACAATGTTAGGATGTGCCTGTGTCCTCTGGAGCCGTTTATCAGCTCCAGGTCCCCAAACAGCTGACATCCAAATCCACCTATCACTAACAAGATTGTTTATTTTGCTACAAAGGTTCAGTACTTGACTAAGATTGAGAAATGGACAATGTATTCTAAATCACAGTGTTCTCTTCTTTCCAATATTTCTCTATACAGAACACAGAAACAATCACTCTTTTTCTTTTCCAGCTTTCTGAAATCGGGCTGTTCAATCAGAGCTGAACAAACAGATCCTTTTTTAGTCTATCTCATTCTCAAGTCATAAATTAAAGTGTTAGGTGTGTTCTTATAAAAAGTGATACATATGGGTATCAGTAATTTTCCAATGACTCTCAGGTTACTCTGCTATCCTTGTCTGTGAGTTGATGAAGAAAAAATAATAAAATCGAAATACCTTTTAGATTTGTCAGTGGATTGAAGTAAAGAATCTTGCCGACTCAGCTAGAAAAGACAAAAGGGCACTGCTGTGTTTTTTGACCACATGAACATATGAAGATTACATTGGTCAAGCATCTTATACACATCTCAGGTGCATGCCCTTCTCATCTAAAATGTGTATACTCCATGGTGTGGCCAGCATCCAATGTCTGGTTCCTACCTGTCATCCTAGCATTGACCTCTAGAAATATTTCGTCCCCACCTCCCCCACGCTGCTCATATGCTCTGATCACCAGCATTCTGTGGTCTGAGTCTCAGGATTCGCTTCTGTGTGTGTATTCTTCTCATCTGTATCTTGCTCTCTATTCTCAGCCCACATGGAGTGAAAACTTAAGGTAACTGTCCCTTGTGGTCTGACCTCTTTCACTTCCTTGGTGGGGTAGAGGACTGGAAGGGAGGGCCAGAATTGTTGCAGTCTAATGATACGAGGTTTCCAGCTAAGAATAACGGATTCTAGGTTGGAATCCATGGTTGAGAGTAGCTCTGACAGGCCCAGTGCTCTTTTGATGATTATTCACCTCCAGACTCGAAAAAACTGGTGGACTGACCTCAGGGCTGAAGTCAAGAGCCTGGGGCATTTGGTCAAACAAAAAAGGCAAATGCAGCCACGACTTGGATGGAGAAATGGGTCAAAGCCTAGCAGGTCAGGGTGGGCTTCCAGTAGGCTCCCAGTTCAAGGCCAGCCCTATGGCAGAGGCCCAAGTTGGCTGCCTGAGCCTTGTCTTTCTCATGGGATCTCCAGAAACACTGGGGCCAGTAAGGAGAGAAACACCCTTCCCCTTAGGTCTGGCCTGTACTGAGAATGAGGAGGTGGTAGTGCTACACTCTAGTGGGGGCTCCAGAAAAGGTCTGCATATGATGAAGTCCCTGCTGAATTCAGGAGTCCTGACAAGTCTTTCAAGTTCAGGACACATGAATTAACAGTTTGCTCTTGAACAGACCCCTCTTTGCTATGGCTTAGGAAAGGCTTGTAGGACTACTCTCCTGCAGCCAATGCCATCAGGGATGAAGAGACCACATCTCAGAGAAGGCCCAAACAAGAGCTGGCCAGTCCTGCCAGTACCTGAGGGTCCAGGCCTGGCAATTGATCAGAATTGGGAGGTGCGGGAGTCACTGCACTGCCCCCTCTGTCAGCATCAGAAACCTGGCCAAGCACTAGACCCCAGGAGCCTGTGGGCTACTGTCTACTGAGGTTCTAATTTCACCCTGTACTGAATGTGCAGGTCAACTATTCATGCTTTAGCTCCAAGTCTCTTGGCCCACCAAGAAGCGACCCAAAGCCTCTCTTCCAGCCAAGCCCCTTGCCTCTGGGAGCTTTTCCTCTTCTTCACTCTGTCTTCAGTTTCCTCTCTTGCAAAACTGAAACCCACCAGACCCAGTGTGGTCGAACTTTCAGAGGGGAACTCTAGGAGGCTAGGGGTGAGTCAACATGGATTTTATCCCCTCTGGACCCCTGACTGGCAACAGATAGTTGCCCAGTTGATGATCCTTTCAGGAGGAATAGTGCCAGCTATTGTTGATGCCATGGGATGCTGGCCAGGCAGTGGATTTTCCCACCCCAGCCTTGGCTATACCTCTCACTGCCAGGGACCCGTTCTCTCTTCTGAATTTCCCCATTCTAATTGCCTTCTACTCCAAGCCCCTAATTAAACTTTTCTATTCCTTTAATCTCCTGCCTCGCCACTGCCCCATTCCAATTCTCCTCCATATTTTCTTACACCCGGGTAGCCAATGTTTCCTCCTTCCCCTCTAACCTTCTCCCATCTTCTTTCAGCCCTCATCCCCTCACTCCCATCCCATTTAGCCCTGCCTTGCAGATTTCTCTCCCCTGTCTCACCCTGGATACTCCTCACTTTAACTGCCAGACTCAGGCCCAAAGAAGTGCCCCAGTTCCTGGGCCCTTGGGTCCTGTCATCCTCACTGCCAAGCCAGGCTGGGGACAGCAGGGGACTGGATGCTGGATTCATGCAGTTTGTGAGCTGTTTTTAAGCCTAGCTTGTGGCTCAGAGAGTGCAGACACCTATGCCCCTCCTTCAGGCCTGCTTTCAGGCATATTCCCTTTTTTTCCTGAGGGCCAGGCCAGCCACAGGGCAGAGGAAGACTGAGCAAGTTCAGGCATGCATGAAGCTGAAGGGAATGGCATGGTGATTAGGGCCTGGCTGAGATGTTTGACTTTGGGGTCTTTATGTGTCTGTATCAGACAGGGAGAGCCATAGTCTGCCTCAGGATGACCGTCCTCGCTACGGGGTCTCATGGAGATGTGCCAGGTTTCTAAGTGAAAATGGAGTTAAATTGAGTGTCTGGCTGGGAGTCTTTCGCAGCCTGTCCATGACTCTGTGTGTGAGATGCATGGGTGTCAACTTCCATATAGGGTACATTGGTGTGGTCTGTATTGAAATTTCTTGGCGTCCAGATGTGTTGAAATGTGGTTTGATGACATGAGGCTATGGTTTTCTGTACTTGGTGTGAATGTGAATCAGTCCTTGTGCATCAGCATTCGTTGTATGTACCAAAGTGGACATGAGTGTACTTTCTTTAATTGGGGAAACAGAATGGGTTGGAGTGAGACATAAATATAAAAAAAATGGGTAAAAATGGTGAGGAATAATGTCAATTCCATCACGATCATTGGCACTCTGACAGACAGTGACTGGGCTTCATGCGGTGATCATGTTGTTGTAAGGTAGGTAAATGTCAGATTACTACATTGTACACCTCAAACCAATATGCGTTGTACACCAACTATGCTGCCACAAAGTAGATATTGTGTTTGCTTATGTCCAGTCTACTTTGTAATCTTGTTTTGACTGTTGTTACTGGCAGAAAACTCTGCTTCACACAAAGATAAGCTGTTGGAGAATGGGAAGCAGGTTTTTCAGTGCTTTTGTGGCTAGCTCAGGATATTCCTTCCTTGTGTTTATCCATAATGTATGGAGATTTTAAGTTTTCTTAAAGATATTTTTAAGGCCACCATCATTTGTGATCTCAAGCAGTTGATTCTCTTCTACTATAGACAAATTCTATTCACCTGGCTTATTCTCAAATGGATCATGGGTTCATTCCTTCCCAGTTCGGGGTGTGTGTGTGTGTGTGTGTGTGTGTGTGTTTATATAGTAATGCTCAAGCTCTTTGAAGCTGAGAAGGTGATCATACACCAGATGGGAGAAGAAGCCCTGGCTCAGTCGCTTTTGAAATCTGCTAATGTTTGAAACATGTCAAAAATACCGATATTCTCTCATTCCTCCCATAATTCCAGTTTGGCTTTGAATGCAGCCACTTTATCTGCCAACTTGAACACAGTTGTCTTTGTTCCCTGAAGTAAACAGATTGAGTTGGTTAAGCCAGCAAGTTTTGTGATTCATTTTGTGCCACTGAAATGTGCTGCCAGTGGTGATTATTTTTCTAAAAGAAATCTCTGGAGTGGCTCTCATAACTCAATAAGTGAGAAACCATCTCACTTCTGAGAAGACATATGTGTCCTGTGTCCATCCCCTCACAGAGCTGCGTGAACAGATGAGTTAAGAGCATGCACTTTAACATGGTGAATCATTTTAGTCACATCCTGCAAAACATTAAGTTCAGGTCACATTTTTCAGCTAGCCAGCTTTTCTCTATGGATGACACGGTACTTAGACTCACGTTCAGAAGCGACCTCTTTTAACTCGAGTAGTGAATCCAGAGTCATCATTCATGGTAGCTCCTCCATCCATGAATACACTGATACAAAATGACTAATTCAGTTTTTCTGATCATAATTATTTAAAGACTTGAATCATTCTACAGCTTAGGTTTTGATTGGCAACAAAAGTGCAAATAACATATTCTCATGCACATTTTCCTGAAAAATATATTGCACAAAAACAAGCATTGTTGTCTTGTTGTCAACACTGGTAAACTCGTCAGCTTGGATTGCAGACCACGGTGACTCATTAATCCTCTCTAACAATGGTACCTCCAATATCCTCTGCTATTTCATCAGCTCATCTTGTTATTATGCTAGCAGAAGAGGATTGTATGCCAACCTCTGAACTGCAACCACTCCTAAAAGTTCATGACAAAGTGTCCTTAGCAGCAGCAGAATCAACTCTTTACCAATAGTAATGGTCTTCCTAGCTTTAGCATAATACTTTTCAGTGCAGATACATTTGATGAGTAGTAGTCTTCAATAATTGCTTCTGTTCTTCATGTTCATGTTTTCTCTTTTGAAAACTCCAAAGCCTTGTCTTTTAATGCAGGGTGTTTGGTCTCCATGTGGTAAAGCAGTTTTGAAGGTTTTATGGCTTTGCTGGATAGATAGTCACCACATATTATACAAAGTGGGCTTGTAGATTGTAAACCACCTGTTGCAATAAACCATAATTTAAGTTGGACACTTGGTATTTTCTTTTAAGTGCAGTTTTCTTTTTGTTGGCAGTCTTAGTGTTTTCTGCTGTCTCAACCATTGGATCTTTCTTCTTTTCAAAGAAGCTCTCCGGTGACCTTTGTTTTTTACTAATTTTGGCTAGGGTTTGCTTGTGGGCTTACCAAAAACTGTGACTGAGATGAGTGTGCAATGTGGGAAAGAGGCATGGGCAGAAGTGGTAAATAATGGACAGGCACATGCAGACTAAATTAAATGTCAAATTCTGACTTAAAGCCTGCCATCGAATGCAGCTGTACATCAACTCTCTTGCCACTATCAAGCCTGCCGCCATATGCAGCTTAATTGTCACTTGCCACTCACTGATAGAGTTTTGATATGAGTATGCAAGCAATTGATTTATTATGGTCTCTGTGCAGTCAAACCTCTTCGGTACTGTTAATTTATATTTTCAGCTATTCCCCAGCATTAACATCACTGCCTCAGCTCCACCTCAGATAATCAGACATAAGGAACATACAACATAGATCCCTCACATACGCATTTCACAATAGGGTTCATGCTCTTATGAGAATCTAATGCAGTGATCCCCAACCTTTTTGGCAACAGGGCCAGTGCTCCTATTAAGATATAATGCTGATGATCTGAGATGGAGCTAAGGTGGTGATACTAGCACTGGGGAGTGGCTGCAAATACAGATGAAACTTTTGCTTGCTAGCCCAATGCTCACCTCCTGCTGTGAGCCTGGCTTCTAACAGGTCATAGACTGATACTGGTCCATTGCCCAGGGGTTGGGGACTCATGCTTTATTGGGTCCTAAATTTGACTTACTAAATAATGACTGGCAATGTTTTTTTAAAAACAAAATAGGTGGTCTAAATTTGAGAGCTACTATAGTTAAAAAGCTAAAATGTTAACCAATTAAGGCAGAAAGATATGTCTGTTAGTAATAATCATCTGGATTTAAAATAATTGATTAGAAGCCTTTTTCTAGCCACAATTAAATAGTAGGGCCTACTTCCCAAATAGCTTGGCTGTAATCCTCAGAACTTCTCATTCTTGTATTGCTGTGTGGTTAGGGAATGCTGCTTTGCTTCCAAAGACAGATGAATATTTTATAATTTTTTTGGTGGAAGGAGGAGGGGGAAGATAGGTGAAAGGAAAAGAATTACGGAGGAATTTCAAAGGGGGAAAAAAGTAATTCTATGATCAGATCTAGTTGAGAGTTTGGGGATTCCTGAAGCTTTGTTCACTAAGAATCTTGTTCTATTTTACTTAAACAGAATAATAGGCCAAGAAGAACTTACAACTATATAACAACATGTGATGTTCTAAAAACTAGTTCCTTTTATTTTTGTTTAAGTATTTATAAACTGATCATTTAGTACCAAAGTATAAAATGTTATCTTCCTAAGTATTCTCTTATGAGTTTTCAAATTTTCACATTAAAGGGGGAAAAAGCTAACATTACTATAATATCTGGCAAAATGTCTTGAGCCACTTTATCACTCCATTTAGGTAGTTCCTTTGCTTTTTCTAATGCAACTGACTCATAGGGTACCGTGTGATTCAATTAACTTTTTCACTTGAAGTATCTTTAGCCTAAATAGTATAAATGTTTTAAAATGTGAAATAATAAAGTAGTATGAAGGGGAAAATTTATAAGCTTTATGTAATAAAATATAAGCCAACAAATACTATATATAAAATTAATGAAAGTATCTCCAGCCAACCCAGTTATCAATACATTTTATAACATAGTGTGCAATACCATACCATGATTTGAATACTGTCCTGGTCTTATATACAGTCCCACTGTTAAGTAAGATTTAAATACCAAATACCACCAATATAGCATTTATCATATCACATTTCAATTGACATTTTTCAATCCTTGACTAGACTCTGAGTTCGTTCATACAGCTGTCATTTCCTAGGTATTAGGTTGGAAGATTTCTGTTAAATAACTCAGTCGGTGAGGAAGGATGTATCCAAATAAACTAGTATTGACAGAAATCAAAAGAAGGCAAGTAAATATGTATAAATACAAAACATCCTACCATTTCCATTGGAATAGAAATGGGGAAACACAGAAATACCTATATTTTGTTACAAAGACCTGAAGCTAACACTCAGAACTTAAAGCTAAATTTATTCTTTCTAAGAACTTAGGAATAAACTAACTCAGACCTTGTAGCATTATAAAATAACTTGAAAATCAAACTACCCAACAAAAATACTAAGAGAACTGGACTTAAAATATAAAACAATATTAAATACAAAACAAAAAACTTCTACATGGGGGAAATGCCATTCAAGTAAAAACTAAATACAAACTGAACAAAATATTCAACATGTGCCAATGTGCCTGAAATATAAAGAACCCTAGAAATTGAGAAGAAAAAGATTTAGGAACTCAGAAATAAAAATGGACAAGGACTTTAATATACAACATATAGAAAACAATTCAAGAAACCCTTAAGCAGATCCTCAACATCACTCATAATAAAATCAATGCAAATTAAGATATTCCAATATACCATTTCTCTCATCTATCAGTCTTCCAAAATACAGAAATGCTGACTATCCAACTCTGTTGACCAGGCTATGAGGAAAAAGTTACTCTCATATGCTGGGGTGGGAGTGCTGAATAGTAATATCCTTAGGGAGAGCAATTTAGCAAAATCTATCAAAATTACAAATGCGTTTATCTGTGACTCAGTGACCCCACTTCAAACAATTTATCTGATGAATTACCTACAAATGTATAAATCAATGGATCTACAAAGTTAATCACTAAAGCATTCATTTTATAGTAGCAAAAAAAAAGAATAATGCCTTAAAAATTCGTTAAAGAAAATATGATATATTCACACAATGAAATACAAGGTAGCTGTTAAAAAAAACTGAGGAAATTCTCTATTTACGGACATGGAAAGATTCCCAGAATTTATTAAATAAGAAAAAGAGACACCAGACACTCTATATGATGTTACCTTTGTAAAAGAGAGGAAGAGAAATAATAAGTTTTTATTTGCTTTTATCTGCTTTGAGAAACACTTGAAGAAACACAAGATCCTGATAAAGTGATTAGATGAACTGCAGAGGCAGGGGGATAGTGTCAACATGGGCAAAAGTGAAAGTAAAGCTTTTCAATTATTATACCTTTCAATATAATTTTTCTTATTATGATGGTATTGGTTAAACAAAATCTAGTAAGTGTTTAGGTGTTGAATTTAACTGCATTGTGTTTTCACCGCCCACAGTTAGATTTCTTCTGTCACCACATATTTGACCCCCTTTACCCCGTCTACCTCCCTCCTTTCCCCTCCCACCCCCTCTGATAACCACTAGTGTATTATCCATGTCCATGAGTCTCTGTTTGTCCTGTTGTATTTAGGTTTCATATCCCACATATAAGTGATATCATGTGATTTTCAACTTTTTCTGTCTGGCTTATTTTGCTTAGCATGATTATCTCAAAGTCCATCACATTGTTGCAAATGATAGTATTTCATTTCTTCTTATGGTTGAGTCATATGTACTATGGCTTCTTTATCCAATCATCTGTCATAGAATACTTCAGTTGTTTCCAACTGAATATAATGCTGTGAATAATGCTGCTATGAACATTGGTACGCAAATATCTTTTCAGACATGGGTTTTTCGAGTTTTGGGGGTAAATGTGCAGTAAATGGATTGCTGAATCATATGATAAGACAATTCTTAATTTTTTGAGGAATGTCCATACTGTTTTCCAGAGTTGGCTGTACCAATTTTCAGTCCTTACCAGCAGTGTATGAATGTCCTTTTTCAGCATCCTCTCCACCACTTGTTATTACTTGTCCTAATAATAACAGCTATTTTAACAATGTGAGATAGTATCTCACCATGATTTCAATTTGTATTTCCCTTAGAGGTAACAATATTGAAATCTTTTCATATGTTTGTTGGCCATTCGTATGTCTTCTTGGGAGAAGAGTCTCTTCAGGTCCTCTGCCGTACATTTTTGAATGTTGACTTTGTATTTGCTCACTGTTTCTAGTAGTGTTCTGGTGAAGTCTTTAGGGTTTCTGTGTAGAGAATAGTGTCACCCACAAATAAGGACTGTTTGACTTCTTCATTTCCTATTTGTATGCCTTTTTTATCTTTCTCTTGCCTGATTGCACTCGCTTTTGAATATTGAATATTATATTGAATAAGAGCGACAATAGTGGACAGCCTCTGCTGTTCCTCTGATCTTAGAGGAAAGGTTTTTAGTTTTTCACCATTGAGTATAACATTGGCTGAGGTTTTGTCATACATGGCCTTTTATTATGTTAAGATACTTTCCTTCTATACTGATTTTTGTCAAGTATTTTTATCATAAATGGATGCTGTATCTTATTGAAGGCTTTTCCTGCATATTTGATGTGATCATACAATTCTTATTTTTTAAATTTGTTTATGTGGTGTATCACATAATCAATATGTGTATGTTGAACCACCACTGTGTCTCTGGAATGAAGCTCACTTGATCGTGGTGTATAATCTTTTTAATATGTTGCTGTATTTGTTCACTGGTATCTTTTTTAGGATTTTTTGCATCTGTATTCATGAGAGATATTGGTCTGTAGTTTTCTTTTTTTGTGTTGTTTTCTTTACTAGGTTTTGGTATCAGGGTAATATTAGCCTCATAAAATGTGTTGGGAAGTATTACCTCCTCTTGATTTTTAAAGAGTTTGAGAATAGGTATTTCTTTGAATGTTTGGTATAATTCACTGTCAAAGGCATCTGTTTGTGGACTTTTACTTTTTGGTAGGTTTTTTGATGATTGTTTCAATTTCCATACAGCCCATTGGCCTACTTAGATTTTCCAGTTCTTGATTCAGTCTAGGAAGGTTGATTTTTTAAATACTGGTACATTTCTACTTGGTTATTAAATTTGGTGTTACATACTTTTTTTCATAGTGTTTTTTGTATGATCCTCTGTATTTCTGTGATGTCAGTGATAATTTCCCTCTTTTATCCTTGATTTTGTTTATTTGTTCCTCTCTCTTTTTTCTTTAGTGAATCTAGCTAGGGTTGTCAATTTTATTAACTTTCTCAAAGAACCAGCTCTTTGTTGCATTTATTTTTTTATTGTTTATCTTGTTTTCAATTTCATTTATTTCTGCTCTAATTTTGAAAATATCTTTCCATCTCTGACTTTAAGCTTTATTCGTTCTTCCTTCTCTAGTTGTTTAAGATGAAGCATTAGGTTATTTATTTGGGCTCATTCTTGTTTTTGGAGATAGGCCTGTAATGATATAACTTTCCTCTTATGACCGCTTTTGCTTTGTCCCAAAAGTTTTGATATGTTGTACTATTATTATTATTATTATTTGTTCTGTGTATCTCTTGATTTGTTTATTTCTTCTCTGACCCAGTTATTCTTCAGTATCATGTTGTTTAATCTACATGTATTTTGGTTCTTCATGCTTTCTTTTTACAGTTGATCTCTAGTTTCCAAAGCATTACGATTAGAGAATATGATTGGTATGCTTTCAACCCTCTTATATTTTTTGAGGCTGTTTCTGTGGTCCAGTATATGGTCAATCCTTGAGAATGTTCCATGTACTAGAGAAGAATGTATAAGCAGTTGTTTTGGGATTCAAGGTCTATAAATGTCAATTATGTCCAGTTGGTCTAATGTGTCATTTAGGGATTTATTTCCTTATTGATTTTCTGTTTGGATGATCTTTCCATATTTGACAGTGGGGTATTTAGGTCCCCTACTATGATTGCTTTTTGGTCTGTTTCTCCTTTTAGTTCTGTGAGTAATTGCTTTGCATATTTTGGGCTCCCTGATGGGAGCATAGATGTTAATGTGTTATGCCTTAGTGCATGTTCCCTTTATCGTATGAAGTGTTGCTCAGTATCTTTCTTTACTTTTTTTATTTTGAAGTCTATTTCACCTGATATTAGTACCACACTCCCTTTTCTCTGAATGTTTGACATAACTTTCCATCCTTACACTTTGAGTCTGTATTTGTCTCTAGAGCTGAGATGTGTCTCCTGGAGGCAGCATATGGTTGGGTTTTGTTTTTTGATCCAATTCAGCTCTGTGCCTTTTATTGTTGAGTTCAGTCCATTCACATTTAGGTGATTATTGAAATATTAGGTCTTATTATTGCCATTTTATCTTTTTCTTTCTGGTAGCTTGGTGTTTCCTTTGTTCCTTGTCCTTGTGTTTCTGTTTTCTTTATATTGGTTGGCTTTTGTAGGTTTTCTTTCTGGTTCTTCTTGTTTTATCTTATATACTTAGTTCTGAATCTTTGGTGTGTGGTTACCATTATGAATATGTAATGGATAGTTATATACAGTCGTCCATTTTCTTCTGCACATGTCTTATCTCCATTTCCCTTGGCGTATTTGGATCTTTGAATCCTCTCCTTTTCAGTCATTGTGTTGTCTCAATTGTCCCTATATATGCTGAGCATTCATTACTATCTTGCTATAGCAAATGTCTTCTTATTTTTAAGCTTATAATGCCTGTTTTTATTAAGGGTTGCATTCCTGTGCTTCTATCAGCCTGCTAGTCACCTTACTCCTTATTATGTATTCTTTTTGTCATTTTGTTTTAGGTGAGCTGAGCCCTTTCAGTATTCCTGTAGTGTGCTCTCATAGTGGATAATTCTCTCAATTTGAGGATGTCTGGAAAGCCCTTTCTTTCTCCTTCATATGTAAAGGAGAGCTTAGCTGGATACATTATTCTTGGCAGGTAATTCCTTTCACTTAATAGTTTGAAAATCTGATTCCTCTCATTTGTGGCTTGTACAGTTTGTGCTGAGAAGTACAATGACAATCTAATGAGTTTTCCTTTATAGTTACCTTTCTTTTCCCTGGCTGCCCTGAGAATTCTGTCTTTGTCATTATTTTTGATTTGTAATTTTATTACAATGTGTCTTGGACAAGGCTTTTTTGGGTTGAGATAACTGGGTGTTCTGTTGATTTCTTGAATTCCAAACTGCAGCTCATTTTTTAGATTTGGGAAATACTCATCAACTATTTGTCTGAAAATGCTTTCTAGTCCCTGCTCCTTTCCCTCATATTCAATAATATCTATTATTCTTATCTTTCCTCTCCTGATGGTGTCAGCTAGATCTTGTATTTCTCTTTCATAATTTTTCATTCTTCAGTTTCTCTCTTCTTCCTTCTGATTTATTTCTAGATTTTTGTCTTCAATATCACTGATTCTTTTCCTCCTTGGTGTTTTTGTTTGTTTTGTCTTTATCTCCAGAAGGTCTATTCTATTCTTTTTCAGGGTTTCATTCTCCCTGCTAAAGAGCTCAATCTATGCATGTAGTTGTTTTATCAATTCCTGCAATTGTTGATATGACTCATTTTGGAACTCACTGAGTTTTTTTCAGAAGTACTATTTTAAATTATCATTTAAGTTGCATATTTCTGTGTCTGTAAGTGTATTTTCTGGAGATTCTTCTCTTTCTTTCTGAGTTGCTTTGTCACTTGGTTTTCATGGTGTTTAATGGACTATTTTTTCCACCTGGGCATTAATGAAAGTGTATTCTGCTATTTTTTCCAGAAAGATATTATGTAAAGGTCTCTCTTTAGCCTGCTCAAAAGAAGGTGCTTTTCTTTTGGTTTTCTACACCTCTTGGATCCCTGCTTCTTAAAGACTTAATAAAGCCTTCTTTTTTCCCTTGTAGATGTTTAATCACTCTCGCTACCCTCAGTCTCAGTCCCTGTCAGTGTTAGCAACAGTTTGGTAGCTTTTGTTCAGATTCCCCTGGAGTTCTGTGGTGTTTTGTCTCAGAGAATATGAGGGGAGAGGCTTTCTGGGTTGGGGGATGGAGGCTATGTCTCCGCCTCAGTTTTGCAACCATAGCTGGTAAAAATTAACATTTTTTTTTCCAGCCATCCCACTTCTCTGCCTTCTGCCCAGATGACTGTGCCCTACCACTGGCCATGGGGATCTCACAGCAGGGCTATTCAGAAAAGTCACCATTCTTTCTGTCCTCCCTCCCTACAGGTGGCTCAGGCAGCTGCAAGAGGCAGCTTCTTTTTTTTTCCCAGTCTACCACCTAACACTCGAGATTCAGACCTGTGGGTAGCTCTTATGAGCAGATCCCATGCTCAGACATGCTGGTGTGCAGTTTGGGTTTTTGTTGTTGTTGTTGAGTTTTAGAATTTCACCTTATTGTTGTTTCAAGGGGAGAGACCTGGAGATGTCTCTCACCTCTCCATGTTTCCAAAGATCGAGACTAATGTGTGCCAGGTTGTTTTCAGTAATATAAAAAAATGCTTTCTTGTGTTCTAAGTATTCTCAATTCCTGTATTTACTTCATTGCAGATGGGTAAAGGTTTCTAGACCAGTCAGTTGACCACACTTTGAGTAGCTATGCTCTTAGAAATTATCCATTTGTGAAACTTCTCAAATCCATTAACACAGATAATTTTTCATGATATTCTCATATTATCTTTAAACATTACTATTGTATACGTGTAGTTGCTTTGTTTGTTCAATCCTAGATTCAGGAAATGTGGAATAGTTGAAAGAAATTTAGAGTTAGAAGAACCAGCTTACTCCACAGTCTTGGTGTTTATGAGCTTGGTAATTTGGGTCAAGTCACTTCTCAGAGATATTTTTTTATATATAGATTGGGTCATGGCTTTTCAAAAACTTTTTATTCCCTCTAGCTTCCCATTTAAACATTTTTTCAGAGACTAACACTAAATTCAGATCAAAGTAGAATGGCTCTGCTTGAAGGAGGGAGGGGTACTGTTCCCCTGTCCTGTTTCCAACCTCAGGAAGCCCCTGAGGCACTTCCCAAAGCCCCTAAGGCTAGCACAGTTTGCCACTACTAGTTCACCTTGTAAGGGTTTGAAGTGAACCTCCTTGAACTGGCATCAAATCAAACAGCCCATAAAGAATCAGCCAAAATGACAACATTAAATATGGTTTCCCTGAGGACTAAAAGAGCCTTCCAGGTTTCCTAGCAACAAAATCAAGGTCCACAGTAGGAAAAAAAAAAGTTCTTTGAAATGTGAGAAAAAATATTTAATTGAATTTACCCCTTATTCCTATTGTAATGCAACAATAGAAATGATCATAATAGTGACAATGTTCTAGTTTCTCCATCTTAAATCTTCCACTATATTTGAGCCACACATGGCGATCACACCAAATGACAAAAGTAGTAGAATTTCCATTTTATTGAAAATGAAAAGTGCTAGTAACATTTTCTTTTTTTTTTTTTTGATCAAATTTCACTTGAGAAAGGAAAGGGATAAGAGGAGATGAATAATAACATGAGCATTTTCCCCTTTCATACTGTGGTGCATAAAGGGAGATATTCAAACAAAAGTTTTGAGATACATTAGTATCTTCATCTTCTTTTTATGAGCATCATCTCCCCATTTTATAGATTAGAAAAATTCATATAGAGGCTAAGTGACTCCTCTAAGCTCACATGCCTATTAAATGGCAGAGCCAGGAAAAAAGTTTTGTTTTGTTTTTTTTTTCTAAAAAAGCCTGAGCTATCATTTTATTACAGTATTATTATTATAAGGCTTTTGTTCATATCTCATTTCTTTGTTTTTCCCTACTTTTTATTTGGAAAAATTTTAAAATTTTAAAATTTCAAAATTTTAAGAAATGTTGAAAAAAATTAATATGAATACAATGTAGTCCTCACATAGATTCACAAATTAACATTGCTCCCATTTGTTCTTTTTTGAATAGGTATATGGATATATGTATGTATGTGTGTGTGCCACACAACATATAAAACAGATAAATATCCATTTTTATGCTGTCCTATTTGGTTACATAAGAATTAACAATTCACAAATAAAGACTTACTTGTTTTATATTTTATACATATCTTATTTTAAATATATATTTTTATAACCAAAACACCAACAACTACTCATGAGAGTTAAATAAAATTATTATCTAATGCAGCCTATATTTAAATTTTCTAGTGTCTTAATACCATCTGTCATCGATTTTTAAAATCTTGAATCCAATCAAGATTTACACAGTACGTTTGCTTTTGATATTGCTTCTCTTTTTTTTTGTCGGTTTAATCATTTTTTTCTGGAGTAATCGTCTCTTCCCCTTATTTTATTTTTCGTGACATTGACTTGTTTTGAGTCCAGATGAGTATACTCTTGACCGTTTCAACACTGTCAATTATATTGTTTCTTCATAATTTGGTACAGGCTATACATATTCATAAGAAAACTACATAGACAATACTGTATACTTATTGTATCACGTGCGGGTAACAAATAAAGTCAGGTGGTTTCTCTACTGGTGAGGGTAATTGATCACCTAGTTGTTATGGTAGTTACCAGATCTCTTCATTATATAAAGGTACATTTTCCATTTGTAATTTTTAAGTAATCTTCATTCATTTTCACAACAAACTTTCAGCCAATGGTTTTAACACTTGTTAATCCTGAGTTTCCTGGAATAATCGATAATTGATATTTGCAAAATGGTGATTCTTTTAAGTTCCATCTATACCTTCTACATTTATTAGTTGGCATTCTGTTAAAATAAAAAGACTTCTCTTTCTCTGTGTGTCTCTCTTTCTGTCTCTCTGTGGTTTTCTCTGATGTCTCTCTCTCTCTCTCTCATTCATTGTTGATTCAGTAATCACCTTGCACTGCCTCTTTAAATTATGTTCGTTGCCTTTCATCAACATTCCTTTATTAAAGGCCTTCTGTGGAAAATGATTATGGCACAGTAATTTAGGATTATTTGCCACGGTGTTTTTAAAAGCTTAATAAGGAGGGACAGAGCCAATTAACTTCACCTAAGCTTTTAGTAATGAAGTTTTTAATTATTAATGAGGAAAAATGATTAACAATATTGTTAAGTAACTAATGAAAATAGAGAAGTGTTGATAAAAGAAAAAAAGGAATAGGAACTTTTTTTAAGGGTAGTGCTGATATCCTCAAACTTTCATTTGATTTCAGGCTAAAGTAAAGTGTTTGAGATCTTTTTTCTGTGGAAGCCTCTGGGCTCCTGAGAGGAAATGTTCTAGTTTTAGCGTTAGGAATATAATCAGTGCAAAGAAGTCCACATGTGAAAGTTGTAAGACTGGAATGCAATGTTTCCTTAATTACTGTTTTTCAAATAAATCAATTAGGACAAAAAAACTAAATTTAGGTTAGGATGCTTGAAATAAAACCAAATACAGTATGATAGGATAGAATTGTTTCTCCAGAGAAGTTGGAAGAGAAACCACTGGATGATTTTTTATTAAAGTTCACAGAATTGAAATTTCCTCTTATAAAGTTTCTTACATCATGGCAAATCTTGACTTCCCCTTAGTGTGTTATAAAAGAAAGCAAGCCATGAAGTTGAAGATTTCTTATGATCATGAATCATTCAGGAGACATTTCAGGAGGGCCTACTGTGTCCTTGGCATGGATTTACAAGTTTAGTAATCCAAAAAGAAAAAAGACCCAGCTTCTGCCTAGTGGCACTTTTGGAATTTTTTAACTAGAAGTTTAAGGATGACAATTTAGAAGCAAAGAAATTTCTCACAAAACTGTGTTTACATTTCAGGCAAAGTTTTTTGTTTTGTTTTCTTGTTGTTTTTTTTTTTTTACACTTAGATATATGTTACTGTTCAAAGGTTTTGAAGATATCTTTATCATTCTTTGCATAAGACTGATAAAATATCAGTTTTTATATTCATATTAAAAAGAGAGTTAGGGGGAAAGTTATTGATGGAACTTATGAAAAAGCTAAAACTTTTATTCTTACATCAGCTGATACCACCACTTGAGGACCTTGATCCAAATAAGGGTGTCAGATGCATATGCAAATAATTATAATATAGTATTGGTGGGATAGGTGAATGAATGAGACCATGAGGCTAAAATCATTCATTTAAGTTTAGAGCCTAAAGGTACAAGCATGAGATTTTTTCCCGAGATATTTGAAAATAGTTTGACTCAGAATTTGGTCCTCTATCTTCTCTCTATTCCTTTGTCTCTATCTTCAAATTGAATGTTCTTAGTGAAACTTCATACCTTTCAAACCAGGTTTTTCTGCTGTGAGGGTTTTTAGGGAGGGATTAGGTCAAAGGGGTCTTTTGTGGGGGCTATAGGATACAAAAATCTCTGGGGAAAAATAGTCAAAAAAAACAGTGAGAATATAGGCTTAGCAGAAAAGAATATTGATTTCAGGCAGGGTAGAAAAGATTACAAGTCTCCTGCTGGCAACGTCATGAATGTCCTAGAGGCTGGGGCTCAGCTGCAAAGATAGCATGACTAATGGCCAGGTTGTTGAAAAAAAAGTTGTAAAACAAATAATATTATTCAGACACTTGTTTATTCTTCTTTCAGTAAGGTATGTCATAGTTCAAATATACCAACTAAAAGCCATTAATATTCACCCAACTTCTGCCTAACTAGATTTTGAACTTCTTAAAGGCAAGGATCAAATCATATTATCTATACTTCACTGATGCTTAGTGTTCTACCCAATACATAGTAGAATAAATGTTGGATGACTAAATGAAAAGAGTCTTGATAACTTCTTAACTAAGAACTCAAGCACATTAGAGTGATGGTCAGTAATAATATAAATATAATTATATATATGTGCATATACATGTGTGTAATACATACATATATACATACATGCATATGTGTGTGTATATTACATATATATATATTGCAGACATTTTGTTATGCCATATATATCATTGTGTGGGTTCATGACCTGAACTGTGATATGATGAAGTCTAATAGAATAAGGAACTTTTTTAAAAGGATGTAAAAACAAACATAATTTGATGATTTGACCCTTTAATTTGGGCTCTTTGTATTAAAAGTGATTAAAACACCAACAATTAACCTTTCAAACAAGATGATTGAAATAAGTAAAACTTTTTAGTTTTCTATACTGAAGATATGCTCTTTCTCTAATAAGGAATCCTTGACAACAGTAGGCATCAGCTTAATAAATCATAGCTTAGAATTATCATTCACACATTTTAAAATTATTTGTTGATAGTCCTTGGATTTATTCAGCTGCTGGACTAATACCTTGAACATCTGATTTCAAACTCAGGCTACAAATCCCAGAGAAAAATACAGTCTAAATATAAATAATATGTAAATAAAGCATTGGTGGTTCCAATGCTAAGTTTCAGCACAATTTGTAGAAAGACAGAAGCTGTTTGTTTCTTGTTTGTTTAACAGAGCTGTCTTATAACAATTTATAGGAGGTTTAAAATCTAGCTATTTTGTAATTGCTAAAATCCATGCCATGCTGACACAAGGCTTTTCCAGATTGCTGGTTTATTATTCTACAATAAACTGTACCTATATATTTAGTTCCTCTGTGTGAATTTATTTTTTATGGCATACCTTAAGTCATTTGTTTAAAGTAGATTTCATCTATATATGCATATCTTGTTTATCTCAGATTGAAGATATTCACTGTTTTTAGAAAGACAGGTATAATTGGAATTAAGGGTAATTTTTTACACTTAATAATATTGACTATTTCCTTCATAACCTTATAGGATTTCAAACTGCTCTCATTATAATTTAAAATGTCTCTTTTAAAACCCTATTTAAACCTAGTGATTCATTTTATTTTAAATTCATCATATCTTTATCTAAAACATTATGTTATGCCAGGAGAGAATGTGAAAGTCATTTAATAAATTGCCACAGCTGACACATTCTTTAAATGATCTACATATTCAGGTCTTACTGGATAGAGGTTTCTACTTTCTATTTAACTCTCATGCACTTTTTTTTTTGCCCAAACTTCAACACATTTAAGCTTTCTATCATAGATAATAAAATGACATTCTCTTACAACTCCAATCAGTTTAATGAATCATTTAAATACATTTTATGGTTATCTCTGAAGCACATATGTAGGAAAAGGAGAGAGTGGCAAGATGTTATTGTTCAATGTCAGGTTTAAAAAGTAATTCTAAAATAGGATGGAGTTTCCTCTAAAAATCAAACAAAATTACCATATGATCCAGCAATTCCACTTCTGGGTTTATACCCAAAAGAAGGAAAAGCAAGGACTGGAATGCATATTTGTACTCATGTTCCTAGCAGCGTTATTCACAATAGTCAAAGGGTAGAAATAACCCAAGTGACTATTAACAGATAAATAGATAAACAAAATGTAATATGCATTCTATACACACAATGAAATATTCTTCATCTTTAATAAGGAAGGAAATTCTGATACATGATACAACTTGGATAAAGCGTGAAAAAATGTTTACTGAACCATTTTTGACTGTGTAGTCAAAAAAGGACAAATGTTGTGTCATTCCATTCAAATTTATACAGACAGAATAGAATGGTGGTTGCCAGAGACATAGGGAAACAAAGAATGGGGAGTTATTATTTAAAAGGCATGGAGTTTCAGTTTTGATTCCACTCAAATGTATACTTAAAATGGTTAAAATTGTAAATTTTGTTATGTATATTTCACCACAATTTAAAAAATAAGTAATTTAAAAAGTAATTTTAATCTCAAACACTATTTCAAAAAGATATATACCCCTATGTTCACTGCAGTGCTATTTACAATAATAAGATTTAGAAGTGACCTAGGTGTTCATCAATAAATGATCAGATAAAGTAGTGTTACATAAATACAATGGAATAATGCTAGGCCATAACAAAGAATGAAAATCTTACCATTTTCAACAATATGGATGGACCTAGAGAGTATTATGCTAAGTGAAATACATCAGAACAGCAAAAGATAAATACCATATGATCTCACTTGCATGTGGAATCTAAAGACACAAAATAAACAAAACTGAAACAGTCTCATAGATACAGAGAACATACTGAGGACTGCCAGATGGGAGGGGTTGGGGGAGCTGGGTGAAAAAGTTGAAGGGATTAAGAAGTACAAATTGGTAGGTACAAAATAGTTATGGGATGTAAAGTACAGCATAGGGAATATAATCACATATTTAATAACTATGTTATAGTGTCAGATGGGCACAATAAAATAAAAAAAATAAAATAAAATAAATAAAATAAAATAAAATAAAATAATAGTAATTCCAATATTTTAGTAGGGTCTGGTGAAAATAAATTCTGAATTTTACTACTTTAGCAATTCAAAACTCTAGAGATTATTTTCACTTTTATGGGATTTTGTGATGCAACCAGAAATGAGATGGTTAATTATAGTAGAAAGAGCCTTGGAGAACCATTATTTTCAAAGAGGTCTCAAGCGGCTTGGTAGGCAAGCATTGCTGAATCTAAAGCCCATGATATTCCTGCAAGGTTTGGAACATGGCAGGTATCTTCAAGTCTAGTTGAAGAGAGATTCAAGAATTA
Organism: Eonycteris spelaea; assembly: GCA_003508835.1. Taxonomy (NCBI): domain Eukaryota; kingdom Metazoa; phylum Chordata; class Mammalia; order Chiroptera; family Pteropodidae; genus Eonycteris; species Eonycteris spelaea. The sequence continues at coordinate 756,052 of PUFA01000286.1, read as the reverse complement.
GAAGCAGGTTCTACTTGAAGAGCCAGGCACTTGCCCTGGGGGTTCTGTCAGCCTGGGTAAGAGAGAAGGGGACTGATCCCATCTCTAGAGACGGTAAGATGCCCTGGGCAGGTGAATCTTGATGTAAGAATCCAATCCAAGATTAGGGTATTATGGGGAGAGCAGGCAGCTTAGGGAAAGGTTGGTCTCAGAAACAAGAATACTGTTAATGATATTTGGGTGCAAAATTAATAGAATGTAGTAACTTATGCTGTGACCCTTAGAATTGAGCGTGGCTTCTTTAACCTCTCCCGACTTAGGCAAGACTGGCATGGGGCTGCATCTGCATATGGAGTCTAATTAATTATTCTAGGGGAGAGAGTTTTCAGGTTGTGAGTTCAGAGTGGGTAGAAAACTCAGGTTAGGTCCTAAGAGTTTATGAAGTAAACATTTTCCACCCATACTCTGGTAAAGTCATTGCTAGCATTTATAGAGACACCCATATCAGTTCTTCAGCCTTGGTGTGTTGATTCCTTGCACTGTTGAGCAGCTCTGGAACTCTTCCCACGCCCCTATCAGCTGCCCATCACCATTCCCACATCTCACTGGCCTTTCATTCTCTTCCCTTGATGTTTTGTCTTCATATCCTGATCTAGTCCTCCTACTTCTTTCCAATCTGTTCAAAGCCTGTACATGGGCAGAACTTTTTGAAAGGGCTGGGGTTTTAGGGCTGCATTAGCCATACTCCATAGAAAACACTCAATAAGCATTTGTTGAATTATGTTGAAAAATTTCTCACCAAATAAAACTATTTTTAGTCATTAAATTTCACAAGTTCTTGGTTTATCCTGGTAAAGAAAGCAGGAAGCAGGGAGGAGGAAGGGACATGAGACCTGGGCTCTTTCTTGCCCTATGCTCATGCCAGGTTTCTGCACAGTCCCCTCATGCCTTTCCCCACAAGGCTCTGCCAGCCTCTCCCTTTGATCCCCAAGGGCTTGGAGGCCTGCGGTGCCCCATGTGATATCTGAGGACCCTGGGCCACTGGGTTGCTCTGAGGGCCCCTTGCCTACAGCACTGGCCCAGGACCGCACCCCTGGGGCTACAGAGGGGAGGACTATGGCCCATTCCTCAGCTCCAGACTTGAGGCCCTGCTTGGCAAACCTGAGGAATGGCTGCCTAAGGTGACCTGAAACTCCCCCTCGGCAAGGGCTGGGCAGTGGAGGTTCATGTGTGATTGTCCTCAAGGATCCCACCCATTCACTTGACCCCTCCCCAGCCCTTTCTCAACAGGGGCTTTCCTGCCTGCTGACTGCTGTGACTGTGACCCACCAGTGCCCAGGGCCCTAGGGAGCTGCCAAGGAGGGCCTAGCTCAGAAAGGCTCTTGGGGCCTAGCCTTGACCTTTCCCAAAGCCAGAGCCCCTTCTTTCACCTCCACCCCTTCCTCCTCCTCCTCATTCTCATTCCTCCCTCTCCTACTGCTGCACTTCCTGTGTCTCTTCCTTGTGAGTCATCAGGAAGCTGAGAAGCCATCTCAATTAGCCAGTCTAGGTCCCTCCCCAGGCCTCCTGTGTCACCTAACAGTTAACCAGGATCTGTCAACATCCCAAGAAATACTTCACAAACAGAATGAAGGCAATGAAGCCACAGCCCAAGTTTATTGAAAGTGAAAGTGCTCTCTCAGACAGGAGAGTGGGCAAACCGGTGAGAGAGCTACTCTGTTTTTATTGCGGGTGGGGACTTTACCCACTGACTTCATGGTTCTGGGTGGTCTCTTCAGAGAAAGAGGTGGCTCTTCTTGGAACTCAGAGGCACTCTTTTCTCCACATCTTTGTCCTTATGGAACTGTCATGGCCTTAGGTGAATGGTGGTGCACCATTAACTGCCTCAATGATCTACTGACAGACACAGTGATGCGCAGAGGTCAGGGTGAGGGTGAGGTCTTGGTCTGCACATGTATTCCTGTGGGGCAGAGCGCCTGTGTCTCTGAGCCAGGCTTTCATGTATTCTGAGAGCCTCTGAAGGCCTCTTGTGCTCATAGCAACACATCGAGGTTAATTGCCACCTGACAGTTAATGAGGATCTTGTCAACATCACAAGAAATAATTCATGAACAGACAATGAAGGCAATGAAGAGACAAACTTTGCTAAACAGTTAAGGAGACTAGTCCCAAGATGAACAGGAGCAGGAAGGAGACAATAGTTCCTGGAAGAAGAAAAGGTAGGTCTCCTTTAAGGGTTTTCCAGATGTCCCCTGCTAATCATGTCCTAGTGTCTGTTACCCTTTTGGCCTTCTGCAGAGCTTGAGTATTCTGACTTCAGCCTTCACTGGAGGTGTTAACATAGAAGCAACAAGAGGTGTTGCTAGGGCGCAGACACCACCTTGTTCAGCCAAACAGATAATCCAATGCTACACTCTTGTTCATCACCTGATTGGCAAGGGAGTCAAGGGAGGTCTGTAATGCCTCAAGACCCTGTCCCGAGTCCTCAGAAATTTCTTCATCGAGAGCTGAGGTATTTTGGATAACGTAGGCATTATAAGCTATACTTTCAATTAAGTCTCCAATAGCAGCATCAGCAGACACAATCCCTAAGGCAGTGGCAGCCACTCCTTGTTTTTTCTGACATTGGTGTATCTCTCTCTAGAGGAATTAAATCTCTATAGATCTGAATGAAATTATTTGGGAGTGTGACCCAGCCTAGAGTACAGCCTCCTCAAACTGCTGCCTGATTTAAAAAATGAGTACCCATGGTCGACCTTTATGGTTGTTATAGTGAACACCACATTTATAGGGGCACAAATGATGGTGACAATGACCAATTTCTACTTCGTTATCATAATGCAGTTTGAATGGAAAAAACCAGTTCCAAGAGTGCCCCAAGATGCCTGGGCCCATATCTTGCTTTATCAAAGCTCTGGTTTCCCCAAGGTGCCATCTATAAAGTTGGCCCACATATACTGATGTCATGATCTACCTTCATACTCTCTTCCTTAAAGGCCTTAGTTCCCAGGGCCACTGAAGCACTGGTAGACAAAGGCTGGTTGTTGTTGCAGAAGTAAATGAAAGGTCCCTGCTGGAAGGCATATTTTTGTCCATTTTCATCCATAATCAGTCCAGAATGTTTATGCAGGGCTTTCAGCCTCCAATAGGTAGGGAATTTTCCTTGGGTGTTTTGTGGGAGCTATATCTTTTGTCCAAACAAGGACTCAGAGTGGCTGGATCCCAGGAACTAGCCAGGCCCTTTTGGAAAGTGGCTGGAAGTATGGAGTACTTGGAACTTACCTCTTGTAAACAGAGGGGGCTAGTTTACAGATGGGCATTCCTGTTTCAGGAGGCCTGAAAAAGCTAATGTGGGGTAAATCAGTAGAAGGATGGGTGCGAACCTAAGGAGAAATGTGGTGTATCCAGCAGTCATTTAAATTTTGGCTTAGAGCAATAGTTTGTGATAAATATTCAGATAATTACTAGTTCCAGAAGCTAAAGTAGTAAGAAGGGTCGTAAAGGGAATCAGGACTTTCATTTCAATTATGTTGATGAAAGAAAGGGACTAATATTGAGAGGACAGATTAAGTGGACAGTGACAAGCATGATTCCACCTGGCTGGAGTAAGCAGTTGGACTGTAGACAGAAAGCCAAGCTTGTAGTAAGCCATAGAAGGCCCATGCGAACAATTAAGCAATAAGGTTGAAACATAATTTATCTTTTAATTAGGATGTCAGATTGTGATCATCTTTATGTAACTTTTCTTTTCTATTGAACATAAGTCTGAGGTCCTCAGGGGTTGGCATGTGTAGGTGCTTGTTCGTCTTCCTCATCAGGATCTTTCCCAGGGAGACTCAGAACAAGTGTACCCAGCTGTTACTCCCTGGAGTTTAACTGCCATGGAGGGCAGAGAGGAGAGCCTGACATGGGCCTTTTCATTTAGGGTTGAACTGGTCAGTGGAAAGAGTCTTAAAAAGGATAGGGTCTCCTGATTTTACCTGAACCTGGATTGGAGTATGATCATCAGAATTTTGTTGCCATAGTCTGTTATGGCCCCATTGTACCTGGCTTACATTGATATGTCCGGTTTAATTCCTGGCCTCTGAGTCCAAAGAGTAGATCAAGAGCCTCATGTCTTTGAGAGGGCTGAACTGTAGGTCCACCCTTGTGGTCATCCATACCCTGAGAAGGGCTAAGGGTAAAATTTGTCCCCAGTCTCAGAGGTCTCTTGGCATGATTTTTCCAGATCCTTTTAAGAGTATGATGATCTCTTTCCACATTTCCTGAGGATTGAGGCCTCTAGGGAGTATGGAGATGGTGTTGGATCCTAAGGCTAAGGAGGCCAGTTGACTGGCTTTGGAGACAAAGGAAGGACCATTGTCTGTAGGATTTTGGTAACCCAGAGCAAGAGATGATTCCTAGTAGAGCTTTAGCTACTTCCTGAGCTTTAGTGGGGAAGTTTCTATTTGTCCCATAAAAAGTGTCAACAAAAACTAGCAGGTATTTTCTCCATTATACAGGGAATTTGGGTAAAATCAATTTGCCAGTCTTGTCGGTAGGTGCCTCGGCTTTGTATGGGTTGGAGAAGAGATGGTGCCCTGAGCCTCCTCCAGGCATATTAGTGTAACATAGGGTACAGGCCTTACTGACCTATTTAATACCTTTTTGTAGTCCTACCCCTGAGAAAACATGATTAATTAATGAGCTTAAGGAATCTCTCCATATATGGGAAAAAATCATGGCATCCCTTTATAATTTTCCATCGATTTCTGAGGTAGAAGTCTTTTGATCTTGGATTCATCATCTTCTGGATTTAAAATACAGCCCTTGTTTGAGTCAATTTATTTTCTTCCTCAGTATACTGAGAGTTTGAGGTAAGTGACCCCTTGAGGGACTGGAGTGCTGTGTTGAGATGAGGTAAGTGCTGCCTTTCTGCCATTCTATCAGCAAAATTATTTCCCATAGTACTCTTAGAATCTTTTGTTTGTTTGTTTTTGGTGATCCCTGCAATGGATGATGGTGACCTCAGTGGGCCTCTTTACTGCCTGTAAGAGGTCTAAGATCTCCCAGTGGTGCAATATATGGAGATTTATTGTAGTTAGGAGACCTCATTCTTTCCAGATGGCCGCACATGGACTAGAAAGGCATATTTAGAATCAGTAAAGTGTTAACTCTCTATTTCCTAGTTTGTGAGCTCTAGTTAGGGCTATTAATTCAGCCTTTTGTGCTGAAGGTATTAGGAGGAAGTACCCTGGCTTCTGTGGTTGGAGGGAGTCTACAGTGACATATGCTGCCCTCTCGATTCCTTCTTGTATAAAACTGTTGCCATTGGTGAACCATTCTACCACTGTGTTCTCTAAGGCTGACCTTTGATCATGTCTACAGGAATAAACCTGGCCTCTGGTATCAAGGAAGGAGTGACTGAGCTTTTCCTCCTGTCCTGATGTAAGAGGATAGCTATGTCAGGAGTCTGGCAGAGTTTAAAGACTCTCTGGAAATCCAGAAGTAGACCCTGATATGGGGTTAGGTGACCCCTGGTGGCCTCTTGTCTCTAAAACTCCCTGTACAGGACATGGGGTCTAAAACATGAATGGTTGAACAGAGTGAGTTTGATAGCCTCCTGACTAGGAAAGCTGTGGCAGGACGGCTCTGGTCTCAAACAACCTGGTCACCCTGCAGCAACAGGATATAATTGTTTTGAGAGATAAGTTACTGGCCACGGATAAGTTATACCTTTTGAGTGAGCACTCCCAGAGCTATTCATGTCTTTTGGTCACACATAAGGTTTGAGATCGCCAGTGTTGGGGTAGGGATCAATTGAAATTTGATCTTTTGAAAAGCCTTTTATCGTTACTCTAGCATCAGTTGCTGTAAAGCAGTTTCCACAGGAATGATTGAAAATAAAGCCACAATACAGCAGAAGTGAGGCAGCTGCCTAGCACTGCTGTGAAGCAGGATCCCTGACAACAGATGCAGCCTCAAGCCAAAAGTGGCAAAAGTGGGGCAGCCTCTGCCACTGCTCTCAAACAAGTTTCTCAAACGGACATGACTTTCAAATGAAGAGGCAGCTACTTGGCTGCCACTGCCACTCCTTTTTACCCACCAGCTCTTATTTCCTAAGTGTTTATGTGAATTTGGCCAACACATACATCTGTAATTCTCACATGACCGCCACATGATTCTTATAGGCCAGTCATGTGATGACACATGATTTCAGCAGATGGTCACATGATTATCACATGATTTCTGCATGGTGGTGATGTGATCAACACATGATACCAGCATGGTATTGAAGTGATCATGATTCCTGGATGATGGTCATGTGACCACCATGTGGATCCTTCTGGTGATCACATGATGCCTGCATGGTGGTCACATGATCACCATGTGATTCCGCATTAGCACTACATGGTTTCCCAGAGACTTTCATGTGATTACCTCTGCTGCTGTCCTACACCAACTCTTTTTCAGAACAGAAATGGCCTCACTTTCAATATTCAGCAGTGTTGATCTGCCTCTAAACCAATTCCCTCACAACATTGGCGTCCTCAGGGCTGAAGCACAACACTGTGGGGCAGCCACTGTTACCCATAAAATGGTACCCTCAGAATGATTCTGCATTACCACTGCAATGTAGGAAGAGAGCTTCAGTTTTTGCCACTGCTACAAAACAGCTTTCGTACAGCAGTCTCAGCCTCAAGCCCTGAATGCAGCTAAAGTGGGAAAGCCACTTCCACTGCCATGAAGCACATTCTGTGACAACACACATGGCCACAGGCCCAAAGTGGCAAAAATGAGGCCACTTCTGTCACTGTCTTAAAGCAAGTTTTCTCAAGGAGACATGACATTTTGATTGAAGTGGCAGCTAGGTGGTTGCCTCTGCCACTATGACACACCAGTTCTCATTTTCTCAATGTTTATGTGAATTTGGCCAAGTGACATGCGCCTGTGATTCCCACATGACCACCACATAATCACCACATGAGTCAAATGCTCTTGCTGTGATTCCACAGGCCATTAATGTGATCATCACATGATTCTGGCATGATGGGTCATATGACTGTCACGATTCCTACATGGAGGTCACATGACCACTACATGAGTCTCGAATGTTGATCACATGATCAGCACATGATTCCTATGTGACGGTCATGTGATCAACACATGATTTTTCGCATTACTGCTATGTGATGTGAGGACACTTCCATGTTATTGCTCTGCTGCTGTCCTAAACCAAGTGTTTCAGAACACATTTCAGAAGTGGCCTCACTTTTCAATATTTTAGCATTACTACCTTGACTGTAAACCAAGTTCTTCACAACATTTAGAGCTCAGCTTCATAACACAAGAGCACTGCAGCAGCTGCTGTTACTGCCGTAAAGCGTATCTTCAGAATGACTCAGCATTACTACTGCAATTCAGCAAAAGTGTGGCAGCTGTCACCACTGCCATTAGCAGTTTCCTCACAGCCAACTCGGCCTCAAGACCTCAATGCAGTAAAAATGTAGCTGCCCCTTTCACTACTATAAAGCAGGTTGCCTCACAATAAACGACACAGGCCTAGAGTGGCAAAAGTGGGGCAGCCTCTGTCATTTTCCCCCAGCAAGTTTTCTCTAAAAGATACCAACTTCCTACTAAAATGGCAGCTAGGTGGCTGCACTACTTCTGTCCTTTTACATGAGCTATGATTTCCTGTGTTTAAGTAAATTTGGCCAGGAGACATGCACATGATTTCCACATGCCAGTCATGTTATCGTCATGTTTTAACGATATGGCAATCATGTGAACACCATGTGAATACTCCATGGCAGTAACGTGATCATCATGTAATTTCTGAGTGATGGTCACTTAATCACCACATGATTCCAAGTTAGTTCCATATGACTTCCAGGAGACCTTCACATGACTACTCTGCTGATGTTCTACACCCACTATTTTCAGAACAGAAATGGCCTCACTTCCCAAAATTTCAGCAATTCTGCCCTGGATATAAACCAAGTCCCTCACAAAATTTGCTGCTTCAGTGCCACAATACAACAACACTGCCAAAGCTGCTGTTACCGCCACAAAACAGTATCCTCAGAAATAACTCAGCATTAATATCACTATGCAGAAAAAGTGCAACAGCTGCTTCCACTGCCATAAAGCAGATTCTGACAACAAACACGACCTCAGCCCCAAAAGCAGCAAAATTGGGGCAGCTTCAGCGGCTGCCCTGGAGCAAGTTTTCTCAAACATAAATGACCTTTTGATTGAAGTGGCAGCTGGGTGGCTACCACTGTCACTGTATCATACACACCAGCTTTCCTTTCCTGGTTTATGTGAAATTGGCCAAAACATGATCACCAGATGACATTCCCGTGATCTCCCCATAATGCCCATAGGCCAGTCATGTGATCATCATGTGATTGCTGAGTGGCAGTCCTGTGATCACCACATGATTCCTGTGTGGAGGTCACGTGGTCACAATGTGACTCCTGCATAAGGGTCACGTGATCACTGTGTGATTTCCGCATTAGTTCTTCATGATTCCCCAGTGATTATTCTGCCACTGTCCTAAACCAACAGTTTTCTGAACAAAATGGTGTCACTTTTAATATTTCAGTAGTGATGCCTGGCCGTAAACCAAGTCCATCACAAGATTCACAGCCTAACGGCTACAATATGAGAGCACTGTGGCAGCCCTGTTACCGCTGTAAAGCGGTATTCTCAGAATGACTCAGCATTACTGCTGCAGTGAAGAAAAAGAGCCGCAGCTGTTGCCACTGCCATGAAGCAGATTCCTCATCACAGACATAGCTTTAAGTATCCTATGCAGCAAAAGTGTGACAGTCACTTCCGCTGCCTTAAAGCAGGTGTCCTGAAAGCAGAAGCAGCCTCAGACACAAAAAAGGCAAAACAGTGGCCATTTCTACCACTGTCCTCAAGCAAGTTTTTGCACATAGACGTGACCTCGAATGAAGTGGCAACTAGGTGACTGCCTCTGCCACTCTCTGTTACACGCCAGCTCTTGTTTTCTCAGTGTTTACGTAAATGTGGCCAAGCGATATGCCTCTGTGATTCCCATGTCACCTTCAATTACTCACCATATAACAGTGATGTGACCTCCCTGCGACTCCAACAGGCCAGGCATGTGATTGCCCCACAATTCCCACACACCGTTCATGCAATCACAGAGCAATTTCTGTGTGGCCGTCATGTAATCACCACAGGATACCTGTGTGATAGTTACGTGATCGCTGTGTGATTTTCACGTAGTGCTATGTGATTTTCATGTGAGTTCCACTGTCCTAAACCAAATGTTTCAGAACACATTTCAGAAACTGCCTCACTTTCAATATTTTAGCACTACTGCCCTGGCTGTAAAACAAATCCCTCTAAGGGCTGCAATACAAGAGCAATGCATCAGCCATTATTTCTGCCATTAAGTGATATTTGCAGAAAGACTGCATTTCTACTGCAATGCAGCAAAAGAACAGCAGGTGTTGCCACTGCCATAAAGCAGTTTCTTCACAGCACACTCAGCCTCAAATTTTCAATGCAGCAAAAGTGCAACAACTGCTTCCATTGTCTTAAAGCAAGTTGCCTGACAGCAGATGCTGCCTCGGGCCATGAGCAGCATAAGTAGGGTCACCTCTACTGTTTTCTCAAAAAGACAAGATCTCTAGATTAAAGTGGCAGCTGGGGGAAGGGGTGCCTCTGCCGTTCTATTACAAACCAGCTTTGATTTCTGTTTTTATGTGAATTTGGCCTGGTGATATGCACCCGTGATTCCCAGGTTATCAACACTTAATCACCACATGGCAGTCATGTATTCTCCTGTGATTCCCACAGGCCAGGCACTTGACGCTTGGAAACCCTAAGAGGAGCTCAAGGCAGGAAGGGACCGGTAGATAGGGGTTCAGCTTCTCTGGAGCCATTGATTGGCAGAGGTGAGTTGCCCAAGCAGCGTGACTTGGAGGCAGGACTAGCTGTCAATTAATAACAGATGTTGTCCATGCAATTGATTAGGGCCAGGCCTGAGGCACTCTCCTTCTTTCCTCCGCTCTTACCCTGACACAGCAGCCCCACTCTTTTCCAAATGCCTCATTCCATTTTCCTTCTAACCTCAGCTTACTAGTCCACTCCCAAGGCTCGTCCACCTTCTTCGGCCTCCATGCAGCCCATTTACTTCCTACACATTTCCGTACTCCCTTGCTTCCAGTTCTAACACCCTCCATTGTTCCATTTGACTATCTTTCATACCTCTCTAAGCACCTGTGATCCTCAGCTACCTATTCCAACACAGGTGGCCCATTCCCCCCTTTCCCTCCCTCACCCTGGACAGTCTGTTTTCCTCAGAAGGGCTTTAGATCCCCAAAAAGCACCCTGCTCCTAGGATCTAGGCTGCTATAAAGCCCAATACCCAGCCAGGCTGGGACAGAGAGGGACTGGGTCTTGGGGACAGAGGTTTTGGTTACATATTATTAGGCCTGGCCAGCACCTCAGAATGTGAGACCCCAAGTCCCCTTCACCAATCATGCTGCCAGGCACACTCCCTACCTCTTTAGATCAGGAAGTCACAGGGCTGAGGAGACCGAGCTAGGCCCACCTGTGAAGGGTGCCAAAGGAAAGGCCTCTGGAAGCCTTAAAAGCCCTGCGGAAAATCCTCCTTGTCTTTGGGGGCCTGGCCCTAATCAATTGCATGTGTCTGTATTAAAGAGACACGGCTTGCCACAATTTCCCACCTGCTTTGGGTGTGGTCAACTTGTTCTATGTCCTTCACTCCCTAAAGTTCTGAACTCAAATAGGTGTCTGGCTGGGAGTTTACAATGTCCTTGTGTCTGTGCGCATGCGGATGTGTTTCTGTCTAAATGTGTGTGATGTAGTGATGTGATTGTGTGATATCCAGGCTGGTGAAAATATTTGAGTGCCACCTGTGTGACTCCTAGAATGTTTTTATTAGAGTTCTATGAAATTCATGTTTGTTTAATGTCGTGGGAACATTGTTCTTCCTCTTTGTGTGAGCAAGGAATAAAAATGCACCCGATAAATCCCAACCACCACACACCTGAGCCCAGATTCATTAGATGGAGCTTCGTGCACTGTCTTCCCAACCACTGGGATTCTCACAGCCTGCCCAAGCCAGTATCCAGATCAGGATCAGAATCTCCTGTCCTCAGGAGGTGGCTGACATGCTCACCATTGGGGAACAAGGGAGGCTCTCTTCTCCTTTTACAGCTTGGTTCAGGGCCCAGGTGTCTGAGAAAGTGACTGGCTATTGTGTCTCTCTGGTATTTTCCTCTGTAATGATTGGGGAAAGTTTCAATATCTTCAATGCTACCTCTGCCTTCACCCTTCCTTTTTTACTTTATATATGAATTTCTAGTGACCTTATAGAAGGGTGTGCGAGGTGACCTGCATTTAAAGTGAATGGCCATATCATGTGTGAATTCCAGAGATCTCATCACTGAACCCAGAGAGCTTGCCACACATAGTAGCCACAAATTGATTCTCTGTCACCTTTCTCCCTTTCCCATCCCCATTCTCATTTGAAGTCTGAAAAGAATTGGCCTAATGATTCATTGAGCAGGGTATTCCTCAGGGAAGGAATACCTCACATCCTGTACTGTCCCTTAATGAATCCGGATTGTTTCTGGGGCAGCAATCATGATAGAGTTTCCGACAGAGGGAAATACCCAGACAGGACAAGATTATGAGAAGGTCGACATCTGCCTAGCTTCTAGGGCAACCTCATTTAGCCCGAGCCCCAAGAACAAATCACTCCCAACTACCATTTGTTCTCCACAAAGTTATTCATTGTTCTCCAAGGTTGAAATATGCTAAACATATTGAAAATGGGTCCTGAGTGTCCCTCTGTCAGCATCATCTCAGCATTCTTCTCTTTTTCCTATTTCTCCCGCCCCTATTCCAGAATGGATTACCCTGTCCTTCTTTCATCTCTGGAGAGCCAACTTCTCAGGAAGAGTTGAGCATACCCTTTGGAGACCTTCTCATTTTGAAAACGCAGAAAACGTGATGGGCATGGTCTCAGGAATGACCTAGGCACTGGGACTGCCGCTCCGTTTCAAACAACCATCAGGTGACTCCAATTGTGTCCGCTAGGTGGCTCTGTGACAGGATGGAAAATGATCCCAGCGAATCAAAAAAGGTCCCAGTGTGTCGAGAAATCTGTCATCAGGAGAATGACAGTCTACTGTTTGGTGCCTCCAAACCAGCCTCAGGCTGTCCATTGGAAAATGAAATCTAGCATAGCTATGTGACTTAACACCCTTACCAACATGTCAGAGGAGCTGCCTTCTATTCCAACATCTATCAACTGTGTGAGATGCTAGGTACCCACTGACTGCTGTATAACTTCTCCCCACTGAGCCCCTTTACACACATTTTGTTTTCCCCTTACTGCGCTCAGTCACTGATCCACACCAGTCTCATGTCTGAGGCTCTGAATTGGCTCTGTGTATTTGTTTGTCGGTGTCTTGCTTTCCTTTTCAAATCCACATGGGAGCAAAATCATAAGGACCCTGTCCCTGGCAGTCTCACAAAGTTCCATTCCCTTGATGGCGAGGGCAATTGCTAGAAAAAGCCAGTTTCAAAATGAATGGATGAGTTTAGAAGCTCCTCAGTGCAGAGGCCTGAATTCCAGGTGGAACTCAGTTCTGAAATTCCCAGGGTTGAAAGGCAACCGCTCATCTTAGGAATAAACAACAGTGGCTGGACCTGCCACTGCCCAAAATGGACAGCTTATGGCATCTTGGCAAATAGAATGCAGAAGCGACCACTACCCAGCAAGGCTGGGGCAGAAAAGGGCTGGTTCCTGGGGACAGAGGCTTTGGTAACATATTATTGGGCCAGGTCATCACCTCAGAAATCGATATTCACCTCCCCTCTGCCAGCCATGCTGCCATGCACACTTCCTTTCCTACTGAGCTCAGGACGTCACAGGGCTCAGGAGACCGAGCTAGGCCCAGTTGTAAAGGGCACCAAAGGGAAAGGCCTCTGGAGGCCCTGCAGGGAGTCCTCTTTGACTTCGCTGGTCTTCAAGTGTCTGTATCAAAGACGCAAAGCCACGGCTTGCATCAATTTCCCTCTTGCTTTTGGTGAGGTTAACCTGTTCCCTCACTCCCTAAAAAACTGAGCTCCAATATGATTCTAGCTAGGAGTTTAAAATGTCCCTGTGTGTGTGTCTGTCGATGTGTTTGTCCATGTCTAAATGTGTGTGATATAAAGATGTGGTTGTGTGATATCCAGGTGAGTGGAAATATGTGAGTGCCCTCGTGTGTATGACTCCTTGAATGTTTCTGAGAGTTCTACGAAATTCATGTTTGTTGAATCATGTGGGAGCATTGGTAATCCACTTTGCGGTAGTAAGGAAAAGAAATACACCCGATAAGATCCCAATCGCCTCACACCCGAGCCTAGATTCATTAGATGGAGCTTCATGCGCTGTCTCCATACAACCAACAGGTTACCCGCAGCTGGCTCAGGCCAGCATCCAGGTCAGGTCCAGAATCTCCTGTCCTCAGGAGGTGGCTGACACGCTTCCTTTCGGGGACCAAAGGAAGCCCTGTCATCCGTGGCCACAGCTTGGTCCAGGACCTAGGTGGCTGGCAAGGTGATTGGCTGTAATGCTTCTCAGATGGTTTCCTATGTAGTGACCAGGGAAAGTTTCATTAGCTCCTAGGTTACCTCGGCCCTCACCCTTCCATTTTTACTTTGCGTATGGATTTCTAATTTCTCGTAAAAGGGTATACGAGGTGACCCACATTTCCAGTGTTCAGCCATATCACGTGTGAATTCCAGACATCTCAGCAGTGGGCTCAGAGACCTTGCAGCACACAGAAGCCATCAATTGATTCTGTGGCACCTTTCTCCCTCCCCCACATCCATTCTCATTTTAAGTCTGATAAGAATTCACCTAATGATCCATTGAGCAGGATATGCTCGGGAAAAGCCTCACATCCTGTACTGTCCCTTATTGAGTACAGATTGTTTCTGGGGAGCGATCAGGAGAGAGTTTCAGACAGTTCCAGAGGGAATCACCTTTAAAGGGCATGATTATAAGAAACTTGGCATCCGCTCAGGTCTCTGGGAAAACTTATGTAGCCCAAGGCCAACAAAACAAATCGCTCCCAAGTACCCTTTGTTGTCCACAAAGTTGTTTTTTTTTTCTCCAAGGTTGAACTATTCTAAACATGACGAGAAAGGGTCCTGAGTGTCATTCTGTCAGCAACATCCCAGATTTCTTTTCTTTTGCCTATTTTTCCCTCCCCTATTATTCCAGAATAAATTACCCTCTTCCATCTCTGGAGAATCATTTCTTGGGATGAGTTGGACACACTCTTTTCGAGTCCTGTTTTCAAAACAGAGGAGCACATGATGGACATGGTCTCAGGAAACACTGAGCACTGGAACTGCCACTCTGTTTCAAAAGACACTCAGGTGACTCCAATTGTGTCCAGTCGGTGGCTCTGTGACAGGATGGAAAAAGATCCCAGCTCATCCAAGAGAATCCCAGTGTGTTGAGAAATCTGTCATCAGGAGAATGCCAGACTAGGGTTTGGCACATCCAAACTAGCTGCGTTCTGTCCTTTGGATTCAGTGAAACCTAGCAGGGCTATGTGGCTGAACACCCTTACCAACATGTCAGGGAAGCTGTCTTCTATTCCAGCATGTGTCAATCTGCTGCCTGCTGTGCCACTTTCTTCTTGGTGCTGAGCCCCTTTACACACATGTTGTTCTCCCTGTACTGTGCTTACTCACTGATTCACACGGTCTCATGTTTGAGGCTGAGCTGGCTTTGTGTGTTTGTCGGTGTTGTTCTCTTCTTTTCAATTCCACATGGGAATGAAATAATAAAGGCCCAGTCCCTGGCAGTCTGACAGAGTTCTTTTCCCTGGAAAGTGAGGAGAATTGCGAGAAAGCCAGTCTCAAAATGAATGGGTGAATTTAGGAGCTCCTCAGTGCAGAAGCCTGAGTTCCAGCCAGAACGCAGCTCTGAAATTCACAGAACTGAAAGGTGACCACTCTTCTCTGGACTAAACAGTAGAGGCTGGACTGTTTGCACACACAGGGCCTTAGACCTCCTGAAAGCTCCTTGCTCTCTGAACCTTGGCTGCTCTAAAGCCCACTACCCAGAGAGGCTGGGGCAGACAGGGACTGGGTTCTGGGGAAAGAGGTTTTGTTTATATGTTATTTGGCCTGGCCAGCACCTCAGAAAGTGATCCTCACTTCCCCTTCATGCTGCCAGGCACATTCGTTTTCCTCCTGAGGCCAGAAAGTCACAGGGCTGAGGAGACTGAGCTAGGTTCAGTTGTGAGCAACTCAAAAGGGAAAGGCCTCTGGAGGCCTTGAGAGCTTTGCTGGGAGTTTTCCTTGACTTTGGAGGTCTTCATGTGTCTGTTTCAAAGAAGCAAAGCCATGGCTTGCCTCAATTTTCCCACCACATTGGATGTGGGACCTGTTCTAGTTCCCTCACTACCTATAGAACGGAGTTCAAGAAGGTTTTTCGCTGGGAATTTACAGTATCCCTGAGTGTGTGTAGTGCTTTTGAATTGAGTCGTTTCCATGCAGCAAACTTCTCTTTCGTCGTGGTTCTCTAATCTCATCCTATGTACCAATAGATAAATAGATAATCTGAATTGCCTACATTATTGTTCCTAGAGGCAACTTGACATCTACAGTGTGTGACACAAATGTGGAACCTTCTGACATCTAAAAAGTGAGAAAGTGATTAGGCAAAACTGGCAGTTTTCAAGATTGTAATTCGTATGAAGTGGGTTCAAGCTGCCACGCTTTGGAATAAAGTGTATATTCTGAACTCATCATTGCGATCAACAATGTGGCATGCTGTTTCAATACTGTGGTTCATTTGTTGCCATGAAGAGGACAGAGAAATTTTATAAACCTCTGAGAAAGTCCACAGCACATGCAAAGGAAACATTTTCTAAATACTAGTGTTCTTTAATCCAGAAGTCCATTCAATGATTCAGTGCTAAAATTGGTATCTGCTGTGAAGTCTAAGGAAGTACTTAAATGGAAGAGGAAGGGATTACCCTTCTTACCTGTCAGGCATGTGTCACATTTTTGATTTGGGCAAGTTGTTTATCCCAGTGTTCTTGACTGCGTGAAGTTCTAAGTCAGCCGCATACAATGTAGCTGTGTTGATGATGCGACCAGTTTTCAGCACTGAAGAGATGGTGGGAAAAACTGTGTAGAGATCCATGATCTCGAACTTACGCTCTTCATAAACTGATATTAATACAGTGGCAGCTTTCTATTAGTTTATAGTAGTGGCTCCTTAACAGATATCCTTTGCAATTTTTTTGACAAGCAAAATAAAGAGCCAATTGACTTGAGTGTAGCGTCACATGTGAATGTGATATAAAGCATTATGTAGTAGATGTCTCGTAATCTGTGTTCTCTGCCGCCCTTTGTATAATTGAATAAGAAAAAAGTTTTGGAATGCATATGGAAATAGAAACCGTTGCACAATGATGTTTCTGATGAGACACTGACACGTAGGTGGAGCCTTAAAGCTAGGATCCAAATATGCTGAATCAGAAGTCAGATCAGTCTCAGGAATAATGCTCGAGGCAGTGGCTTTCCATTGAGCCAAATCTATTTTTAACACTTCTGTTTGGTCATGTAGCTTCAAAGGCCTCTTATACACCAGGTGATCAATAGATAATTTGCATCACCAAAAGTATTGTTCTAATAGAGGACTTGACACCTGCAGTGTGTGAAGCAACCTTGGACACTTCCAACAAAGTGTGAAAGCGATTAGGCAAAAGTGCAGTTTTCAAGGTTGTAATTTGTACGAAGTGTGTTCAAGCTGCCATGATTTGGAATGGAGCGTATATTCTGAAGAGAATTCAAACTGTTGTGATAAACAACGTGGTATGCTGTTTCAATACTGTGGATTGTGTTACCATGAAAAGGACTTTGAACACTATAACTTCAGATAAAGTCCGCAGCATATGCAGAGGAAACATTTTCTTAACACCTGCGTTTGTAATGCCGAAGTCCATTCAATGATTCAGTGTGAGAATTGGTGTTGATGTGCAGTCCTAGGTGGCACTCTAAGAAGGAAGAGGAAGGGATTACAGTTCTTACCTGTAACGTGTGTAATTACAGTTCTTTACCCCAGCGTTCTCAACTGAAGTGAAGTTCTAAGTCATCTGAAACAAACGTAGCTGTGCTGATGACGTGACAGTTTTCAGTGTTGAAGAGCTGGTGGGAATCACTATAGAGATCCATGATCTAGGACTTACCATCTTCATAGACTGCATGAATTATACTAATACAGTGGCATATTTGGTAGATTTTCATATCGGGCATTTAACTATGTCCTATAGCTTTTCTTTGCCAAGCCAAAGAAAAGCCAATGTGACTTGTGGGTAGAGTCACTGGCGAAAGTGACGAGAAATCTTTCGGTGAGAATATTTTTAATCTGTGTCTTCAGCCACCTGTTCCTAATGAACAAAAACAATGTTTTGGAATGCCTATGGAATTGAAACTGTTTCCCATAGATGTTTCTGATGAGACACCAACACACTGGTGGAACCTTAAAGCGTGGATCCGAATATGCTTAATCAAAGTTAGATCACTCTGAAGAAAATGCTTGTGTTACACCTGTCCATGTGTTTGTCTATGGCTAAATGTGTGTGATAGATGTGGTCGTTTGATATCCAGGTGGGTGGAAATATGTGAGTGCCCTCGTGTGTGTGACTCCTTGAACGCTTCTATGAGTTTTATGAAATTCACGTTTGTTTAATGATGTGGAAGCATTGTCCATCCACTTCGTGTGAGAAGGAAAAGAAATACACCGATAAGATCCCAACTGCCACACGCCCAAGGCCAGATTCATTAGATGGAGCTTCATATGCTGTCTCCCCACAACCATCGGGTTCCCCGCAGCCTCCTCAGGCCAGCATCCAGGTCAGGACCAGAATCTCCTGTACTCAGGAGTGGATTACACACTCGACATTGGAAACAAGGAGGCCCTATCCTCCTTTGGCCACAGCTTGATCCATGCCCAAGAGTCTGAGAAGTGACTGGCTATGCGTCTTCCAGATTTTTCCTTTGTAGTGATTAGGAAAAGTTTCATTAGCCCAAGGTTACTCGGCCTTCACCCTTCCTTTTTTACTTCAAGCATTGAATTTTAGTTACCTTGTAAAAAGTGCATGACCCGCATTTCCAGTGGCCAGCCATATCATGTGTGAATTTCAGACATCTCAGCAATGGACCTAGAGACCTTGCCACACACAGCAGCACCAATTGATTCTCTGGCACCTATCTCCCTCCCCCAACTACCTTCTCATTTGAAGTCTGAAAAGAATTGACCCAGTGATTCATTGAGCAGGGTTTGCTCGGGAAGGCCTTCAATCCTGTACTGTCCTGTAAAGAATATGATTGTTCCTGGGGAGCAATCACGATAGAGTTTTAGACAGAGGGAATCACCTCCACAGGGCAAGATTCTGAGAACGTTGGTATCCGCTTAGGTCCCAGGGAGGCCTTATTTAGCCCGAGACCAATAGAACAAATTGCTCCCTTGAACCTTTGTTCTCCATAAATTTTCATTGCTTCTCCATGGTTGAACAATTCTAAACATGTTGAGAACAGGTCTTGAGTGTCCCTCTGTCAGCACCATCACAGCCTTATTTTCTTTTCCCTATTTCTTGGTCCCCTATTTCAAATGGATCACCCTGACCCTCATTTGTTTCTGGAAAAGCTGACTTCTCAGGAAGAGTCAAACACACCCTTTTGGATTCCTTCTATAGTTTCAAAATGCAGGAGGAATGACAGAGATTGTCTCAGAAAACACTGAGACACCGGGATTTCCACTCCATTTCAAATGACATTCAGGTGACTCCAATAGTGTCCGCTAGCCATCTCTGCAGCAAGATGGAAAAGGATCCCAGCTAATCAAAAATATCCCAGTGTGTCGAGAAATCTGTCATCAGGAAAATGCCAGAGTAGGATTTGGCACCACCATAAGTCGCAGACTGTCCATTGGACTCATTGAAACCTAAGGGCTACGTGGCATTAACCCTTACCAACATATCAGGGAACTGCATTCTACTCCAACATATGTCACCTGTGTGGGGTGCTTGACACCTCTGCCTCCTGTGTCACTTTGTCCCCAATGCTGAGCCCTCTTACACATATTGTTCTCCCACTACTTCACTTAGTTACTGATCCACACCAGTCTCATATCTGAGGCCTCCAAATTGGCTTTTTTGTGTTTGTTTTCCCGTGTCTTGTTCTCCTTTTCAGTCCACATTGGAGCAAAATCATAAGGGCCCTATTCCTTGCAGTCTAACATAGTTCCCTCCATTGATGGCAAATGGAATTGCTTGAAAGGGCCAGCCTCAAAATTAATGTGTGAGTTTAAGAACTCCTCAGTGGCAGATGCCTGAATTTCAGACAGATCTCACGTCTGAAACTCCCAGGGCTATCTGGAAATTGCACACTTCCAGAGTAAACAACAGTGGGTGAACTGGCCAGTTGCCCTAAAAGGACAGCTTATGGCATCTCGACAAATTGAATGCAGATGCAACCATGATAGGAGAGGCAAAGAAGTCAATGTGAGGCAGGGGAGGGGACCTCCTAGCAGGCTGGCAGATAATGGCTGAACCTTGGCACAGGACAGTACAGGCATCCTGAGCCATGGTTCCCCTGGGGAACCAGGAGCACTGGTGCTTGTGAGATTGTGCGGTCAGTGCCTTTAGTATGCCCTTTGCTCAAGCTGGTTAGGTAGTAGTGCAATACACTGGTGGTGGCTCCAGAGGGTTCTGGTATTGATAGCAGCCCAGCTCTACGTGGTAGTTGACCTTGCTGTTTTTATTTCAGGACTCACAAATGCCACACTGGCAGTGAAATGATACTGCTAACCCATGGCCTGGTCAAGGCTGTTATCGACAGCAACCTAGCAGGGTGGTAGGCATGAAGTAACCAAGTGTCATAGAAGACCCAAATGAGTTGGCCTTGTTATTTTTAATGCCCTGGGTGCCTGGCTGGAAAGGACCTGGAATTGGGAGGTCTGTGAGTCACTGCCCTGCCCCCACCCTGAAAAATGGAACCTGCGTAAACCCCAAAATTCTACCAGATAGCGGCAGGTGGCTTCCAGTCTCACAGTTACCCTGAACTTCCTGGTCCTGACATTCTTGCTCTTGCCCCAGGTCTCCTGACTGATTTGGAAGTGAACAATAGCTACTTTTCCCTCCCTCTTGCCCCCCACTGGAGCTTCTCTGAGTCTGGCTCTGTCGTTCCTATACTCTTCTGTAAACTAGTCACAGCCAGGCCTAGGCTTGGAAACCACAAGGGAGCTCTGAGTCAGAGGGACCACTGAGTAGGTTTTCTCCTTAGGATCCATTGATTGGTGAGTGAGTTTGCCAGTCAGCGTTCCTTGGAGGCAGGACTAGCTGGCAATTACTCACAGCTGTTTTCCATCGAATTGATTAGGGTCAGGCTGGGGCACTTTTCTCCTTCTTTCCTCCAATGTCTCTTCCTCTAAATAGCAGCCCTACACTTTTTCCAGATGTCTTATTCATTTTCCTTGTAACCTCATCTTCCAAGTCCGTTCCCAGGGCCCTTCACCTTCTTTGTCTTCTACACATCCCATTTTATTCTCACTCCATGTTTCCGTACTCCCTTGCTGCCAGTTCTACCAACCTTCCTTCTCTCATTTCACCTTCTTCCTTACCCAATCTAAACACCTGTGATCCTTACATACCTATACCAACACAGGTGGCCCATTTTCCTCTCCCCCACCCATACTGTGGACAGTTTGTTTCCTCACAGCAGGGCTTTAGACCCCACAAAAGAACGATGCTCCTGGGACCTTGGCTGCTCTAAAACCTATTACACAGCCAGGCTGGGGCAGACAGGGACTGGGTCCTGGAAACAGAGGTTTTGGCTTTATGTTATTATGACTGGTCAACACCTCAGAAAGTGAGACCTGACGTCCCCACCACCAACCATGCTGCCAGGCACACTCTCTTTCCTCCTGAGCCAGGAAGTCACAGGGCTGAAGAGACCAAGCTAGGCCCAGTTGTGAAGGCTGCCAAAGGAAAAGAACTCTGGAGGCCTTAAGGGCCCTGTTGGGAGTCCTGCTTGACTTCAAGGTTCTTCATGTGTCTGTATCATAGATGCAAATCATGGCTTGCCTCAATATTCCTCTCGCTTTGGGTGTGGTCCACCTGTTCTATGTCCCTCATTCCCTAAAGCACTGAGCTCAATAGGTTTCTGGCTTTGAGTTGACAATGTCCCTGTATGTCTTCCAGTGTGGATGTTTGTCTGTGTCTAAATGTGAGTGATATAAAGATGTGGTTGTGTGATATCAGGCAGGTGGAAATATGTGAATTTTCTCATGGGTGTGACTCCTTGAACATTTCTATGACAGTTCTATGGAATTCACATTTGTTTAATGATGTGGAAGCATTGTTCATCCATTTTGTGTAAGTAAGGAAAAGAAATCACCCAATAAGGTGCCAAACGCCATACGTCCAAGCCCACATTTATTAGATGGAGCTCCTGCGCTGTCTCCCCACAACCATTGGGTTACCTGCAGCCTGCTCAGGCCAGCATCCAGGTCAGGTCAGAATCTCCTGTCCTCAGGAGATGGCTGACACGCTCACCATTGGAGACGAAGGGGGCCCTGTCATCCTGTTGCCACAGCTCAGTCCAGGGCCCAGGTGTTTGAGAAGGTGACTAGCTTGGCATCTGTCAGATGTTTTCCTCTGTAGTGAGTGGGAAAATTTTATTAGCTTTAAGATTACCTCGAACTTTACCCTTCCTTTTTTACTTCACGTATGTAATTTCTACTGACCTTGTAATAATGGTGTGCAATGTGACCCACATTTCCAGTGGCCAGCCATTGCATGTGTGAATTCCAGAAATCTAAGCAGTGAGCTCAGAGACCTTGTGACACACAGCAGCCATCAATTGATTCTCTGGCACCTTTCTCCCTCCAACACCCCCATTCTTATTTGAAGTCTGAAAAGAATTGACATAAAGATCCACTGAGCAAGGTTTCCCTGGGGATAGCCCATATCCTGTGCTGTCTTTAAAGGAAATCGAATTGTTTCTGGAAAGTAATCACAATAGAGTTTCAGACAGAGGGAATCCCATTGACAGGCAAGATTATGAGAAATTTGCATCTGCCTAGGTTTCTGTAAGACGTTATTTAGCCCGAGGCCAACAGAACAAATCTCTCCCAAGTACCTTTTGTTCTCCACAAATTTTTCATTGTTCTCCAAGTTGAACTATTTTAAATACATTGAGAAGAGATCCTGAGTGTCCCTCTGTCAGCAGCATCCCATCATGCTTTTCTTTCCCTAATTGTCATTTTCCTATTCCAGACTGGATTACCCTGTCCCTCTTCTGGCTCTGAGGAGCCAACTTCTCAGGAAGAGCCGAATACAACATTTTGGAGTCCTTTTCATATTCAAAATGCTGGAAAAACATGATGGACATGGTCTCAGGAAATCTGAGGCACTGGGACTGCCATTTTGTTTCAAAGGATACTCCAGTGACTCCAATTGTTTCTGCTAGGAGACTCTGTGACAGGATGAAAAACCATCCCAGCTAATCCAAATGTCCCAGTGTGTCGAGTAATATATCATAAAGAGAAGCCAGATTAGGGTTTGGCGCCTCCAAACCAGCCACACTCTGTCCACTGGACTCAATGAAACCTAGCAGGGCTATGTGGCTTAACACTCCTACCAATATGCCAGGGCAGCTGCCTTTTATTCCAAAATCTTTCAACTGCGTGGGCTGCTTGCTTGGCATTCGCTGCCTGCTGTGTCACTTTCTCCCTAATCCTGAGCCCCTTAACATACATGTTCTCCCCCTATGCGCTTAGTCATATATCCACTCCAGTCTCATGTCTGAGGCTTCGTGTTTTTGTTTGTCAGTGTCTTGCTCTCCTTTTTAATTCCAATTGGAAGTGAAATCATAAGGGCCCTGTCCTTTGCAGTCTGACAGATTCCCTTCCCTTGATGGCCAGGGTAATTGCTTGAAAGAGCCAGTCTCAAAATGAATGGATGTTTAGCATCTCCTCAGTGGCAGAGGCTTGAATTCCAGGTGGAATGCAGCTCTGAAATTTCCAGATCTGTAAGGCGACCACTCGTCTCTGGATTAAACAGTGGTTGCTGGATCGGCCACTGGGCCAAAGAGGATAGCCTCGGCAAATAGAAAACAGAAACGACCATAATTAGGGAGGCCAAGGAACTCAATGTGCATCAGTGGAGGTGGGCCTCACAGCAGGACTACAGCTAATGGCTTCATCCTGGCAGAGGACACTGCAGTTGTTCTCACCCTTGTTTCCCCTGGGGAGTTCAGAATAACTGGGGCTTGTGGGGAATGAGTGGCCAGTACCTCTAGTTTGTCCTTTGCTGAGGCTGGAAGGGGTGGTGGGATAGGCTCGTGGTGGTTCCGCGATGGTTCTATTATTGATGGAGGCCCTGCTATACATGGCAGTCTTGACCTGCTGTTTTCATTTCAGGACACACAAATGCCAAACAAGCAGTGAAATGAGGCTGGTAACCTACAGCTTGGTCAAAGACCGTTATCACCAGCAACCCGCAAGCAGAACAGTAGGCATGAAGTAACCAAGTGTCATAGAAGATCCAGGATAAGAGGTGGCCTTGTTATTTAGAATGTCCTGGACGACTGACCAGGAAAGGGCCTGGAATTCGAAGGTTTGTGAGTCACCACCCTGCCCCCAACCTGAAAAATGGAACCTGCATAAACCCCAAAATTCTGTCAAGCAGTGGGCAGAGACGTGCTTCCAGTCTCATAGAAATGCTGAAGTTCCTGATCGCTGACATTCTTGCTCTTCCCCAGGCTTCTTGATTAATTCAGAATTGAACAGGAACCACTTATTCCTCCCTCCTGCTCCCTATGGAGCTTCATCTTGAGTCTGGCTTTGTCCTACCTAGAATCTTCTGAAAACTACTCACCACCAGACCTAGGGCACTTGGAAAACCCAAGGGGAGTTCTAGGAGGGAAGTGCCATTGGATAGGACTTCATTTCTACCGGGTCCATTGATTGGAAGAGATGAGATGCCCAATCAGCACTCCTTGGAGGCAGGACTAACTGAATTAATCACAGATGTTGTCCATCAAATTGATTAGAGCCAGGCCTATGGCACTCTCCTCCTTCTTTCCTCTACTGTTTCTTCCCCTGAAAGAGCAGCCTCACTTTTTTTCCAGATGTCTAACCTCAGCTTCCAAGTCCATCCAGGGCCCTTTCACTTTCTTGGGGCTCTATGCAGCCTATTCTCTTTCTACACCATGTTTGCATACTCCTTTGCTGCCATTTCTACTGTGCTCCCTCCTTCATTTTGATGATCTTCCTTACCCCTCTAAACACCTGTGATCCTCAGCTACCTTTTCCAACACAGGTGGCCAATTCTCTCCTTATCCACCCTCACTGTGGACAATCTGCCCATAGCAGACCTTTAGACCTCCCAAAAAACGCCCTGTTCCTGGGACCTTGGCTGCTCTCAAGCCCACTACCCATCCAGGCTGGCACAGACAGGGACTAGGTCCTGGAAACAGAGGTTTTGGTTATATGTTATTTCACCTGGCCAGCACCTCAGAAAGCAAGTCCCATATTTCTCCACCAGCATGGTGCCAAACACACTCCCTTTTCCTCCTGAGGTCAGAAAGTCACAGGACTGAGGAGACCGAGCTAGGCCCAGTCATGAAGGGTGCCAAAGAAAGGCTTATGGAGTCCTCCATGACTTCATTGGTCTTCATGTGTCTGCATCAAAGAGGCAAAGCTACGGTCTGCCTCAATTTTTCAATTTTTCACCTGCTTTGGATGTGGTTGACCTGTTCTATGTTCCTCAGTCCCTAAAAACTGAGCTCAAATAGGTTTCTGGCTGGCAGTTGACAATGTCCGTGTGTGTGTGTGTGTGTGTGTGTGTGTGTGTGTGTGTGTGTGTCTAAATGTGAGTGATATAGAGATGTGGTTGTATGATATCCAGGCAGATGGAAATATGTGAGTGCATGCATGTGTGTGACTCCTTGAATGTTTCTATGAGAATTCTATGAAATTCATGTTTGTTTAAAGATGTGAAAACATTATTCATCCACTTTGTGTGAGTGAGGAAAAGAAATGCACCCAATAAGATCCCAACCGCCACACACCCGAGACCAGCTTAATGTGCTGTCTCCCCACAACCATCAGGTTACCTGCAGCCTGCTCAGGCCAGCATACATGTCAGGACCAGAATCTCCTGTCCTCAGGAGTTGGCTGACACGGTTGCCATTGGCGACCAAGAGAGGCCCTATCCTCCTGTTGCCCAGCTTGGTCCAAGACCCAGCTGACTGAGAAGTCTCTCAAGTGTTTTCCTTCGTAGTGACTTGGGAAGGTTTCATTAGCTCCAGGGTTACCTCTGCCTTTGATGCAGAAAAGTTGCAAAAACTCAGACCAGTGAATAATCAAGAAGCACCCGGAGGTTGGGAATGACTCAATTTTATTATGCCCATGGTTTCAGGAGAGCTTGTGCTCTGAAAATCTGGGCCCAAGGCTTAGGGGCAATTTTATTTTTATACTCACATTGTTACAGTTGGCATGGTTTGATTAAAGACCCCTGAAATTGCTATGGGTTACAGGCAGTGACAAATCATTGGATTTTTTATCTAACAAGCAGTAAAGCAATACATCTTTTCCAGCAAGTACTAAAGTAATACATCTTTAGGAGAGGACGAGTTATAAGTTTACCCCAAGATCTCTGGCCTTGCAACGAGCATGTTTATAGAACAGAAAAAGAGTTGATTAGGAATGTTCGCCAATTAAGAGGGAAATTCCTCTTCATTCCCCCCCTTTTTTTTTTTTTGATGCCCTTTAAATTTGTATAGGGCATCAACCTCTTGATATCCCTGGGCTGGCAGCTCATACTTCCACAGCTAAGGACCTTTGCTGCAGTCTCTATAAGGGAGGTAGTGACCAAACAATAAGAGGCACAAGGAAAGGGAGAAGGAGGTATGTCCTAAAGAAGAGGAGTACTGCTCCAACTAAGGTTTTAAAGCCTCCAAAAGTAGAGAACTAATCTCCAAAGAGACTATTAGGGTCCCACCCTTTCCAACTCGGGATGGGTACGTGAGCTTTTTTGTTTGTTTGTTTGTTTTAAATATTTATCAGTTACAGCCTGGTCGTTATCATCTATTTGGAGACAACAATTGGATTGGTTAAACTTTCTGCATACTCTTCCTTCCACTAGCAAGTGATCTGAAGCTAACCAGTTTTGATATATTGCCACATATTTGAGACTGTTGTGTCATCAGGAGTATTAGGGCTGGGGCTGTCTGGTTTGTAATGATTTCTAGTACTACCTTTAACTTGATAATTCGAATAAGTATGTATATGGGAGTCCAGTAACCCTAGCTTCCATCTAGTGTCCAAGTGGTGGGGCCATAGTATTGGATAATATGGTGGGATGGCCATTCATCCTCTCCTCACTTTTGTCCAGAGAACTGAATGAAGAAAACTGTGAAAGATAAAGATTTAATAACATGTAGAGAGCACAAGAAAAATTACACTTGTTTCAGTCTTTAAGTGACAGATAGTTTTAATAATAAATATAATTTATGATTAATCTAATCAGAAAAAAAGTCCAAATAATGATAGGTATTCCATACATAGGATAGATGCACTGGTATTAAATATTTTGAATAAGTGTTAATATCAAAACACCCTCGGTAATAATCTCCCACTGAGGTTGTATAGACTGTAAAAACAGAGTACATAGGAGATATTACTGACTGAAGTGAAATATAACAGTCAAGGGTAATCAAAATCATCAGTGGGGATTTTGGTGAAACCAGGAAAAAATATCCATTGGGACATAAACTTCCTTCAAAATATTTTCTTTTGTTTTCTTAATTACACATGGCCTAAAAGTTATTTTAAACAGTAATAATAATTTAAAAAAAAGCTTTTAAATTCTACAGCACAACTCTGTGAAGCATTTTATAATTTTGAGTAGCTCCAATGAACCCTATATTAAAATTGAGATCCACAGACCAAATAGAAATCTAATGCTTACAACACTTTTCTTTCGTTGCACTGTTCTCAAGGCATTCTATGTATGAAGTCATGACCGGTAAACTGATTTGATTGCCACTTTTCCAGAATGCGCCTGCCTTGTAATAAACTAGTGACTTGCTGTTTCAATCCTGTGCTTCCTTTGCAGCCATGAAGGGACAGAGCAAATGTGCATACTTCTCAGAAAGACCGCAGCACATGAAAGTGAGCATTTTTTTTTTAATATTTGCATTCCCTAACCAGAAGTGAATTCATTGATTCAGTGCTAAAATAGATGTACACTGTGAAGTCTAATGTGGCCTTCTACCACAATGCTTAGATTACAATGCTTCCCTTTCATGTGTGTTGTAATATACTTCTGATTTTGGCAAGTTCTTCACACCGATGCTCCTTACTTTGGTGAAGTTATAATTCTATCTTAAACAGATGTAGCAGTGTGGATGATGCAACTGGGTTTCAGTGTCTAAGGGCCAATGGAAATCAGTGACCCAATGGAAATCCATGATCTCGAACTTACTTTCGTCATTGACTGCATGATCCGATAGAAATACACAGGCCAATTCGGAATTTTTTGAACAGGCTCATAACAGATGTGGTATACATCGTCTCTTCGCAAGCCAGAAGAAAAGCCAATGTGACTGGCATGCAGCGTCAATGAGAAAGGGATGAGAAACACTTCGGGGGAGGATATTTTCATAATCTGTTTCCACAGCAACCCATTTCAGAAAAGAACAAAACAATGTTTGGAACGCCTATGGAAATTGTAACTGCGTCCTCAAGATATTTCTGCCTGAGAAACTAACACACTGGCTGAGCCTGAAAGTGTGGCTCTCAGTATGCTTAATCCAAAAGTTAGATCATTCTGATGAAGATTGTGAGAAGTGGTGCCTTCTATTTCAGTTGCCTTCATGCTGCACACTTCTCTTTCACGGCGGTATTCTCCACGCATTCTCTAGACAAAGTCATCATCAATAATCTGAATTGCTCACCTTGCTCTAATTGGCAACCTGACACCTTCAATGCTTGAAGCAAAAGTGGATAGCAGCAACTTCCAAAAATTGAGGAAGGTATCAGGCAAAACTGCTGGTGTCAAGGTTGAAATTCATTTGAGGAGGATTCAAGCGGTCTCTGGTGAAATAAAGTGCATCTTCTGCATGCACTGCCTTGTGATAAACTCTGTGACATGCTCTTTCAATCCTGTTGTTACTTTTTCCTTGAAAGGACAGAGAAAATGTCTATACTTCTCAGGAAGTCCACAGCACATGAAAGCAAGCATTTTCGAAATATCTGCATTCTAACCCAGAAGTCCATTCAATGACTCAGCGCGAAAATGGTGTCTACTGTGAAGTCTAAAGTGGCACTCTCAAATGAAGAGTAAGGATACAATGACTAGTTGCCATGTGTTTAAAACATTTTTCACTTCGGCAAGTTCTTTTCCCTGGAATCTTGACTCTGGTGCAGTCCTAAGTCAGTCTTACATAAATGTAGAAGTGTTGATGATACAATGAGATTTCAGTGCTGGAGAGCCAATGGGAAGCACTGTACAGAGATCCATGACGTCCAATGACCCTCTGACATGACTGCATGAGCTGATATTTGTACACTGGCAAATTTGGAGTTTTTAGTAGCGCCCAAGGAGCAGATGAGCTACACACTATTCCTTTTTTGGGTGGAAGGTAAGCCAATGTGACTTGTGTGTGGTGTCACTGGCAGGTGATGAGACCCGTTTCTGGTATGAATATCCTTGGATGAGACACTTTAACCCTCTTACATGACTGATTGAACTGATATTTGTACACTGGCAAATTTGGAGTTTTTAGTACAGCTCTGGTGTAGATGAGCTACACATTGTTCCTTTTTAGGGTGGAAGATAAGCCAATGTGCCATATTTCTCGTCGAATATCCTTGCAATTTTGAACAAAGAAACTAAGGAAGAAAAACAAAGGGAGGAGAAAGGGAGTGAATGGAGAAATGGTGAAGAAATGGTGTAAAGGAGGAATGAAGAAAGGGAAAATAAAGAATAGTAAAAAGAGCCAAAGAAGGAATGAAATAAGGAAAAAAGAATGAAAGAACAATAAATCAAGATGGAAAGATAAAGCAATCAAGGAAGAAAGAAAAAAAAAAGAAGAAAGAAAGACGAAAGAAACAAAGAAAGAAACAAAGATGAAAGAAGAAAGAATGAATGAATGAAAGAAAGCAAAAGAAAGAAAGGAAAAAGAAAGAAAAAGTCATAGAAAAAAGATAGAAAGAAACTTAGAAAGAAAGAAAGAAAGAAAGAAAGAAAGAAAAGAAAGAAAGAAAGAAAATAGAAAGGGAAAGCTAGAAATAAGGAATGAAGGGAGAAAGGAAGGATGAAAGGAAGGAAGAATGGAAGGAAGGAATGAAAGAAAGAGAAAGAAAGAAGAACGAAAGAATGAAAGAAAGAAAGAAAGAAAGAAAGAAAGAAAGAAAGAAAGAAAGAAACAAACAAACAAACAAACAAAAACAAAGAACTGATGAAATAAAGAAAATGAAGGACCAAATACACCCCACAGGCATTCACCGAAGCGAGAGGCAGGAGAGATCATGATGGATGGTAAAAAAGAAAAGAAAGAAAAATCTCATGAAAAGATCAAATGGGTGGTTTTCTAAACATGCAAAGGAACATCACGGCAAATCAAGGCCATCAGGACACAGCCACTAGGACAACTTCCATGGAATAGATAAGGGGAATCATAACAAATGCTAGTGAGACCATGGCCTTGGAGAAACCAAGTCTCTCTCACATGACACCATGTTGTCGTCAAACAGCACAGCTACTCTGGAAGACAGCATGGTGTTTTCCAAATGCACAAACCAAAGAGAAAGACCACCACTTACAAGGACTGCAGGACCCAGGAAACTCAGCCCTAGGATCATGTCTCAGGTTGACCCCCCAGGCAGGCTAGAAGTTGCAGAAAAGTTGCCAAAACTCAGACCAGGGAGCTATCAAGCAGCATCCGGAGGGTTGGAGTAACTTATTTTTATTATGCCAGCAGTCCCAGAAGAGCTAGTGCTTTGAAAATCTGAGCACAGAACTTAGGGATAATTTCATTTTTATACCTGTGTTGTTACAGTCTGCATGGGTTGATTTACAGATCCCTGCTATGGGCTACCAGCAGTTACAGATCATAAGATTTTTTATCTAATAAGCACTAAAGTAATACATCTTTTCTAATAAGCATGAAAGCAATACATCTTTAGGGGAGGATGAGTTCTGAGTACACCCCGAGATCTTTGGCCTTGCAACAAGCATGTTTACAGAAGCAGAAGAACTGATTAGAAAGGCTGGCCAATTAAGTGGGAAATTCCTCTTCATTCCCCCTTTGGATGCCCTTTAAATTTTTATAAGCCATCAATTTCTTGATTTCCCTGGCCATTGTCATCTATTTGGAGACAATAATCAGATCAGTTAAACTTTCCGCATACTCCTCTTTCTTCCGCTAGTAAGTAATCTAAAGCTAAATGGTTCTGATATATTGCTGCACAAATTTGAGACTGTTGTGTGGCCAGGAATTCTAGGGCCAAGGTCATCTGGTTCATAATGATTTCTAGTATGGCCTGTAGACTTATAATTCGATTAAGCATGTATATGGGAGTTCAGTAACCCCAGTTTCCATCTTGTGCCCAAGTTGTGGGGCCATAGTATTAGATAATATGGTAGGATGGCCATTCATCCTCTCTCCACTTTTGTTGTCTCCCTATGTCAATTCCAAGTGACCTCTTAGTTCTGACTTTTAAGTCTTGATATAAGGGAACACCTAGCTCATTTCCTCCTTAGTCTGGTAGGAGGAAGAAGCCAAATTGGATGATCCCGATGGTGCAACTTCCCTTCCAGTTTTTTGGGACGTAGGTGTAAGCCCTTTTCCCACAGATCTAGAAGAGACCATCTAGTGCTTTCCAACTCCTGGTGCCAGTGGAGTAGAGGGTTTCCCAGAATGTCCCCATAGATGAGATGGCATGGAAGGGGTTAGGGACAATGCCCTAATAGTACAGTTTGTGACAATAGAGTTTTGGTCGAAAAAATGGTATGAGGAGGAGTCCGTTATAGTGCTGTTAGTGGCCCAATACCAGGAAGGAGCTTTGGTCCACCAGTTTAAATCTTTGTGATTTTAAAATAGCATTCTTTTACATGGAGTTTCCCCAACCCAATGAGTGTATCTAGGGCTTATCCGGCCAAGACAGTCTTCTCCTACTACTTTGGAGGAGGGGCCCCAACTCTTGGGTCAATCCTTTTCATTTTCAACTACCATGTGGTTCCACTGGAAGAGGTAAAAGGCATCTAGGCTAGTTCCCTTCCAAGGCCAATCTTTGCTTATTAATGCTCCTCCGCACACCCAACATTTAGTAATACCAAGTACATGGGCTACCCTCTCAGCTAGGTCAATAGAGGTTCTTCTCCAAGTTTTGGCTCAAAGCAGCATTTAGGTTATCACACATTGGTGGAGTTTGGGGCCCAGGAGACAGTGTAGGCTTAGATGTGGTTGAATTATGCAGTCATTGGACAATTTCTCTGACTGCTGGGCCCTCTGTGTGATAATGGATCTTTCCTCGACTTGAGGTCCATCTCCAACATGTCTAAGTTTACCATAATTTCTCAGGCTTTTGGTAGAATTGGCCACTCTCATATCTAACCTTTATGTACCCCATCCAATATTGGAATCCCTAATGAGTAAAGAGTGTGGCATTTAGGGCACACTCTGGGTAGGTCAGTTACGGAAGTGAAACTGGTGAGTGTTGGACCCTACCTTGTACCTTTGTGTGCAATGAATATGAAGGGAAGAGGAAGTAGGGAGACCAGTGCCACGCACATGGCTGAGTAGGAGAAGAAGGAAAAACAATCTTTAGGAGTGTCATCCTACTTAAATTAACAAAAACAACCAATAATAACTAGATGGCGTTTCTAGAACTGTAAAAACATACCAAAAAAGAATTTAGTCTAAACATTTAAGAATTGAGATGATCCCTACATAAGCTAGATAGATTAAGGTTAAAGTAATTCTTTGACTCACAGTCCAATTAGAGGGTGCTACTGAGAACAAACCTAAAGGAAGCAACGGCACGACAAGTACACTAAAGAGGGTTAGGGCTACAAGAGGATAACAATACATCTGGATAGTCTGAACGATTGATTCTCAAGCCTCTGCCATGCGTAGACTGGCCAGCTTCAGGGGGTGGCCAGAGCAGGGCCAAAGATCTCAGGTGGACTTCTGCTCTCTCCAGAATGTGACTCAGAGCAGCTGATCAGGAAGAGGCTCTGCCTTCAAGTCTCCCATTTTTCTAGAGATGTTGCTTTCTTTACCTGGGTATAGTAGATCCACAGGGTGATACCTGTAACCTTAACAGCAGTAGGAGTTGCTAATATAACAGTGTGAGGGCCAGTACAGCTCAGCTGAGTGGCTACTTTTTCCACTCTTTAACCTATACTTCATCTCCTGGCTGATAGGGCTGGACCCAATTCCCTAAGGGGATAGGAGCTCTTTCTAAAGTTTCCTGAGTGATATAGCAGAGAATCCTCCCTAAGATCTGAAGGTGGGACATCTCTAGGTCAGCCATTAATCAAGGATCTCCTTTCAATTTCCCTATCACAGGTGAGAGTCTCCTATAAATGATTTCAAAAGGGGAGTAGCCTGTGCACTATGTGCAGAATAGAGCCAAAGGCAGCAAGTCAGTCCAAAGTAACTGGGTTTCCTGACAAAGCTTAGCTAGAGAGGTTTTGAGGGTCTGGTTCATACGCTTGACTTTCCTTGAACTTCGTGGCCTGTAGGTTGCGTGGAGCTTCCATTTGATTCCTAGAGCTTTAGACAGAGTCTGGACTATCTCAGACACAAAGGCAAGACAGTTGTCAGATCCTATAGAAAGGGGTAGCTCATATCTTGGAATAATTTCCCTCAGTAAGGCTCTGGCTACTTCTCGTGCCCATTCAGTGAACGTAGGAAAAGCTTCAGCCCATCCAGAATAGGTTCAAGGAGGTCCTGGTGGCCCCAGCAGGGCTTGACCTCAGTAAAGTTTACTTCTAGGTCTTCGAATAGCATAGTTCAATTGTTTGCACCCCTGGATTAGCCCTTGGCCTTTGGCTAGCACTGCTTCGTGCATAAGCCACAAACCTAGCACTAATCTGGGCACATAGGGTTGGGAGCTTGGGTATGAAATAGTAGTGACTTAACAGACTTTCTAAAGTAGAATTTCCTAGGTAAGTCAACTCATGGTGCTGTTTTTCTAGTTGAGCTGCTAGTGTGACAAAAATAAAGAGTCTTTGATCTGGAAGCTCCCACCAACCTTCCTTCCTTTTAGTTCCCCCTTCACTTAAAGCCCTTTGTACTTCTTCTTTAGTGTATTTTGGGGATAGAGGTAATTCAGGTGCTAGGAGAATGTTGGAGATTGCCCCAGGACCCATTGTGGCACTTGGTTGATAGGCAGCCTCTTGAACTGCTTGGCCTGATAGTCAGTTTTCCCTACTGACAGGGTCAGCTCCTCTATGGTGACCCTTGCAGTGGATGACTGCCACTTGGGAGGGCTTCCAGACTGCTTCTAATAGTTGGAGGATTTATTCCTTGTTTTTGATTGCTTTTCCCCCTGCCATCAGTAATCCCCTTTCCTTATAAATGGCCCATGTATATGCAGGGTAGCAAAGGCATACCTTGAATCAGTGTAGATACTGGCTTGTTTCTCTTCAGCCTGCCGCAGCACCTGGATGAGTGCCCATGGTTTGGCCTGCTATGCTGACCAGCCCTGCGGCAGAGCCTCAGTTTTGATGACCTCATCAGTAGTTGTTATTACATAGCTGCTTCCACTGGTGAACAATACTAGTTTCAGGTTCTGAAAAGGAACATCTGTCAGGTCTGGCCTACTTGAGTAAATTTCATCTGTAACCTCCTCACAATCGGAGGCCCCTCCTCAGTGGGCAGAAACATAGTGGGGTTCAGTGTTCACATAGTCTCAGGGCAGACTCATGGATTTTTGCAAAGCGGTCCCTGATAATGAGTTATTCCAGCATTGGTCAGCTACCTATGTTTTGATTATACATTAATGCAGTTATAGCATGGGGACCTTTACATTTATATTTTGTCCCAGGATAAGCTTGTCTGCTTCTCTAACTAGGACTACCGTGGAAGCTAAGGCACGGAGGCATGGCAGCCATCCAGCGGCCACTAGATCTAACCTTTTGGATAAATATGCAATAGGGTGCTGCCATGGCTCGACTGTCTGTGTAAGGACTCCCAGTGCAGTGTGATTTTTCTCATGCATGAAGAGGTTAAAGCCTCTTGTCATGTCTGGTAGTCCCAATGCTGGGGCACTGGTCAAAAGTCTATTTCTCTGAAGGCCTTTTCTTGTTCAGAGCCCCATTCCAGGGTGTCTTTACCAGACCCAGCTGTGGCCTCATACAGTGGCCTGGCAATTTCAGAGAAGCCTGGTATCCAGATCCAGCAGAATCTGGCTGCCCCCAGGAATTCATGGACCCCTTTCTTACTATTTGGCTAAGATATTGAACAGATGGCTAATTTCCTCTAGTGTCCAAGTGCCTGATGTCCTTCTGAGATAATGAACCCGAGGTATTTGATCTCCTGTTTGCAGATTTGAGCCTTCTTCCATGACACCTTGTATACCATGGAAGAGAGCAGGGCCAGCAAGGCTCTAGTACCTTTCCAGCAGTCTCATTGGGTGAGGCTAGCCAGCAATAGATCATCTACACACTAGAGCAGGGTGCAGTTTATAGTCTCTCCAGGGAAGGCAGCAAGATCTGCAGCCAGTGTTTTGCCAAATGATGGGTGAATTTTTAAAGCCCTGTGACAATCTAGTCCAGGTCCGTTGTGTCTTTTTTCCAGTGTGTGGGTCTTTCTACTCAAAGGTAAACAAAGGCTGGCTGGCCAGCGATAACTGGAGGCAGAATAAGGAAGGCATCCTTGAGATCTAGGCAAGTGAATCAGCTTGCGTGGGCAGGTAAGAGACTCAGGAGGGTGTACAGGTTCGGGACCACTGGATGGATGGTGACCACTGTGTTGATGATTGTGCAGATGTCCTAGACAAGGTGGTAGTTGCTCCCCCCGGCTTCTTAACCCATTAAGAGTGGAGTGTTCCAAGGTGACTGACACTCAACTAGAATTCCAGTGTCACACAAATGCTGGATATGGCTCTGAATTCCCAGGCGTGCTTCCTGTGGCACTAGATATTGCCTTTGGGTAACAGGAGTGGCTCATGGTCTCAGGTCTACCACAATGGGCACATGATTTTTGGCTAGAGCTGGGGGCCCTTTCTCTGCTTAGACAGTAGGAAACTCTTCTAACAGACTGGTTGGATTTGTCTTTCTTGCTTTGGAGAATCGAGGCACCATTCATCCTCTCTCAGCACAGTCACAGCCATCATTAGAGCAGGCTGCCTCTTCAGGGTGAGACCGATGGGCTCTCTGCAGGCAAAGGTGATTTGAGCTCCAAGCTTTGTCAATAAGTCTCTACATAGAAGGGGAATGGGGCACTCTGGTAGGTACAGGAACTCATGAGTTACTAGGTGGCCTGACATGAGTGGGTTTTACAGAATGAGCAGGCGACTCAATCCCCTGTGGCCCCAACAATAGTTGTTCGGTCTGTGAGGGGAATCACAAGCACGGTTACTATGAAGTATTCAGCCCCAGTATCCACTGTAAAAGTTATTGATTGGCCCCCTATTTCTATTGCAACCGTGGGCTCTTAGTGGCCTAGGATCAAGGAGCCTGGCCACCCCTAGTCTAACTGTCCCTCGGCCAGGCCAATAAGCTCTTCGATGGGTGACTCAGGCTGGTACTTTCCTTTACAAGGTTGATTGAACTTCTTTTGTCCTTCAGGCATCCTCCCACAGTGGGGGCACTTATTTTTCCAGTGGCCAGTCTCTTTGCAGTAGGCGCATTGGTCATGGCATAGTGGAGGTCTCCTTTTGGTTTCTTCTTTCCATGGGGGAGCAGCAGCCTGCTGCACTGGCCCTGAGTTCCCTAAAGCTGCTTCCAGCAGAGACACCTTTTGTTTCATCTGCTTATCAGCTATCTTTTGGGCCTCCCAGTCACTATTCTCAAACACCTTGTTCACGACCTCCAGTAGCTGGCTGTTGTTCATCCCAGCAAAGCCCTCTAATTACTGAAGTTTGAGGTGGATTTCAGTGCAAGATTGAGCCACAAATGCCACACTGACCATACATTAGTTTTCTTTTACTTCAGGGTCAAAGGGGTATACACCCAGAATGCCTCAAACATTCTCTCGTAGAACTCTGTGAGTGACTCCTCTGGCTTTTGGAGTACTTCCGCCGTTTTTGACATGTTTGTTGGCTTTTAGCCCCAGCTTTTATCCCCTTCGGTATGGCCTGCTGGTATCTGTTGAGAGACTCTTTTCTGTCTGGAACATTGAAGTCCCAATTGGACCTGGCATCAGGTGCAGCCTCTGAGGCCCCTACTGCAGAGTCTAGTATACCACCCGGTGCTTGTCCTTGGAGCCATCCCCATGCTCCTGACAGAATCCGGCATCTTTCTTCAGTGTTGAACAGAGTTAGGAGGAATTGGCAGCAGTCATCCTAAGTAGGCAGATGAGTTTGGAATACGGACTTGAGCAGGTCAATCATCGCCTGGGGTTTCTCTGAATAGGATGGGGTGTGCTGCTTCCAGTTGAGAAGGTTAGTTGTGATAAACGGCTGACAGTAGAGGACAGTACAGCCCGGCTGGAATGTGCCATCTTCTCCCATCTCTAAAGGGCCTCGGGTTTCTCTGAGGGGCATCTGAAAGGCCGCAGACTACTGGGCTGGTTGCATGGCTGAGCGAAGACACTGTGGACTGGTGCTTGGTGGCCTTTCAGGCTATTGAGGTGGTGAACGCGCACTGATGGTGGAGGGCTTTTCGGCAGTTGGGGTAGGGTGGCTGTGTAGGGGCTGGTGGAGCTGTTGAGATGTATGGTGGTGGGAAGGTAGGTTTTTCTTTGGGGTGCCCTTGGTGGATGATTTTTGCTGGCTCTTCCTTGTTCTTTCCTTGAGCTGGTTGGGCTATAAGAACCTTACTTTCTCCCTGCTTATTTGTGCAGAACCAGGCCCAAACGGGGCACTACGGTGGCAATTTGCAGCCATAAGTCTATTATGGAAATTGATCTGGGTGTCCAGGGGTTTCTGTCACTGCATGGTGCACAGCTATAAAAGTGAGGAGGTTTAGGGACCCTTCTGAAGGTCATCCTACCCTGAAGGTGGGCCATTCAAATTCACAAAGAGTACAAAGTTTTCCTGGGGTCAGCTTGGCCCCATAACCCTCTGAGAAAACTTTCTTAAAATTTTCAACATACAATTTAAGACAATTGGCTTAGAGGAACTCCCCCACATGCCTCCCACAACAGACAACAATCACGGAGGGTAGGGAATAGGGTCGAAGAATCTTTGGAGTGGATAGCACTTGCTTTACCTGTCTCCTGCTGCATCCCTCATGGGGATTTTTCAGGCACCTCTTAGCATTGGTGGGTCAGTATAAAACTCCCGACCTGGACCACTGGGGTATACTCCTCATGGAGATCCAGTGGCACCACTGTAAGCCATATGAGGATTGCCACAGAAATGTGGATAAGGGCTCAATTATCACTTCGTGGCAAGGCCATGTCTCAGCCGCTCAACATTCACTCTCTTTTGTACACCCTCTTCCCTTTCCTTAATGTGTTTGCTAACATATAGAGGATGTTTGGTTGCCCTCCAGAGGGTGATGGAGTTCCCCCCTTTCCTTAGTGTTGACCTAATTCTTCCCACCCTGTGATGGTGATGCAAAGACAAACAAGGGTGAGTGCCTCTCCTCTGAAGAGGAGACCATTCAGTTGCTCGTCTGGCCGTGTCCTCTTGCAGGGAGCTTAGATGGCACTTAGCCATAGTGGATTCAGATTTGGGTGACTTATGATAGGACACTAGTCCATTGCCGCCCTAGACCATATGCATTCACCACGGACCCGCAGAGTGAGCCCAAATGAACTCTGTAGCCTTTATGGGACTTTAAGTGTGCCCAGCCATGGAGCTACAAACACATACCTGACCAGCAGACTGGTCAAACTGCTCATTTATTCATGTAATTATACACCAGGTTAAAACCTTATGTCTGCCCCTTGGAAGATGCTGAGCTAATGTCTTCCCCCACTTGGAAAACCCTGATATCTTCCCCCTCTGAGAAGACCTTGACATGTGTCAAACTAAAGACTAGGAGGTGATTAAGTTTCTCTTTCATCTGGAGACGAGATCTGACTGGGGCCTGGTCCTGGGACCTTACCTTTATACTGTGGCCATTCTTGGTGAGTTGGTCCATCCCTCTTATGAGTCCAGTTGGAGGCTCAGCTGTCCCAGGAGTCGAGGCCCCAGTTCAAAAGAAAACCTGGAATACTCGTCAGGTGTCACACCTCCTTGTTCCTTGTTCATCTTGGATCCCCAGCATAGCCCAGTCACTGGTCCAGGGGCTCAAAGGGCCAGCATGGTTGTAAATCTTGCTGGAGCCTCCGGAAATGTTGCAGAAAAGTTGCAAAACAGGCCAGCAAGAAATCCTGGAGGTTTGGAGTAATTCAATTTTATTACACTGGCAGTCTCAGAAGAGCTAGTGCTCTGCAAATCTGAGTGCAGAGCTTAGGGACAATTTCATGTTTATACCCATGTTGTTACAGTCTACATGGGCTGATTTATAGACTCCCTGAATTTGCTATGGGCTACGGGCAGTTACAGATCATAGGATTTTCTATCTAACAAGCACTAAAGTAATTCATCTTTTCTACAAGCACTAAAGCAATACATCTTTAGAGGAGGATGAGTTCTCAGTTGACCCCAAGATCTCTGGCCTTGCAACAAACATGTTTACAGAAGCAGAAAAACAACTGATTAGAAACGTTGGACAATTAAGTGGGAAATTCCTCTTCATGGGATGTTCAGAACTTGTATGTTCCTGAGAGGCATGACTCCCAGGCCAGCTCCTGGGGAGAAACTGTGAAGTCCTTAGAGAGTCCTGCTCGATGGCAAGGTCTCCTCTGTTGAGCTGAGGGCCTCAGGTAGTGGAGGCTCAGAGCTTTCCACTCCCTTGCCAGCCTATTGACAACCCCGTCCTGGAGAGGCAAGTCAGTAACAGTCCACAAAGCTACATCGCGATCACCCAGAGTCCTCAGTTGACAGCTGAGTTCACATCCAGGTGTCATACAGGCAGTCCACGAATATCGACAGATGTATCTCACCATGCTGGTATCATACAGAATAGGTAGCCTCGCTGCTTTCAGAGCTTTCTGCACTCCACTGATTCATCACTCACCACACATGTCCTATCTCGTTGGTGCCATGAGGTCCATGGCCTTTTCATATGGGCTTCTTTTACATGGTCGTATGCATCAAAGGGTCCTCACCAATCCCCTCATGTCACCTAAAGCATAGCACTCTTGTTCCTCAGGAGCACCGGGCAACATACATTCCATGATCCACCCAACACACCACAGTCTATGTGTGTGTTCACCTCCCGAAGGGCATCTTGGTGCCCTCGGAATCCTGGCAGTTATGAAGAAAGTGGGAATGTCACTGTGCAGGTTTCTGCATGGAAAAAAGTTTTTGAATCCTCGGAGTCCGTCTCTACCAAGGAGCGGGATGGATGGATGGATGGATGGATGGATGGATGGATGGATAGATGGATAAATTGATATGGATACATGGGGGTGGATGAATGGGCAGACGGGAGAACAGACTGATGGATGGATGAATATAGCTATGTGGGCAAATGGATCGGTGGATGGGTAGACTGGAAAGAGTGTGTACGTTTCCTTTGAAAGACAATGCACATACTCCTAGAGTCCCTTGACTAGGTCACCAAGAAGAGAGCATGTCAGCCCACTGAAGAATTGAGCCAAGGAAGGAAGTTGAATCTGAAGATACCAAAAAGGAAGATGTCACCAAGGCCAAAACCTGACCTCTACCTTTTTAGTCAGGGCCTGGTGGGCCTGAGAATTCAATAGACAAGGGACAGACCAACAGGCAAAAAGTGCACAGATCTCTTTCCTTTCATGTTTACTTGATGTGGGGAGTAGGCCTCAGAAAATCAGAGGAGACCCAGAGAAGCTGCTGAACCTTGGATCACACAGAGAGAGAGGTGATGGCGGGAACGTCACTAAACTAGGTGAGGAGGCTCAAGGAATATGAGAATTCTTTCTCAACAAGGTCTGTGCATTCAGAATTCTCTCATTCTTGACCTCCTATCTGAAGACAAGAAAAATATCCTCCTCCTCCTCCTCCTTGTCTTCCTTCTCCTCTACACCCCCTGTCCCCCCCACACACACAGGAAAGACATCTTTCACAAGAAAGGCGGGGGTGATCTCTGTCTATTGCTGAAAATGATATTCTGGTATTCTTTCCATCCTGTCTCTTGGGTCTGGCTTTGGAACAAGAGTAGGGAAGGAGAAAAGAGGAAAGAAGAGACATTTTTTCTGACAGGACAGGATGGGATAGGATGGGATGGGACAGGATGGGGGTGGGCAGAGAAGGTGGGTGCAGGCATACATATTCTTGGCTCTGGCCAGATGGAATCTAATTTCTCCATGAACAATTAGGCAAGAGTGATCAGGCAAAACATGGAGAACAAAGGGTAGAAGGACACAGAGAAGATGGCTTAGAGACCCCTGGGTTAGCGGAAGAGCACCGATTTCATCGAAGGCACATGTACATTGGCACTTTCTGCACCAGGACTGTGGCCAGTTCGGCATCTGGGTGGTTTCAAATGTATGGTGCTACCATCAGGCTACATGGAGAGACAGACACCAGTTTCCAGCTCACCTGGGCAGTGTAGCAGTGCAAGGCTAAGATCAGATCCATCTGGGGATGAGACTGCTGTGGCAGGCTGACCCTGCCTGATCATTTCCTACTTGAGTGAGTTCATTCCTGACTGCTGTCAAGGTCCGAGGTATTGCTGACCTAACCCAGAAGATTCAACGGTATGAGGCCCACTTGAAAGAATGCACGAGGAGTTGACATGAGGATGAAATGGCAGGCACCAACTTTGTTGTGCGGAGCACACTTCTGTTAGGAAGTACAGCTCTATTGGAGAGTGCAGTCTATTGCACAGGGTGTGCACTCTTGCGTGCATTTCTGCTGCTCCCCTTTCTTGTGCCCCACTTCTGCTCTCCCCTTCTGCTTTCTCCTCTCTCTCCCCTTCCGCTCTCTAGGGGACTGCATGGCTACTCACATAGCAAAGTACAAAAGTGCCTTAAGCCACACAGGCATGATATAACATGTTTACATATTTTTTAAGTCTGGGGTCCTATTCCTAGCTGTGGGCTTGGATCACAGCCAGACCTTGGGCCAGCCAGACCTCAGGCCATTTGGGCCTTGGATCAGCCAAGTCTTGGATAACAGCCAGACCTTGGGCCAATCAGGCCCGATGCCCACAACTGCTCTCTTCCCCACCTCAAGGACTCTCCAGAATGAATTGAGTTGCAGGAGCCCCCAACAGCCCCCAGGCAGGCAGGCAGTCAGGAAGGCAGGCAGCAACTGGGATGCCACCATGGGTCCTATGGTCCCTGGCCAGCTTCACTCCCATCCTTGCATTCCTTTTTCCCCAGGCCCACAGTGCCCCTACCCTGTTCTGAGCCTGAGAGGTCTAAGGGAAGGTGGTCCCAGAGTAAGTCTCCCCTCATCCACAAACATTTGTCTGCCTCAATCTCTAGGCCTGAGATACCAACTCAGCCTTACCGCTCCCTGTCTGATTCTCCTGAGGACCAGGGGCCTAGTTCACCCCAGAGGATAAAGCTCCTTTCCATCAGTTCCCAAATCCTGCCCAACTGGCAGGGAGGGGATGTGCGCTTGGGACGCGGAGGAAAGGTCGGTTCAATTCATTCCATTGGGCCTCATTCAATGTCTTCATTCAAATGCAGAAAGCTCAGGGACTGAGACCCAGCTTCAGGCTTCTCCCCATCATTCTGCCAGGCCATTTTTCTTTTCTTAATGTCTCCCACCCTCAGGCAGCAGCTTCCAAACTTCAGGAGAGGGGCGAAGAGAGTCTAATCTACCTCCACCCCCGCACCCCATTTTTCCCAACCCAGGCAAGTGCACTCAACAACTTGAGACTCAAGGGAAGGGCATGAGGAGGGGGAGGGGGATGCACGAGTTCACTCAACGAGGGCCTGGGGAGGCCTGGTGGTGGGGGATGGTTTGACTCCTCCACTCCACCCTGGATTATGGGTCCAGGAAGCACACCCCAAACAACAATCGTGTGTTCCAGGTGCAGGTTCTCGTCAGTCTTCTTCAGCACCCTGATGCGGGGGTTGGGAGGCAGATGAATGGATCGGGTGCCTCCTGTGACCACATGCTTCCCAAGGGAAATCTTCAGTCTCATTCTACAGAACTCACTGGCAATGTCACATGCCACCCATCACCCATCCAAAGAGGAAAAAAGAGGCACACACACGAAAGAACCCCACAGATGACACCTCCAAGCGAAGGGGGTCTGGAACAGTGGAGTGATGGGGAAACCCCCTTACTGGGCACACCGTGACTCTGAGTACGGATCCCATGGTCATTTTCCACATCCGACTATAAAGAGCAAACACGACGACAAGGAGGAT
The DNA here is from genome assembly GCA_003508835.1 of Eonycteris spelaea. Taxonomy (NCBI): domain Eukaryota; kingdom Metazoa; phylum Chordata; class Mammalia; order Chiroptera; family Pteropodidae; genus Eonycteris; species Eonycteris spelaea. Next base: position 713,458 of record PUFA01000286.1, on the reverse strand, counting down.
GGGAACAGACTCAGCTGCCAGGGCACTGCATGCATCCTTATCGACCAATTTAAAATGATCCACCTTGGGAGGTGTCTGTTTTTAGCACCCTGCAAAACACACACACACACACACACACACACACACACACACACACACACACACTGTTGTTGGACCACGGTGAAAATGACAACGACAACAACAACACACTGAAACTGAAACAAAAACCGAACCGGATACCCTCTCCTTGACTCATAGTGAGCAAATACCTGTGTCTGTCCGGGAGAGGGTCACCTGCAGGGTGAAAAGCCAGGGTTTGGCAATATGGAATATTTTCTTCCTGTCATGGTTAAGCAAAATCATCCATGACAGTAGGCAGAGGAGGCTAGGCAGACAAGCAGTGGTTTTGCATTTAAAAGTATCACCTTATGCTCCAATGCTTGGAAGGAAAAGAAGGAAGGAAGGAAGGAAGGAAGGAAGGAAGGAAGGAAGGAAGGAAGGAAGGAAGGAAGGAAGGAAGGAAGGAAAGAACAGAAACATCCCTTACCCACCTTTCATAGCATTTACACTGTGAATTTTGTGTCATTGTTGTTGTTGTTTTCTTTCTCCTGCTCAACCATCTGCCATGTCTACTCAGAGATTTCTACCCCTTTCAGCCAGGAAAGGGCTCATTGCCACAAAAGAATAGCACTTTTGTCTCTTTTAAGTTGGATGACAGGTGACAGGTTTGATTCATTATTTCCTTTACACTTTTCAAAGGTTTTATAAATGTTCTGTAAACAGTGTAAAAGAGTGATAGAAAAGTGAAAACATCATAAAACTATCAGAAAATGGTATGAAACATGCAATTGGGAAACATCGCTACTTCGGGTACTGCAGGCGACATTTTCTTTCACAGGTGAACAGCTTTCAGTCAGTCTGTTTCTTAATAATTTTTTGTTGTTTGTTTCCATTACCACTGGCCTATGACCTGATATCACATGGATTTGAGGTTTACAACGTGGTGGTCAGACTTTTTGTTTTGTTTTGGAGGGGACTTCTCTCTCTCTCTTTCTGTGTGTGCGCGTGTGCACGTGTGCGCGTGCATGCGCATGTGTGTGCCACTTTGGAGTGTTCTTAATTCTTGAATCAATTCCTTCTTCTTCGGTGCTGAGGGCCCGGGGAGATAGCACTTGGGAATACCGCAGAGCCACAGAAGCTATTGTCAAATCTCTTCTGTCAGTGCCCACATAGGTAGCATGCATGTGAGCTCAAATGGGTGGGGGGCATGAGGAGGGAAGTTTCAGCATGTCCGCTGGCCATCGGCAGGTGGAGGAGAGGAAAGCATTATGCTCCCTTCCTCTGATGCCCTTCGGAGTCTTTGGCTGAGACTGACCCCTGTTACCCAAAGACATATGAAATGAGAGAGAGAGAGAGAGAGAGAGAGAGAGAGAGAGAGAGAGAGAGAATCACTTGTAGATGAGTGGGGCCCACGTACCATGGGAGCAACCGACGTCGTGAGCCACTGAAATGGTGGCTCAGGATTCCCACTTCTGTCTCTTGCATCTTCTGAAAGAGAGCAGAAGACAAGTCATAGAGGAGGTATGGGAGGCAGGAGAGCAGTTTTCTGTAGGTTTCAGAGGTTGGCCCACTGTGGGGAGTTTGATGAGTGGGAGGGAGGAGATGATAACCAAAGAGCAAGGATTCGTTTTCAGACCATTGCTCAGGCTTCACGTCCTGAACGTGAAGGGAGAGGTAGCCTGTCCTTTGCACCCCTGCTCTTTTCCTAAGTGCCATGAATTCCCAGTCACCAGTGGGGCGCCACCATTGTCTATGTCGGCGTGATGGACTCCATTTCTCGTCCCTTGTCATAGGGGAAAATGTTTCCCTAGTCTCCCCCCACCCACACACACACACACACAAAATGTGGGCAGGGGGAGTACCTTGGCGGTCTACATACATCATGGACACTGGACATCATACCTCCTTTGAAAATAATTTCTATGGACCAAGGAGTCTAGGACTTCCATCAGAAAAGGCCACCTGACATGACCACCACTGAACATTTGGAAAAAGGCACAGGTATCCCTAGGACTCAGTAACATGGGAAAATCCAGAAACCATCTGTTCCATCTGAAAGGCTCATTGAGGACATGGATGAAATTGTACAAAGGGAACAGAACACTGTGACAATGCAGAGAAACATAGCCAAGTCTTGAAAACTCTTCTGTCAGTGAAAATAGCCCAGTCGTCCAAGGGCGACTGCGTGTGTGACAGATGTGTACAACTTCATTGATAGGAGATAGGCAGAAGAGTCAAATTCTAGAGGGAGAAAACAGATGGGGGAGGGAGGGAGAAAGGGGGATGTGGAGGGGGGACAGCTAGGCAGTCTTCCTTTTGAAAACGATTGATATGTTCTAGAAATTGGGGTGGTAGGTGCATAGCTTTGCAATGAGGCCGCATAAGCCCAGTGAATTTTGAAATGGGTGGTTTTTATAGTGTGTGGAACTATATATCTCAACGTTAAAAATGAGTGACGAAAAGAATACACAGTAAGGAGGGTCAATCAGGTCTGCCTTCCTGCCTGCTTACATTACATACATACATATCTACATACCTGGGGGTGGAGAGAAGACCAGAGAAAGCTAAGGATCTAGCTAGTTAGTTCATGACACTGGGCATGAGTGACATTCTATTTTATTTGACTCATTTCATCTTAATTTTCCTTTTCTTTTTATTTCTTTTTCCTATGACTTTAAAATTATTTCTGCCAGAACAAAACAAACCACCTCCATGGAGATTAAACAAAGATCACCCACACAAAGCAAGAGACACTTAATGAAAGTGAGAGTGAGTCAGTCGCCAGTAGGCCACTGGCCACTGCCACCCACATTTGGCAGAGATGACTCAAATGGAAGGCAGGGAGAGGGGACCAGGAGAGGCTTTGAAGCTGGCTGCCAGGGTGTGGGGTAGTTGGGGGGCATACTGTCTAGAAGTTGAGGGGCCATCCCAACGTAGTCACCAGTCCACCTCGTTGTCTAGAGAAAGCTCCCCTAGCCTCACAAGGGATCCAGAGGACTGAGGAGAAAGAATGTGGGGTGGTTCCCAGTGGGAGAGCCCAAACCACACTTCTGCAGCAACCAGCCCCCAAAGTCCAGGGTCAGACCAAAGGCAGGGTTGGGCCTAGAGGTCATTAGGTCGAGGGAAATCCATCAGACAGAAGAAGAGAAATACCATAGGATTTCACAGAATGTAAGGAATGAAAAGAACAAACTATCAAAAATAGACTGAGGAAGACATGGCAAAGCTAGGGATGGCCAGAGGGGAGGTGGAAGAGGTAAGGAGGGGCTGAGAGAATGGGGTAAAGGGTTCGAGGAGTACGAATGAGTAGACCAACCATGGTCACAGGGATGGGGAGCCTGCCTGAGGAAAGCAGTTAATTAGCACTCATGGATGACTCCGTGAAGAGCCAGAGGAGATGAAGGACCCATGGGGGGCAGGAGATATCCTTTGTTTTTCTGGATCAGTTTATGGAAAGTCTAACCCATGTACTGGATATTTGAAATTAACACATAAAAACTTAGAGGGGAAGGGTGTGGGGGTCAGGACAAGAACCTTAGAGCCTTCCTCTTCTTCTGTTGCCCCCCACCAGAGAAGCGACGGGTCAGAGACACTCCCATCTCGGATCCATCTGTATGATCCAAGTCACATGTGTGAACTGGCACTTTCATGTTTATGAAAAAGACACGTAATGAGAGATGGAAGGTCCTAGTCTACTGTCTGCTGTTTGACTGCCCTATCTCTGCATCCCCATCTCCTCCCCCAGCCACCCTTAAGCAAGAAAACAGCCATCTGGTCGACCCAGCCATCTGGTAGGCCACAGAGGTGATCGCCGGCCAGGCAGGTTGTACTGGAACATGGTCGGGCCAGGCCCTTCCGGGTCTGTGGGCGGTGGGAGACAAATGAGCAAGCATCCCAGAGCATGCTCTCATCACTATTCAAGGCAGGGCGCATTTCTCCTGGCCCAGCCGGGGCAGAGCAGTCGATGGGCACCCTGGAAGGGGACTTGGCGCAGAGAGATCTGTGTTCACTCCACTCTCGAGTGCCTCATGAATGGACCTCTGCTGCGTCAGGAACAGACTCCTTCCTTCCCACCACCATCTCCACTTCTGCTGGTGAGTTTTGCTTGCAGTTCTTATGCCTTCACCTTTTCCAGGAGCTAGAGCTGAGGCCTCGTCCCACAGCATTTCTTCTTTATTTTCCTAACAGAGTCTGAAGTGGTGGCCTGGCCCCACAGTTCCAAGTCTATCCTTCCTGAAGGAATGTCAAGTGGTATCCTAGGCCCACAGCAACAATTCTGTCTTTATGCAAGAAAAACTAGAATAAGGACAGGCCTATGACACCAAGTCTCCACACAGGAAATAGAGGAAGGCCAAGGCTCACAAGGTCAAGACCTTCCAATTGATAATAGACTAGATGAAACAACAAATCACACTACACCCAAAGTAGCCCATGTGAACAGAAAACTCATGTGGAGCGTTTGGCCCACAAACAAATCTGTCTTCATGAAATAAAAGGAAGAATGGAGGCCTTCATTCATACTGGCAACACTGTTTTTCTTGAAGAATGTGGAGCGGTAAACCTGGACCAAGGCACAGAGCCTATATTCTCCTAACACTAAGTACAAGGTAGACTGGGATCCATGGCAATAAACCGTCCCTTTTGAAAACTAGTAACAGAAGGAAGACCTTTACTCCACAGGGCAAACCTGTCCTCAGGTAAGAGAATCTTAACTGGAGACCTAGGACCTTGTCTCTTGCCTGGTTTTCTAATCAGAAACCAGAGTGCTGACCTTGGTTTGAAGTTGCAATCCCTTCCCCTATTTCCAGGAAGTGGAGCTGAGAAATTGGCCCACATCATTTCTTCATCCCTTTCCTAACAGAGACTGAAGTGTTGGCCTGGGCCTGCTTTTCTAAGTCAGTCCCTCTTTGAACAAATGTCACCTGGAGTCCTACGCACACAGCAACAAGCCTTCAAGAGATAGTAGAAAAAAGTCTGTGGAAATCTGCACCAAGACTTGATCTCCTAAAAAGAACTAGTTGGCAGCTGCAAGCCCAGAAGGTCATGTTCATCCAGTTGGTAACAAAGTCCAGACTAAAGACCAAGCCACACAACACCCAGCCTGGCCTCAGCTTTCAGAAACTCTTGGGGAAACCCTGGCCCACAGAACCAAGATGTCATCTCCTAGGAAGAAGAACAGAAGACTCAGATCATGACACCAAGATTGTCCTATTTTTAAAGCACTTGCAATGAAATTTGGGCAGATGGCACCAATCTCATGTTGTCTTAACACTCCATTCAGCGCAACCTGGTCCCACATAACCAATTTTACCTTTTGCCAGTTATTGAAATATTACCATAATCTATAGCACCAAGACATTCCCCTGGTAAGAGAAGGTAGTGTGAGCACATAGAAACTTGGGACAAATCCTAGACTCTTCTTTTAAGAATTAAATTAGTGAGCTTGGAAACATGGGCAAGCATTGTTCCTTGCTTAAATTTTTATAACAGAATCTTAGTGGAGGGCTGAGCACATGATATCAAGATGGTCTTGGTAGAAAAAAATGTCTCATGGCTCATGACCCATTCCTTTGCATTGATTGGTGATAGGAGAGTGGATGTCTGAAAGTACCTCACCATTTCAGTCTCATTTTCAAGATAAATTCAAGTGGAAATTTGTTCATACACACTCATCTGGCACATTTTAAGAAGTATAGTAAAACCTACATCCACAGTAAGAAGCCGAGTCACCTGGTAAACAAACAATTCCTGTGGGGTCTTCCAAGACCCCCATGTGAATCCTGTGAGGTGTTCACATGACTGCTGCAAGATTACTTAATGACTGCTACGTGAATTTCAGTTGACTTCCACCTTATTCTTCTTCCCCTATATTCAAACAAGTGTTTTCAAAACATGTCTCATAAATTGCATATTTTTGATACTTCAGCATTGATACAGTCCCCATTAAGCAGTTCCCTCATGACAGTAGAGCCCTGAGGTCCACATCCAAAAATAATACGGGAGTCGTACCTGAAGCCTTTGAGTTATGCTCACAATAACTCAACATTTTTGTTACAATACAGCAATATGGCAGCTGCTATTCCCACCCCTCTAAATTACCTTCTACAAGCAGACTCAGCCTCTAAATTTCAATGCAGTTTATGTGCTACAGCTGCTCACATTGCCTTCAAGCAGGTTGCCTTACCATAGCCAAAACCACAGGCCAGTTATCTAATGATGATTGTCTGGTACCCTACACAACTGAACTTAAGCATGTCTAGTCATGCAGACCAGAACTTTCGAAAAAGGCAGTGAGTTGGCTGTCTCATCCATTCTCTCTTATGACAAGCTCTTCTTCCCTCAGTGTTTATGTGAATTTTACCAGGAATGTGGAAAGGTAAAAAAAAAAAGTGAGCGCCACACCATCACCCAATATCATGTGACCTCCCTGTAATGCCCTCAGATCTGTCTCTCAATGGTCACATGATTCTCATGTGCCAGCCATGTGACTATTGCAAAATTCCTGCATTCTTGCAACGAGACTTTCAGGTGACTTCCAACTCATTTTCCTGTACTGGTCTAAACCAAAGATTTCCAGAACATGTTGAAGGAAATGCTTCCATGTCAATATCTCAGCAGTCTGTATGGTCGTTAAGCCAGTCACTATCTGAATTTGTAGTCTGAGGTCTGCTGTAGAGGAATTTGCTGGCAGCCATTCTTTCTGTGATGAAGATGTATACTCACAATGACTCAACATTTTACCAATAATACAGCAAAATGGCGAATCTTGTTTCCACATCTATCCAGGACTTTACTCATAGCACACTCAGCCTTCAAGTTTCAACAGAGCCAATGTGCAACCAGAGCCTTCCTGCCCCAAAGCAGATTTCCTGACAACAGACGCATATACTGTTGACCTCAAGTTTTGTAATGCAGAAACGACGTTCGATTGGAGGTCAGTTAGGAGGCTGTCTCAGTCACCTTCTGTTACACAGAGACTAATGTTTTCTCAGTGTTTCTGTTAATTTTGTCAAGTGATATGCACTCGTCATTCCACTGCATCATTCCCAACTGTCACATGATCTCCCTGTGTTTCATACAAGCCAACTCTTGATGGACATGTGATTTTCATGGGGAGGTCATGTGATCATGTGGTGACTCCCACGGTGCCATAGATTAAAGTTAATACTGTCTAATTTTGAACAGACCAGGCTAAACACCTGCTAACAGTACTAACAATCTATACCCTTTAAAGGAAACTAATGGGCAGTATTGCCCACAAACCAAAAATATCTATTTTTACAAAAAAGAAAGGAAACATCCATTCATAGTAAGTGTTCTGTCCTCCCTTCAAATGATGTTGACTGGAGACCAAGGCCCATGACACAAAACCACTTTCTTCCTAACAGTAATACAACTGAGCACTGGTTTAAAGCTACCAAGCCTATCCTCATTGAAAATTAGTAGATTGGAGATCTTAAATCACAAGGCAAGACTTTCCTCTCATAAGAATAACTTTCTTAGAGAGATAGAACCTTGGCTCCATGTCTAGAATTTCTCTTAGGAACAAGAGGGGTGACTTCGGCTTGGAGTTCCAATCCACAGTATTCCCGTTTTCTAAAAGTTAGAGCTGAGATCTTGTCCCACAGCATTTATTCTGTCTTTTACTAACTGAGACTGCAGTGGTGGCCTGGGCCCATGTTTCTAAGCCTGTCCTACCTGAACAAATGTCATGTGCTTTCTTAGGCTCACAGCAACAAGCTGTTTTTATGGAAAAAAAAAAAAAAAACAAGAATGAAAACCCATGCCTATGACCTCGAGACTGGACTCTCCTCACAGAAACTAGGTTGCAGGTATAGGTTCCCAAGGTCAATACCAATTAATTGATAACAGACTAGATGAAACAACCACTACCAATACACCCAAGGTAACCCCTGTGAACAGAAACTCATGTGGAGCACACATCTCACAAATAAAACTATCTTATTTAAACAAATATACGAAAAAGGCCTCTGTTCATCACAGCAATCCTGTCTTTTCTTGAAAGGATGTGAAGAGGTGACCCTGGCACAAGGCAAAAAGCCTGTCTTTTCCTAACAATAACTATAAGGGTGACTGTGACCTTAGACAATAAACCTGTCCTCTCTGAAAACTAGTAGAGAGAAGAACTTACCCCTCAGGACAAGCCTTTCCTGAGGTAAGAGAATCTTAACTCAAGGCCTTGGACCTTGTCTCTTGCCTAGATTTCTAATCCAGAACCAGAGTGCTGACTTGGTTTGCAGGTCTAATCCCTTCCCCTATTTCCAGGAAGTAGAGCTGAGAAAATGGCCCACATATTTCTTCTGTCTTTCCCTAACAGAAACTGAAGCGTTGCCATGGGCCCACGGTTTTAAGCCTATCTTTTCTGAAAGAATGTCATTTGGAGTTGTAGGCAACAGCGACAAGCATTCTTTACAGAAAACACACTAGAACAGAGACTGGAAATCAGCACAAAGCCTGGACCTCCTAAAAAGAACTAGTTGGCCATCCCAAGCCCACAAGCTCATGACCATCCAGTTGGTAGCAAAGTCCAGACTGAAGACCTAAGCCCTGAACACCCAGCCTGGCTGCTGCTACCTGAAACTCTTGGCAAGACCTTTGCCCACAGAACCAAGGTATTATCTCTAGGAGGAGAAAAAACAGAGAACTTGGATCACGGCACCATGTCTGTCTTCCCTTTAAAGCATTTATGACAGAGATTGGGGTCGGTGACACCAAACTTGTGCCATTGTAACACTCCATTCAGCACAACCTGGTCCCACATCACCAATTTTCCCTTTTGCCATATTGGTAGGGGAAAAAAAGTTGATAGAAGTCCATGGCACATAACCCAGTCCTTTACCTGGATCAGGGGAAGTAGTGTGGATGTTTGAAATATGACACCATGCCATTCTCATTTTCTAGAAAAACTTGAATGGAAAACGTTTCACACTCAAGCCTGGTTCATGCTAAGAAGTAGAGTGAAAAGCTATGCCCACAGTAAGAAGACTAGTCACCTCATAGACCAACGATTCACACGAAATCTTCCAAGACGCACATGTGATTTCCGCGAGTTGTTCACATGACTGCTGCATGATTCTCTAGTCATTGCTACGTGATTTTCTGGTGAATTCCACCTTATTCCTCTTCCTCTATCCTCAACCAAGTTTTTTAAAACACATCTCATGAACTGCACATTTTCAATATTTCAACATTGATGCATTGGCTGTTAATCAATTTCTTCTCGACAGTAGTGGCCTGAGGTCTGCATCCAAGAATAGTGCAGGAGTCGCACCTGAAGTTGTTAAGAGTTCTGCTCACAATGACTCAGCATTCTTATATAATACATCCATATGGCAACTGCTGTTTCCACTGCTCTAAAGAACCTTTCTCAAACAGATTCAGCATCTAAATTTCAACGTGATTAATGTGGTACAGCCACTCCCATTGCCTTCCAGTAGGTTGGCTAATCACATCTGAAACCTCAGGCCAATTATTGAAGGATCTTTGTCTGGTAGACTACACTGCTATCCTTAAACAAGTCTAGTCATGCAGACCTGACCTTTCGAAATAAGTGCAGTGAGTTGGCTATCTCATCCTCTCTCCCTTACACACAGACTCTCTTTTTCTCAGTGTTTATATGAATTTTACCAAAGAATGTAGAAGGGTAACTCAAACGTGAGCACCACACCATAACCCAATGTCACTTGATCTCCCTGTGTGACCCTCAGACAAGGCTCTTGATGGTCACTTGATTCCCATGGGGCTGCCAAGTGAATATCGCGAGATTCCTCCATTCTTTCTATGAGACTTCAGGTGACTTCCATCTCATTTTCCTCTGCTGGTGTAAACCAAGGGTTTCCAGAGCATTTCAAAGAAACTGCCTCAATGTCAATGCCTCAGTTTTTTTGTTTTGTTTTGTTTTTTTATAGTCATTAAGCCAGTCCCTAGCAGAATTTGTAGTCTGAGATTGGCTATAGAGGAATTCAGGGGCAGCTGTTCCTTTCACCATGAAGAAGTATCTTCACAATGTCTTAGCATTTTATCTACAATACAGTAAAATGACAGCTGTTGTATTTACCGTTACCCGTTCTTCCTCATAGCACACTCTGCCTCTAGGTTTCAAGCAGTCAATACACAGCTGCCACCTTCATCACCAAAAAGAAGGATTCCTGACAAACAGACAAAACTCTGAGGCAATAAGATATTGGGCTGGCAAGTAATATTGTGACATCAAGTAAGTTTTTAATGGAAAACGACATTTGATTGGAGGTCTGTTAAGAGCTGGTTCTGCCACCTTCTGTTACACAAAAACTAATGTTTCTCAGTGTTTATGCATATTTTATCAAATGATATGCACTACATCCCACATCGGTCACATGATCTCACTGTGTTTCATACAGGACATTTTCTTGTGGGCACATGAATCCTATTGGGCAGTCATGTGATCCTGTCATGACTCCTGGGGGGCCATAATCCCGAGGTTAACACTGTCTAATTTTGAACATGCTAGGGAAAGTTCTGCTTACACTACCACCAATCTAGACCCTGTGATGGAAACTAATGGTCAGTGCACACCCCACAGACCAAAGTTGCCTATTGTTACAGATAAAAAAGCAGACCGCCTATCACAGTAACAGCACTGTCCTTCCTTCAAATGATGTAGACTGGAGACCTGGGCCCATTGACATAAAGCCACTTTCTTCCTAATAATACAGTGGAACACTTAACTAAGCTACCAAGCCTGTCCTCACTAAAAAATAGTAGATTGGAGACCTTAATCTGCAAGGCGAGTCTTCTCTGGTAAGAATATCTTTATTTGAAGAACAATTAACCTTGGCTCCATGTCTGGAATTCTTCTTAGGAGCAAAAGGGCTGAGCTTGGCTGACAGGTCAAATTCTTTCACCTTTTATAGGACATAGAGCTGAGACATTGTCCCACAGCACTTCTGTCTTTTCCTAACAGAGACTAAAGTGGTGCCTCGGCCCACTGTTCCATGTCAGTTCTCTCTAAAAAAATGACTTGTGGTGCCCTAGACCCATAGCAACAAGCCTGTCTTTATGCAAGGGAAACTAGAATGGAGACTTAGGTCTGTGACACTATGCCCGGACTCTCCTCACAGGAAACTAGGGGCAGACCTAGGCTCTCAAGGTAAAGACATCTAACTGATAACAGACTAGATAAAACAACTACTCAAACTATACACGAGGTAGCCTTTGAACAGAAATTCATGTGGAGCGCATGGCCCACAAACAAAGCTGTCTTCTCTAAACAAAAGAAAGAATAGAGGTCTTGTTCATACTAGCAACATTCTCTTTTCTAAGAAAGATGTGGAGTGGTGACCTGGCCCAAGCACATAGCCTGTTTTCATAACAATACCTATGATGATGACTTGGACTCGTGGCAATAAACATACCCTCTCTGAAAACTACTAGAGAACTTACCCCACAGGCAAGCTTATCCCGGGTAAGAGAATCTTAATTCGAGACTTAGGACTATGTCTCTTGCCTGGATTTTTATTCAGGAACCAGAGTGCTGACTTGGTTTGCTGTTTCAATTCCTTCACTTCTTTCCAGGAAGTGGAGCTGAGAAATTGGCCCACAGTGTTTCTTCTGGTTTTCCCTAACAGACAACAGAAGAGGTTGCCTGGGCCCATGGTTCTAAGCCTGTCCTCTCTGAATGAATTTGCCTGGAGTCCTTGTACACAGCAAAAGCATTCTTTATGGAAGAGAATCTATAATGGACAATGTGGAAATCGGCAATAAGCCTGGACCTCCAAAAAGGAACTAGTTGGCCGCCTCAAAGCCACAAGATCATGACCGTAGAATTGGTAAACAAAGTCCAGAATGAAGCCTATCAACAACAACACCAGCCTGACCCAACTTTCCCAGAAACTCTTGGGAGACCTTGGCCCAGAGATCCAGGTTGTTATCTCTTGAGGAGAGGAAGAACAGAGGACTCGGTTTACGGCACCAAGACTATCTTCTTTAAAGCATTTCGAAAGAAATTTGGGCTGATAACACCAAACTTTTTGTCATCCCAACACTCCATTCAGCACAACCTGTCCCACAATTTCCCTTTTGCCAATTATTGAAAGGTGACCATAACCAACAGCACCAAGGCTTTCTCTGGTAAGAGAAGGTAGTATGGGAACTTAGAAAATTGGCACAAAGCCAAGACTCTTCTTTCAGGAATTGATTGTGGGGCTTGAAGGATGGCCCAGCATTGTTCCTATTTCCAGGAAGTGATTAGAAACTTTGGCCCACAGAATCTAGCATAAATTTTCATAACAAGTCCTTTGGTGGAGGATGGCACATGGCAATTAAGACCTTCAGGTAGAGAATAAAAAGTCAGTAGATCCATGACCAGTGGATCTAGTCCACTTCCTGGATTAGGGGAAGTAGAATGGATGTCTTGAGAAACATGACATCTTGCCAGTCTCATTTGCAAGAAAAATTCCAATGGAAAACATTTCACACACACTCAAGTGATTTCATTTAAGAAACAGAGTGAAAATTTATACCCACAGTAAAAAGACTAGTCACTTGGTAGACAGACGATTCCCATGAGGTCTCCAAGAACCCCATGTGAAATCCCATGAGGTTTTTACATGACTGCCGCATGAATCCCTAGAGACTGCTACGTGATTTTCAGGTGACTTCCCCTTACTACTCTTCCCCTCATCCTCAACCAAGTGTTTTCAAAACATGTCTCAAAAAATGCCACTTTTGATATTTCAGCATTCATACATTGGCCCTTAAGCAATTCACTCTCGACAGTAGGCCTGAGGTCACCATCAAGAATAGTGCGAGAGTTACACCTAAAGTCATTAAGAGTTATGCTCAAAATGACTCAGCATTTTTGCTGCAGTACAGCATTATGACGGCTGTGGTTTCCACCATTCAAAAGTACCTTTCTCAAGCAGAATCAGCCTCTAAATTTCAACTTGATTAATGAGCTACAGTAGCTATCATGCTTTCAAGAAGGTTGCCTGACCACAGCTGAAATCTCAGGCCTGTTACTGAAGGATCATTGTCTGGCAGCCTATGCTGCTATTCTAAAGGAAGTCTAGTCATGCAGACCTGACCTATTGATTGAAGGGCAGTTAGTTGGCTGTCTTGTCCACTTTTCTTAATCACAGACTCTCCTTTTCTCAGTGTGAATTTTTACCAAGGAATGTGGAAGGGTAACTCAAAAGTGAGTGCCACACCATCACCCAATGTCACGTGATCTCACTGTGATGCTCTCAGGCCAGTCTCTCTTGCTGGCCACTTGATTCCTGCAGGGTATTAGACACATGAATATCATGAGATTCCCACGTACTTGCAACAAGACTTTCAGGTGATTTGCACCACATTTTCCTCTGCTGGCTGAAACCAAGGTTTCCAGAACACGTTGAAAAAAACTGCCTCAATTTCAATATTTCAGCTTTTTTTATGGTCATTAAGCCAGTCCCTATCAATTTGTAGTCTGAGGTTTGCTATAAGAAATTCGAGGCAAACATTTTTTTCTGCCATGAAGAGGTTTCCTCACAATGACTCAGAATTTCACATACAATACAGAAAAAATGGCAGCTGTTTTGTCCACTGCTATCCAGTCCCTTTATCATAGCACACTCAGCCTCCAGGGTTCAGCCGGCCAATATACGACTGCTGCCTTCACTGCCAAATGCAGGTTTCCTGACAATAGGCAAATCCTGAAGCAAATTAAGGATCATTTTCTAGCCACGTATGCCGTTGAATTCAAGAAAGCTTTGTATTGTGGACACAACATTTGATTGGAGGTCAGTAAGGAGGCTGTGTTGGCCTAATGTTTCAATGCAGCCAATATGCAACTGCTGTCTGTACTGCCAATAAAGCAAGTTTCCTGACAACATATGAAACCTATGGGAATTAAGGATCATTGTCTGGCTGCATACACCATTGACCTCAAGTAAGTTTTGTAATGTGGATATGATAATCATTTGGAGGTCTGTTAGGACATTGTCTTGGCCACTTTCTGTTACACAGAAACTAATGTTTCTCAGTGTTTATGTGAATTTTATCAAGTGATATGCACTTGTCATTCCAAATGGAGCGCTACCTCATCCCATCTGTCATGTGATCTCCCTGTTTTCTCTTATTGGCCAGTCTTGATGGGCACGTGATTCCCACAAGGTGGTCACATATCCTATCATGATTCCCAAGGGGCCATGGTCCCGAGTTTAACACTATCTAATTTTGAGCAGAGTAGGAAAAACACCTGCTTACACACCACCAACCTAGACCTCAAATAGTGAAGGAAACTAATTGGAAGTGCATGACCCACAGACCAAAATCATCTATTGTTCCAGAATAGAAAGAGACCTTTCATTCATGGTAACACTGCTGTCCTCCCTTCAATTGATGTAGACTGGAGCAGGCCCATGACAGAAAGCCAATTTCTTCCTACCAATTACACAAAGGAGACTGTTCTTAGCCACCAAGCTTGTCCTTGTTGAAATTTTGCAGATTAGTGACCTTAAACAACAAGTCAGTCTTTCCTTTGGTAGGAATATCCATCTCGGAGAGTTATTAACCTTGGCTCCGTTTCTGGAATTTCTTTACGAGTGAGAGGGCTGACTTTTCTTGCTGTTCCAATCCCCTCAACTTTTTAAGAGGTAGAGTTCAGGACCTCATCCCACAGCATTTCTTCCGTCTTTCCTAACAGAGACTGAAGTGGTAGCCTAGGCCCATGATTCCAAGTCTGAATTCCCTGACAAATGTCCTAGGCCCACAGCAACAAGCCTGTATGCAAAAACAAAACAAAACAAAACAAAACAAAACAAACAAAACAAAACAAACAAAACAAAACAAAACAAAACAAACAAAACAAAACAAAACAAAACAAAACAAAACTAGAATAGAGACTTAGGACTGTGACACCAAGGCTGAAATCTACTCACCAGAAATAGGGGACTTGATACAAGACCATCTTGGTAGAAATAAAAAGTCAGTACAAGTCTATGGCCAATGACTCAGTCCTCTGCCTTGATCAGGGGAAGTAGAGTGGTGTCTGAAAACATGATACCATCGTGATTTCATTTTCAAAGTAAACTCGAGTGGAAAACTACCATGTCCAGCAAGTGGTAAATCCTGTCTTGGAAATGGCCTTGGAAATAATCCTGAGTGGGAATGGTGGGAGATTGAGAAACAATGAAGACAGAAAGCTGGGATCAGCAGGCCCACTATCCACTGATGATGAAGTAGAGATGATTTTATTTTTGCAAGTCTCTTTTATACAAGAGCATACATTTGCTGGCTAAAATGAGATTGTCACCAGGGAACCTCCACATTATACTATTATTTGCATTTCTGTAGATTGCCCCCACCCTACACAGCCTGCTATAATCATTTGTATTTCAAAAACATTCATTCTCCTATCTGTTCCTAATTCCCCCATTCTTAGGAGGATTTGCATGTGAGGCAACCATTGGTTGGCCTCATAGATTGCAAGCTGCTCTCCACATCTCCCCATTCTTATTTATTTTTAAATCGCAGAACATACAATGTAATATCAGTCTGTTCTACTTGTCGTTGGAGGATTTAGCTGCCAACTGAAAAAGCACAAAAGAATACAACTAGTAAACATACAATTCCAGCTAAAATCCAAAACATGTTTAATTATATTCATAGGATTAAACCCTTGTAAACTATCTAAAAAATCTTTAGCTAAATCTTTTGGATAATAAAAGTATCCTTTGCATTCTGTATATACAAAATCTACTGATGTAAATTATACAAATCTAAACTTAAATTATTATGTAAATGCAATTACACCCATTGCCAATTCTACTTAGATTGATTATAGATCACAGTTACACATATCACCTTATTATGGGATACAACATAATTAGTAAAATTACAATTGGTACAAGATACATTAGGAAGTCTATTTGAAGCATTTGTTTGCATTTGTCCAATCAGAAAACATAAGGGGCAACAATACAGGCTCGAACCCCGTAAGCTATGCTTAATATTAAAATCAGCAGCAGATGATTCAGTTAGATAAATAAAGTCCAAGATGGCAAAAGCTCACCACAAGTCCTTTCAAATGTGTCTTTTCAGGGTGGTCTTCAAAGAGGCTTAGTACTCTCCACGTGAGTTTCTCTGGGTCTGATCTATCTGCTATCTTCACAATGCCTGACCAGCCTTTCAGGTAGCCATCAAGGTCCATCCACCATTAGGAAAAACACAAACATGCCCCCAGCCCCATACTAATATGGGATCAGGGCCATGCCATTCACTAGTTAATAGATCTTTCCAACAAACTAATGCTTGCGGGCTCTTCGAAGGGAACCAGAACCGTTCTGCAGCTTTTTAACCATCATCATCTATGTTTAAAAAATTTTAAGTAAAGAGTACATAATTTAAGATATTCTGAGGAATTATGGGGCTGACTCCCCCTTTTTGTTTTTGTAGTTATTAACAGCCATATAGTAGACAAAATAAGTACCAGGCAGGATGTTTAAGAAAGTGTAGGGGTTAAAGCCTCTCAAACCATCTAAAGTTTCCTCAGCCAATTTTGCAGAACCCCAATAAATCTCTCATAAATGTGTTGTGACCGGAATAACGAGACTCAACCTGAGTGCTTTGATATTAGAGGCAGTTTAATAGCCGGCGGCTGTCCTTCCAAAGGAGCAGCCTCGACCCATTTCAGGTCCACAGTTTTATACCCCAAAATCCATTAATTACTATATCCCAATCACAATGGATCTATACATCATCTACTCACTACCGTCACCAAATGGTGTCTGATATGATGCGTAAGCGGGGGCACAGAAGCAGAAAGTGGAACGTTAAAAGGTCAGATTCCCATACCATGTTTCCCATAAATCCCTCCTTCTCTTTCTTATGGGAACAGAGTTAACAATAGCCTACGATGTAATCGCCAGGTATTCAATCAGGAAATGTGGCTGCTGTGGCAGTTGGCATAGAGGCTTCTAGTCTTTAACCCTTTCTTTCATCTTTCTAGGGGCATCATCACAAATGTAATTTAACTTTATTTTAATCCCAGAGATATTGTAGTTTCTGATGTGACCCAACCAACACCTCAATTTTTTGCCTCCTTCCTACATTATTCCCCTTCAGAGATTTGACTCCCTTAATCATAAGGGGATGTTAAAGGAGGAAGGTCTGTCTTCTGTAACTTCTTCAAAGCTGAGATAGGGCTTTAGTCCCTGCCTACTGGGAATAAAAATCTCTGAAAGCGTATTCTAAAGTACCCAGGGAGCGGGGGCAGAAACATGAGGTTTTTTCAGCATGTAGAAGTCTTATAACCTAGGGAATATAAACTTAGCAAAAATATAGAAAGACAAGTCAAAGTTAATAGTTGAGGTAATTGACAATGAAATCACTTTTTCATGGCATTTTGTTAATTCAAGGTACACAAAAGTTTTCTGATTCCCTGGGACATGTGGACTTATCTAGTTTCCAGAACAAGAGCTTAAGATTCTGTGGGTTCTTTCCAGTTTATTTTCTGGAGAACCTGTGAGGACTCCCAAGAAACTGTTCTAATTCAAAATAAATGATGCAGCCATTGACTCCTTGTAATTTCACAGCATTTGGGAACTTAACAAAACTTGGAAGGCCTTTCTATCTGCCTTGAGGGCTAACTATTCCTTTTGCTGTGCAGTTAGCATTGGAGAGAGGCCTATGGAATGGATCAGCACAGAGTAGGTAGCTGTAGTATCTAGTAAAATAATCACTTTTTTCTTCTTGCCATGTTGGGGTGACCTGAGGTTCCCTTTTATATTCGTAGTGGATTTTCCTAGACTGACCTAACAAGCTCTTGTGCCTTCATTGTTGGAGGAGCCCCTTCATGAGAGGCTTTGCTATTGGCGAGGCTTATGAGTTCCGCCCCTCCCCGAATTCCCAGAGCTAGATGAATATTCATCCTTTTAGTGCCCTGTCTTCTGCAGTGTGCACATTGATTATGCCTCATTCCCAACAATGCCAACCAAGATCGAGGCCATCCAGGCCTGCAAGGTTTTTATTGCCTAGTGTCACCTCGAGATGGTCCCTGTATTAAGGCTGCTAAAATTTGCACCCTTTTTGTACACTGCTTCCTTCTCTGCCAGTCCCAGTTATTGGACACCTTAAAGACTTCTGGCACCAAGGCACCCTGAGGGGTTGGAGTTTTCACCCCATCTTTTGGAGCTTCTTTAAAAATTGGCCTATACCAAGTTATGAAATGTATAGCTGGAGTGTCTGGTCCTCAGACTTTGGTCTAATGTTAGTATATTCTCTAAAAGTCTCAGAAAACTGGTTAGCAACATAAAACACAAAATTTACTTTGATGAATCACAGAATTCTTGTTTTCTACTCAGAAAACTTTTCCATAACATCAGTAGCAGACTAGTAATCTAAAAAACATTAAAACGCAACTTTAGTTTTGCATTAGTATAATTTTGGCATTTAAATTTCCAATCTTGTTTGGTTTAATCACACATTTCCTCTCAGGATTTTTTTTTAAACCTTCTACTTTTCTTCATTTTTTTTCAGTTGCCTCTTTTTACTCATTCAGAAATAACCAACTCTAAGATAACACCTTTCCTTCAATTTCCTTAAAAATAAATCTCTATACTGCATACCTTCTTGTTAACAAAAACAGACATTTTTATTTCCATCATAATCTGAACTGAACCACCATATTACATATAACACAGACAAATATATATTAGAGTTTATACACACACTCATATATCCCCATCATCAGTATTTGTAACTTCCCTGGGGGTGCCCACTCAGCCAGTTACAGTCCATTCCTGACTATCCTTTCCTCCCCTAGCCTGCTTATCTCTGTGAGCCTCTCTCTCTGTTTCTTGCTCATACTCAGGAGGCAATGGTGGTGGTGGAGCAGAAGGTGGTGGAGTAGTCTGAAGGTCCTCATGCCCCTCCAAAGTCCTTCGCAGTATAGCAACTAACTCATTACCTTCTCCTCCCAGGAGTTTTAGATCCTCCCAGGTAAAATCAAGACAATCTCTCATTAAAGCCCATAGGAGAATGTAAAAATGGGGATCTTAGCAGGCCCCTCATAGGTACGGTGCTTTCATAATGGCTTCCTAATCTGCCAGGTCTGACTATTTACAGTTCCCTCCTTGGGGAACAAAGGACAAATTTCTTGCACAAAACTTAAAAATTCTGTTAATTGTTCTTGCACTTTAAAGTTTCTAGCTACTAGCATAGTCTTAAGCATTTGTACAAAAATATTGCAGTCTTTTGACCCTAGTTGTCCTATGTTTTACTCCCGACTATTACAGTCTATTTTTAAATTTTTTTAACATGCATTTCTTCTTAGAATTTTACTGGGTCGTTACCTGTATTTTCTCCCTCCTCCTGTTTTGCATATGCTTTACCCGAGGGAGTCTCCTCACCTTACCTTATTTACAAGTTTTCCGTACTCAGGTCCGTGTTCAGGTGCCACCTGCTACATCCAGTAATTGGTAAATCCTGTTCACATCCAACATGGCCCTGGAAAATAATCCTGAGTGGAACATTAGGGAATTGAGAAAAGAAAGAAGACAGAGAAAACAGAAACCTGGGATCAGGAGCCCACTATCCACTGAAATGATAGATAGCAATTTTATTTTGCAAGTTGCTTTGGTACAAGAGCATATTTGCTGGCTAAAATGAGATTATCTCTACCTAACCTTCATATCCTACTATAATCATTTGCATATCCATAGATTACTCCCACCCTACACAGCCTGCTATAATCATTTGCATTTCAAAACCCTCAATTTCCTATCAGTACCTACTTCCCCATTCTTAGAAGGATTCATAGAGATGAGCCAACCATTGGTTGGCCTCACAGATTGCAAGGATAGTGTCAGATTGCAACCCATCCTCCACAGAAAATATTTCTCACATATTCAAGCCTGGTTCATGCTAAGAAGGAGAGTGAAACCTATGCAGAAAGTAAGGAAATTAGTCACCTGGTAGACAAATGTCCACATGGTCTTCCAAGAGCCCCATGTGAATCCCACAAGGTGTTCACATGATCACTGTAAGATTCCCTCCTTTATGACTGCTACCTGATTTTCAGATGACTTCCAACTTCTTCTTCCTCTATTCTCAACAAAGTTTTCCAAAACACGTCTCACACTGCACATTTTCTTATATTTCAGCATTCATGCATTGGCCATTATGCATTGCCTCTAGACAGTAAAGGCCTGAGGGCCGCATCCAAGTAAAGTACGGGTCACACCTGAAGCCATTGAGTTATGCTCACAATAACTCAGCATTTTTACTACAATACAGCAATATAGCGCTGCAGTTTCCATTGCTCTAAATTATCTCCTCAAAGAGAATCAGCTTCCAAATTTCAATGCAGTTAATGTGCTACAGCTGCTCCTATTGCCTCTAAGAAGGTATCCTTACCTCAGCTGAAACATGAGAAAAGTTATATAAGAATCATTGTCTGGTAATCTTAAAAGTTGTTCTTAAGCAAGTCTAGTCAAGCAGACCTGACCTTTTGATTGAAGGCAGTGAGCTGGTTGTCTTGTCCACTCTCTCTTCAAATGACTCTCCCTTCCTCAATTTCATGTGAATTTTACCAAGGAATGTAGAAAAAGTAATTAAAGAGTGAGCCACACCATCACCCAATGTCACATGCTCTTCCTGTAATGCCCTCAGCCAATCTTCCGATGATCATGTAATTCCTGTGGGGCAAAGCCATGTGATATTGTGAGATTCCCTCTACTTACAACAAAACTTTTAGGTGACTTCCAATTCATTTTCCTGTGCTGGCTAAACCAATGAATTTCCAAAATATGTTGAATAAAATGCTTCAATATCAATATCTCAGCTTTCTTATGGTTGTTAAGCCACCCCTACCAGAATTTGAGATCTGCTGTAGAGGAATTCGGAGGCAGCCGTTGTTTTCTGCCATGAAGAGGTATACTTCACAATGACTCAAATTTTAACAATAATACAGCAAAATTGTGACACTTGTTTCCACCTTTATCCAGTACCTAACTCACAGCACACTCAGCCTCTAGGATTCGACACAGCCAATGTGAGATCCCACTTCAACAGTACAAAGCAGATTTCTGACAACAGACAGAGGTGAATTAAGGATCATTCTCTGGCCACATATACTGTTGACCTCAAGTTAAGTTTTGTAATGTGGAAATGACATTCAATTGAAGTCAGTGAGGAGGTTCTTGACCACCTTCTGTTACACAGAGACTAATGTGTTCTCAGTGTTCATGTGAATATTATTAAGTGATACACACTCATTATTCCAAAGGGAGAAACTACATCATCCTCATCTGTCACATGATCTCCCTGCATTTCACGGCAAGCCAGTCGCCTGATGGGCACTATTTCCCACACGGAGGTCAGAGATCCTGTTGTGACCCTATGGGCCATGCATCCAATGTTAACACTGTCTAATTTTGAAAAGACTAAGAAAAACACTTGCTCACACTATCAACAACGTAGACCCTTGAAAGAAACTAATGGACAGTGCATGGTCCACAAAACAAAAATTTCTATTGTTACAGAAAAGAAAAGAGACATTCGTTTATGATAAGAGTACTGTCCTCCATTCAAATGATAGACTGGAGACCCAGGCCCATGACACAAATCCACTCTCTTTGTAACAATAGTACAATGTAGCCCTTGCCTAAAGCCATCAAGCCTATCCTCATTGAAAATTAGTGCAAGACTTTCCTTTTGGTAAGAAATGCTTTTTTAGAGAGCTAGAAACTTGACTCCATGTCTGGAATTTCTCTTAGGAGTGAGAGGGGTGACTTTGGCTTGCAGTTCCACTCCCTTCAAACTTTTTCAGGAGTGAGAGCTGAGACCTCATCCCACAGCATTTCTTCTGTGATTCCTAACAGAGACTGAAGTGGTAGCCTGGGCAACGGTTCTAAGCCTGTCTACCTGAATGAATGTCTGGTGTGTTTTAGGCCCACGGCAAGAGAAACTTAGAATGGTGATTCAGGCCTGTGACCTCAAGCCTGAACTCCACTCACAGGAACTAGGTTGAAGGTCCCAAGGTCAATACCGTTTAATTGATAAGAGACGAGATGAAACAACTGCTAACACTACACCAAAGATAGCCTCTGTGAACAGAAACTCATGTGGAACGCACAGCCCACAAACATAGCTGTCTTTCCTACACAAAAAGAACAGAGTCTTCCTTCATACCAGCAAGAGGGTATTCCCCTGAAAGAATGTGAGTGGTGACTTGGGCCCAAGATGCAGCCTTTCTTTCCTAACAATAACTACAAGGTTGACTGGGGCTCTTGGCAATAAACATGTCCTCTCTGAAAACTAGTAGATGGAGACTTTAACCATCAGGGCAAGCCTATCTTCAGGTAGAAATCTTAACTATAGACCTAAGACTGAGTCTCCTGTCTGGATTTCTAAGCCTGAACCAGAGTTCTGACCTTTGATTGCAGTTCTAATCCCCTTCCCCTATTTTCAGCAGTAGAAGCAAAAAATTGGCCAACAGCATTTCTTCTGTCCTTCCATAACATTAACTGAAGGGGTGACCTGGCCGATGATTCTAAGCCTGTCCTCAGAAAAAAATGTTGCCTGGAATCCTAAGCATATAGGAACAAGCCTTTGTTTATGGAAGATAAAACTAACATAGACTATTAAAATCAGCGCCAAGCCTGGACCTCCTAAAAGGAACTAGCAGCCCCAGACCACAAGGTCTAGGCCATCCAATTTGGTAACAAAGTCCAGACTGAAGACCTAGCCAACAACACCCAGCCTGGCCCCTGCTACCAGAAACTCTTGCAGAGGCCTTAGCCCACACATAAACAAGATGTATCTCCTAAAAGGAAGAATGGAGCTCAGTTCATGGCACCAATATTGTCCTCCCTGTAAAGCATTTATGATAGAAATTTGGGCCCACTGCTCCAACCTTATGTCATCCTAACACTCCATTCAGCACAACATGGTCCCACATCACCAAGTTTGAATTTTACAAATTATGGAATGTAACGTAACATGCAGCACCAAGGCTTACCCCTGGTAAGCGAAGGTACTCCAGGCTTTTACAAACTTGAACAAAGCCTGGACTCTTCTTTTTACGAATTCGACTGTGGATGCTTGGAAACATGGCCAAGCACTGTTTCTTAAATCCAGGAAGTAGAGTGGAGACATTGAACCACAGAATATAGCCCTCAATTGTTTCATAACAGAACCTAGGTGCAAGGTTGGCACACTGTAACAGACCATCTTGGTAGAAATAAAATGCCAATAGAAGTCCAGGTTTCAAGACTCCGTCCACTGCCTGGATCGGGGAAAGTAGAGTGGATGTCTGAAAACATGACGCCATGCCAGTCTCATTTTCAAGGTAAAATCGAATGGACACACGTTTCACACACACTCAAGCCTGGTTCATTCTAAAGAAGTAGAGTGAAAACTTATACCAACAGTAAAAAGATGTGTCACTTGGTAGACAAATTATTTCCTTGGGGTCTTCCAACCTCCATGTAAATCTCACAAGGTGTTCACGTGTCTGCTGCATGATTCCCTTTTGACTACTACATGATTTTCAGGTGAATTCCAGCTTATTCCTCTTCCCCTATTCTGAACCAAGTGTTTTCAAAACATGTCTCATAAACTACACATATTCGATATTTGCATGATGCAGTGGCCATTAACCATTTTTTTTTTTCTCAACAGTACTGGCCTGAGGTCTTCATTCAAGAATAGTGTGGGAGTCACACATGAAGCTGTTAAAAAATTATGCTCACAATGACTCAGCATTTTTGCTACAATACAGCAATACGGTGGCTGCTGTTTCCACCACTCTAAATTAACTTCCTCAAGCAGACCGAGCCTCCAAATTTCAACAAAGTTAATGTCCTATGCTGCTCCATTGCCTTCTAGCAGGTTGGCTGACTATAGCTGAAACCTGATGACTACTATGTAAGGATCATTGTTTGGTAGCCTAAGTGGTTGTCCATATGCAAGTATAGTCATGCCGACCTGACCTTTTGATTGAAGAAGTGCAGTGAGTTGTCTATCTCATCTACTCTCTTTTACACACAAACTCTCCATTCTTGCAACTAGATGTTCAGGTGACTCCCAACTCATTTTCATGTGCTGGGCTAAACCAAGGATTTCCAGAACACATTGAAGGAAATGCTCCCATGTCAATATCTCAGCTTTCTTTATGGTCGATAAGTCAGGCCCTATCAGAATTTGTAATCTGAGGTCTGCTATAGAGGAATTCAGAGTCAGTCTTTCTTTCTGCCATGAGGAGGTACACTCATAATGTACCTCAAAATAACATAGTTAATGAAGAATAACACGAAATTTTGAAAATAAAAACACTAACCAAAACCCTAAGCCTAAAATTTAACCTAACTCTAAAACTAACACTGAATAAATAAATTAGATACTGAATATAAAATAATTTTGAACACTGCCTTATAAATTTGAATTTTATGAGAACAACAACAGAATGAGCCTATATAGTTTCTGCAACATTATTAAGTCATAAAATTTTATTATAAATATAATAATACAAAATAACAATGTTAATGAAGAATAATATGAAAATTTGGCAAATAAGAACTCTAACACTAAACCTAATCCTAACCCTAAACCAAACCCTAACACTAATCCTGACCCTAACCCCTAAACCTAACCACAACCTTAACCCTAACACTAACTCTAGCCCTTAGACTAACCCTAACCCTTTCACTAACCCTTACCCAAATCCTAACCATATTTATGGGTAGATAAATTAGATAATGAATATAATATAAATGTTTGAAGACAGCCCTATGGATTTGAATTTAATCAAAACAGCAGAATAAGCCTATATTATTTATGCAAAAATGTTTAGATAGGTCATAAAAATTTAATTTTTGAATAAAAAATTAATGTAACATTGTAAATGAAGAATAATATGAAAATTTGGCACTTAACAACCCTATCTCTAAACAGAGCCCTAAAATTAATCTTGTGCCTATCCCTAACCCTAAACCTAACCTTGACCCTAATCCTACCCTAACACTAACTCTAAACTTAACACTAACCCTAACCCTAAACTTAACCCTAACCCTAACCTTAATCTTAACAGTAACTCTAACATTAACCCCAACCATAACCCAACCCAACCCTAACCATTACCCTAAACCCTAATCCTAATACTAACCCTAACACTTACACTACCCAAACCTAACTCTAAACCTAACCCTAAACCTAAACAAAACCCTCATCCTAACTCTATCTCTAACGTTATTTATAGGTAGATAAATTAGACACCGAAAATTAAAATTTAGAAAAATGCCCTAAGAATTTGGATTTCATTAAAACAGCAGAATGAGCCTATATTCTTTATTCAATGATGTTACATAGGTCATATTATAATTTTAAATAGAAAATATCATCGTAAATAAAGAATAATATGAAAATTTGGCAAATAACTACCCTAAACTAATGCCAAAACTAAAACTTACCCTAAATCTAACTCTGTCCCTATACCTGACCATAACCCAACACTAACCCTAAACATAAAACCTAACGATACTCCTAACCCTAAATCTTACCCTGACCCTAACCCTAACCTTGTCCATAAGCCTAGCCCAAACACTAATCTTACCCCTAACCCATAACCCTAATCTTAACCATAAACCAATTCCCAAATGATAACCCTAACCATGATCCTAACACTAACTCTAAACCTACCCTAAACTGAACATTAATGCTACCCTAACCCTCCCTAATCCTGCTTTTAGCCCAAACCTTGTGTCCTAACACTAACCTAAACTTATCCCAAACTCAACCCTAACTCATCCTTAACCCTAATTTTAACCCTAACCCTAACCCATCCTTAACCCTAATTTTAACCCTAACCCTATCCCTAACTCTAACCCAACCCTAACCCTAACCTTAACAGTAAAGCTAAGCCTAAACCTAACCCTAACTATAACCCTCACCCTAACTTTAACCCAACACTAAACCTAACCTTCACGTTTTCCCTACAGTAAAACTAACCCTAACCCTATTTATGGGTAGATAAATTCAATACTGAATATAAAATAAATTAGAAAAGACTGCCCTACGAATTTGAATTTCATTAAAACAGCATAATAAGCCTATACCTTTATGCAACAATGTTAAGATGGGTCATAAAAATTTTAATTTTCAAAAGAATAAATATAAAATAACACTGTAAATTAACAATAATATGAAAATTTGTTAAATAATAACCCTAAAACTAATCCTAACCCTAACTCTGTTCCTATCCCTAACCCTTAGCCTAACATTAACCCAAATCATAATGCTAACCCTAAATCACGCCAAACAGTAACCCCTAACCCCAACACTAACTCTAACCCAAACCTATTCCTAACCCTAACCCTAACCCTAACTATAACCCGAACCCTAAACGTAAAACTAACCATAACCCTAACTTTAGTCCTAACTCAATTTCTAACCCTAACACTAAACCTAACCTAACTGCTAACCCCTACCCTAACTCTAAACCAACACTTACCCAAACCTAACCATAACCCTAACCCTAAACCTAAATCTATCCTTAACTCTAACCCTAACCCAAACATAACACTAACTCTAACCCTAAACCTAACCCTAACACTATTTATGGAGAGATTAATTAGACATTTAATACAAAATAATTTTTTGAAGACTGCCCTATAAATTTGAATTTTATCATAACAGCATAATAACCCTATATTCCTTATGGAACAATGTTTAGATAGGTTATTAAAATTTTTCATTTTCAATGGAAAAAATAAAAATTACATTGTAAATGAAGTATATTATGAAAAATTGCCTGATAACAACCTAATTCAAACCTTAACCGTCATCCTAAACCTAATCCTACCCCAACACTAAACCCTATCTCTAACCCTACCCTGAACGTAAACTAAACTTAACACTAACTCTAACCCTAAACCTTACTCTATTTATGGGTAGATAAATTAATACTGAATATAAATACATTTTTTGAGAATGTTCTATGAAATTTGAATTTCATCAAACACCAGAATTAACCTATATTCTAACACTACAATGTTTAGATAGGTCATTAAAATTTCAACTTTAAATAGAATAAATACAAAATTACATTGTAAATGAAGGATAATATGAACATTTGACAAATAACACCCTAACTCTAACCCTAACTCTAATCCTAACCCTAACCTGTCACTATCACTAACCTAACTTTAACCCTATCCCAAATCCTAGCCTAAATGCACACCCAATCCTAACTATCTAACTCTGACTTTAACCTATCCCTAACCCTAAACTATTTATTGGTTGATAAATTAGATACTGAATTAAAATGAATTTTCGAAGACACTTACCCACTGGTGGAGCCTAAGCCGTGACCCAAATATGCCTAATAAGGAAGTTAGACAATCTGCTGAAAAATACGTGTGGCAGTGGCTTTGAATTGATTCACTTTCGTGCTAAAATTTATCTTCTAGTGATGTTCTAAAAAGCATCCTATATGCCAACTGATAAATAGATACTCTCAATTGACTGCAGTATTGTTCTAAAGAGACGACTTGATATTTGCAGTGTATGAGGCAACCTGACTCTTCAACATCTACAAAGTGCTAAAGTGATTAGGGAAAACTTAAGTTTTCATGGTAGAATTTCGGTCGAAGTGGGTTCAGGCTGCCATGGTTTTGGAAGGGAGCATGTATGTGAAGAGAACTCAAACCATTGCAATTAACAATTTGGAATGGTGTTATTTGTTGCCGATGAAGTGGAGGTTGAAAAACTATAGGTTTTTGAGAGAGCTCACAGCACATGCAAAGGAAACAGTTTTTGAATACTTTCATTCTGTTATCCAGAAATCCATTCAACAATTTGGTGCTAGAATTGGTGTATGCTATGAAGTCTAAGGTGGCATTTTAACACTGTAGAGGAAGGTATTTGCAGTTTTTACCCATAAAGTGTGTTATACATTTTTTATTTGTTTTTATTTTTTTACCTCAGTGTTCTTTACCAGAATGAGTTCTAACTCAGTTTGATATGAATGTGGCTCTGTTGATAATGCAACCAGTTTTCAGTACCGAAGAGCTGGTGGGAACCACTTTTAGACATCCATGATCTCGAACTAACCATCTTCATTAGACTGCATGAGGCAGGTACTACTAAATAACGGGCAGCTTTCTTGTAGTTTATAGTAGTGGCTTTTAACAGATGTCCTATACATTGTTTCTTTGCCAAGCAGAACAGAAAGCCACTGTGTCTTGCATGTATGTCACAGGCGAATGTAATGGGAAAAATCTTATGGTGATGATGTGCTTGTAATCTGTGCCTCAGCAGCACCGTTCCATAAAGGAACAGTGAAAATGTTTGGAATGCACATATGGAAATTGGGAAACCGTCCCTCCAAAGATGTTTCTGATGAGACACTGACACACTTTTAGTGGAGCCTAAAAGCTGTAATTCAAATATGCTCAAACTGTAAGTTAGATCACTCGATGAATAATACTTGAGACAATGGCTTTGCATTGAGCCAGGGTCTATTCTTCATGCTTCTGTGTTATCATGTGGCTCCAAAAGCATCCTGTATTACCAGGTGATCAATTCATAATTGCATCGCCGTAGTATTGTTCTAAGAGGCTACTTGACATCTGCAGGGTGTGAAAGCAACCTTGGACTCCTCCAATATTTAAAAATATGATAGTGATTAGTGAAAAATGGCAGTTTTCATGGTGGAAATTCATACCAAGTGCGATTAGGCTGTCTGCCATGTTTTGAAAGGGAGTGTATATGTCCTGAAGAGAACTTCAAACCATTGAGATAAATAATGAGGTTATGGTGTTTTAAACACCAAAGTTCACTGGTTTGCCATGAAGAGGCGACTGAAAAATTATAAACTTCAGAGAAAGTCTTTAGCACAGTGCCCTCCAGGTTCATCCACGTTGCCCTCCTTGCCCTTCATTTTCTAGATTGGGCACTGTATCCTTGACATTCTTTTGTTTTGTGCCAAATGTGACACCTGATCAACATAGAAGACATTCCTTAAAGTGGATAAAGATGAATTTCAAGACAAAAGAAAATTCTTTTCCACACAGTTAACAACAGAGTATTAATGGTTCATTCTAATAAATTTTAATTATACAAATAAATATTTAGAAGATCAGATATTTTTAAATCAAAAAGAAAAACTAATACAACAATCCATATTGAAAAAGAAGTTAAAGGAGATTAAAATATGGTGGCGTGAGAGAGGTACCTCAATCTCTGCCTTTGAAACCAACAATAAGCGAACATCGAAAACTCAGTGAAACACCCAAACTGCATTAGTACATCTGAGCATGGAATCTGTGCATAAGAGCTACCAGATCAGAACCCCCGTGTCAGCCTCTGGATTGGGAGACACAAGAAGCTGCCTCTCACAGCTTGGAGCTCCTTGTAGGAGGAAGGGGAGGGAGAAGGAGTTCCCAGAGCAGCCCTACCTGGGAAAGCTGTGAGTTCCCCATGGCCTGCAGCAATGCTTAGTCATCAGGCAGAAGGAAGAGAAACTGGGACGGCAAGAAAAGCGGGGCCAACAGAGCAACAGCAATTGATTTTACCAGTCCTGGTCGCAAAACTGAGGCTGAGCTTCAGGCCCATCCCCATCCAAGAGTGTCCTTACCCTATAAACTCTGGGACTGAAGCTATGGAGCCCGAGGGAACTGATCAAACGCTACCAAAACCTTCACTAAAACTGACAGGAACTGAGATTGAGGGTAGTGAGTGGTGATTAACATCAATAAGGGAAAAAAAAAATATTATTAAGACTTTATATAAAGCAGAGATCCAAGAGCTTAAACGCCACTGCTGGAAACCAAAAGAAAAACACCTTCATTGCAATAGGCTAAGGACCTTGTATAATAAATCTTTCTGCGGGGGGCGGGAAAAGCAGAACATACTTCCATTAATGCCCAGGTGGAGAAATAGTCCATTAAACACCATGAACAACCAAGGTGACAAGGCATTCAGAGAGAAAGAGAAAAAATCTCCAGAAAAATAAGCTTACAGATATAAAATATGCCATTAAATGACAGAGAATTCAGAATGATACTTCTGAAAAAAAACTCAGTGAATATCAAAACGAGTAATATCCACAATTTCAGGAATAGAAAAAAACACCTACATGAGCAGAGCAAGGAGATTGAAACCCTCAACAACAACAACAACAAAACACAAGAACTTCTGGAGATGAAAAACACACCGCAAGAGTTGAAAAATGAAATAGCAAGCTTGGGAAATAGAGTCAACCAAATGGAGAAAGGAATCAGTGATATCGAAGACAAAATCTAGAAATAAATCAGAAGGAAGAAGAGAGAAACTGAAGAATGAAAAATAATGAAAGAGAAATACAAAAACTAGCTGATACCATCAGGAGAGGAAACATAAGAATAATGGGCATTTCAAAGGAGGAAAGGAGCAGAATAGAAAGCATTTTCAGACAAATAGTTGATGAGAATTTCCCAAATCTAAGGAATGAGCTGGAGCTTGAAATTCAAGAAGTCAACAGAACACCATTATCTCAACCCATAAATGCTTCACCAAGACACATTGTATTAAATTATCAAAAATCAATGACAAAGACAGAATTTCTCAGGGCAGCCAGGGAAGAAAATGGCAATTATAAAGGAAACCCATTAATTATCCTCAGACTTTCAGCAAAACTTACCAGAAAGAATGGAATCAATATTTAAACTACTTAAGTAAAAGGAACTACCAGCCTAGAATAATGTATCCAGCTAAGCTCTCCTTTAGATATGAAGGAGAAATTAAGACTTTTCCAGACATACAAAAATTGAAGGAATTTTCCACTACGAGGCCTGCACTACAGGAAATACTGAAAGGGGTCAGTTCACCTAAAACAAAATGACAAAAAAAAAAAAAACATAATTGGGAGTAAAGACTATCAGACAAATAGAAGCAGAGGAGTGCAACCCTTACTTAGAACAAGAATTGTGAGCTTAAATAACAGAGAAATTGTTATATAAAATATAGTAAAGAAAGTTCAGCATACATAGGGACAAATTGAGATAACAATGACTGAAAAGGGCAGATTCAAAGATCCAAATTTGCAAAGGGGAATGGGAATAAGGTGCACGCAGAAGAAAATGGACGATATATATATATATATATATATATATATATATATATATATATATATATATATATATATATACACACATATATATATGTATATATATGTGTTATATATATTATACATACATATATATATATTCTTTTAGATATTTTAATGTTAATCACAAACCAAAGATTCAGAACCAAAGTATAACATAAAACAAGAAGAATGAGAGGAAAACCTACAAAAGCCAACCAAATAAAGAAAACAGAAACACAAGGACACGAAGCAATGGAAACACCAAAGCTAGAAAGCAAAACATACAATGGCTATAAGAAGAACTCATTTTCAATAATCACCCTAAATGTAAATGAACTGAACTCACCATAAAAAGGCACAGAGTTGCAGAATGGATCAAAAAACAAAACCCACACAATGCTGCCTCCAGGAGAACATCTCAGCTCAAAGACAAATATAGACTCAAAGTGAAAGGGTGGAAAATGATATTTCAAGCAAATGGCATTCAGAGAAAAGCAGGAGTAGTAGTACTAATATGGATAAAATAGATTTCAAAAATAAAGGTAAGAAAGATACTGAGGGACACTTCATAATGATAAGGGAATCATGCACCAAGAAGACATAACTCTTATTAATATCTATGCTCCCAATCAGGAGCCCAGAAATATGTAAAGCAATTACTAACAGAACTAAAGGAGAAAACAGACCAAAACACTATATGTAGTAGGGGACCTAAATACCCCACTGTCAAATATTGGACAGATCATCCAAGCAGAATCAATAAGGAATAACATCCTTAAATGACACATTAGACCAACTGGACATAATTGACATTTACTATGCCTTTCATCCCCAGACAGCTGCTTATACATTCTTCTTCAGTGCACATGGAACATTCTCAAGGAATGACCACATATTGGGACACAGAGATAGCTTCAATAAATATGAGAGACCATATTCTCTGATCTTAATGCCTTGAAAGTAGAGATCAAATGCATAAAGAACCACACATACATGGAGATTAAACAACATACTACTGAAGAACAACTGGATCAGAGAAGAAATAAAAAGAAAGATCAAGAGATACATAGAAAACACGATAATGATAGTATAACGTGTCAAACTTCTGGGACACAGGAAAAGTGGTCATAAGAGAAAAGTTCATATCATTACTGGCCTATCTCCAAAAACCAGATGAGTCCAAATATACAACCTAATGCTTTATCTTTAAAAACTAGAAAATGAAGAACAAATGAAGCCTAAAGTCAGCAGAAGGAAAGAAATCATCAAAATTAGAGCAGAAATAAATGAAATTGAGAACAACAACAAAAAAAAACAATGAAAAAATAAATGCAACTAAGAGCTGTTCTTTGAGAAAGTTAATAAAATTGACAAACCCTGGCTAGACTCACTAAAAAAAAAGATAAAGGACACAAATAAACAAAATCAGGATGAAAGAGGAAATTACGACAGACACTGCAGAAATACAAAGGATCATACAAGAATACTATGAAAAAGTATATAACACCAAATTTAATAACCTAGAAGAATGGACAGTACTTAAAAAATACAATCTTCCTAGACTGAATCAAGAACTGGAAAATCTAAATAGACTGATCAGCAGTATGGAAATTGAAACAATCATAAAAACCTACCAAAAGTAAAAGTCCAGGACCAGATGGCTTTCACCAGTGAATTCTACCAAACATTCAAAGAAATACCTATTCTCCTCAAACTCTTCCAAAAAATTAAAGAGGTGGCAATACTTCCCAATTCATTTAATGAGGCCAATATTATTCTGATACCAAAACCTAGTAAAGATCACACACAAAAAAGAAAACTGCAGACAATGTCTCTCATGAACACAGATACAAAAATCCTAAATAAGATACTTATGAACTGAATAGAGAAAAATATTCAATAGAATATACATCGTGATCAAGTGGGCTTCATCTCAGAGATATTCAACATATGTAAATCAATAACTGTGATATATCACATAAACAAGTTAAAAAATAAGAATCATGATCATATCAATAAATGCAGAAACAGCCTTCGACAAGATACAATATCCATTTATGATCAAAACACAACAAAATCAGTGTAGAAGGAAAGTACCTTAAAAAAAATAAAGGCCATATATGACAAGCTCAGCGAACTGAACACAACAATATATTAAAAAGCTAATACACCATGATCAAGTGGGCTTCATTCCAGGGGCACAGGGATGGTTCAACATATGCAAATCGATTAATCTGATACAGCACAGAAACAAAATAAAAATAAGATTCCTATGATCAATAGATTCAGAAAAAAGCCTTTGACAAGATATAGCACCCATTTATAATCAAAACACTTAACAAAATTGGTATAGAAGGAAAGTACCTTAACATAGTAAAGGCCATATATGACAAACCCTCAGACAACACTATACTTAATGGAGAAAAACTAAAAACCTTCCTTCTAAGATCAGGAACAAGGAAAGGTTGTCCACTCTCACCACTATTATTCAATATAATATTGGAGGTCCTAGCGAGTGCAATCAAACAAGAGAAAGATATAAAAGGCATACAAATAGAATACGAAGAAGTCAACCTGTCACCATTTGCAGATGACCTGATTCTCTATATAGAAATCCTAAAGACTCCACAAGAACACTACTAGAAACAGTAAGTAAATAGGGTAAAGTCTCTGAATATAAAATCTACATTTAAAATCCATAGCTTTCTTATACTCCAATAATGAAGAGTCAGAAAAAGAAGTGGAAAAAAAATCCCTTTTACAATTGCAACAAAAAAGAATAAAATACCTAGGAATAAATTTAATGAAACGTTAAATTTAAGGGACCTATATAATGAAAACTACCAGACCCTATTAAAAAAATCGAAGAAGAACATAAAGAAATGGAAAGATATTCCATGTTATTGGATTGGAAGAAGGAACATAGGTAAAATTACCATATTACCTAAAGCATTATATAGATTTAATGCAATCCCTATCAAAATTCCATCAGCATTTTTTAAAGAAATAGAACAAAAATCATCACATTTCTATGGAAGCATAAAAGACCCTGAATTGCCAAAGCCATCCCGAGAAAAAAAGAACGAAACTCTAGGAATCACTCTGCCTGACTTCAAATTAAACTACAAAGTGACAGTAATCAAAACAACATAATATTGGCAGCAAAACAGACAAACTGACCACCGGAACAGAAATGAGAGTCCAGAATTAAACCCATACAAATATGGGCAAATAGTTCTTGACAAAAAAGCAAAAAAAAAAAAAAAATCATACAGTGTAGAAAGGAAACCCTCTTCAATAAATGGTGCTGGGAAAATTGGAAAGCCACCTGCAAAGGAATGAAACAAGACTGTTTGTCTATCACAACATGCCAAAATTAACTCAAAATGTATTAAGGACTTGAATAAACAGAGAAAACAATAAAATACATAGAAAAAACATAGGGCCTAAATGCAATGACTTTGGACTTAAAGATTTTATGAACTTGACCTCAAAAGCAAGGGAAATAAAAGCTAAAATAAATGGAATGGGACTACATCAAACTAAAAAGTTCCTGCTCAGTCAAAGAAATTGTCCACAAGATAAAAAGACAAACTATCAAATGGGAAAATATATTTGCAAGCAATGCTTCTGATAAGGGCCTAATATCCAAAATATACAAAGACTCATACACCTCAAAACAACAAAAAAACAAATGATCCAATCAAAAATGGGCAGAGGACCTGAACAGACACTTCTCCTAGAGACATACAAATGGTCAAACAAATATTTGAAAAGATGCTCAATACTTCTAGCTATTAGGGAAATGCAAATCAAAGCCACAATGAGATACACTTCACACCTGTTAGAATAGCTATAATCAACAGGATGATAATAACAAATGTTGGAAGAAGATGTAGAGAAAAAGGAACCCTCATGCATTGCTGGTGGGACTTGCAAATTGGTACAGCCACTATGGAAAACAGTATAGAGATTCCTCAAAAAACTAAGAGTTGATGTACCATTGATCCAGCAATCCCTCTACTGGATATTTACCCCCCAAACTTGTAAACCCATTTTGAAAAGATATTTGCACCACAATGTTCATAGCAAGTACTATCACGGTGGCCAAGACATGGAAGCAACCGAAGTGTTCTAGGATAGATGATTGGCTAAAGGAGCTGTGGTACATATAACAATGTAATATCACTCAGCTATAAGAAGAGATGAAATACTGCCAGTTGCAACCACATGGATGTACCTTGAGATAATCAACATTAAGCAAAATAAGCCAGAGAGAAAAAATTGAAAATTACATGATATCACTTATATGTGGGATTAAACCTAAAAGCAATAAAT
This sequence comes from Eonycteris spelaea, assembly GCA_003508835.1. NCBI lineage: Eukaryota > Metazoa > Chordata > Mammalia > Chiroptera > Pteropodidae > Eonycteris > Eonycteris spelaea. The sequence continues at coordinate 677,973 of PUFA01000286.1, read as the reverse complement.
GAACAGGACAAACAAACAGAGACTCATGGACATGAGTATAGACAGTTGTTACCATAGGGTAAGGGGGAGGGGAAGAGGGGAGGGTGAAGTGGGTAAAGGAGAAATTGGGCTTTGGGTGGTGAACGCAAAATAGAATTACAGATGTCAAATATAATGCTACACCTGAAAATTATATTAATTGTATAACCAATGTTACCCCAATAAACTTAAAAAAAAAAGAACACTGAATTGTCTAATTCTAGAATGTAGCCATTTTTTAAAGTAGTTATACGAATGAGTCTTTTGATTCAAACTTAATCTTTTAGTAAGCCTATTTGTGCAATTGCATTTATGTCAGACAGTTTTTTTAATAGGGCCGGGTATATTATCTGGGTTGAAATGATAATGAAAGTCATTGCTCTTGTCATCCCAAAGTTAGCTTTCTGAATCAGTGGTGTCACCCAGAACTGGTTTATATGCTGGCCATGATCATTGTGAGACAAAGAATAAAAGAAAAAGAATTTCATTTTGGCAATCAAGTCAGAAGCTTCCATTGTGGTTCTGAGAAATTGCATAAAATACACCAGCTGTTCTGAGTTCATTCATACTCTGCACTATGGTCGTTTGGCCTGCAGCGTGTAGTTTAAAAGGGTTGTCCAGGGTTGTTTCTTACCATGCTGTAGCTGAGTCTGAAGAGGGTGAGCGGTTGTGTGTGTGTGGTGTGTGTGTGTGTGTGTGTGTGTGTGTGTGTGTGTGTGTGATTTGGATGAGGAATCTTAGCAAAAACTCTTATTCTTAGAAGTACCTGAAGCCCAGAATCCTCAAGTATATTATACCCTACACTCAGTTGCCTCTGTGTGTCTAGCTCTGGCACAGCCAAACGTTCTCTTACCAATAAGATAGAGGAAGAGGAAAGTTATAAGATTAACTTTCACATAACTATCTGAGAGATATCCAATATAGGAAAAAAAGAGGAAATAAAGCATGTGGTTAATAAATGGCCTCTTGGTGCTGAGGCCACACATTGTGTTGAGGACCTCTCTCCTTCCTGGAGTTGCCCTTCATTGGGTGGCTCCATGCTAAGGAGATTGCTTAACTGCAAAAATGAACTGAAAGTTGTCTGAGGCAACTACAGAGAGACAGGGTCCTATGGCTTCTGGAAGCCACACGTAGCAAAAATTTAGTGAGAAAATACCCTTCAAAGAGTCAGTGCAGAGTTCAGTTTTGGAGCTGATTTTTCTGTGCAACCCAGGAACATACTCCAAGTTGGGCTTTCTCTTTGGGCTGCCATCTTATTTAAAAAAAAAAAAAAAAACACCTAACACAAAGTTAAGTGATTAGATATCCTTCCTTGCCTCTCCTTCATCCTTCTCACTCCTTCCAAAGTTCTACTTTATTTCCATTTGATCTCCTTAAAGTCTAGTCCATATATATCCTCACCAACAACAGAATGTAGTGTAGTTTGGTACATGTTTCTTTTAAGTGCTTTGGTAAATACTGAGATGCTTGTAGTTATTAGTGTTTTATAGTCAATTATTCTTATCCTCAGCTATTCCATGGATCCTGAGACTAGCAGTGAACAGAAAGTCCTTCATAAATCCATCCCTAGGAGGGCCGGTTGGGGGTCACAGATGAGGTGGCCAAGTGTGAGAGGAGTGGCATAGGCCAGTGATTGTGCTGGCTCAAGGCAAACCTGGGCAATGCCAGAAAAAACATTTTAATAGAAAAAAATCAATTGATACCTCGTCTTTAAAAATAAAAAAACAGAGATAGGTATTTTAAGATTTATGAGAAAAGTTTACATTTAAATTAGTTTGACTATCCCTTTTATTTAACTATAAATACAGATCTCCTCTCAAATTAGAATTCATTTGTATAAGAACTCAGCATGGCCAAGGAGAATAGCAACACATGGTAGGAGATTAATTTATGAAATGAAAAAATAATTCAGTCACCAACTGGGCTTTTACTTCTTTAGGATCCTCTGGGAATATGTGAGTGAAAAAGTAAATATAAGAATCAAGGGTAAAACTTACCAAGTATTTTATCTCCTTTGGCAAACACATCAGTCACTATGTGACCCCTTCAAGACAAAGTTTAGAAAATCATAAGAGAAACAGAGACTCAGTTAAAGTTCTTTTTGCTGTCATTTCTTGTATATCTGCCACTGCAGGTATTTAAACCACTGAACTATCTTTTGATTTCTAACTATATAACAGACTTGACCCACCCTTTGCATGAAAAGAGTGAATTGTATCCCCAGAAAATAATATATATTAGGCACTACCAAAGATACATCTTTTCTTTCTATAAGATGGAGCCCTGTTGGCAAAATGAAATTTTTTAATCTGAAGCAGTGAGTGTTGGTTAAATAAATTAAATAAATTGTGGATCAATCATATATGCAGGACTCCCCAGTCCTAGGCTGAGGACCAGTATGGATCTGTGGCCTTTTAGGAACCAGGCAACGCAACAGGAGGTGAGTTATGGGCAAGCAAGTGAAGCTTTATCTGTATTTGCAACCACTCCCCAGCACTAGCTAGCATCACCACCTCAGCTCCACCTCAGATCATCAGGCACTAGATTTTCATAGTAGTACCAGTCTCTGGTGCCAAAAAAGGTGGGGGACCTCTAATATAATGGACTATTACACAGTGAAGTTTTTTGAATAATATTTCATAAGTTGTAGTAATGCTCATGTTATATTATTTTTTTAAGCCAAATAATATTGTATATAAAAGATGATTTCCTATATTGTAATATGTTTGTAAACATATACATAAATATAATATTAACACATATATTCAAAGAGACAAAAGAAATATACCAAAATATTAAGAGTGGTTGTCTTTAAGTTATAAGATATGCACAATTTAGAAATTTAGAATATTTTTTATTCCAACTATTTTATAATATATTTTATTTGAAAGCAAAACAAAAAATCCACATTTTAAGTATTTTTTAAATATTGTAATTCCCAAGTATCTCATCTATTTTCTAAATACTAGCAAAGTAGACATTGATAAAACCAGGAAAATAAATTCATTATTTTGCGAACTATTTACTTCGGGGTTTTGGCCACATGCTACCCCAAATCTGTAGAACTGTCTCTAAAATAAAAGCCACTGATAACTATAGGAGAAGTAACTTGAAGTCTTTTTCCTTTAGTGGGTTAATGGTATCATTATTGTCACCAATGCCCATATTGCCACTGATGCCAAGAATAATCTGATGATGCTCGCTTGTTAACAACTCCATTAAATGTCTTTTTAACTGATGAAAGGCCAAGTGCTGGGGTGGGCAATTCTTCCCAGAAAGTTTAGAGATCTCAGTTCTGGCCAAGCCTCTGACTAACACTCACAGACAGTGTGGGCTTTGGCAAGAAATTGCATAGACCTGATGGCCCTAAGCTCTACTCCAGCTCTTTCTGGATACACACACACACACAAAATGAAGAGTGCTGAAATAATGACTTCATGGGTACATCATGGTAACTATACAGCAAATAGGAAGACTTTCTTTCTTATGATGTTGATATTTTTAAAAGAAAATTAGTTGTTTAAAGCAAGAACAGGAACAGCACTAAATATCCATATTATCTATTTTAATTTTCATAATCACCCAATTGAAGTAGATACTCAGAAAAGAAAGCCAAGGCTTCATAGAGACCTTAAATATCTTGTCCAAGGTCAAATAAACACATCATTTATAGTCTATTGCTTTGGGCCATTGACACAGTACATATTTTTCCTACTAAAAGCTTTTTAAAAGCTATAGTTTGTGTAACACATTTGATTTACTGACCTCTCTTCTTTATACTGTCTTATCCATTTTGATTTCTTCCATAGATTCTCATCATCTTCTTCCATTTTTCGTGTCCTCCATTTCAAAGTTAACAGTGAATTCAACTGAAACAAGACTGGTTTATAACCAGTCCTCTCTATCTCAGCCAGCAGCCTTCCCTCGGTTTAGTTTTCTGAAATGCAGTAGAGCTAAGGTTTAATGCTGGGCTCAGAGCCAGACATCTGGAGGTTCTTCTTATTCTTTCTTTGCCACTTACCAGTTACATTGCCTTGGGCAGGATACTTCTCTCTGAGACTTTGTTCCCTTCTTTGTAAGAGGGCCAAATACTAATAACATCTGACACATAGAATTAGACATCCAGATCTGAGCACAGGGTCTGGTATAGGGATTGTCAACTATCCACGTACGATCATAGCTCTGTTCAGCAAAACTGCATTCTACATTTTGCCCTACATTTATACTTCTTACGGATCAGCTCTCAGATCCTTCATGTTCGATCGCTCTTCTTCTTGGCTCCCAGCATCTAAGCTTCCCAGGATCCCAAACGCCAGTGTACATCATGTTTACACAAACTCAGGAAAAATAGGCCTTCTTAACAGACTGAGATACAAGCTGAAGACACGGAATCTTCGTTATCCCAGACTTTCACTAATTGCCATAAATGAAAAAGTGACTTGCTAAAATTTGTCTATCTGGTATTGGTATATATGTCTTTCCCTGCGGCATCTTTGCTGGAAATATTTTCACTGTGTACCTAATTGGCCATAAGGCAATCTTGCCATTAAAAAGGATCAAATAACTGGTTGAAAATTTGGTTTTTGTTTATTTAGTTTTATTTATTTATTGATAAATTAATCAACCGCTGTAAAAAAAAAAAAGATCAAATATTTGGTTGACAATATTTTTAGGTTATTTATTTTATTTTGGGGGTTTGGTTTCATTTCCCCATTGATGAATCAACACCCTTTGGCTGACTTAATACATTTAAACTAGTTGTCAGTGTGGTTTCATTTCTCCATTTTTATATTATATATAAATTTTCGCTAGCTCTCATACAATCTGTACAGTGATGCATAGATGTGGTGGTAGTGGCGGTCTTAAAACAGTTAGCGATTCTTGCAGATGATAATGATTTGCCCCAAGAGTTGATTTTTATTTTGTAACACACTACCTTGAGAGGAAAGAGAGGCCAAGGGTCCTCTTTGAGGGTGCAGAATTGAACCCATAAATTCCATGGAATGAAGACAACTGCTTAGTATAATCCACAAAATAAAATTGATTATTTGTGTAGTATTGTCATGAATCTACAACTCAAACATTTTAAATGTATTCAAATTTTGCTTTTAACAATGATGACTTTTTAATTTTATGTTCTTTTTAATATATTTTATTTTTCATGATTTTATCTTTCCTTTTTTTCTTCTTCTTTTTTATTTATTATTATTTTTTGCAATAAAATTGCCTTACGGTCAATTAGTTACATGGTGGAAAGGTTTGTGGCAAAATGTTTGTGGAAAAGATGTCTACAGCAAAGCCGCTAAGGGGAAATACTGAAAATATCTAAAAGCACAACTGACTTTTCTTTTTTTTCATAAATCACTAGTTAGGAAAGTGTCTGTTATTTTACAAGTGTAATACAACCACGAATCAATGTGAAATTTAAGGCTTTGTGTGTGAGCATTGGATCCAAATGAGTAGTCATTCACAATACACTGTGAATCTCTAATAAATACAAAATGTAGCCAATATAAAAGACTCAGCTAAATTGTAGGTATTGTTGAATATGTTATTTCAAATATCAATTCTATCTTTTATAGTAGTGCTTTATGCATACACACACACACACACACATATAGTTAGTAATATTTGTTGACCTCTAAATATATGAAGGCATTCTCTTATATGTTTTTAAAGAAACCTTATTGTTCTACCTTTCACCTTAAGGTCTATGATCCATCTCAAATTAATTTTTATGTATTATGTGAGGTAAAGGTCAATGTTAAATTTTATTCCACATGGTATCAAATTGTGCAAGCACCATTTATCAGAAAGGACTATACTTTCTTCTACTGAACTGCGGTGGCACTTTTGTTTCCAATCAAGTGGCTATATATCTACAAGTCTGTGCTTGGACTCTCTCTTTTGTTCCATTGACCTATTAGCCAATGAAAGCCTTTAACATTAACTAGTGAGTTATACTGTCCTTTTGAGATTAGAAGGAAAAGAGACCTAAGTTTAATAAAGTTTAATATAGTAATTAACTATAAAGCCATGCATAAAATTTTAAGAAAAGTTGTATTGCATAAAATAATATTTCATGAACCAAAAAATTACCAACATTTAAGTATTCTAGTCTTTCCCCACTGGGTGTACCCAAATGAAACAAATTGTGTATTTGCCTGTTTAGTTTCTCCCACTTTGTTAGTTCTAACACATAAAGAATCTTTCTTGTTGATCTACATAATAAAAAAGGGAAGCCAAAAATTGTTTGGGCTATGTATTCAGAGTGAAAAGGGATACTTGGGCATAGATTCTGGGTGTAAGAATTGGAGGGGTTGGGGAAAGGAATGCCATGAGGAGGAGTGGAAAATTATGAGAGGGATACTTTCAATGATCTTCAAGAAATGCAAAGAAATGGTTTCAGTTGCATTGAAATTATTGTTGGTTGTTGAAATGTGTCTTAGTAAACTTGAAGCCACTTAAATGTGATAAGAAAGAAAAAACTAGTCACAAGGATATCAGCTGATTTAGGGAAATTGTGCTTTTAGAATTATGCCCATGACACTTCACCCAAACCACATAGGCAAGGTGGCCTTATTTCATGGATTCTCCAGAGAAATGTGATTTAATTTGATTGTTTTATTTCCAATAAAAGCAAATTAATAAATATTTAAACAAATTTAGCATAATTGTTATAACTTTTTGAATTGTATAATTACAAATCAGAAAACATCATTTATCAGACTATATCCTGATCTTCATTTCAGAAAATACTACTGCCATTTATAAAGGGATTGCAAACCTCTCCTGGACTCCAGAATAAGCTTTTTGCTTCTTTTTTTCCCTCTCTTCCTTCCTTCCTTCCTTCCTTCCTTCCTTCCTTCCTTCCTTCCTTCCTTCCTTCCTTCCTCCCCGCCCCTCTCTCTCTCTCTTTCTCTCATGTTATCCAACAGCCTACGATAGTTGTCTTAGAGACTGAGGCTCAAGACAGATGCCTCTGAGGATTCTGCTGCTGTAATGTGATCCAAAGAAGCAATGCCAGGAGACTTCTTTCATTGGAATAGCTTTAGTGAATGAACATGCATATCTAGTTGATAGAGGTGAAGAGGAGCATTAAATTTGCACAATGTGATTCAATTCCTCTTGGTAATAAACTAAAAAAATTAATTGTGGTTAGCTGTATACCCCTGATAAATTAGGCCATAGACTTTTCAGGAAGAATTATATCCTCAGGTGAGTTAGAAGCATCCTAGAGCTGGAGAGAAGCACACTGTCCCCTAACTTTGATTGAGGTTACTCCCTGGTCACTGTTCTACTGAATTAATTTAATAGGGTATAGGGAAAGGAATGGTGTGTAATTTTAGCGAGATGATACCCACGTCCCGTTCCAGGTGCTCCTTAAAGAAGTGACTGAGATTAATGTTTTTAGAAGAAAAAGCCATTTGTTTTAAAAATTTCATAGTAAGAACTCTGTTTTTTGATACAACTCCATTCAATTTTGCAAATGTTTGCTCAGCCCTCACTGTGTGATAGGTTTGGTATTTGGTGCTGTGGGAGCTACGGTGAGTTAAGTAACTCAATGCAAGAAATGGCACTTGGAGAGAAGGGAATACTTGGGTAGATTATGGGTGTGAACAAATTGGAGGTGAGGGGAAAAGGAATGCAGTGAAGTGAAATCTCTACCTTTGATGATCCTCAAGACATACAAAAGATTTTGATTATATTTTAATTATTGTTGGTCATTGAAATGAATTTAAGTAAATTGCTTTATCTCCTTAGTCTCCTACAAAGACTAACCATAGGAAGGTAATTCTATTGACAGAAGAGGCAACAAAAGCTCATCATCATCACATCCTCTCCCTTCTCATCATCATCATCGCAACCACCACATGATAGCTATGGAGTACTCAGTATCTACCATATATAAGGCACTATTCTAAGTCCTTTTCACACGTTACTTAACTCTCACAACCTCTCTATAAAGCATGTATTTTGATAATAATAGCTCTCATATGCTGGATGCTTCCTGTCAGCTAGAAAATGTGCTAGGTACTTTTTAAAAAATTAATTAATTAATCCATTTTTTAATGGTGACTGACATTGGTTAATGAAATCCAGTAAGTTTCCATTGTACTTTTAATAGTAAGGCATATATATATTTACATTGTGTTAGCCTCCCATAGTTAGGTTTCTTTCTGTCACCACATATTTGACCCCTTTTACCCTGTCTACCTCCTCTCTCCCCTCTTCCCCCTCCACTCTGGTAACCACTAGTCTATTATCCATCTCCATGAGTCTCTGTTTGTCCTATTCATTCGTTGCTTTAGGTTTATATCCTACATGTAAGTGATATCATGTGATTTTCACCTTTTTTCTGTCTGGCTTATTTAGCTTAGCATGATGTGCTAAGTACTTTACATTTATCATCTCCTTTATACTATAGAATGGTGTGTATATATATGCTATACTGATAAAACAAAAACCAAAAGAATCTTGTGTTTCTGTGAGCAATATAAATGTAAAGAAACCTAATTTGTTTATCTACAACCTTCCTTCATATCCCCAAGTTATCCAAACCAAGGCATAGTGGTCATTTTTGAAGACTCTGATGTTCTTGGCTTGATGTCAACCTCAAGAAAGTTGAGGAAGTCAATCTCATAAAAGATAGCTGGAAAAGAGAATTTCAAAGCCTATTTGGTAACTAAGCACATGGAGAGATGACAGCACAGAGTTCTGAGCTGAAATTGCAGAGTCTGAGTTATGGTCCAAAACAAAAGAAGCACTCAGAATGAATAAGGACACTGACACAATGTTCTGTACTGAGGCAATTAGGTCACCCTAGGAAAACGCAGCTATTTGAGGGTAAAAAGAGCTCTGTTCATGCCTTCCAGCTGCTCCCTCACCTTCTTGCAGGCTCCGAAAGAAATCAGTGGTGGATGCTCAGAAGTGATTCTGTTTAGCTCTGCCACTCAAAGTTCAGTCCATGGCTTAGCAGCCTTGGCATCACCTGGGAGCTTACTGCTGCACCCAGGGCCCTACCTGAGAACCAATAGATCAGAATCTGCATCTTATCAGTTTAAGATAAGATTCCTACTTAAGAAATATTAGATCATCAAAAAAAAAAATGTAAACATCAGTAGGCTTCAAACCTGATCTTGCCCCACAGTTTAGAACCTGTCAGTGGCTTCCTCTGCCCTCGGGATCAGGCTCCAACTCCTTAATGCAGCTTTAGACTCAGCTCTAGGCTCCTCCCCTGACTCTTCCCTCTTATATTGCAGCCAAACTCAACTTAGAGGAGCAACAGCAAAACAAACCAGCCCAGCTTTCTTTTTGCCCTTTGTGTTGTACATATTTCTATGGACTGAAATAAAGCCAAAGGAATATAGCATTAGTTAGGAACAATGAACATTAAAGAAAAGGTCCCCTGGCCCACAGGGGCCCAGTGAATGTGACTGGGTCAGTGTATCAGCTCTGCACATAGCTCGATTCCAGAAGCATGTCTCTTCCCTGGAGGGTTCTTTAGTCAGCAACTTTCAAATGATGTCATTTTTCAAGGTACTTTTTAATTTACACTTGATTTGACTCCCTGACAGCAGCTCCAACACTGGAGAATGATAACAGGACTCTTAGGAGTCTTTCCAAGCTGACCAAATGTTGTGATGATTCATTGAAATGCTCTACTTGTCTTTCCGTCTTCAAATAGGCCTAGTGATCAGTGTTGTACATAATATGGGTGTCAGCTATGTTTACAAGAATGTCACAAGCTCTTTCAATAGCCAGCCTAAAGAGATTCTAATCCCTTCAGAATTTAAATGAAGCTCCCTCTTTTATGACAGAAGCAAATACTATATGCTAAGACTGAACACTGACTTTTAAATTGAATCCACATTTTCCCTGTAAGTAAAAAAGAGAGCCAGGTATTATTGTCACAAATTCTGTTACTTTAAGTCCATGTAATTTAACTACCAATTTCATGATAGTAAAGGCATTAATTAACAATGAGAGAGAGATGGTTAATTTTCAATGTTTTCAGACTATAAAAATACACTAATCATGTCTCAAAGACTCTATATTTTGTCAAATCTCATTTATTCAAAAGATATTTTTAAGAGTCTGTATTATGTTAAAAGTACTTTAATGATTAAAGAGAGAAAAACAATGAGATATTTCCAAGGGAGTCTAGGAAACCAACTGGCAGGGGTAGTACATTGCAGCTCCAGGAACTGCATTTCAACAGGGTTCTGTGCTAGTTTCCCACTGCTATTGTTGAAGCTGCCAGCCCCCGAAAGACACACAGACCACCAGAACTCAGTAAGTTATAGGAAACAGTCTTTATTCAGTCAGCTGGGTCTGGTCTGCCAGGGATACGCAGACCCCAAATTAAGCAGCCCCAAAATGTAGAGGTACAGAGTTTTTAAGCCTAAAATCCCATTCTTTATTCTGTCTAAACACAAAGGTCTATCCTTCTTCTATTCATTACCTGTCAACTCATAGGTCAGGTGTGTTAAGTGGGGTTACAGAAGCAGAAAGTTTGTTTAGAATGTTGTGTTCCTATGGGTAACAGCCTATGTTCCCATGGATATAGCCAAGCAGTAATTTTCCTGCAAGTAATAAATTTTTAGCAGTCATTTTTCAGCCATTACACTATAATAGTAATATGTCCCTATTAAATGGCTATAATAGTTTCCTATTGCCGCTTTATATTACTACAAATTTAGTAGCTTGAAACAATACAAATTGCAGACTTCTGGAGGTCAGAAGTCTGCAATGGCCCTCACTGGACTAAAATCAAGGTGTCAGCAAGGGCTGCACTTTTTTCTGAAGGCTCTAAGAAAGAATCCAACTCTTTATCTGTTCCAGCTTCTAGAGGTTGCCTGCATTCTTTGGCTCATGGCCTTTTTTTTTTTTTTTTTAATCTTTAAAGCCAGCATTGGGTGGCTGGTCAAATCACTCACACTGAATTATTCTAACTCTCCTGCCTCCTTCTTTCCCTTATAAAGACCATTGTGGTTGCAATGGCCCATGTGGATCATTCAGGAAAATCTCCTCATCACAAGATCAAGTGATTAGCATCCTTAATTCTATTTGCAACTTAAATTCCTCCTTGCTGATAATGACATAACTGTAGGTTTGGGGGATTAGAATGTGGACATCTTTGGGGGACCATTTTTCTCCCTATCACAGGATCTGATTTACTCTGACCAAACTCACTGGAGACTAATATATGTTAATGATAATTTAATACTATTTACCATGAAAAATATAACTTTAGGGGAGTGGGATAGGTGGTAATGCCCATGTTGGCTGGTTAACACCTTTTTTTCCCCTTTGGGAAATTGACCACAGAAAATCTATTTTTAAATAGAAGATATCTTGGAGAACATGAAATCAGAGCATCAGATCAAGCTGAATGACTCTAATGGCTGGTGAAATGAATTGCTGAGAGAAAAGCTGTTGGTTGAATTGATGTATAATTTCTATTGAGACTGGAGACTAGTATCTATTGATGTTCATTGCACTGATACATTACATTTTTTAAACTTAATGTGGCAAAATAATTTATTGACATATTTATTTGTATTTTGTTGTTGCTAATCATTTATTGAGAAATTCACTTATTTTCTTCAAACAGCTTTGTAAAAAAATCTGAATACATGAGACTACTTTTTTCTCACCTCCCTGAAGAGAGTCAGTAGGGCTCTGAATCCCCTAGCACAAAGTTAAGAGATTTTTGTATTTAGCTAAATTGTGGTTCTGTGGTGTGGTAGGTAGAAAGACAGCAGTTACTTGAGTGGAAAGTAGAAAGGGGAGGGCAGAGAGGTTCTGTGAGGAAGAGACAGACTTTCTGAAGGAGCAGTATTTGGATGCTGAGACACTGAATCCCTAGGAGCCTGATTAAGGACACCTGTACCCACATGGCATGGAGTAATGGAACTGCCCACATTAATAGACTTCAAAAATGAGAATCTCAGTGGTGACCATGATGGAACAAAGACCAGAAATCTTCCCCAGGTGTTACATAAGCACCTGGGCTCTTAAGAATCTCTAGGGAGGGGGCAAGGTTCTCCAACATATAAAAAATTTTTCTTGCCACTTATTCAAGTAAGGATATCAAATCAATTTGATTTAGAAAAAAAATTTAGAAATTGTAATTTTTTTTTAAGTGCCAGCATATGGAGAAAAATTTATACTAGCCAAACAGGATTTTATCTAGGTGTTTTAGCCTTTCCTTATCAAATAGTTCAGGTGGAAATGACTTGGGAAATTGTCTAAACTGGGTCAGAAGGCTACTGCAAAAACCAGTGGAACGTCAGGCAAGAGATACTGAAGCACCAAGTCAGCACTGGGAAGCCAATATAAAAAATGAAAGAGGTGATCAATGGCTTGAAGCATAAAGGTGGAAAAATGTGAAGAATGTTCCCAGAGCATTTGGTAGGTCATTGTGGATTTTAGGGTAATTGAAGCAGGAGTGAAAGAAGAGACTGAATACTGGATTGAAACCACAGTAAAGAACACTTTAAACACTAGATCAAAAATCAATTGTGGACACATTAACTGTTCCCAAACATGAGATAATCTTAGCTTAATATCTTTTTCTTTGTAGGATGGCATTCAAATCACATCCTAGAAGCAGTGTGAGCATTGAAAAATTTATGAAACATCTAAAACATGTGATGTACAGGACTTGGTCCTTGGGAGAGGGTTTGTGGTGGGAAGAATTCTGTAATGAGTAAGATCCTCCTGGGTCCACAAACTAGTGGCAAGACAGAATGCAAACAACTTACTATTTTTAGTTCTAACAGCAGATTACTGTTTACCATTGCCCTCATGCAAGACCCAAAATTTTTATGTGTACCACATTTTTCATCATGAAAATAGATCACCAAACATGTGCAACTTCTGATTCTACTAGTCCAGTTAAAGGCAACTTCAAAAAAAAAAAAAAAGTGGAACTGTGTAATGAGAAGGGAGGAAAACTATAGATGAGTTTTACTTATCTGTCAGACCAAAGGCACATGCCCCTTATCTTAACATCTCTATAGGAACAGGCTGACACTGGAATCAGAGTTTGCCTAGAGCTGTGAGGTTGTCATATCTGGTGTTCCTGGATGGCTGAAAACAAACAGCATTTTCACCTGGGTCCATATTCTTTATGTGTTAACTTTATCTCTCAAAGGTGATGAGACTCTTTCAGGGCATGTCATCTCTGAATATTCCCCACAAACCCCAAGCTACTTATCACCAGTAGTAATAGTAAAATAGTAAATAGTAAAATGGCAGGACTATTGCATCTGAATTGGGGAGTACAAAAATCCAAAACTGGGTTCACACACCTCTGAAGGAAAGCAAAATAGGGCAAGACTTATTAAAATTCAAAAAAAGAATTTCCAGGGTTAGGGACCCTTTCTTAACACACTGCTTTCACTTGGACTTTTGCTCTAAAGAAGTATTACATCATGATAATAGATTTTAATTATATATATACACAACATAAAATTTACTATTTTAACTATCTTAAGTATACAATTCAGTGACATTAACTACATTTGCAATAATGTACAACCATCATGACTATTCATCTCCAGAACTTTCTCATCATCTTAACAGAAACTCTGTACCCATAAAAGAAGAACTCCCCATTTTCCTTCCCCCATCACTTGGTAACAACCTCTATTCTATTTTCTGACTCTATGAATTTGCCTATTCTTGTTCCTCATGTAAGCGGAATCATACAAATTTGTCCTTTTGTGGATAATGGGTGTTTCAGACTGACAGGAGAAAAAGAAACTGCAACAAGCCAAATGTACCTTCCCTCAGTTCTTTCACTTCCTGAGTCATGTCTTGGCTTCCCTCCCATGCAGTGTGATAATGATGCCAATAGGCTCCTTCTGATAGTTTATTATGCAGTTCATCTCATCTTCTTCCTGTTTTGTACAGAGACTGATTTCCCCTTTGCTGACTCCATCAGTTGAGCTCAAAAACAGGGTCGCATCTCTGCTCATGGCACAATCACTTCTTGTGAGTCTGACTGGTTTGGGGGTGCAGCTGCCAGGCTTCTAAGAAGCTGTCCGGGTCACAATGGAGCTTTGTGTGTGACCAGTGGGTGCTAGGCATGAGCCAGGCTAGCTGAAGTGGTGAGTTGTTCCCTCAAGCCTTGAGTCTTGGAGGGCACTGTAATCTGGAAGATGACCTTCCTCAAACAAAACCAAAACCAGCCTCTGCTTTTCCTGCATGGTACTTATCAGTGACTCTCTCAGAATTGACCAATCAATTAGGCATTCTTGAAAAGCCTATCCCTCAGTATTTAGAGTTTGGAAAATTCTACTGCCAGGTCCCAGAGGAGACAGAGTAGCTTTCCAGTGGGTATTCCTAATTTGAGAAATCTGTCCTTGAACTGTTAGTTCTATAGCTACTTTTCAAGAATGTGGGCCTCCTTTATCTGTGGCTAGATGTTCTACGTGTATGTTCAAATGCATAGGATGTCACACACAATAGTGCATGGGCCAGACTATGACACTTTCAATCAAGATGATTTCAAAGTGACTACAAAGGGAACTGATTAGATCTTGCAGTCTTGATCCAAAATCTCCTAGTTTCCCTATAAGAATGCTTTTCTTGGATGATGTCCAGTCTGTGAGCTGGTACAGTTTGTTGTTATTTGTCTAGTAGACTTGCTGATTTACTTTGCATGACATTTGCTCTTGTTTTAAGATTCTTTCTCTTGGCTTCCTCCTGATTCTTCTTCCCTTTTAAATATACCTCAAACAGGTTCTTGGTTGGCCCTTTCATTTCATTATTCTTCTGTCTTGCTATGGTGTGGTGGACAGTGGAGATAGGATTTGGTGTTAGATACATCTACCTTCAAAGCCTGACTCTGCTACTTACTAGCTCTGTGGCCTTGGACAAGTAACTTAACCCCTCTAAACCAGATTCCTCCTCTGCAAAATGGGAACAAATGATTTGTTATTCTCAGGGACGTTGATAGGATCGCTTAAGATAATTAGGTAAAGAATCTGGCACAGAGCAGGTAGTCAACAAATATAAGCATACACCTCATATCCCCTTTTTTCTGGTATTTTAATGTAAGCCCTCCCCAATCCGCCTTCAGCCAACCTGAATTCCTGAGACAGAACCTAAATGTCCAAAGCTTCTTTAGGTCTAAGCCGTCCTAAGCTTTGGACAGGCTTCCCTCAACGGAAGAAAGGTGATTGACAGGTAGTATTCGTCTGGCTTTCTGGGATTGGTTTCTTCTGTCTTCATCTGAAGCAGCAGCGACTAAACAGTACTGCCCCTTAACCTCTATGCCAGGCTATGCCAGGGAGGGTAGTGTTCCAGAGAGACACTTGACAAATTAAGCCCCAAATACCTGTGACGTGGTTCTGCAAGCTAAAAGTGACAAAGGACAAAGCCAAGGAGTCAAGGGGAGTGCGACGGAGCTTGTTTATACCAAGTGGAAAGGACCCTTCTAAACAGGCCAGGACTGGTTCACCTGTGCGTTGTTATAGGGTAGGTAACTCAAAGATTCTTTCCCCAAGAGAGGTGAGGGCGCTACTGGAGCGCGCTGAAGCCCCTTAGGGGCGGAGGGACGTAGTACGCTCAGCCGTAAGTAACCCGGCTTAGGTTTCTATTTGTGACACTTTCTCTATTGGTTGGCAGCTTCTCCCAGCATCCACCCAGTTCTGGATGCTTTCCGCGGCACGGCTGTGATGGGATTCCAGACCCTCCCTGCTAGAGGACAAGGTGACAAATAGGTTAAACGAATGCTGACAGTTAAGTCATCGGAGTGGGGCTCGGTGGGGAGCAGCCTGCTGAGATCTGAAAGACTCAGCTCCGCGCCTGGTAAGTTGCAGTTCCCCTCTGGGCCTGCTGATTTCTGTGCAGACTTTGCACCCAAATTACTCATGAGGACCATCCTTCATTTCGGGAAGTTGTGCCGAATGCTAAATACCGCTGCTTGGGGCGTTTGGGGCTGGGCATCTATGTTTGGGTCTGCGTTTATCTCTTTTTTCTACCCCTTAAGGCGCGGCTCCGTCTGGGCCCCAGCGAGGGTAGGGCGAGCTTTCCTGAACGTGGACGGTGAGAGGGGAGCGCCGATGCTCTCTCGGCGGTCCCCAGCCCGCGTCACCCAGGGCACTGGGGGCGGAGCAGAGGCCACGGCAGAGCGGGGAGCCCGGGGGCCCAAGCTTCTAGCTTCTGCCTTCGATGTCCCCCTGTGAGACATCGGCCCGAGGGTGGTGCTTCGCGGCCTTGAAGAGCGCCTCGGATTTCCCTGGTAGCCCCGGCGTTTGGCCGGAGGGTGGAGAGGCGTGGCGGCGTCCGGGTGCAGCTTCCCGCCCTTGGCTCCCTCTCTTCGCCGCTGTGGAGCGCGGTGACCTCGCAAGGGCGCCCGGACGCGCGGAGCGAGGACTCGACGCACTGCGCTCTCCCGGTGAGCTGCGCCCGGCTGGTGGCCCGAGGTACCGGGTTAGACTGGGGATGTGATTGAGAAGCGGGATGGTAGGAGGGGGGCCAGACACTGCGAGATTGCAGGGTATGACAGGGCAGTCATGAGGGCCTTTGGAGAATGTCCGAAGGGGCTTCTTTGTAGGGGCGGCGGGCTGGTTTTTATGGAGTTTACTTTCAGGAGAGGGCGACTTTGCTGGGTTTGGGTCCGGAAGGGCGGGAGCGTCTCAAGGCCCTTTTGCGCAGGACGACTCTCAGTGAGCACAAAGTCTGAGCCCTGCGTGGTTCCAGGCGCTGTGTTCCGGACTTGGTGGTTTTTCTCAGTTCCCCAAAAGTAAGCTCACAGATTGTGCACGCCTGCGGAGCACCCTCTCTTGAACTTAACCGAGATAGGTTGGAGCATGAAAGCGCGGTGTATTGTTTGGTTCCAAAGTCCCATGTGAAGTCCACCTTACTGAGATTGCAACGGAAAAAGTGGAATAGCTGTATTTTATCCTTAACCCGCCCTCCCACCTGACCGTGACTGCGCGGTGGGGGACCTCCTGCGAAATTGATGCTTAAAGAATGTAGAAAACCTTCGGAGGAGGGGTTATTTAACCCTAATGCGAATTAAGGGTCAAAGGAAAGGGTATATTTAAGAGCTGCCCTTAAAAATTACTGTGTTATTACAATGGAATTTAAAAGGATCTCTGAGTTTGACGATATGGTGGGAGAGTGCAAAGAACTGAGGGTTGGGGTGTTGTAGCCGCCAGCCCCGGATAGATACAGGGACCACCAGAAATCAGTGAGTTAAAGGAAACACACTCTTTATTCAGCCAGCTGGGTCTGCCAGGGGCACGCAGATCCCAAATTAAGCAGCCCAGAAATGTAGAGGTATAGAATTTTTAAGCCCTAAACCCCATTCTTCATTCTGTCTAAACACAAAAGTCTATTTTTCTTCTATTTACTAACTGTCAACCCACAGGTCGGTTGTGCAAGCAGGGGTACAGAAGCAGAAAGCTTATTGTTAGAATGTTATGTTCCTATGGGTGACAGCCTATGTTCCCATGGTGATAGCCAAGCAATAATTTCCCAGCCAGTACAGGGGAAACTTGTGTTTCTTAGACCCTTTCCTAAGGCCGAATAGCAGTGAACTTCAGTTTACTTTTTATTTTCAGTTGCTGGTATGAGAAGTGGGAGGACAAGTTGCTTTACCTCACTATGTGGTTTGGAAGATAATTGGAGGGAAGGTAGTGCTTTGAAAGTATAAAGTGTGGTTTCTACAAAATAAGATAAATTAAGGTATCACCACATTGCTGCCATGCCTTCTTTCTGGCCAGGAACAGTAACTTGTTTGGAGCAGGGAGTTAAGGCAGCAACTTCAGGGCAGTGCTGGAGTTTTCCAGACTGCCTGTCCAAAGTGGCCGGATGTGTCTTTTTCTCAATCTCTTCTTGCAGTTCCTCTTCACTACCTCCTGAAACTGCCCGTCATGGTGTGACATCAGGGGAGAGAAACTTTGCCTTTTTTTTTTTTTTTTAAATCAACTTCTTTAAGGCCTGTACAAAGTGGGGGAACTGCTAGGCACTTTGATGAAAATTGAAAGTCATGGCCCCAGGGGAGTTAGATTTGATCAGACATGTTCTTCATGAGACCATTTAACTCTGAACACATCGTTTGCTTTCAAGTTGGAGTTCTTGATTTCTGACACAAAAATTCTGTCAGAGCCAAGGATAAACATTCCAAGAATAAGTATTTGAGAAAGATAAAGAACTCTAGAAAGACTACATTACCTCCCCATCCCCCCCACACACTCATTTGAAGGGATACAAATAAACAGTTCTTTCTAGATAAGCATACCTATCCTGCCAGATATTATAAACATGAGAAATACTAGTGTCTTTGTGTCATATTGTATCATTCCAGGATACCAAATCAGTCCTCTGATTGGTTTTTCTATTTTAATTGACAAGAGTTGAAGGATGACTTAGGAGGTTGGGAAATAAAACCAGGGTCTCCTTGTGTCAACTAAAAGTGAGCTGTAAGTCTTTATAAAATTATACCAATGATGGCGATAATAAAGCTAACTTTGATAGAATATTGCATTTCCAACTAAGATATGCATATTACAGTTCATTTAGTTTTCACAATCTTGCAAAGGAAGCACAGAGTGCCTTACCAAAGGTTACAGCTACTAAGTAATTTCTCCCAAGTTGGTATAGAAATTATATTTGATTGGGACTCATGATTTTTTTTTAACTTCTGCACTGTGTTTTATTCCACATATAGAGATGGCATATAGGGATGAAACGGCTCTGGAATAAGTTTCCACAGTATGGACCCTGAGAATGCCACTGGGTTGTTATGTGGTCTTATGTGGTCTTGTTTTCTGTTTTCTGACTCTGTTTTCTCATCCACAAAATGGTGATAATGAATGAATGTTGAATGAACACATTATTTCCCACTAGAATGTGAAGTGTGAACTGTAGACAAGAAGTACTTTTCAGCAAATAAAAGGAAGTTTCAGAGTCAAGTTTTTTGTCATCTGTATCATTAGGCTGGGAAATGGCAAATGAATAGAAGCTGAAATTAACTACCCACTTCATGTCATCTGCCCAAGAGTTGTTTGAAAATGATTTTTTCCCTAAAACAACTTTAATTCTGTTTTTAGATCTTTAACTTTACATTTATCAAAAAAGATAAATATAAATTAGACCTGAAAGCTTGTTTGTTTGTTTGTTTGTTTGTTTGTTTGTTTTTTGCAGGTGTCAGGAAGGAAAAACTTTCCTCTGGTTCTTCAGGCTGTTCTAATAATCAACTCGACATGAGATTAGCAGGAGAAAAAAAAAGTTTAACATCATGTATATCTCCTGTATAGATGAGAGAGACCCAGGATAACTGAGTAATTTGCAGAAATGGCAGAAGTCATCATCTATATACCACATTTAACTAAAGACAAAAGAAGATGTTGGGAGTGAGGAGTCAGTTAAGGAAGGTTACTAGAAAGAGTACAGCCAACAAGAGTAAGATTGTTATGCAGATTTAAGTCGGTGCTTTCTCCACTGATAAAAGTTTCTAGAGATTTAGATATCCTCACTTCCTAATGCTGCAGCATCCTTAAAATGGAGATTTCCCTTTCAAATGTTCTTGGGTAAATTTCCTTTTACAAAGGGTAACTTCTGTTTGATTTTCAGAGCTTCTCCCATGTCTGTTGTTTCTTGAAATTAACCAGCCTAAAATAGTATCCTAAAGAGGCAAACTCTGTGGTCCTAGACTACTATTTATTTTGAGTGGCAAACTCTGCTCGCCTTCATAGGTAACATTGAAAAAAAAAAAAAAAAGCACCCACAGCCATCAGGTGCTTTTCATTAGCTGGTTTCATGTGATGAAAATTGGATGGCGGATTTTTTATTTTTATCTTAACACTTTTCTTTCTACTTTCTTTTCCAATAAACTATAATGGGTCAGAAAACAACTCAATATGTGTAAAGTACTTCCTCTATTCTTTATTTGAAAATTGTTCTTAGACGACAGCTTTTAGTACATAACAGCCACTTTTGGTACATAACAGTATGTGAGAAGAGATTCAAACTTTTGTATACGCATATTTTAAGGATATTTTAAACAATATGGCTCGATTGTCAAATCATTTAAACTGTCCTAGGACCTATATAAAAACTGTTTTTTTGTTGTTGCTCACTCTTAGTTTGGATATTTGGGCTGAGGGATGTAAGCATGTCAATGTTACAGATGTTGCTGGATTTACAGCAGACATTTTGAATTCTGGAGAGTTGTTTGGATCCATGAGATGTAAAGGTCTTTTCCTCACCCCTGTGCTGTTGTGGGTAAGACTGTGGACTTGGGAGCAAGACTGTCAATATAAACTGGCTCCATTTACTAAATTCCATATAAGTGTGAGTTATGAACTAACTGTTGATGATAGGTAAGATATCAGAAGATGATAGGTATGGGGAAAAATACGGCTTAATAAAAAAGTAGATACAGTAAATAAGGATAGTGTATACATGTAGGGATGCAGTTTTAAAACGGATGATGGTAGGTTTCAATCTAAAGGTAAATTTAAATAAAGATGGGAGGGATAGAGAGATGTACCAGGATAAAGGTAGTAGATAAGGAGGTCAGAGAGATAACTTAGGGACACTTGGACAGATACAGCATTTTTTTTTTAACTTAGGGACTTTTTTTATGAAACATTTCAATCTTAAAAGTAGAGATGTACCCATCTCCTACCTTCAAGAGTTATTAGTATGGTCAATTGTGTTTTACCTATATCTCCCACCAACACTTTCCACTGTGTTAAAGCAAATTCAAGAAATTCTATAAATTATTTCTAAATATTTCTAAAAAGATAGGCACTTAACCAAACATAACCACAGTACTAAACCTCTTTGACTTTGTTTCCCATCTATAAATTGGGACCAGCAGAACGTCCCTTACAGTGCTGGTTTAAAGGTGAGAATGGATGCCTGAAGCCCTTTAGTGTAGAGTCTGGCAATCAGTGCCCAATTACTTCTAGCCATCATGCTGATGATCTGTTTTTACCAGTTCTTTTTTTTTTTTTTCTAGATGATTCACTTGTTTTCACTTCTATTTCCTTTCTCCTCTTCATACTTACTTTAGGCACACTTATTAAGTATTTCCTTGCAAACCAAAATTAATTTTAGACTAATAAATAAAATGCATTTATTTGAGCAAAAGTTGCTGCAGTCCAGGAGACACAAGAGTAGAAACCTAAATTGTGTTCCACTGAAACAAAGAGGAGACTGCCTTTTATAGTGAAAGTTCCTACCCAGGTTCCCAATTAGGTCTGTTTTATGTAAATGAAGCATCTAAATTGTGCAGTTCTGATTGGACGGGGCAAGTCTATTCATTTGTCAAAAAGAGGAGACAAGGAACTTCCTTATAATAGTTGGCTCAGACAGTGTAAGCACCCAGGGCACAGTGCAGGAAGCCCAGAGTTAAGTCCAAGGTTCTTACTGGTGTACAGAGCACTTGAAAAGCCCCTTACAGCAAGTGGTCCTAGACTACTATTTATAAAATGTGGGCCCTCAGTTGATGATGGGAAATCCATCTCAGCAGATAAATGCCGTCTTGCTCTTCACATCAAAGGATTTTTTCTTCTGGGGTCCACACCCTTTATTTACTCTCTATTTCCTCTTTTAACTTTCAGTGCCTTTGTTTACAGCCTGACTTACAGCTTGCTCTCCTTTGATTCCTGTATTCCATGAAATACCCATGCTCTCTAGTCTTCTGACTTTTTTGAAGGGAGGTGGGTACTTCTTCCTGTTTTATTTTTTTGACAGCATTATTGAGATTTAGATAGAATTCACATAACATACAATTCACCCATTTAAATACACAATTCAGTGTTTTTAATGTATTAACAAATTTATGCCATCATTACCGCAGTTGATTTTAGAACATTTGGAACTTCACAAAGATACTCCCGTACCCTTTAGTAGTCACCCCTTATCTTTCCATCCCCTTTCCCTTGCCCTAAGCACTGATCTACTTTCTGTCTCTATGGGTTTTTCTGTTCTGGACATTTCATATAATAGCTGTGGATGTGTAAGGTTTATAAATAAATAGTTTTATATTGGAGATGTATGTGCAAATAATTATTTTTATAAATAGGAAGGTCATAATTATAAAATTCTGGGGAAATTTTATGACAACATGAAATCAAAAATAGCTGTGTGGCTCTTAATCCTATGTTTTATGACAAATCTGATGAGAAATTTCTTTAAAAATTACTTTGCTAATGAAATAGGAAATATTCTGCTAATTTTAGTCCAATAGAATGTGTAAATACCAGTGGAAAGAGCTTTGGATCAGGCGTCAGACTTTTTTATTCTACTTCTGCTAATTACTAATGGTGAGATTTTGGGCAAGTCCCCTAACAGTCTCCATTTCATTCCTCAAATAGGCATAATGAAATCTGAAATATCACGAGTTATCATTATGAAGAGTGAGAGTGGAAAGTATGACATATGCAGTGACCATAGGAAGTTAGTCACTTATATGTCTTGGAAAACTGTATGATATTATTAGACAAAATATCTGGAGTTCCTTGGTCTTTGCCTTCATTGAGTCACTTTCTCACCCCAACTCACCTATTTCTCAACTATTTTCTGGCATTCCTCTGTGTTCTTCTGACAACGAATCTTCGGAATTAAGGGTCATTGCTAAAGGCTAAATTGGTCTTAGACGAGTCCTTGTGAAGCCACCATTACAACATGTTTCCTTCCTAGGGTTGTAGCATTAGAACACAGTGTTCACTTGCTGCAGTGAAAGTGCAGCTGTGTGAAAGTTGTGGTTCACTCTGATTCCCGGCCACTGTTGTGGAAGTTGTGGCATCACATAATTGAGCATTGAAATGGTTTCTGTTCGATATGTTATGATAGTTTTAGTCTGTTGAGTCTTTGGGGATGTGAATCTTTGTTTAAATTCAAAGCATGAGGGAAGTAGATGCAAAAAGAAAAGAATAGGTTTGGGGAACCAAATAACTCACATGCCATTGTTAAAGATCCATTTACTCTTTGTTGGCTGCATTTGTTTATTGCTTGGGAGTGGGAGTGCTTAGTAAGACACCATAAAATTGATAAAAATGAATTTTACCTTTCGCCCTCAACTCTTGTTTGTGACTTCTATTCTCTAACATCCTTTATTCTAAGGAAATGGTTGGCAGACATTTTAGGCTATGACCTCCAATTTTTTCTAAAGGATGACATCTTTTCTTCCTTTCTTGGGCAACAGGAATAGTCAACATTAACCATACTTATGTATTGTTCATTCGTTTGTTCACTCATTCATATACTTAGAATATATATTTTTGAGCACTTATTATGTGCCCCTGTTTCTAGATTCTGGGGACAGAGCAGTGTCCAAAATAATTTTTTAAAAAAACTTGCCCTCAGAGATTTTACGTTATAGTGGGTGTTAGTCATTGAGGCTAACTAAAATGAGGATTAGTGCTAAGTAGTAAAAAGAAAAATAAGGATTTGGAAGGAGAAGGGAACTTTTGGGGAGGGACAGTTTCTTCGTGTCTTCAGTTAGCAGATAAAATCCTTAATCTTTCTTGTGCCTAGTCATGGAGTAATTTTAACATTGTTAAGGAGCTAAAGCTGCCAATCTACCATCAAACGCTGGCTGCTTATGGTCTGAAAGACTTTTTGGGCTCTCTATAGAGGTCATGTTGGATCATGCCTTGCTGAGTCACCTGCCCCTCTTAAAAAGGTTGCATCTTTCCAGCCAATACTGTGGCTGTAGTGGCTCTAGTTAAGCAGTCATTCTCAATGGGACCACTGACTGATGGGCAAGGACATCCCTAGAATGAATGATTTGGCAGGGGAGTTCTGCAGTCTCTTCTTGTCCGTAGGACTTTTGCTCAAAGTCCTTGTTTGAAGGTTTGTGTTTTTCATATGATTTGAAAAACATCTGTCATCTTCTCCCACCACAAAAACAGATATGACATGGAAATAGGTTAGCATGAGCTATGGACGCAGAACTAATAAGAGAAAAGATCTGGCAAATGAAAGCCAACAAAAAGCAATCTGTTCATTGCTGTATATTTTTTAGTAGTGAAAAACTAAAAATAAATTTCCATCAATAGAAATCTGGGTAAGTAAATTATGATACACTTATACTATAGAAAGTGGTAAGACAGTTAAGAAGAATGATTTGATATATACCCTCAGGACATATTATTGAGAGTAAAAGAAGGTAGGTTATAGAATATGTCCAATATAATACCATGTGTGTGTATAGAAAATAAAGCATATCTTCGATCTGACATATGTACATTAATTCATTTTTAAAAAGACTTGGAAGGAATAAAATGGTTAGCAATGCTATTTCTAGGAATAAAGTAGGGTTGTTGGATGATGCAATGAGAGTGCTTCACTTTTTACTCTAGGCTTCTGTGTTTTTGGCATTTTATAAAAACATAGTCATGGTTTCCTTTGTAATTATAACACCCAAAATTATTGGAGAGGAAAAAGACGTGTGGCGAAGAGAAATTGGGGTGTAAGGTGAGATTTGCAGTCAGGAAAAGGAAGGTGAGCACTTCAGGGTAGTAAGCTCTGCCAGTTGCCATCGTATCCTGTGATATTTTGTGAATGGTGATTTGAAGGCTGTCCAGTGTTTTCAGGATGGCATATATACATATCTATATCACTCCAACAGGTATGACCTAGAGTGGAAAGCCCCCATATCAAGAAAACCCAAGGATTTTTCATAGAATTTTGGCATGTATCTTCTTTTGGTTTGTTTGTAAGCATTGGATGAGAAATTTTCATATCTTTAGGAAATATGGATTTAGTTCTATCCTTGTATGAATAATACTGCTACAGTAATAGAGCAGTTATAGCTACCATGGAAGTTATTTCTCTAGCTCATGATTTTATTTCTACTTTGTTGGATTTGTTCATTTAGTCTATAACTTTTATTGAGCCTCTGTACCTAGCCAAGGACAAGGCCCCTGCTCTCATGGAGCTTATAGTCAGGGAGATGGAGGGGAATGACAGTAAGGAGCCAAAAAAATATCTGGAAGTGATAGGATATGGAGTAACCAGGGAACTACTTTAAGAGAGGTAGTTAGGCAAGACTTCCTGAGGAAGTAATTCATAAACCAAGGCCAGCAATAAGATAGAAAGGAGCCAGATGTGTGATCATTCCAGGCAGAGGGACTAGAACAGCACCATTAGGGTGTGCAAAAGCTTGTAGGACTCAAAAGCTTGCTGCATTGTTGGGACAGAGAAAAGTAAGAAAAGTCTGCAAGGTAGGAACATATCATGCTGTAAGAACAAGGTAAGAACTTTGGATTTTATTCTAGATCTGATGGGACTCTATCAGAGTAGTGCAGGATGGGGAGGAGTTGATTAGGGGAATCTGACTTAAGTTTATAAAAGATGTCTCTGAATACCTCCTGATTATAACTAGACAAGTAGAAGCAGTGAGACCCATTGGGAAGATAGCAGGAGGTCCAGTGAGAGAAGATCGTGACTTAGACTTGGTTGGTAGCTATAGTTAAAAACTTGCTAATGGGCTAAATATAAGGAAAAATAGGATCAGAGATGACTCCTAGATTTGTAGAGTCAGCTACTATAGGCATGTTTCCTGAGATAAAGAAAACCTGGAAGGAACAAGTTTGGAGTAAATCAGTGTCTCCTTTGGGTATCAGGTAGCCATGCCTGATGGACAGATGTCAAATAGGCAGAGATCCATGTGGGAGCCATCTACATACATAACGATGGTATTGAAAGCCCTGGAATGGACTGGACACTCACCTTCACTCCATACCTTTGTACTCCACCCTTCATTTAGGCTAAACTTGCCTAAACAGACTGTTTCTATCCCTTCACCTTGCTAACCTTGCTTTTGCTGTTGATGGTTGCTTTAAGCTTTCCAATGTGAAGGACAGCGGGAGAAGAGTACATGTGCTGGGCCTGTAATTACAGTGATGAGAGTATTTCTCATTGTGTAGCTCTTAACATTCTAATCATTACCTTATTTACTAAAGCTAAAAACTAAGCTTAACGTGAGTGGACCATTTTTAAGATAGATTCTAGATTCATACTGTGTTCTTTAGATATTGTAAGCTAATAACAAATTTATATTGTTATTATAATATAAGTATTATAAGCTAACGTAAGTTAGATGAAACAAAGTTTTTAGTGCTATTGATTGTCTGCAGTCTCACAGGCCATTGTCTACTTTGTTGAAACACAAACACAAACTAAATAAAAATAAATTATGAAAATGTGTCTTTACTTCCAAACTGTATTCCCATTTTGGGTTTGACTTTTAATTTTATTGGAAGAATGCATGGATGTTTTACATTTTATATGTTTTATTAGCAGTATCCTCATATGACTTTATCCTTATAATAACAATAACCTTCAATTATTTTTATGCTTTGAAAACCCTTTCCTACCCCAATGTCATGCCCCCTATGTTGGCTGCTAGTTTATGGCTGGGTTGTTTGTCTTATAAATTCAAGAGAATACATTTTGTTGTTTAGGGTGAAGTGCAAACTTTATTTTTTATTTTTGTGGGGTTTTTTTTGCCTCCTTAAAGGGATTCGACGTTAAAATATGATCGAGCCCTTATTTATCATTGAATGATTCTTGTTCACTGCAGATAAGCTCTCCAGCCCTCCAGCCGACCACATAGCGAGTTCAAGGCCTTAATCTAGTAGAACAACGGAATTTACATCAGCTCTGAGCCTGGAAAGATGGTGTCACAGTCTTCGAGCCGGGAGGATTCTCTTGTGGACCCCTGGGAAGGGGCAGCAAATACTCTGGCAGCATTGATGGTTCACCCAGACTCCTGGACACTGGCCACCCTACTTGCCAATCTGACCTCAGGTTCACAAGGCACAAAGCAACCTGGATTAACCCCAGTGTGTGCAGCAACAGCTGCAGGATTTGCCTCTCCAAATGCCAACAGTGGGCAACAGTGGCAGCTACTTTGTGGGGGATGGCGCCTCTCCGTTGGGCCCTTCACCATTGTCTCTTGAATACTCCGTGGTGGAGACAGTATTGTCAAAGGACACTGTGGGTTCCGTGGGAAGCTCAGGTGAAAAGAGCAGTGGCTTTTCTTTTACTTCAACACAAGAGCAGACAGTGCTCCCAGGATGCTCTCTTGGATGTCTCTGTTCACACGCTCTAAGACTTTGATGGCTTCCCCACATTCTGAGGCTGACAGTGCTTGTTTCACACCTTCCCACCTGCCAGTTTCCACTGGTGAAGGTAACTTTAGTTGGAGACTTCCTTCATTCCTGTCCATTCACACACTTGCTTTGTCTGTGTCCAAAGGTCTAAAGCCTGTCTTACTGTCTTCCTCATGAGAAAAAAAGGTCGTGGGTTTCCACTTTGACCAGACGCCAGCGCAGTAGCTCATTTAATATTGTTTTAGACCCAACCACCTGCACCATTGTCATAGATGGTGAAATCAAGTATTTCCTTTCTACTTAGATTGCAGGGAAATGTCATCCTAACTCAGCTTAGTTGATAATTAGTGCCATCTGCCATCTTTGAGCTGGTGTGTGCGATCAGGAATTTCCACTCATTGTCTGCAAGGGAGAGCATTGTAAGTGCTCTCACTTTGCTGTGCTGGTGGAAGGTGTTTCCAGACAGAGTGGGCTCTGTTGCACACCAGTACTTACAAGGAAATAAACTCGTTTCACCTGTTATACATACCTGAACAGAGTGTGACTAGAAAAAAGTAAGATTTAAAAAACAGTAACCACAATTCCCCAAAGGATATACAAAACCTTTTTCTTTTTCTTTTTTCTTTTTTCTTTAAAAGAAGGGCTTCTAGGTCTATGAGGTAATGAACATTTTCCTAAAGTACTGGAATACCTGAAAGGAGATAATCCATGCAAAATGCCACTAAAGAGTCAATAAATTAGCTATTGTTCTTAAAATTTGTAGCATGCTTATTTTATTTTTAAATATTCATTGTTATATTCATGCTTTGAGTTAATTTATATTTCTGTTAAAATAGAACAGAATAGTTCTATAATAGAATAGTTCTAGGTCAAATAGTCAATGAAATTTTATCTTTTCTTTTTTTCTTCATTATGGTAACACTGATTAACAGAATCCAATAAGATTTAAGTGTACAATTCAACAGTAAGTCATATATATATTGCATTGTGTGTTCACAACCTATGGTTAGATTTCTTTCTGTCACCACATATTTGACCCCTTCTACCCCATTTACCTCCCCCCTTCGTCCACCCTCTGGTAACCACTAGTTACTTACTGTCCATATCCATGAGTCTATGTTTCTTTCTTATGTTGATTTATTGCTTTTAGATTTATATCCCACATATAATTGGTATCATATGGTTTTCAACTTTTTCTGTCTGGCTTATTTTGCTTAGCATGATTATCTCAAGGTCCATTCCTGTCACAAACGGCAGTATTTCATCTCTTCTTATAGCTGAATAATATTCCATTGTATATATGTACCACCTTTGTCCTTTTCCCAGGTAAAAAAAAAAAAAAGGTATCTCAGCCCCTTTTGTCCAAAGACAGTGATTCCCAGCGATCTCTCTAAATACCTTTAAAAACAATTCAGTCTTTTGGGAGTATTTCTTAAACTTGGTAAGGGAATTCATTCCATGGGATTAAAAAATAAAGTCCTGAATGATTGGGTTCTTTCTTTAGTATGGGGCAGCAGTGGAGAGAAAGGCATTTGCTACTAGATCATGGAATTTTCCTATGATTGTTGTATCTCAAGTAACAGCAGCAGGGTTTTCTTTTCTGGATAATGTGGTAGGTAAAGACTACTTTAAGCTGGTAAGCACATCCTGAGCTTGTTGGAAACAATTACACTCTTCCTTCTTTTGCATAGGGTCTACACATTTACAAAGCACTTTCACATTCTTACTTCTTTAATCTCCTAATAGATAATTATGCCAATTTAAGAGATGAGGAAATTTTAATACAGTGGCACAGCTGGTGCATGGAGCGCTGGAACTGGAATCCAGACTGTCCCATTCTCTGCTTGTTCCTCTATACTCATCCAAAAACTGAGCTTAGGGTTAAATCCAGCCAGCTTCTTGATTTTTACAAATAAGGCTTTGTTTTGTTTATAGCTACAGTGGCAGAACTGAGTAGTTGGGACAGATGTTGTATGGACCTCAGATTCTATAGTATTTACTACCTAGTCTTTTTCAGAAAAAGTTTGCCTACCCCAGATGGCTTCTGAAACTAAGAGGTCCAAAGTTTTCCATGGAACAGTCATTTTCTTCAAGATGAGGCAAGGGATTTGAGTGATCGGCTTGTCTCTCTGTCACCTGAGAGTTGTATATAATCATCAAGACATCTGTAGCATTTTGTTCTAATTTAGCAGGTTGGGACAATCAGTTCTTATGACTCTCACAAAAATGTTTTACCTTAAATGTTTCAATAAAAAATCATGACATAAATGATTTGTGTTTTGCTGGTGTTCATTGCCAGTAATGGAATGGCTTAGGGTAAAGAGTGGATAAGTCAGCAGAATATATACTCTATAGTTTCTTCTTGTTTTTGACTAGAGAAAGACAGTTTTAGGTAAGCAATGCTGACATTTTTCAGATATTTTGTTTCTGCAGACAGGAAATTTTGGGTCAATTGCAGTGAGTTAAAGGAGTGATTCCATAATTCTTATGGCCCTGCTTCTAAAGTGTTGCTTCTCACTCTTCTCTCTCTCCTTTAGGTAGTTTCCATGACCCTCTTCTCTTTCTACCTTCTTTGCCTCATTGATTTTCTCCATCCCAGTGGTTCTTCCATGTCTTCTTTGTTACTCCAGTGGCCTCTCACAGAAATGATTATCATTAGGCAATATCTGCAAGTCCTTCCACCAAAAAGTCATTCTTCTTTTGACATACTAATTTATTCTAGAATTGTGCTAATTTTCAAAAAATGCAACTTAAAAAGCCACTCCCTAGGATTTTTTTTTTAAATAATCTTTGGATTTCTTTTGCTCCATTTTTAATAACTTGCTATATTGGCAGGTGCTGTTCAATTCAGTGGAAGAAGCATTTCTTTGAATTCCTTCTCACAAGAAACATTCGTGTTCCCTGTTGATATAGAAAAGGTAACTATATCTTCTTTTTCTTTTCTTTTTTAAACCAGAGTGTTAATCCCTTAGATAATGCTGTCTGATTTAAATTTGGAAATTTCACTTGATAAGGCATGGCAAATAGGTTTCATTTCAGCATTTGATTGATAGAGGCTGCCAGAAGCCCCAAGCTGAGAAGGGTTCTGAGGCAATGTCAGTGCTCAGCCGGAAAGTCTGCCATGACTGATGAGTGATGTCAATCATTGAGCCACCACCAACCTAAGGTTTTATATCACAGGCAATTCAGCTTGGGTTTTCTGTTGATTATAGTGGTGTCTCTGGAAGATATGAGCTATGCTTTATATAATGGCATATGATAATTCAGTTAAATGAACACTTATGCATTAACTCCACTTAAATAAAGCTTCTCGATTTTTTAATCTTATACCTCTCAGTGGAAAAAAAAGTTGATTATGCTTGTATTTTAACTGGTAATTTTATTTTCTGCAGGAAAATGCCCACTTTTATGCTTCAGATATGATTATATCAGTAATGGAGAACATGAAGTGTGACATCCTGAGTCAACAGCACATGGAGAGCTGGAGTACAGGAGAAGCCAGTGGGTCACTTGGGAAGAATCAAGCTGACTCCAAAATGACTTTTTATAACATAAAGCAAGAATCTGGGTCTTCTACTTCTTCAGACAGTGGCTATGGTGAGGCAAATATGAGAAAGCTTTATGCTGTATTCTCCACATCTTTAAACCCTTCATCTAAGACTTCTTGAGTAACTATCATCCTCACCGTTTCTCCCGTTGGGGCTTAGCATTGGTTAGCATGCTCCACTTGGTTAAATTGGTGTGTTTTTTTTGTTGTTGTTGTTCTTGGACTTCATCCTACTTTTCCATTTGGCAGTGGCTGAAGTTTTCTCTCTTCCTTTGTTTTCTGTCACATGGTATTCTCCTAGCTCTTCTTCTTTTTCCAAGCAGTCCTCTTTCATTCATTCCAAAAACAAGGAGCCTGTAAGGGGTGCTGGGTGCTGGGAATCAATAAGCAACAAGATGTGCTCCTTCTCTCTGGGAGCATCGGAGGCTGGGGCCAAGGCTGAGGAAGCTGTGCGGGCTCACTTTGGTAGCAGAGGCAAGGGACCCAGAGCAGCTTGCCCCCTTCTGGGATCCAGGAACTCCTTACTGGAGGGGAGGTACCTAAGCTGAGCACTGAAGTTAGGGCTTGTCATTTTTTTAGCATTTTCTAAATGTGAGTCCTGCTTCAATCTTAGATTCTTTTTTTCTTCTATATTCACTTTCTGGAGATTTTATCCACTGCAACATCTTTTCATTATTCCTGCTCTGTTGATGTCTCTCAAATCTGTTTTAAATCCTGCCCTTCTCTTCTAAATGCTTGCTCCAAGTGGCAGGGACCTGTGGACCATGTCCACCTGAATGGCCCCCAGGATCTCTAACTTAACATGTCTTCACTATCACTCCAGCACAAGCCCCTTTCTTAAAAAAAAAAAAAAAAAAAAAAAAAAAAAAAAAAAAAAAGATTAAAATCTAATGCTTGCTTTTCCTTTTCACTTCTTTTATTTAGTATCTTAACACCCTTTCAGTCAGGAGGGAAGAACTCACTCTCTCACTCTTTGTGGTAATATGTAGCACAATGACTGGCACAAAATAGGTGTACAATAAATAGTTGTTGAATGCACCACCTGACTCAAATTAAAAGGAATTTTTTTAATGATATAGAACATCCTCATTGAACCCAGTGGTGGGAAATACAAAACTGACCAGTATAAAGGCAGCTCTGGGATCTGTGTTTTCTGGGGCTTCATGGCCTCTCATCAGCTTCTCTTTGTGCAATTGCTTCATTCTCTTTTTCTCACCTCTCTCCTAGCATCTACCCCTCTCCTAGCATCTTGTTTCAACTCTGCCCTCTCCCTTATTTCTGAGCCAGGACCTCACAGCTTAACCTAGTCTTTCAGGACCCCAAATCCAGGTTCCCAGGGAAGAGCACCTGCTAGGGCTTGCTTTAATTAGGTGTCCACAGCTTTTCAGGCCACTGTAGCCTTGAGAGCAAGGGGGTGCAATATGGACCATCATGCCTTTTGAGGCCACCAGTGGGGGAAAAAGTCATGTGGCTGGAAAAGCAGTGATTCAAATTTCAGCACACTGAACTCTGTTTTGACTTTTTCTTCTTCTCTGGACCCCTGTCCCCCATCCTGTTTCTAGTTAACGAACATATTGGTCTTGACCTCTCAGAGATAGCAACATCCCCTCCATCTGTTCCTTATCCATGCTTTTACCTGGACCACTGCAACAGACTTCTGTAAGAACTGCATTTATTACCTTCCTACATAACTGCTGCCTTTAATATTCTGTCTTTGCTTTCAGCCTCTTTTACTTCATTGATCATATACACCTATTTTTCTAGAACAAAATTTTTAGTCCCTTAAAATGGCCTGTTGAGTTTATCCTGAGTTTTTTAGCTTTGTGGGATCCAGCTTCTTCCTATCTTTCCAGCAGGCATCTCTTGCCATTTTTTTAGTGTTGTGCCACAGGCTCCAGTTTACTTGCTGGCAGACATTTCTCCTAAGCTCCTGCCTCCCTCTCTTTACTTTAGCTAGGCTCTTCTGGAACACATTAGTGTGTTCATCCTTCCTATTCTTCAGAAGCAGCCTGCTGCCACTGGCACTGTGACATGCTTCCTGATTTGTCTTACAGGTCACGGGTACCATTCATGTGGAATGAAATATAAGTTGTGTTCCAGGATGCTCTACATGCATGGCTCCCCTTGGAGTTGTGTGATGTGGAGTCCTTCCTTTGAACTACTTAAGGCCTATGCACTCAACCGTGTGTTCTTGTTGTCAAGTGTGTCGGTGTCTCAGTTCCTAAAATTCTTTGATAGATGAGAATTTATCATATTTGTATTTGCATTCAGCATAGTACCTTTCCTGAAATAGATATTTTGTAAATATTTGTTGAATGGTTGAATGGATATTAATGTTTAGCTGAAATTTTAAAAAAATATGAATGTTAAAGAAGTTTAAAAATATTTCTACCACCAAAATAAAATATTTACCTTTATTAAGTATCACTCTTATGACATTTCTGATGATAGATGCTCCTCTACGAGGTAGGTTAGTGTTCTTCAAATTGCAGGTTGGTCATGAGAGCATTAAATTAAAAGAAAAAGAATAGAAAGTGTCAGTGTGCTCCTCATTTAGGGCAAGCAATGCTTCTGGAACTTTTAAATTTTTTATAAGTTACAAAGTAAACTATGTTACTGTGGGTCATGGTCAAAAGAGTGTGAGAAACGCAGAAGTTGGTGAAATTGCCTCCATTTTATCTGTGAGGAAACCTAAATTGAGGTGTCAATCATCTCTGCTCACCCAGCTGGGCTAGACAGTGTGGTGCTAAGCCCATTCTCAGAACCTCTTGGTAACCTATAGGCTCAAACATTTCCCTAAACATCTGTATTCCTGTCTATGTTTATTCAAGTGTATTCAGTTTCATAGTAATTATTACTCATATTAATGTAATTACACCAATAATATGATTATAATGACACTATTTCATATCTAGTTTTTCATGTTACATGTTTCACATTTTTCAATAATGGTATTTCTTGAGTTAGTTAATAGAGTGATTTACAAAATCAACCCTCTACTATTTGGCATTTAAGTAGCCTTCATTATTTTAATATTTTAAATAGACTGCAAATAGCCCATTTGTGATCAAAGCCTTTCTTTTCCATTATTTTTTTAAATGACATTCTTAGGATAATTCCCCAGACTGATATTAAGGAAAAGTATGAACATGTTTGTATTAGTTTCCTAGGACTGCTGTAACAAAATGTCACAAACTGGGTGGGTGGCATAAAACAATAGAAATTAATCCTCTCACAGTTGTGGAGGCCAGAAGTGAGAAATGAAGTTGCGGGAAAGGTTGGTTCCTTCTGGAAGCTCTGAGGAAGAGTCTGTTTCATGCCTCTCTCTCAGCTTCTGGGGATTGTTGGCAACCCTTGATGTTCCTGGGCTTCTGGACACATCGGTTCCAATCACTGCCTCCACCTTCACATGGTACTCTCTCTATAGATCTGAGTGTGTTCAAATTTCCCTCTTATGACACCAGTATTTAGGGCTCACCCTAATCCTGCATGACCTCATCTTAACTTGACTACATCTGCAAAGACTCTATTTCAAAATAAGGTCACATTCACAGTTTCTAGGTAGACATGATTTTTTGAGGGGGTGGGGGGTGGACAGGGGGAGCACTGTTGAACTTAGTACAGTGTTTATCTTGCTTATATTCTTTGCCTCACTGTGAAGGTGAGATTGTTGTTCTCCCCTCTTTCATTTTTAAAACTTTGTATTATGAAAATTCTCAAACGTATATAAAAGTAGTCAGATTACTCTTATGAACCCACATATACTTATCAGTCCGTTTCTCTTAGTGAATATAAGAACAACACAAAAATAGCTCCTTGTATTTTTTACTTATTAAAGCTGAATTTTAAAATATTTTTGAAGTAACCGTTTAGCCCTTTTTATCCCCAATTTCTCTATATTTGGGTATCGAAGGTTATGTACTTTTCTTCTTCTTTTTGGTGAAACCCCTTTCCTTTTTCTAGGTTGTGCTGTGTTACAGGTTAGCCCAGTTAAAACATCTACTCACTGTGATGTGGTGAAAGAGGCCTGCAAATGTGATTTTGATGACTTCATATTATAGATAAGATTTGGAAACTCATTAGATATAACCAACTACCTCACTCCTGTCCCCTCCACCTATTGATGTGCATCATAAGTAATACCACATTACAATAGTGTTCAGAGAAACTTCTCCCAAAATCAGATTATATCCCTGACATAAAAAAAAAAGTCCTTCTTTCAAAAGTCTTAATAGTGAATCTCTCATCTCATTTGCAGATATTAAAGCAAAAGTAGATATTTATTATGGTCTGTTTGGCCTCTCAATTATATTTTGGAGAAATTTCAGATGAGTATATTTTAAAATCTCATCTTGGTCATTAGTTGTAGTCTAATAATAGAAACACAAAAGAACCTGAAGTATGTGGAGATACTGAAAGTTGGTTCCTTCTGAAGTGTAGGGAGCGATTTTCATGTACTTATAAAATTGACTGTGATTAAGTAAAACAGATTTAAAGACATCTCTACTCCTTCTTTTATTTTCTCACAGAACTTGAAGAGTTTAGCAATACCACAGAAACCTGTGGATGTACCTGCAGCACCTCTAAGAGGTATCTAACTTTTTAATGTCCACTTGCACACAGGCCCCTTGGCCATCACCTCTGAAGCACTGTGCACTCTGGGCCTTTGACAGATTGAGGTCAGCCAGCTCCAATGACAAGGATTACTACATAGAAATGAAACAATTATCACTCAAATTTCTATAGTGTTTTTAAAGTGTTTAAGACTTTTGTATACATTCTTATTTAATCCTCATGAATAGGCCAGACAGAGTATTTTAAAACCCTATTTTATAGATGTAGAAAATGAGATTTTGATGGAATGTGCCTCAGGACACAGTGCTGTTAAATAACAGGTAGAACTAGAACTCAAGTCTCTAAATCCAGTGCTCTTTTCACCATACCTCCCAGTCTTCATATCCTCAATAAATAAAAGCTGCTCTGTTGAGCATGGAGGAATTATAATGAATAAGATCACTATTGCTACATGGTTGATGCATGCCTCTTATATGATGCCTCCTCTGACTTCTTGGGAGAGGGAAGAATAACTGAAGGGAAGAATAAAAGAAGACCCTTTACTTACTTCTTATGAATAAAGTTTTAATTTTTTTGACATTTTTTACATTTCAGTATCATTTATGAGCCAAACTTCAATTCTGCTGAGCTAATAGCCAAAGAATTATACAAAGTATTCCAGAAGTGCTGGATGTTGTCACAAGTTAATTATCAGCTGGCTGGTTCCCTGAATGCATCTGGCTCAATAGTAAGTATCAAAATAAGTTGACTTTGAATTGTAAGTTCCTAAATTCTCATTTTGCATTCTGTTCACTTCATACATGTATGTGTTTCCTAGTGTGG
Source organism: Eonycteris spelaea (assembly GCA_003508835.1). Classification (NCBI taxonomy): domain Eukaryota; kingdom Metazoa; phylum Chordata; class Mammalia; order Chiroptera; family Pteropodidae; genus Eonycteris; species Eonycteris spelaea. Next base: position 641,913 of record PUFA01000286.1, on the reverse strand, counting down.
TCACTGGGTGTTGGGGGAGGACTCAAAAGGAAGAATGAATCTGACATTTATTGATGGTTATTATGCACCAGGGACTATGCTCAGCAATTCACATTTTAATCCTTATAAATATCCTATTAGGTAGATGCTATTTTTATTTTAAAGTGTTAGTTCCAGATCCTCAGCAGGGCTAGTCGATGGTAGAGCAGGCATCGTGTCTCAGGCCACCTGATTTGAAAGTCCAGGCTGCTTCCCTGTAGAACATGCTCTGACAGCATGCAGCCTGTGGTGGGAAGAAAATCTTGTGGCAAAGGCTAAAATAAGGGCAGGCAAAAATCATTCTGGAAATGTAGGGGAAGCCAAGGGCGGTTGGAGCAAAAGTGACATGGAGGTGTATGGGTTGTATATTGAGCTGAGTGATTTGGTGTGGTTGGATAACATGTGTTTTGTGTATCTATGTGTATGTGACCTGTACCTCCCACCCCCCTACTGGGGTACATATCCTCATTCCCACGTGGTTAGCCAGCTTTAGGCTTGACCCATCTTCTACCTCAAAACATGCCTTTAATAAATACTTCTCATAATGGTCACTGAGTGGAAATTCATTTCTTTATCAGTAGTAAGAGCTGAGACCTGTGTGTTACCGACCTCAACGATAAGTTTTTTGGTGCCATGGCTTGGACAGCAACTGTAGAGGGCCCGTTTACAGTCACGGCTAGAGTGAGCACCGGGAAAGGTGATGTCCGTGTTCCCTAACTTCAGGAGAGAAAAGAGAGTCTCCAGCCAAGACTGGTGAAACTTGGCTTGCTGACTGAGAAAAAAGAAAAAAGCATCTGAGTCCACAGTACCAAAAAACTTACCGTTGTGGAGATCAGAGTTCTGGTAATACGCAGGTCTCAGCTCTTATCACTAATAAAGAAATGAATTTCCACTCAGCGACAGTTATAGGAAGTATTATTTATTAAAGGCACATTTTGAGGTAGACGAGTGGAACCTAAAACCACCTAACCACAGGAAATGAGGACACATACCCATGGGGGAACAAGTTACAGCCAGGGAAGACGGAGAGCTGTAACCCGCGAGGGAGGATGGGGAGTGGGGGGAGGGGATGTCTGTGTTATATTAGGGCCGAAATGGGAGGTTACAAAAGCATTCTTATGTGATTGGTAAGTGAGCCCCTTTTTGATCGACACTTGGCTGCTATATAACACTTTGCCTAGTGCGCATGCGCTTACCCAGAATTCACTCTATTATAATTATATTCATGAACTTCCAGGCATAGTCTGGTATTATTATAATTGATATCAGAGGTTGAGATTGTGGCAGGTTGAGTTGGTAGTACCTTCTGCTCAAGCATCTGTAGCTGGATTAAACTAGCTATAGTTTATGGCCCTCCTCTCTTTTGTTTCTGGGAATGCAGGAGGGATTCTCTAATTACTGATAAGGTATTTTTTGGGCCACCTCTAGGCTGGGGCCTCCATTTCTTTGTTCCCCTGTCTCTCTGGTCTGACTAGCTACCTAACAGGTGTGGTGGGCAGAGGAGAGGGGCATGATCTTCCTGGGAAATAAGGCTTGAATGATAGTGGCCCAGTTATGGAGCCTGTAAAATGCTAATCTGAGGAGTTTGTATTTTTAAATGCTAATAGGCAAGTTTGATAGTTCGGAGGAGAGCTAAGCTGAATAATGGTTTTTAGCCCATTCCTGGGTTGCTGGAGAATACTGTGGCACTTGCAGCTGTAGCATTTACCCCAAGATAACTTGTGGATTACAGTCCTAACCTTACCCCTAAGTTTGCCATGAAATATTTTGCTTTTATTCTTATTTTTGCATTGCTTTAGTATATCAATAGTCTTTGGAAACCAATGATATTCTATTTATAGCATTCTATTTTTAGTAGTAGTATTTCTATTTACAAAATTTAGTAATTCTCAGTCGTGGAACATGTCAAATCCCAGAAAACGAAGCATTCCTTATGTGTGATGTTAAGTGAATGCCTGCAGCAAGCTGCACTTTTCTAAACGGGAAATGGTTTAAAAAGCTATTTCTGGGGAAGTCTGACAACCACAGGGCTTCTGATTGGCAGCATCTGCCAGCCTATTGACTAAGAAGGGTAAGGTTTCTGCTATGCATAAAAGCATTCCAGGTCACAGTGATCTACTTAGTAATTCTAAAGTCTGGAAACGATGACATAACAAAAAAAACTAAGGAACTAAGAAAAGTTGTCTCAGCTGGGTGGTATTTTGAGCAATTTTTTCACATATGGCTTTAGATCTGTGAAGGGTTCTTGCCATGTCCTTTAGTTCAGTTGAAAGCAGTTTCCATTTTTCATGGTAAATTTTAATGTTGGAAACACATTTGAATGCTTTTTAAATTTCAGTACCTGAAATATACTTGTTTAAGTTGTTCCTAAATTCCCTTTTGTGTTATGCAGGTTGTAAGTGAAGAGAGTGTCCAAAAAGACTTTGAATCCAGTGTGGATAAAGTAGAAGAAATTGAATTTAAACCGAGGATCAGAGGGACAGAAGACTGGGCACCCCTAGATTTCAAGTCATATTTAATGTTCATCCACCACTGAAGTAAGTCTGGGTAGCTGCTTGGGGCTCCAATCCAATTAAAACAAGTTGTTAGGGTTCCCACCTGACTCTTTGTGGAAGTATGTGAAAGAAAAAAAGTACACTGAGGAACAAAGGAAAATTTGTTTTAGGAAAAGGAAAATTGGCCATATTTTTCTGAGTTAGCTTTCTTGGCACCTTGTTTTGACAAGTTGAGAATTTATCCTTAAGTACAAATATTATATAGCAACTGAACATTAAATAGGCTTAAAGGGGATTTTTTTAAGTGGCTAATATTGAATCTGAAAAAAATCATCTATGATAATTTTAAAAGACAAGACTATTTTATTTTTATTGAAATGTGGAATAAAAATCAATGGAGAAATTTTTTGTAAAGGAATATAATCCTGAGGAGAGCTCCTATAGTTAAAAGGCACAAGATATTTTTATTGTGACCATTTTTGCTGACCCTAAACTATAACAGAATTTTACAACTTTCTTTGTATTTCTAAATCAATGTGAAATTGTGGCACCAACAGTTCAATGGAAAACACTTCACTAGACTGTCTCTCACTGGAAGTGTTGTATAGTTTTGTCTTACATTATCTCTTATTCATCTAAATTTCTTTGGATCCATTTGTGAACTTCCCAGTACATAGCCTTTTGTTATCTCATCTACCTCAATTTTTTTCTCTCTGCATTACCCATTTCTAGTTCTCTCTGGAGAGAGGATCCTGTTCATGGGCAGTGAGAAGCAAGAAGTCTTTCAAGATCCCTAGTGGAAGTGTTATTTCTGATACTGACTTCTGCTTTGGTGGTAGCAAGGGCTATTAAAAGACCCAGAGAATACAACTAGAAAACTGTATTGAAAAATTCTATTTCTTTCCCAAATGAAAAATGACATTAATTTGGCCCCAAGTCAAGAAAAAAATTATGATGTCAATTTAATCAGTGGGGGGAAAAATGCTCCACTGGACTTTTCTGAAATTTAACGGTTATTGTTTTTTGTACTCAGGAGGGATCTTGTGGTAGCAACCCAGAATTTTTCCTGTGCTGGGTGTGGAACTCCAATAGAACCTAGTAAGTATGAAAAAGGACTGCCTGCTTATTATACAATGACAGGGCAGAGGAGTAACAAAGCTGGCAGCACTTTGATTGTGTGAGGGGTGTCTTTGATGAGAAGTTAGTAGAAGAGCTTCATTACATTGCCCTCTTTTTCATGAAGAGGCCATCATTACCTTTAGCGCTATGTGACTAGCCTCTCAGTCTCATCTCCTAGTTGCCTCCCCATTGGGCACTCAGCTCTAGCCACATGGCCTTCCTGCTGGTCCTTGAAGGTGGCAGGCTCACTCCCAACTCAGATTTGCATTTGTGGTTTTCTCTTCCTGGAATCCCTCCCACCAAGCCTGGTTCCCTTATGTCTTTACATTTCACTAAAAAGTTATGAGATTTTTCCTGGCTGCCCTTTTGAAAATGTCCACCTTGCCATAAACATACACATGTATGCATCATATTACCTTCTTTCTTATTTTTCATCCTAACACTTAACTTCCTAAAATACCCTTTCAGGTTTTACTGTTTTTATTGTCTGTCTTCCTCACTAGATTCTAAGTTCCATGAGGACAAATGTGATTCATTCACTGCTTTATCCTCTGCTCCTACAAGGGTACCTGGCACACAGTTGATCCTCAAAAGATAAATTTGTTGAATGACTAAATGGCTTACCAAGGAGCTGGCCAAACCCTTCTGACAGGGTTTGGGGTAGTGACCTGAGGGGATCATTCCTGGGCCCACTGAGGCATAAGCTATCAGGCTTTCCCCAGTCAGAAATACAAGTTGCCCACTTGGGACTGGGAATCACTTGTTTTGCTGTGAGAGTGTCCATAGGTCTGATCTGGGGAAGACCAGGAGGAGGAGATTCGCTGGAAAGGGTTCCCTTGGCCTTTGTAGGCAGTCTTGGAGGAAAGAGGTTCTGAGGACCTCCACCTCAAGAAATCAACATAGATAGCAGAAATCTATCTGGGCTTCCTTCAAGCAGTTGGATGATAATGCCTGCCATGTACCACAGCTGTAACTAATTTTATTTAAGTAATTCATCTTCCCAGATAGTTTAGTAGGGACCATGTCTATTTGATTAACCACTATATTCTGGTGCCTCAATAAATATTGAATGCACAATCAGAAACCATGAACACATTCCACTAACTTTTTAAGTACTTCCCTAAGTTTTTCAGATATGGAGATGTATGCCTGCACTATTGATAGAATCATGGATCCTTCTCTCATGGAGCTTGCTTACAGGAAGGTATAGTCATCAGCCAAGTAAATAACAAGGATGATGCATGCAACAAAAGAGAAAAGTCAACTTGTGCTATGTGATTTATTGCAAGGGAACTTAATCTGGGCTTGGAGGACTGGGAGTAAGAAGTTTTGTAAGGAAGTGATTATCCACAGAAGAGTGTGTATGTGTGTGGGGGCGGGGGTGGTGAGATGGAGGGGAGTCACCATGTGCAAAGGGTCTGAGGCTATTGCAAAGAAATCCTGTGTGACTGGAGAGGAAGAATGAGAGGAGAAAATCTCCTGTAGAGGTAGGCAGAGCATATATTATGGAAGCATTATCAACCATTTAAATAATTTTTGGACTTTTCCTGTGAAATTTCTATGGTCCTTAGGATAATTATTAAAAATTATTTATTTTGAGATCATTTTAGACTTAAAGAAGAGCTGCAAAAATAGTATAGACATCCTGTATACCCTTTACCCAGCTTCCCCTAATGTTAACATAATAATTACAGTTTAATTATTAAAACTGAGAAATTAGCATTGATACAATCCTGTTAACTAACTATAGACTTTATTCAGATTTCACTAATGACCTTGATCTGTTTCAGGGTCCAATCCAGAATTCCACACTGAATTTAATTTTCATGTCTCCTTAGTCTCCTTAGTTTCCTCCAGTCTCATACACACCAAGGCACATGAAAAGTGAATAACAGAAAACATGACATTTTACCCTTTAATACTTTAGCATGTCCTAACAATAAAGTTTATAAACAGTTATCTTGCCAAACAAAATAACAATTCTTTAATATTAGCTAATACTAGTTCATATTTGTTGTCTTAAGATGTCTTTTATAGCTAAGTTTTCCATCTAGGTTCCAACCAAATTTCATCCATTGCATTTATTTATTTCTCTTTAGTCAGCTTTATTCTAGAACTGCACTATCCAGTATAATAGCCACTATCGCATGTGGCGACTTAAAATTAAATTTAAATTCATTGAAATTAAAAATCCAGTTTTTCAGTGATGCTAGCTACATTTCAAGTGCTCAATAGCCACATGCGACTAGTAGCTACTGTTTTTGACAGCACAAATATAGAGCATTTCCATCCTCACAAAAAGTTCTGTTGGACAGCTCTGTTCTAGAATTTTTGCCTCTTATTTTCTTTTCTATGACATTGACTTTTCCTAAAATGAGAAGAATTGTGTTTTAGAGCAGAGTTTCTTAGCCTCAGCATGATCAACTTTGTTGTGGGGAGCTGTCCTGTGCATAGTAGGATATTTACAGCATCACTAGATGTCACTAGCAGCTCCCCATTGTGACAACCAAAAATGTCTCTAGACATTTCCAAATGTCCCTTGGGGTGAAAAACCATTCCTGGTTGAGAACCACTGGTCTAGGGTGCTTTGTTTTGTTTTGTTTTAATTAAAGGAATGAGGAAATCGAAAAAGATGGACATAATTTATTCTGTATTAATAATACAATGCTTAGTATAATATTCAATGAAATTTGATAAGTGAGTAACTGGATGTTAAAATGTTAGGATTTTAGATGTTAGGGAAAAATGAATTATATCAGAAAATTTATAGGCCTTTTCTGTTCTCCTTTCTCTTTCCATCTTGCTAAGTTTGATCAGAAATGCAGAGTACAGGAACCAGGGTATACCTCCCTTTTTGCCCATTTAATATAAAATGTATCAAGGCTCTGTCATTAACAAAATAATACTTCTTATCTACCACATCAGAGACCTTAATCCAGAGTGGGAAATAGATGCAAAACAATAGACTTTTCAAAATGTCAAATTTTAGAGCACAGACATAATTACTAGGTACTTAATAAGTTCTAAACAAATAATTTGTCAACCCTAAAGACAGATCACATAACTAATTCAGTTGCATAATACCGTATGTATGTATGCACTTGCACTTAACTCTCATTATTCAAAAATTCCATATTTGTGAATCCATTTGCTCCCTAACATTTATTTGTAACTACAAAATCTACACTCACCGTGTTTTCATAGTCTTTTCACAGATATGCACAAAACACTGAAAAATTTGTCATCTGAAATTTGAGTTGCTTGATACCTGCATTTCCATCTGAAGTTGAACAAAGCCATACTCTGCCTTTTTTTAGCTCATACAGTAAACAAATCCTTTTGACAGTCTATTTAGTGCCTTTTAAAAACAAACAAACAAACAAACATTTTTGTGCCTTTTGTTGGTGATTTCGCTATTTAAAAGGGCACCAAGCATACCTCTGAAGTGCTGTCTAGGATTCCTGAACACAAGAAGGCTGTAAGGTACCTTACAGAGAAACTATGTGCATTGGATCAACTGCCTTCAGACATGAGTGATAGTGTTGTTGGCCCTAAATCAATGATAAGAATCAACAAAATGTATTGAGTGCCATGTCTTTAAAAAGAAAACATACATAAAACAAGGTTGTGTGTTGATCAATTGATGAAAATGTTTTGAGAGACTCACAGGAACCCAACTCTGTATTTTACACCCCAGGAACAATGCTTCGGTATTCACTTAATTCAGTGTTCACGGCAACTTTATAGAACAGTAACTGCTACGGATAATAAGAATCAACTGTATTTTTGTTGGTATTTAAAACTCAACTGAGTGTGACCTAGGTTTCAGAATAATTTGTTGCAAGTGCATCAGCTCCTTGCCTTTCTCCTCCACTGAATGCGGCAGAGGAGGAGTGGGATATGCTGGCTAAAAGTCGGAGTTTCCCCAGTCCAGACTTGGGTTGGAATTCTGCTTGCCTGCTTACTTTTTGTGTGCCTCTGGCATGTGATTTAACCTCCTGTCTTGTGCTTTTATCAGTGAAATGGTGTAAGTAATAGTCCTGACCTCATAGAGTTTGAGCACAGAATGATATAGCATATGTAAGATATGTAATCAGTGAGTAACACAGATCAAGTGTTCAATAAAGTCTTGCTCTTGTGGTCACGCAGACCTTATTTATTTGTAAAATGGTTATAGGGAAATTATATTTAGAATCTACAGTGTGCTGGGCACTGTGGTAGCTGCTTTGCCGTCATTATTTCATTTAATCCTCATATCCTGTGTCAGCTAATCTGAGCCAAATGGTGAATGATAAATATGAACTTCAGTTCATGTTAGATTTATCCTAGATTTAACTGAATTGCTTTTTTCTTTCTTTATCTGGGTAATAGGTAACCAGGTATTTGTTACATTAGTCTTATATCTTTTGCTTGTCAATATATTTTGTTGGAGATGTTTCCAAAAGCAACACATGTTCATTTTGGCAAATTAAAAAATGCAAAGAGCAAAATTCCTTTCCTCTACCCTCCAGAATTATTGGCTGTCGACTTTTTTGTAGGGGTCCTTTTAGACTGTATATGTTTAAAAAACAAAACAAAACAAAACAAAACAAAATCAAAATCACATGATACATACCTGTTACTGTATGTCCACTGCCTATGCTCTCCACGCATTTTATTGGCTCTGGCATTTCACTGTGGAGTGCACCACACTTATTTATCCAGTTGCTTCTTAATAAATATTTAGGTTACTCCCCACCCTTTCATCATAAATGTACTGTGATGAACATCTTTCTGTATCTCCTTGGCGCGTGTTAGCATTTCTGTCTGATGTCATAGCATTAGGATTCATGCTGCTTGGTTAAGCATTGAAGCATATCATGCAAGCGTCCCCTCAGAGATAACTCTCCTGTCAGCACTGTGAGTGAGTGCCCGCCCCTCTACACCTCACCAGCTCTGGATCCTCTAAATGTGTGACAATCTGCGGCAAAACCAACTATTTCACTCTTTTAATATGCACGTCTTTGTTATCGAGGTGGAGTGTTTTTCACATCTTTACTGCTTATGTGTATTTCTTCTTTCTATGTATTGCCTATTCTTATCCTTTGTACATTTTTGTATTTTTTTCCTCACTGATTTATCCAGGAATTCTTTTGGGTGCTATTTCTAACAGTGTATATATGGTGCTTTACAATTTACAAAGCACTTTTTATATGTATGATATCCTGTAATACAGTTCGTAGTCGCCTCTGTGGCTTCAGGACAGTTAGCATGAAGAGATTCTAACTTGCCCTTTGCCTTCCTGCCAGTGAGAGGCAGAGTCCGGACTCCCACTAAATGTCCAGACCCCAAATCTCATGCTCTTTTGGCTACACCGCAGTTTACAACGCCCATTTCCCAAATCTAGCCGTACTTTGTATAAGTTCTATTTTTCTGACATTGTTCCACAAAAGCAAAGCTCATGAATGGCCATGATTTAAGGCTTCCAAGTCCTTGCCAGGTGCTTTCCCAGCTGCTATGAAGTTGAGTATGGCTTTTGCAGCATGTAAGCAGCAATCCAAGTCTTGACCCTTGGGTGGAATTGGAGGTGGGGCCACTGAGGTTAGGTTTTCTACATCAGCTGATTTGTGCTCATCCCCTATGTGTTATGCAGAGTTTGTGAAGCGGCTCCGGTACTGCGAATACCTAGGCAAGTATTTCTGTGACTGCTGCCACTCATACGCAGAGTCCTGCCTCCCTGCACGGATCCTAACTATGTGGGACTTCAGGAAGTACCACGTCAGCAATTTCTCTAAATGGTTGCTGAACAGCCTATGGCACAAGCCCATTTTCAATTTGCTGAACACCAGCCACAGCCTGTATGCGAAGGCCAAGGAACTGGACAAAGTGAGGGTGAGCTGCTGCCTTTTAGGGGGAAGCCAGTCCAGTGGCTGAAAGGGTCCTGCTGCCGCAAATGAGTGTCACACCCATTAGAGGGAATCCAGACACACCCCTGAGGCGTGGATGGAGTGTATGCTTCAAGGCCCCAAGCCTGCTCTGGCTCTTGTGAAGGCCCCATGCCAAATTTTATATTTATGCATAGTTTGCATTTATACATATCTTTTAAGTTTTATTTATAATTTTTAAAATAAAAATTGTATATGTTTAAGTGTGCAACATGATTTGATATACGTAGTGAAATGGTTACCAGTCGACTGATATAGCTATCTCCTCACACGGTCACCCTTTTAAGTGTGTTTGTGTGGTGGGAGCACCTGACATCAACTGCTAGCAAATTTCCAGTGTTCAAGTCAGTGCTGCTAATTGTAGTCATCACACTGCACATTAAATCTTTAGACTCATTCATCCTACATAACTGCAGCTATGCACCTTTGACCAACATCCCCCCATTTTACCCACTTTCCTGCCCCTGGGGACCAGCATTCAACTTTGCTTCTATGTATTTGGCACCACATGTAAATGAGACCATGCAATTTTTTTCTTTCTAGGTCTGGCTTATTTCATTTAGCACAATGTCCTCCAGTTTCATCCATATTGTTCCAAATGACAGGATCTCCTTCTTTTATACACAATTGTGTGTTTTTCTTAAAGCCTCAATGTCATATAAGCTTCAAGGTCCACAAAACCTGGGTCCATCCTGAACCTTCTGTGGATATTTGGACTCAGTCATGAACCCCCGCTATATAGACTTCAAAGGCTTGTTTGATAGAGTTGTAGCATTTCAAGTTTAGAAATAACATTTAAATTTGACATATATATTTTCAGTGTCCTTTATCTTAGTTAACTTTTGCCCTTTTTGGTTTCTCACATTAGGAAATCCAGGAGCAGCTATTTCATATCAAGAAGCTGTTGAAGACCTGCAGATTTGCTGAAAGGTACTACTACCGTTGGCTGGGACAGTCTGGGCATTTGACTTGGGAGAAACCAATAACCTCCATACACTTGCTAATCCTCTGTGTGCCTCCTGGTCTGGCTCCTCCCAATACACAGGGCATCTTAACACAGTACAGTTGCCCATTGGTATATAATGGGGCATTGGTTCCAGGATACCTGTGGATACCCAAATTTTCAAATCCCTTTGCATGTAATGTATATTTGCATATAGGCTACAGCAGAGTATGTCTACTATCAATCACTTCATTTGCATGGATTCAGCATAGTGCATGGCACATGGCAAATTCAAGTTTTGCTTTTTGGAACTTTTTGGGCTTTTTTTTTTCCTCAAAATTTTTGATCTGTGGAAGGTTGAATCCTTGGATGCAAAACCCAGCCCACAGATCCAGAGGGCCAACTTTAATTGCCTCAGGTCTCCTTGGGAACACAGACCCTCTCTTTAAAGTTATATTTATTATTATTATTATTATTATTATTATTATTTTAAATTGTGGTAAAATAAACATAACAAAATTTTCAATCTTAACCATTTTTACATAAACAGTTCAGTGTGGTTAAGTACGTTCACATTGTTTTATAACCATCACCACCATCCAATCCACAAAACTCTTTATCTTGCAAAACTGAAACTCTGTGTCCATTAAACAATAATTCCCCAGTCCCTTTCCCCCCAAGCCCTTGATGACCACCATTCTACTTTCTGTATCTATGAATTTGACTATTTTAAAGTATATTTGTGAATTGCTTGTTTCACTTAGTGTAATGTCCTTGGGCTTTGCTCAAGTTATAACATGTACCCTAATGTCCTTTTTTCTTAAGGCTGAATGTATATACCACATTTTGTTCATTCATCCATCTTGGGTTGCTTTCACCTCTTGCCTATTGTGAATAGTGTTGCTGTGAGCATGGGTACACCAATGGCTTTTTAAAAAACCCTAATAGAAAAGTATGTTGAACTTTTATTGGCTGTATAGCATTCTAGACCATAATTGTTCAATTACTGATAGATTTTTAAATACCTTAATATTAAAATATGTTTTAATATTTTCATAGATATTAAACCTAATAGATTTTAATAGATATTTAGATATATTTTAATGTGTTTTGTTATTTTAAAAACTAGGTTTTACTTAGCATAATACTCTTTAGGTTCATCTGTGTTGTCACAGATGGTAAGGTTTCATTTTTTATGGCCAAGTAATATTCTATTGTATATATGTGCCACATCTTTTTTATCCAGTCATCTATTGACGAACACAGGTTGCTTCCATATCTTGGCTATTATAAATAATGCAGCAGTGAACATATGTATGCATATGTCTTTTCATATTAGTCCTTTGGATTTCTTTGGATAAGTGAGATTGCTGGGTCATATGGCAGTATTTTGAGGAACTCCGTACTGCAAAAGAAGTCAAACAGAGAAAGAAAAATACCATATAATTTTGCTTTATGTGTGGAATAAAAATAAATAAATAAACAAGCAAGTAATGCAGAAACAAACTTGTAGATGCAGAGGACAAACTGATGGTTGCCAGGTGGGAGGGGCGTTGGTAGGATGGATGAAAAAGCTGAAGGGATTAAGGAGTACAAATTCACATTTATAAAGTAGTCACAGGGATGCAAAGTACAGCACAAGGAATATAGTCAATAATATTATAATAAGTATGTATGGTTTTAGAGGAGTATCAGACTTATTGGGGGGATCACTTCATAAGTTAAATAAGTGGCTAACCACTATGCTGTATACCTGAAGCTAACATAATATTGAGTGTCAACTGTAATTGAAAATTTTTTTAAAAAAATTTAAATTCTAGGTTTTAGCTGAATCTCTGCCCACATCCATAGGTATATCTTTAGGCTGAACTTCAAGAAGTGGAATTTCTGGAAGCAGTGGCCATGAAGGTATAGGCTTCAATTCTCTGACAAAGATAGAGATTTTTAATGGAAAGAGAGGTTACTCAAGGAGTTAAGATTATTTATTATAATTGGATCATAACTTTAATTTTTTTTTGTTTTAAAGCTCTTTCAGTGTCTGATTTTTATTTAATGATGATGTATTACTTTTGAATTAAATTTTTGGGGAGGAGCATGTCTTCTGCAGTCATTTGGCTTTGAGCTCTCCCTCATGGCATTGGTGTGATGGGTTGATTACTTCTCAGACCCCCAATTTTCTTGTCTATAACATGTAACAATGCCTACAATTCTTACCATCTACAAAAAGTTCTTGAATATCCATTCATTGTTTCAGGCTTTTAAAAATCGACAGGACTCATGTTAAGTCCAGGAAGAAAACACAACAACTCAGTGTGCAGGGAGCCCCAAGGGTGCAGAGGAGGCAGCATTTAGTTCATAAGGGATGGGATGGAGAAGGAAGCAGGCAAGACTTCTAGAGAAAAAGCCTGAGTGCAAAGAGGAAGCAGTGTGAGCAAGTACCCCAGGCTGAATAGAGAATTAAATGTGGTTTGGCATCTCTAGAATGTCAGTCTAGTATAGGCAGTGGCTGGCTTGGGAATGTAGTGCTTGGTGATGCTGCTCTCTGATTTAGGGAACTCAGGAGGAGATCAGGGGGGTTTAGAGAGGGTTATGTTCAGTTTTTAATGCCCCTGGGACATCCAAGTGCCTACAACCAGCCTACACTTGGATACCTGAGTCTTAAGCTCAGTGCTGTACTCATGGATCTGGGCGCTGCAGGCCTGCTCATGAATAGTCTGGGACATCTGTCAGTGAAGAACTTGAAATTTAGCTGAAATCAATAAGGTAGTGAGTTTTATCTAGTACACATCTTTAAGATTTGAAATAATACTGTTTTCTTTTGCTCTGTGTGTACATGGGCAAGCTGCAAGAGACACATTGCTCGTTCAGTTTTTTAAAGTTAGCATTTATGGAATTTTAATTTCATGGCTTCCAAGCGAACTTGTAAGATGTAAAGTGATGAGTAAGGTTGATTTGTTCTTGTAGCTAGTGAAAAAAATTGAATTAAAAAAAATAAGCGTGAGTGCCAAGAGAAAACAGTTGCCTACTAACCCCCTTCCCTCATTCTGTCTAGGCCTCTGTGTGGATGAGTTCTTTAATCCTTTTTGTTTCCTCTCTGGCAGTGCATTAAAGGAATTTGAGCAAGTGCCTAGACACTTGACTGATGAGCTCCACCTGTTCTCCCTGGAGGACATGATCAGGGTCAAGAAAGGGATGCTGGTGCCCTCACTCAAGGATGTTCTGAAAGCTACACTTGCTCACGTGGCCCACTGTGAGGTGAGGTTTTGCAAGGGGCAAATGTGTCTCTGAGCATCAGGGCCTGTGTTGGGTGTTCTGCACTTTACATCATTTAATCCTCACAAACCCTGAGGGAAGCATTGACAACACTATTTCTAGATGAGTATAAATGAGGTTCATAGCTATTAAGTAACAGGCCGAGGTTCTTCTGCTAGTAAGAAGCAGGGCTGGAGAAGCAGGGCTTGGATGCAAGCCTGGGCCAAGCGACTTCTTTCTTAGTCTGGGTGCCCAGCCCTGCTTTGGGCTTTCCTCAGCTCCCATCTGCCACCATGTGCCAAATACAGCCATGTCGACTTAGGATCCAGTGGAACAGGTGCTCTGTCTAGTGTAGCTATCAGAAACAAAATTAGATCATTTAAGAATACATGTTTAAACTCATGATTTTCCTCTGGTCTCTCAATCTGCTTCGGTGTGAAATTTCTCCATGCAAAACAAATGCACATTTATTGTTCTGATTCATTGGAACAGAATATAACATTATGTTCCTTCTAGAGTCTGAGATCATAGACATTTAAAAATTGATGCTTATAAAGTTCTTTAAAAGTGGTGACTCAGATTTCCCATCAAAATAAACAGTACCAAAGAGGATTTTAACTTTTTGACTCTTTCTCTTAATAGCTGTGTCAAGGAAAGGGCTTCATTTGTGAATTTTGCCAGAGTACAGCTGTCATCTTCCCATTTCAAACCACGACATGTAGAAGATGTTCAGGTATCTTAATAAATTAATAACATAAACTTAATTGATTAATAACTTAAGTGTAAAGTTAACATAAGTTCAATAACTAAAGCACAACATTAACTTAAGCTTAATAACAACTTAATAACATTTCTTTAAATTATAATGACAGTGATGTGTGCTTACATGTGAGATTGGAACTAATAAAGTTTAGGTGCATGGGGAGGAGTATTTGGGTGGGGCAAGGATAAGGGATGATGTTTCCTGGTACAGGATTTGGAGAGAGGATGTGGTCACTGTTTTTCCTGTTCCTCAATTCTTCTATAGCAGGGCAAGCTACAGCCAGCCCAGTTTTGTAATCCACTGTGGTCAGTCCAAGGCTGAAATTGTCTCTGGCTTCTTTTACACTACAATGGCAGAGTTGAGTAGTTGTTATGGAGACCATCTGGTCCTCAGAGCCTAAAACATTTACTATCTAGCTGTTTACAAAGGTTTGCAGATCCTTGTTCTTCTCTGTATTAGTGCCCAAGGAAAGCCTGTGCTCTCTAGAGGACCTAAGACTACTCTTCAAAAAGTAGAAGCAGGGGGACCCTCTACACTGTTTCATGGGAGAGATCTGGTGATGAATTCTGCCTTCACCCTTGATGTGAGCAGGTCTTCTTAGATTACTCAAGTGTTGTTTCCCCTAACTCATTAGGCAATGTTACAGGATGGGTCCCCCAACAGAGAAGCTGTGAAACAGGGGTTTCCATGCAGAAAGTTCACTGAGCCATGACATCAGGCTCAATACCCATGGGGGTGTGAAGCCAGCGGGATCTGGCAAAGGGAGAAGTTGAACTGTGGCGTGGCTGTGATGCTGGAGAGCTCGACATGGTGGAAGTCCAAAGAGGGACGCTGACCCCGGAGCTCCAGTGACTAGGTTCTTATCTTATGCCGTGAGAAGGAATTCAAGGTCATGACAAATAGCAAGCAGGAAAACGCGAATTTTATTAAAGCGATAGCACACACAGGAGAAAAGTGAGGGCAGCTCAGAGAGACAGTCTGCCCAGAGCTGTCTAAATCATGAGCTTTTGTTTTTTTTAGGGATGGAGGGGTTGTGCCAAGGATATCCAACTTGCTTCCAGATCTTGGCCTATTTCAATGCCACCTGGAGGGGAGAAGGCAGCCCAAGGCCATCTATCTTGTCTCCTGGCCTTGGCTTGTTTCTCATGCAGGGGTCTCACTTTTGGAATCAAAATAGGGAGAGGGGCTGAGTTAGAGATTGAGGAAAAACTCTAGAGCCACATCCTGGAGGGAAGGGAGAACTTCCCTAGGCTAACTATCCTGCCTCAGTTTCAGTGAAGGCCCAGCACATCTCATGGGGATTTCTGAAGCAGGAATGATCTTCAGCATTGTCCCAAATTGGGGACAAGGAGCCAGCTGAGTCTTTAAACCCCACATTGACCAGTCACCTGACACAGACTGGTGCCAGCAAAGGGATGTGACCTTGAGGAGGCAGCTCTCTCCAATTAGGGCCATTTCCAGAGAAGGGACACCGCTTCCTGAGCCATGGGCTACCAGTACTCTCAGCAGCTGGGGGAATGGCCCTGGGCAAATCTGGGGGGCACAGCAGCATCCATTCATCAGTCTCTCTGAACCTCGTGTTCATGACCTGGAAACTACATAATCCCTCTGAGTTTCAACCTGTCTGATTTCTTTTTGGACAGTTTTGGTTTCTGGACTCAGACCTCCTCTCTCCCCAGGATGAGGATGAGTGTCTATGTATGTAAGGAAACAAGATAGCCCTTTGCTGATGGCTCTTACCCTTGCTTGCAGCCTGCAGAGCGTGCTTTCACAAGCAATGTTTCCGGGCCTCCGAATGCCCCCGGTGTGCAAGAATCACAGCTAGAAGGAGACTTTTGGAAAGTTCGCCCTCTGCAGCAACATGATGCCCCTGAGTGCTGTGACAAAAGCTATTCAACGGGCCTTAAGATAACACCTATTCATGTCTATTATTGACAACATTGTTTTAGTTAAGTATCGTATGTTAAGAAAAATGGACAATATTCTCTTATTATTTAATATTTTAAAAGTATGCAGATTCTTTGTTATTAAGCATAGTGGTTTTACTGGTGATTTTGTTTATAAATGTTCAATATTTTTGCTGCTACTGTTTTTTTAAGTTTTTTTTTTTGATACTTGTATTTGAATAGTTGTATTTAACTAATGTTGGAATCTATTTTTTTATGAATTTTAACTAACAAGATGAATTGCTCAGTTCATCTTCCTGTAAAGCTTGTTTTGTGAAACAGATTGGCATTTTCATTGAACAAAAGTATAGCCCCAAATCTCTTTGCTCAGGTTTCATTTTCCACTTAAATGCCATTTTGTAATTATATCAGTCTTATAGATTTTAGTTATTCCAGGGTTTGTATAGAAAGTACACATCACTTCAGCAGTTACATATATTTCAATGTGAGTTTGAGTTGCTTAGCGCTGTGTGGAGATGCCATTTGAAGCAATTGCCTCTAGATGGCACTCCTTCAGATGGCACAAATCAAACCTGTATTTGTCATCTCTTTTCCACACACTAAGTCAACAGATGCTTGGGTGAGTAGAAACTCATCCCTGCCCTTTAGGATTTTGTCTCATATAAAATTGAACATAAAGTATCTTAAGACTAAATAAGCTGTGGGAAAATATTGTTAATAACAATGTGACTTTAGTAATAACATTAAAATTATAGACATCAATTAGCAAGGTTAGGTGAATCACTAAACCTTTACAAATTCCTTTTTTCTAATATTCCCTAGATGCTTTCTTCAAATATAAGAGACTATTTTTTTCTTCTACCTCCCGCATACTTTCTCCTGCTTGAGAAAGGGCCCCTTCCTAGTATGTGTTCAGTCTGGAGTATGGGTGTCATACCTCCCAGGATTCACATGCCCTAACAAAAGCTGCAGTGAATGAACTTCTTAAACAGCACACACAGGCAATAAAGTTGTACAGGTAGTCTTCTAACCCCATATAGTCTCGTGTGTGTATGTGTGTGGTGTGTGTTACTCAGTTGGATAATATTGAGCACATGAAAAAAAAGAGTGTCTCCTATCAGTCTGTTGTTTTTTCATCCCGTTACATGTTTTCCCAACCTGATGCCTCTTCCAGAGCTGTGCTCCCATTTATTATTTAAGCCACATCTCTTTTAAACAGAATTTAGTCATCTGGGATAAGAGAAATAAGGTCAAATTAAAACAATGTTTTATTCTTACCCATAGTTTATATTCCCCATTAGGAATCAAGGGTCAGAGTGGTATGTTGATATTCATTATTCAGCTCTACAAGGTTCATGTCAATATCTCAATTTTACAGGTTGGGAAATCTAGACTTAGAGACGAGAAATAACTCATCTAGGTTCCCACAAGTAGTGCCTGGTAGAGCTGGGATTGACATTTGAGTCTGTCTGCCTCCAAAGTCCATGTTACCCTCTACTTTTGTGGTATTTTTTTAAATAATGTGAGCAAAAATAACTTTAATTTGTAAGTGCTGCTCCAACATAAGTTAGCGGCATTGGGCTAAGTGCTCTCTCATATTGTCTTGCATTGACTTGAACTTGCTGTGACTTATGCATTGCTTAAAGGTCTCTGTGTCCAGGTGCTGTGTTTGTAACACACTGGCCAGTATGTGTGTGACACATTTTTGATGTTGAGGAAGAGTGCACAGCAGCTGCCAAGAAATGATGCTTTTGATTTTTTATTTTGAGGAAGAATGGAGCAATAAATAACCACTATACAGGTTTGACTGAGACATGGTTCTTCCCCACCGTGGTAGTAGAGGTTCCTTCTCAGTAAGGTGCATGTCAGAACAGAGAAGTGACCTCAGCCCATATGTAGTACCCTGTAGAGAAGTAGTTGTGACATATATTGCTCTTTAACGGGCTTTACTCCTTGCGTAGTTTTTCTGTACAACTTCCTTGATAGTTCTCATCATCGCCCACCATAAGACATCAAGTTGCAGTGCTGTGATCCCAGGCACCAATTTTCTGCCTTTACACAGCTCACTTGGAAAATCCTAGTAACACATTCTTTACAGTTGTGATCCTCAGCTGCAGGTAGGGCGTATTACCAGGGGACTTTCTGGTGTGTTGACTTAGGTGAGAATTATTAAATTCTCAGATCTTCCACTTCCTACCTGAGTGACTCTGGGCAAGCTACTTAAATTATCTGAGCTTCTGCTTATAAAACTGGAGACAGTGACTAAATGCAGTTTATACAAGGATTAAAGATAAAAATGAAGCACCCATAGGAGGGCCTGGTACTAACAGGGGCCCAGTAAGTGGTGGTAATTAGGTCTAGACAAATTAAAAACTGAGTTACGCCACTTGTTTTCTATATCTTTCTATAAGCTATTCTCTGAATCTCAATTTACTATGAAGATGAGAACAATACCTAATATTATGGGTTGAATTGTGTCCCCCAAAAAGATATGTTGAAGTTCTAACTCCAGGTTATTATATTTGTGTGACCTTATTTGGAAATAGAGTTATGATGAGGTCATACTGGATTAGGGTGGATCCTGTTCAGTGACAAGATCCTGTTCTTATAAGAAGAGGGAAATTTGGACAGAGACATAGACACAGAAACAAGAGAGAATGCCACCTAAAATAGGCAGAGATTGGGCTGATGCATCTACAAGCCAAGGAACATCAAGGATTGCTGGTAACCAGAAGTGAGGAGAGGCCTGCAGCAGATTCTCTCTCAGAGCTCCAGAAGAAAACAACCCAACTGATATCTTGATTTCAGAATTCTAGCATCTAGAACTGTGAGAGAATAAATTCCTGTTGTTTTAACCCACTCAGTTTGGTAAGTAGTTATGGAAGCCCTAAGAAAATACACCTACCATTTGGGGTTTTTAGGAAGGTTAAATGATAAGTAAGTAGTGTAAAAGAACTGGCACAGTTTCTGGCACATGAGAGGCATTATTAAGTATTGGACCTCTTACTTTCAGGTGTCAAGACATAGAAAATGGACTTTGAAAAATAACGACATAAAAACCTATACCAATCTATAGATTTATGGGTGTCTATATCAAAAAGAAAATTAGCAATTAAACACTACTACCTTTTCTACTCAGCTCTTCAGGGTTGGAGAGAGCTAAGGTGGTAGGAGATGGCAATGGATTTGGAAGGTGGTGATTTGAATCGTGGAGGGAGTGAGGGATGCTGGCTATTACCTCATTAAAAAGCAGATGAATCCATCTTGATTTTTAGACATAGTAGAAATTGAGATATATCTTCAAACAAATCTCTAGTGAAACCTTGATTGTGAGCATTATGAAGGCCCTTCCCTTCCCTTGTCTGCACAGGGTTGGATTGGGATCGGTGCTGCCCCAAGCTGACCTCACTGCTGCCCCAACTCATGGCATCTGCGTGTGCCAGGGGTCAGGTTCTAATGGCCCCTCCCCATCCCAGGTTCATGCAGAGGAACTCAGAGGGTGAGAGAGGCTGTTAAATAGAGGGTGTTGTGATGTTCTGTGGAATAACTTTGCCTGTGAATGACCATTGGCAGGTGACTTTTGTAGTCCTTAGCTGTAGGTGTCTAGAGTATACAGTCCTAGAGATTGGAAGCCAGCCAAGAACAACATTCCATTTTCAAGTCATGACTGAGGCATCACTGGGGAAACCATTAGGCAGAGGGAAAGATCCGCATTGCTGTGGTGAAAGAGCCATTATAGAGGCCATAAAAGAGAGAACCAGAATATCTATGAAAGTATAAACTTTAACTGGCACCAAAGAGTAACTCGGCAGTGCTGTTGTCCAGCACTGGGGTGGGGAACAAAGCATAAACTCTGCAATCAAGGTGTTCACAGTCACCTCCAGGGAAGCTGGCAGGAGCAGGGTGACAGGTATGAAAAATGGAAGTTAGAATGCATTTGTTCTGAGGTTGAAGCAGTCAAAACACTGAGGAGTGGCAGGTTCCCCTTTGACACTCTAAAAGGGGTTGTGGAAACCTATCCTTGAAGCCTTGACCAGACTCCATATTAAAAGGAAGAGAGAGAAAAGGCTCCAGGAGAGGAAGAGCAGCATACGGGCACTGAGGTAGGAAATAGACCTCTCTGGGGAATACCGAGTAGATCAGCATATAACTGAGGGATTTGTATGGGAATAAAGTCAGAAAGGTTAGCAAAGCCCAGAACATAAAGCCCAGTGAGCATGATGGGGTTTGTAATCTAGAGGAGACAGGGAGGCTTTGAAGAATTTTAAGGAAGAAATGGGCACAATTAAACCTAAACTCAAGGAAGAAAATGCTGGGTCCAACTGTAGAATGGATCAGAACAGGGAATGGAGGCTGGTGCCCAAGGGTTATCGAAGGGGAAACAGAAAAGAAGGGATGCTTGAAAAAGCAGGGAGTAACTAGAGTGAAGAGATGGAGGCATTCATCTCAGGCATAAAATTCAAGGGAACTCTCAAAACTTGGTGTCCAAAAGAAATTATGTTTTCAAACAATTTTAAAAAATTAATGTGAAAAAAATCCTACCCTCCACAAGCCCAGTCCAGCCTCATTAATTTCACCCAAATCCCAGCCTGTGGGAAGGACACGGAGGAGACACAGTAGCTGGACATCAAGCCTGGGGTTGGTGGCTGGCAGGGGTGCCCCAGAAGACAAGGGCTGTAGTAAAGGAAAAGGGTAGCATTGTTAACCAAAAGGGGACGCACCTGATAGAGGTTTGAGCTGGCAGTGGGCCCTCTGCGGGAAAACTTGGCAGTCAGCCAAGAATAGGGTCTGGGAAAAATGGATGCCAGAGCTCCTGAGTTGTGATAGGGATGGGTGGGATCATGAGGGAGAGGAAGGCTTTGGTTCATCTTCAGAGTCTGGAGAAGCAAGGGAAAGAGACATGGAGGGTCCAGTGTCATGGGCTTAGGGAGAATTTTGAGAACAGAAAAAGAATCAATGGCTGCAAAGAGTTCTGAGAGCTCCTTCCATTTAGAATAATGAGGTAGAAGCAAATATTAGACTTTAAGGAGGGGAGGTGCTCTTGAACATGTGCAATATGTTGAAAAATGAGCAAGGTTGAAAGGGAGGCAGGAAGGGGAAGGGCCTACTACTAACATTTATGGAGCCTAGATAAGAAAACAAATGCAGGCTCACATACTATATAACTCAATATTTAAAAATTAAACAAAATATGTTTTATCTTTTTATTGTGATGAATATACTCTCATCAGGACCCAGCTAGGCAGGTTTGAATTTCAAATTCCCAGAGCCCTTGTTGCTCTGCTCTGTAACGTGATGGCTCAGGGATCGTTGGTGAAGGGCTAAGGCTTGCCTTCTTTCTCTTGTTATTTCTGGCTCCATCCCACAAGCAGCTGCCCTTGGCTTTCCCTTGTCTTAGTGGGGCAGCACAGTTCACCTTTAAAACATTGATATAGCTTCGTAAGTTATATAAATGTCTAAGCATTGTACTGTATATCTGAAACTAAACTAAATTAAAATAAATTTAAATTTAAATACAATGTTATCATAGAAAAAGAAAAAGAAGAAAAAAATTGAACCAAGGAAAAGGTCCTGAACAGCCCCTATAAGTGGTCTGGGGCCATTGAGCAGGGAATTCTGAAATACCCAGAGCACTGTCTAAAAGGAGGGCTGGGGGTGGGGGAAGAAAGTAAAAGGAAGGATGGGGGCTTAGTATGGGCATGTCTCTTGGCTTTAGTCTCATTGCCTGTGGGGAGGGACATAGTCAGGAAGGCCACAGCAGAGCCTGAGTTCTAGGATGTAAAGGCACACTGACCCCAGACAGGAGATGTGGCAAGAACAGGAGCCTAAGAGAAGGAACAGGGCAGGAAGAGGATGAGGGGGCCGCCCTAGGACAGGAAATGCCTGAAGGCCCAGGCAGAAGCCTGAAAAAGTACTGAAAAAAAGTACAGAATTTGCCTTAACTCAATGATCAGTCTCCTAGATTCTCAGTTCAGTCTTCTGGCTAGGAGGGCTACCCTTACATGTGTGAGGAAGCAAAGGAACTTGTTTACTCAGTTTTATACCGGGGTTTTCCATTTGTGTTTGCTGTCTGTCTACCATGATATCACTTGTAGCAGCCCTATTTCAGTTTTTCGTGTGAGAAAAGGAGCTATGATTCCTCTTTTCAAGCCATTCGGGGAATTATTTATTTAAAGGCAGAGGCACTTAAATGATTGTTTTAAGAAAGCATGCTTATAAAGGATACTGACAAATGAGACAATGCAGTTCTCTACTTCATCCTTCTCTGGAGATGAACTCAGAATGCTCATGACTTAGAGGCTTCTGTCCGGCTAATGTTAAACCAGCTGAGAACTGGTGGCAGGGTCTGAAGTCCCAAACTCCTTCTTGACAGGTTTGTGTTATTGCAGCAAGATGAAGAAGCTGCCTGGATGCATTAGAGCACCAGTCCTGGCTTCCAGAGACAGGGGCCTGCAAACCAACCCTTCACCCACAGAGCTCTTCTGCCACCAGCCAGGCAGGCAGAGGTAGAAAAGCTTCTAGTTGCTCATTTGAGAAGTATCCCTTCTGTCACCTCTCAACCTCCATCATATTGTTCTCATCCTCAGTCCCATTCACTTTAAATAAGTTCCAGCATTAAGTAAAAGTTAATAAAGCCATTCAATAGGCTATTTAGGCAAGTACTGTTGCTAGACATATAAGGATGTCTTTGGGCAAGGGCTTGACTCCAGTTACCCAGATCTAAACTCTTTCTCCTGTACTCTCCTCATTATGGACTCCACAAGAGTCAAACAAGAGCACATTGCCTTACCACTGCAGGTGAAAGGCTCTGGGGACAGCTTTTCTATCAACAGCCAATAGAAAATGGCTTATTAGTAACTACTGGACAAACTTTATTACATCGAGCTAGTGGTCAGTGGCTTCCATTAATCATGGGCCTGTAAGAAAACCAAGAATTGTGTGTTTACAGCTTATAGCGTGTCTAGCAATATCTGGCTCTCTTTCATGGGCACACATTTAAACTCCGTGTCCTAGTCCTCTTGTATCTGGGTGAGCCAATGTGGCTGAAGTGCAGCCAATGAAATAAATGTGGAAATGATGCATATAACTTCCAGTTTGGCCTTAAAGCATTCTGCCTGACCTTCTACACTCTCATTTTAATCTGCTTGTCCAGAAGTGAAAGACTATGTGACAGAAGAGCCACATGATGGAAAAATCCCAGATCCTTGAGTGATTGTTTGATAGAGCTACTTGGAAGTGTGGCACTTGCGTTGGACTTTGCACAACTAAAAGTAAATCTTTATTTGATTAAGTTACTGAGATTTCGTTTTGTCTGCTTTAGCAACATAACCTAACCTAGCCTTCCCTGACTCATATAAGAGGTCCTGATGCCTGTTGTCAAGTGGATGAGCAAGCAGGGGAAGGATTTGTCACACAGTTGGCAAAAGCTATTCTTCTATCTCTAAGTATAGTATTACCTATTATCCATTGCATTAAAAAATAAGTAACCACATCATATTTCTCCACATAAGCCAAATACCTAGGAGTCATTTTTGTTTTCCCTGTTCCCTCACTCCCTAGATTTAACAATAAATTCTGTCAGCTTTACCTCCAAAATGTTTAGGACGACTTCTCACCACTACCACTGCTATTGCAACAGTCCAAGCCACTGTTTCTCTTTCGGGTTGCTTTTTATCATCTTGAGTTGACCATATGGCAATTTCATATGGTTCAACCTAATTAATTGCCTTCTAGCCATTGCCTGCTTCCATATTTGCCCCTCAAAAGTTTATTCTCCACATAGCAGCCAGAGTCATCTTCATAAAAGACATAAAGTGGATCCTTTATCTCCCTGGCTTAAAACCTCCTAAGGCTCTCTGCTGCATTTAACATTAAGTCCGAAATCATGGCCCAAGTCAGTTCCCTGTTGGATATGGCCTCTACGACCTCCTGAACAATGCCACTCTTTTTCCCATCAGGCACCTCTGAGAAATTCCTCTTGACCTTTCCACAGTTCCCTCACTGCACCCTCAAATCACCCCACCATTTTTCTTGGGATACAGAACTATAGTGACCCAGAGTTTAGAGTCAGAAAAGTATTTGGATCTTTTACTTCTGATTCTGTGATGTGTGGTAGATTTCTTGAATTTCTTGAGACTCAAGTTCTTTATTTGTGAAATGGTGATAACCTATCTCAGAGGGCTATTGTACAGATCAAGTGATGTAAATTATTAAAAATACTTAGTACCCTGTCTATTACTTTGTATATAAAGTTGGCATTTATCATGTGGCCTTCGAGCCACTCCGTCTATCCCAGTCCATCACCTTTTTCCTTTCTAAATAATCACTTCTCTAATCTTGACTCAAGCCTGGTATAATTCAAACATCTGACTCATTCTCCTTCCCTCCTGGTCATCTGACCCTAAGAGTCCTTTATAGTATAATATCAGCTTTTCTAAGGGTTTCCTTTACATTGGAAACTTTGTCTTTGGGATGTAAGCATGATTGTTTTTGCCCGTGGGAATGATGAGAACACTGAGCAGAGAATTAACAGTCAGGAAATCTACATTTGAAGGCTCAGACACTTTCAAGTTATGTGACATTGAACAGGACCTTAAACTTCTCTGAGTCTTTTTTTTTTTTTTTTTAATCTGGAAAATGAGATGTAGCACCCATCTTGCAGGGTTGCTGTGATACATAAGATCATATGAGTGAAAGTGCTATAACATAAAGTACAATGTATATATAACTCAGAATAATTACTCTCTTCTGATACTAATATGCACAAAAACCTAACACCTGTGATTTCCACTCTCAAGGCACATGTAAATTGCTATTGGCTTTCTTTAGAGTCACTTCCCAACCAGTCTTCTTTCATCTGACAAGCCTGGATTGGCTATGTTTCATTCGGACTTCCTGAGCCCCATCTTAGGGTGAGAAAATTGATGTGGGTAGGGACACAGATCTATTAGAGTTGCCAAATTTAGCAAATAAAAATACAGGATACATGCCCAGTTAAATTTGAATTTCAGATAAATAGAGAATAAGTTTTAAGTATAAGTATGACCTGTATAATTCATATTTATCTGGCAACCTTGAACCCTATAAAAAGCTTGGTGGACACCAGTCCTGTGCTAAGGTCATTCACGGTGGCCTGAAAGCTGACATGACATCTTGACTATGCTCTGGCAAGTTTTCAGGACACAGGCCACCTTTTGGCGAGTCATTACACACAAAGGGCTGTTCTTGGTGGCCATAATCAACTCGGGAAGCTAATGATGTGTGGCTATGCATGGAGCTCTCATGGTACAAGAAGAGTGACCTTAATTTTCAGGTCTCTGTCCCCTGTCTTCTGAGTCTTTGCTTCTTGGGTAACCAATAAACACCCAGCAACTCAATGGTGACTTCTGAGTTGAAGTCAATTTAAAAGTCAATTACCAAGCATCTGTGCCAGGCTTGGGCACAGGTGTGAATCAGACCTAGTGCCGGCTCTAGAGGAGCTTAAAACCTCAAAAGTTGACAGTTTCCACATCAGAATTAGCTTCTGATTTCAGCTTCTCAGTCTCTCCTTGGTTCTGAAGCATGATTCTATAAAAATGCTCCAGTAAGTAGCTCTTCCTCAGGCCACTGGATAGAGAGTGGGTAAGACTTCATACTGCAAACTGCCAAATGCTTTTCTTTCTTGGTGGAATAGTCCTAGGATCCTGGAGAATTTCCCTCAACGTTTATCCCAGGGAACACTCCATATACACATAAACACAAGCACAAACATATGTAGAATTTATTGCCTTTTCCTGGCCAAACTTGATTAATTAGGTTAACTTTGTTAACTACACTACATTTCCTCCTCATTCTGAAGCTGCTGGCCATGTGACATGGTGTTTCTGCTTTAGTGCCAGGTAATCAAACAGAACAGGGCTTATCCTGGATGTCCCTACCCCTGCCTCTTAGCCCCTCAGGCTAGCTCATGCAAGTGGGCTCACTGTGGATCTGCAGCACCTCTTCCCTCCTCCACCCCCCACTCCAGCTCCCTGCCAAAGAGAAAATAAAGCAGAAAAGGGGAGTTGGGCCAAAATCATGGCAGTAACAGCACATACACCAACTTTTTCCAGCTCTCAAAGTTTTGTTACTAATATCACTGCCCTCATCCTTCTGTCTTTGTGAGTTTATATCTTTAAAATAATCCCTTAACTTGTTTTTGAGCAGTTGTTTTACTGTTGCATTAGAAGGGCTCAGGAACATACAAAAGTAAACCTGTGCATTCAGGCTGCTGTCTCTATGAAAAGCTCAAACTTACACTTTTTTTTTTTTTTATGGTTGTCAACTGATAGGTCATTGGTGCTAATTCAGGTACTAATTTACAGTAAAGAAGGAAACTATTCAGTGCAAGCAAACAGCTCAGTTGTGATACAGGCCAGCCATGGAACAGCTTAATAGTGTTCAGCTCAATTATGAAGCAGCGTGGCTGTGAGGAGGCCCTAAGATGAGGCCCCTCTCCAGCTAGACACCTCTGCTCTGCCTTGCCCATTCTGCTTGGTGTGACCTTTGTTGTTTCATCTTTGGTGTTTTAGCTCCAGCCAAGGAAATGCAGTCTTTAGTAGAAAGACAAAGTATACTCCCTGAGCCAGAGGGGTATTGACTTATATACGCAGAAGTCACCACATCTGGTCCCTGATTGGTCCATTCTCATACAAATAAGGACTTTGAGCCCTCACAGTTTGATTGGTCCAAAAGTCACTGTCCTGATTGGTTAAAATGGAGCTGCTCTGATTGGTCAGTAAAGATGCTGATGGGGATATAGCTGCACAGCTCTAATAGACAGGGAAAGCCTTAGTGCTATTGATGGAAATACAGTTCCAGGAACTTTATATGGGCCGGCTCAGATGGCAGGAACAGAGTGCAGGAAGTCAGTTCGGGGCAGAGACAAGTAGTTTAGTGCAAACTTTTTTCTGAATACGATTTGTATGAGATGTCACTGTGTAGAAATGGCTGCCAGACTTTGTTTTTTTTTTTTTTTTTTAAATTTGAGCTCAGTTAGCCCAGGAGCTCTTCTTAGTAGGTATCTTCTTTCTCAGGGTCCACACGGTTAAGCTTACACTCTTGACTATTCTATACCGCACCTCTATGTTTCACTATCTATGAAAGATTTTAACAGGAGACTACTATGTTTGCATCTTTAGAAAGTTAACTTTGGCAAAGGTGTAAGAGATAGAGATCGAATTGTGGCAATGAAGCCATGCTGAGGTTAAGACCTTTTTTCACCTCCTTCCTTTTAGTCTGTGTGTCTTTTAATTTGAAATGAGTCTCTTATAGGAAGCATATGTAGGAATCTTATTTTCTTATCCATTCTGCCACCCTATCTTTTGGTTGGAGCATTTAATTCTTTTCCATTTGAGATACTTGTTGATAGATATGTAGTTATTACCAATCTTTATTACTGTTTTTGATACATATTTTTTCTTCTTAAAGAAGTCCCTCCAACATTTCCTGTAATACTGGCTTGGTAATGATAAATTCCCTTAGCTTATATTTGTCTGGGAAACTCTTCATCTGTTTTTTTGACTCTAAATGATAGCTTTGCTGAATAAAGTATTCTTGGTTGTAGATCCTGGATTTTCATCACCTTGAATACTTTTTGCCAAGCCCTTCTGTCCTGCAAAGTTTCTTTTGAGAAATCAGCTGCCAGTCTTATGGGTGCTCCCTTGTAGGTAACTAACTGCTTTTCTCTTGCTGCTTTTAAGATTCTCTCTTTATATTTAATTTTTTGACATTTTAATTATGATGTGTCTTTGTGTGGGCCTCTTTGAATTTCTCTTTCTTGAAACTCTCTGAGCTTCCTGGGTTATATGTCTATTTTCCTCATCAGCTGAGGGAAGTTTTCCATCATTATATAACTTTTTAACTTCCTGTTTTCCTTATGGTTGCTCTATGACATGGATATTTTTGTATTTAATTATGTCCCTTAGACCCCTTAAATTATTATGATGTTCTTGGCTTCTTTTTTCTTGCCATTCTGATTGAGAGTCCTTGGCTTCCTCATCCTCTTTATCGGTTGTTCAACCCTCTTCTTCATCCACTGTTGATTCCTTCTAATATATACTTCATCTCAGATAATGTATATTTATTTCAGACTGGTTCCCTTTTATAACTTCCATTTCCATTTTAAGTTCATCTACACTTCCCCTCAGTTTTTGAGCATCTTTATAACCAGTATTTTGAACTCTGCATCTGTTTACTTTGCTTATATCTGTTATTCCTGGATCTCTGTTCTGTTCTTTCATATGGTTTCTGTTTCTTTGTCTTCCCATTTTGACTGCCTTTCCATGTCTGTTCCTGAGTCTCCTGGTCTTATTTGTGTAGTGGGTGTACAGTGGCACAGTCCTGGGAGGGGTTCAGCTGCAGGTCAGGTTTAGCACCAGCCTGTGCCTCCAGCAGGGCCACCTGTTAAGATTCAGCAAGCAATTTACAGATGCTGTGCTTATAGTTGCTCAAGAAACCACCCCAGAAACCAAGGCCCACCAATGTGAATCTTGGCACTACTCAGCAAAGAGCGCTGGACTCCAAAGAGGACACAACTGGATGTTGCTTGTGTGGGCCAATGAGGGGAGGTCGAGTTTCAGGGAATCCCCTGAGCAGAGTGACCTCTGTTATACAGTTTGATGATGTCTCAGCTATGGGGCACTGTGTTGGCACACTGGGAGGAGGGGTGACTCAACAGAGGAACAGTAGATACTGCCAGCCTCCTCCAAGAAGAAAGTCTCACCTCTGGCCCTTGCTCTGACAGCTCAGTGCTCCCCTGGTACTCACTGAGGAGCTGACCCGGTGCTGGTGCTCAGAGAGAGCAAGTCCTTCACAGCAAAAGTCCACTCAGACATGGTGCCTTAAGAGGTGTCTGAAGCTGCCAGCTTACAGTTGCCACAGCTCGGTCCCACCCAGCTGCTCAGGACTTGGCACCCTCGTGTCTTCGCCCCCTCCTGCTCCTTCTGTCATAAGATGATTTATTTTTTCTCTCCCTAGTTATAAGGCTTCTGTTCATTTAGACCCCAGGTGACTCTGCTTGCTGTTGTTGCTCCATGTTTCCGTCACAACTTTGATGATGAATGAAGCTTCTATCATCTACGTCATTTTGCCCGGTCTCCTCCAAATGAATTATTGATTAAGGTAAAAATAAGTGAGAAAATTAGGGTGAAGATAAAATAAGAGGAGAAGATGTACTATGAATTTGGGGGGAAAGTCAGAATGCAAAATGCAAGTGCAAGATGCTTCGCGTTTGCTAAAGAGAACAAAATTTGGCCCTAAACTTTTTCACAGAAAATTCAGAGAATGTGTTTCAGACTCCTGAGATAAAATCAGACTTTTTCAGGAAAGGCACAGATATTCCCAGTATTCATTCTTAAGAAGCATTTATCTTGCGAGTCAGAGCCTCAGAAAGTCTTAAATCAATATATTAGAGTATAAGTCCAATTTCTGCTTAATTGTAAAGGCAGCTCCCTCTTGAAGGATGACATTTATTTGCTATTGTTTATTCTAATTTTTCTTTAAATGGAAAGGTAATGTACTATTTTTATTATTATAAAATTCATTTATTTTCATTCTTAAAATCCAAAAAGTGTGAAAGTTTATACCTATTTTGTTATTTATTTTTTACATCTCCCCCCAAAAATGATTATACAACAAATTGTTTTGTAATATACTTTCCTCACTCAACACATATTTGTTATCTTTCTATGTCAATTCACATAGAACTAGATAGTGATTTTAATACCTAATAGTATTTTGTGGTTTTACTATAATTTGGCTAATCCTCTTTTTCTTATCTAAATTTTTGGTATTCTAATTACCCTAGTATCAATTTTCCATGCCTTTATTCATCAGTCTTATTATTTTCCTTAGAATGGCAATTTCCTTTCCTTTCTTCTTTTATTTCTTTCTATCTGCTCCTTTGGCACAAGTTTGAAATTTAGCCCTAAGATAAATCCTAGAAAATGGAACTGCTAGGTCAAATTATGAGTATAATTAATGTTTTTATAAATGTTGCTAATTTTGCCCTCCTGAAATAATGAATCAATTTATATATTCTCGGCTGTGCTTGAGAATTTCCATTTCCTGGCGATCTCCCAAACACCATTCTTTTTTTTGTTATATTTTTTATAGCTTATTAAGGTATCATTGATATATACTAAACCATACATATTTACTACTATTAAATATTTTCTCGATGTATTAAACATGATGTTTTGCCAATTTAATTCACTTTGAGGATCTTAGCATATGTTCATGGAACATTATTTTGTGTGTTGCCTGTTTCACTGCCAATTTCTCACTTAATTTTGGTCTTTTTCTTATAGATCTATAGATAGAAAGTCAGATTTGGATTTGCTATTAAAGCCAATATTAAAATTAGAATGTCAGTGTATTCCCCAACTGCTTGGCTGACTTCCGTGCCAAAGGCTGCCTGCCTGGTACTGTGGCATCACTAACCACAGATGAGCAAGGCCTCAAGAAGGAAAATGACACCAGATGGGAAGGAAGCTGCTCTTGGTTACTGTACCAATCAGGGCTCCACCAGAGAAACAGAACCAATAGGAGACAGACACACACACACACATTTGTTTGTTAATTAACTGATTGATGGTAAAGAATTAGCTTACATGATTGTAGGGCCAGCTAGGCAAATCTAAAATCTATAGGGCAGGCCAGCAGGAAGAGCTGGAACTCTTGGGCAAGAGCTAAAGCTGCAGTCTGCGGATGGAATTTCTTCTTCTTCAAGAAGACTTTAATTTAATATATAATCATCCATCTCTACCACAGGTGACAGCATTCCTTTGGGTTTAACACCTCACAGTAGTTGAGCAAAGAAGAATGCACATCAAAGCTACCCAAATTCAATAGCACTTCAAGTCACCTCTGTGTCTCTGGGAAGAGAAACAGTTAATCAATTGTTGTCCTTCTCTAGAAAATCATCCTTTGGGAAGGTGTTTGATCGAATTGCAATTTCAACATCTCATTTTCTCATAAGGACAACATGTCACATTTTTTAAAAAGGAAGAATTGGTGTTTTTTTTTTTTTCTGTTTTTCCTGTCATTATAAAGCACCACACTGTACCAGGAGTGGTTTCCTGGTAAGTCTGCAGTGTCTTTTATCACATTATGGAGAGGATCCCAAAGTTTTTGTTTTTAGGCCTGCAGTGGGGTGGAGGAGGACTGAGTACAAAGGTTAAGAAGACTCTGGATCTAGACCACTTGGATTTCAAAACTGACTTTTATATTTACTAGTTCTGTGATGGGTGATTCCAAAGGTGATTGGCAAGTGAGGTCATTTTGATTAACACCTGGCTGCTAAATAACTGCCTAGTGCACATGTGTGTACCTAAGTCTACTAACTTTGGGATGTTCTCTGGGCGGTCTCTAGGCTGGGCCCCTATTCCGTTGTCCCCTGT
The DNA here is from genome assembly GCA_003508835.1 of Eonycteris spelaea. Taxonomy (NCBI): domain Eukaryota; kingdom Metazoa; phylum Chordata; class Mammalia; order Chiroptera; family Pteropodidae; genus Eonycteris; species Eonycteris spelaea. Next base: position 610,073 of record PUFA01000286.1, on the reverse strand, counting down.
TGCCTTGTCTGACTAGCTACCTAACAAGGGGACATTTAGCAATGTATGGAGATGTTTTTGACTGTTGTGACCTGGGAAGGGGGCGCTGCCAGTGGCATCTAGTAGGTAGAGGCCAGGGATGCTGCTAAATATCTTATGATGCACAGTTCAGCAGTATGACTTTGGACAAGTTGCCTCAGCCTTGGGTTCCAATCACACAGGGTGCTGAAAGGATTAAGATAGGTAATATGCGTGAAGATCAGCATCTGGCAATTGGGAAGACCTCAATCAAATGTTAATTATTATGACTAAGGATTTTGTGTTTTGATTTTGTGATTTCCTCAAGGCCCCGTGACTGTTTTAGGTGTAAGATCTTTCCACAAGAGGGCACTGGCAACACAGCCTTAGAGAAAAGCTAGGCTTCCTAGAAGAACTGACATTTGAAGTAAGTTTTGAAGAATGAGAAAAAAATTATTAAGGTAAAGACTAAGCGGAAGTAATTTTGGAGAGAAGAAACAGTTCACTTGCTTGGAGGTGACAAAATGTGTTACACCAGGTACCTACTAATTGTCTTGTGTGATCTCTACAGAAGCCCGCACAAATCATGCTCTCACACCTTCCAGCTCTACTTGTTCCATGCTCTCCTTTGCCTGGTGCCACTTCCCCTCCTCTTATCTCTCCTTTTCCTGGAAAATTTCCATTTGGCCTTCAAAAGCCAGTAGAAGTGTTTCCCTTCCCTGATTTCCAGAGGGTGGTAAAGAGTACAGGTTTGGAGTCCAAAGGGAATGGATTCAAATCTTGCCTCTGTCACTTTAGCGAGTGAACAATCTTGGACAAATATTTAATGTCTCTGAGACCAAGTTACCTTCTTGGACATATGGGAGATTTATAGCTGATGCCTTACTGCCTATCACAGGCATGACTACTCTGGACAGGTGACACATTTCCAGGACCTACAGCCCCTCAAGTCCTTCCCATGATTTCTGAAAGTTTCTGGGCCTTACTTCTCATGCTTTTCCTCCTTCTAAATTTTCACACCTGTGTGTGATGCCGTTTGGCCTTATGTCAAATCCAGAAGTGAGGCTTATCTCTTTTACCATTTTCAAAAAGGATTTCAAACATACTCACTGATTTTGAGTTCTGTAAACTCACTGAAGATTTGAGGGGTTATGGAGAAATATCACATGGCTTATTGCCTGGGCTTCTGCCCATTTGGGGCCAGTCCACCAGTCCCTTGAACTCTGCCCCCTCCCAGAGCCCATGCATGGTGTTACTTAGGCTCACTCATCTAACCAAAATTCCACCCTCCTATGGAAACTGAAAATTAAGAGTCAGAGGTAGGTCTCAGGATGGCTGATGTGGAGGATGGAAGGGTAGGAAGCCAACATGGTTGCCACACAAACGTCGTGTAACGTTTGAACAGACCTTGCATCACTGTGGATGACTCACCCTTACCCTGCCTTCTACTTTCTCCACCTCCTTGCCTATAGTGTTTTATTTCTCCACCATAACATGGATATCCACTCCTAAAATCACCCTGTGACGTTGTCATCACCAATAATTGTATCTCCTCTGAAATCTCAACTTCGAATACCCTGTTGTTCAACACTATTGACCTTTGACCTTCGGCCACTTACTCCACTGTGATGGCTATGGGTGACTGAGTTAGGGGGTGCCCAGCTATCTGGTTAAACATTATTTTGGGGTATGTCTGTGAGGGTATTTCCAGGTAAGATTATCATTTGAATCAGTAAAGTAGATTGTCCTTCTCAATGTGGGTGGACCTTGTTCAAAAAATTTGAGGGCCTTAACAGAACAAAAAGATGGAGGAAGGAAGAATTCACCCCCCCTTTTTTTCTTGCCTCATTGTTTGAATTGAGACAATTCTCATCTTCTCCTGCCCTTGAACTAGGATTTACATCATGGGCTCCCTAGTTCTTGGATCTTTGGCTTAGGACTAAATTATACCACTACCTTTCCTGGGTTTCCATCTTTCAGATGGAAGATTGTAGGACTTCAGAGCTTTCATAATCATGTGAGCCAATTCTTCACAATAAATCTTTTTTAAAATACCTTATTGGTTCTGTTTCTCTGGAGAACTCTAATATATCTATTGTCCTCACTTTAGCAATTCTTTGACATTTTTGAGCTCCTCAATATCTTGGCCCTAATTCTTTCCCATCATCAGTCATCCTACATATTTTAGCCCATCTGACCTCATCTTTCTTTACCCTGCCATTTGTCACACGACAAAGTTTTATACACAAATAAGGAAAAAATTATGATTTCTCTTATGCAATAGTGAAAGTAATTTTAATATTTTTTGGTGATATCTTTTCTGAATATACTCTCATGTTACTTCTATATTTAAAATTCACTAAGACAAAATTTAGTTTTCATCAACATACTTTAAAAATTCTTTTAAAAAAAAGTTGTATGCTGGCTAACTATGGCAGGTTAACTACTCGCTCTTCCTCTCTCTTAGAATCCTATTAAAATAACTAAAAGAAGTGAATTAGATAGCGTCAGATGAGAGAGATTTCAACAAAATTGTGGGTGATGTAGGATTTGTAACTAACATTGGTATCTGCCGAGAGGGAGCATGATGAAAAGCCAAGGATTCCTCTTCATACCCACAGAAAGGTTTCACACAGGTGTAAGGTGCTGTGAGGTAAAGGGCTAAGAAGGGGAGATTTGGTAGGAATCTATCTATGGAGCAGTCAGACACCGTTTCCTATTCTTGTGAAGTTAGGCAACTGCCCTCCCACCACTCAGACATTAGAAGTGTATTCTCTAGAGAAATCAAGCTTAAGAAATTTGGGAGAATCACAGTGAAGGGGAATGGGGAGAGATGAGATACAAGTTGAAAACAAGAAAATTAAGTACAAATCTGTCCATTGTATAGTAGGCATTCGAGCGACCCTCCCATACTTTGCTTTCAAGAAGTTGGCAGCCAGGTTTACAGTCCTCCTCATCCCTAGGGATAAGATCTGAGGATTCTTCTCTAGAGCCTGTGAATAAACCTACAAAAAGATCCCAGGTACGAACACTGGAAGACCTCCTAATGAAAAAGTGAACATCACAATTTGATCTCCCTGTGGGGAAGCCCCACAAATGGTCACAACTGAGCTTGCAATTACCTTCGTGCTTAATATGAATGAATTGGCAAGATCACCAGACATTTGTGGGTAACTTCCAAAATGAAAGAGAGATAGCAATAAAGAATGAAAGAAGGAACATGGAGAAAACATGCTGAAAACAAATGTTTTAACAAAAAATATTCTATAGTAGAGGAAGGAGGGTGAAATTATAAAGGGGTAGAACAAGGGTGATCTTTGTGTTGATGTATTTTATGTGATAAAAGACATAGAATTACACATACGCATTTTACCAATGTCAGTTTCCTGTTTTTGATATTGCATATAAGTATGCAAGATATAGCCATTGGAAGAAACTGGGCAAAAGGATAAAGGATACTTGGGACTCCCTGCACCATCTTTGCAACTTCTTGCCAATCTATAATTATTTTTAAATAAAAAATAGAAAAAAAAACAAACAAAAAAACTCTAATATTCTCAGTGAGTCAAGAGAAGATATTGCATCTAAAACAAGAATGATAACGTGATTCCATAAGGTAGCCATTAGCACATCTGCTTTACATGCAGAAGGTCTGGGTTTGTGCCCCAGTAGAGCCATTGTCAGGCCTGGTTAGTACTTGGATGAGAGACCACCTAGGAAGACCAGGTGTGGGAGTATAAATAATAATAAATAAATAAAGCAAGAATGAGATACTATAAAATAATCAAAAGAATTCTCTTTTTGATTAAAATTTAAGGAAAGAAATGTAATACTGAAGAAATTTCACATAAAGTAGAAGTGGAGTCAAAGCAATTAAAAACATGGAGAAAAATAAGACAATTAGAAAATTACTCGAGAAATCCAATATAAACTAATAAGAGTTTCATAAAGAGAAGAGAGAAAACAAGGACAGAAAATTATCAAAGCAATGAAATGAAGTAATTTTTCAGAATTGAAGGACTTGAGTTCCGAAGTGACTGAGTACCTGGCACAACAAATAAAAAAAGACCCACACCAGAACTTGTCATTATAAAGTTGTGCAGTGCAAAAGGTTCTGAAAGCTTCTGGAAAGAAATTTACCCAACAATCTACAAAGGTTCATGAATCGGACCAGCATTATATCCTGAATAGTAGTGTCGGAGTTAGGAAACAAAGGAGCAATGCTGAGTGACAGTACTCTTCAATCCAGAATTCTATAGCCTACACACATTAAAGTTAGAGTTAAGAAATTTTCAAAGCCCTCAAAACGTTTTCCTTTTTACTTTCTTAGGAAACTACCGGAGGATATGCTCCACCAAAACAAAGAAGTAAACCGAGAAGGAGGGAGACATAGGTTCAGAAAAGAGAATCTATCACAATAGAATAGCAAAAGAAAAATCCTGAGATGACATTGAAGGAAAATGACCGGATAAAGTGTGTGCAGCAGGCCTGGCAGGAAGCGTAAGCAGAGAGTTGAGGGCTCCAGGAAGAGCCACAAAAAGTAGCTGACATGTTTGAGTGTCTGGAAAATATTACAAATGGGCATATGACAATAATGAAGAAGTATTTGGAAAAATTAGCCATAAGTACATTAAATATCTGGCAGATAAAACAAAGCAAATCCTTATTCTAAGAAAAATGAGGGAATTATACAATAAAGAGGTCTGGGCATAGTGTACAAGTCAGTGAAGGGGGTGATATTAGACTTCATCAAAAGTGGTGTCATAATTATATTGAGGGAATATTAGGAAGAGAATTAGGGATAGGAGAAGGAGTAGGTCAGATTATTCTTTTAGGGCAAAAAGTAAAAAAATATTACTTAAATATATAGAATAAAAAATTACAGTTAAAGCGTATTGTTGGGAATGATATTGGTAAATGAAAGCAGGACAGCTAGAAAAGAGGAGAGTGGTTACTGCTGGGAATAGGACTTGGAGAAAAGGAGCAAAGGGCTATGGATTTCATTATAAGCCTTTAGGATTTTTACATTTTAAAATGACATACATATATTTTTAAAAGTTAATAAAGATAATATCAAAACTTTTATAAGTATTATGTGCAATTAAAATGAGTAAAAATAAAAATCAGTTTAAAAAAATGAAACTTCAGTTATTAAAAATTAATTTTCACAGGAAACTCAATAAACATTCTTTTTATTTCTGTATGTGTAATATAAGAGATGATACAAGTCAAGACAGAACGAACTCATCCAAAAAACTTAGATTTCAAATAAAAATTCCTGAAGAATCTTGCATATTGAAGTATATTGTCAGTTGTCGGGAGCTGTTTTGAGGCAAGATTAACTGCCAGTAAAGCTGGGAGTTTTGCAGAGTTAACAAGCTGTGCAGTCTGTTGGCTCAGGAGGTGGTGCACCTGGCTTTGGCGAGATAAACTGAATGTTCTTTGACCATGGGAAAGTGTATAAGATAGCTACAAAGTTTCCTGAGTGAATATCAGCAATTAGTTACATACTTGTGGGTGTTTGCTTCTCACCTGCTTTGTAGGGTATAATATGCTGTGCTAAATAATCTCGGGGCTGCAGCATTGACTGTATGCCCTCCGAAGAGCTTTCCTGTCTTCTTTTTTCCTTAGGCTTCACCCCCTCTTTCAGGTGCTATTGGACTTTAGCCGGCTGGCTCCGGCAGTTAGTCCTGCTTCCCCTTTTTTCTCCATTGTATTGATTTATGTAGATCGATACAGTAAGATCATCTTTAATATTTTTAGCCATAAAAACCCAATTCTGTTTGATCTACTTTAGAGAATAGACTAATATATTTGAGAGTTTTAAAATATTAATGGTTGATGTACACAAGGGCAGAGGTCACATCTATCTCATCTCTTCTGTAATCTCTGATCTAGAACTATGGGCTGGCGCATAGTAAGTGTTCAATAAATTCTCATTTATTGAATGATTATCATTAACTGAGAAACCACTTGATCAGAAGATCTTACTGTCTTAGCATTCTGATTCATTGGGCTTTCACAAATGCACCAAAGTGACATTCCACATACCTGATTTTAATCTAGGTTTAGTTCTTGCCAATTAAACAAATAATTTTATATTTTTAAGATTTTAATAAATAAATCACTAACCTGTCAATCTTCAAAGTCTATCTGAAGACAAGGCTGGTTTCTCTTGGTATTTGCATTGCCTAAGTTCCCTGCTACAGGCAACTGCCTCTTCATAACCCTACACAATGTCATCATTGCCTGCCCAGTCAATGATGCACTAGCCATATCCTATGGCATGCCACACTTATTTCCTGACCTCTGCTGATTTGACCAGGAGTGGGCTCCTGACTTGAGGGAAGGCAACCCATTGACTGGCCAGCAAACTCTGGCACGTTAAAATAAACTGGGATAATCAAATGCATTGTCTTGGAAATTTGAACTTAGAGAACGGAGAGATGGAGTCAGTTGGTGCTAGTGACAAACATCGAAAAGATGGCATAGAGTAAAGGGGGCCATAAAAGCCATGGCCATGTTCTAGCCAAACTCACAAAGAAGCAAAAACTAAGTAGAGGAAGCATATTGGTAGTAGGAAAAGGATAAAAAGATTCATAGAATGTAAATAAGTCATATTAAAAAACCAGATCCTAGAGTATAGGAATGCTAAGAGGGTGGAATGTCTGATCTGCTGCTCAGGCCCTCTCTTGTTGGAGGCAGAAGAATGACCTGTCCCAAAGATGTCTCTGTCCTAATCCCTGGAACCTGTGACTAGGTTATATCACTGGTTTCAGATGGAATTAATGTTGCTAATTGTTAATGTTGAGATGAGGCAATTATCTTAAATTATCTGGGTGGGCCCAATGTAATCACAGGGGTCTTTATAAGAGGGAGGTAAAAAAAAAAAAAAAAAAAAAAAGGAAGAATCAGAGAGATGGCCATGTGAGAAAGATGCCCTAACATTGCTGGCTTTGAAGATGGAATGAGGCTGTGAACAAGGAATGTGGTGACCTCTAGAAGCTGGAAATAGCAAGAGCCTCCAGAAGAAACAGCCTCACTGACACTCCTTGACTTTAAGACAGTGAGACTTATTTCAGACTTCAGACCTCCAGAACTATAAAATGTTTATGTTGTTTCAAACCACCGCTTTGTGGTAATTTGTTACAGAAGCTATAGAAATGGATACACCTTCTGAACGTTGTTCCTGCTGCTCTAGAGTAGTCTTTACCTCACATTTTGAGAAGATACAATTTTGAATGACACACTTCTGCTCTAAGACAAATTACTAAAGCAGAAAGTCTGCTTCTTTTGAGAATATAGTTTCTCTCCTGCTGCTTCTCAATTCTTTTTAGCTATTTTGGTTAGAGCTGAATCAAAAAATAATGGTTTGTATTTGGGAGTCTTCACTTGGGAATGTAAATGTACTCTATAATAGCTAGCAATCTGATTTTTTCTTTTTCTCTGCGTGATTGTAGACTTTATTTAAAGCTGTAGTCTTTCCAGAAAGCACTACGCTCTTGCAATGAGTCAGATGCTTGTTGGGTAGAAAGTGTTAAGAGAAAAGCAAAAATGAAGTTCTTTGAGCGTGGTGGTGGCAGTCAGTTTATGATCTCTTCCCTTGCAACACCCATCATTCTGTCTGATGCAACCCTTTTGATGCAGTGTGAAAGGCATTGCAGTAGGAGTGAGCTCCTGTTTGACCTACTTTCTCATACTCAAGCACAGGTTTGGGAACTTGCATGTTTGATAACCACATACTCATTAAGTTGAGTAAAATTCTCAGAATGTGGAGACTGACACATGACCATTCCAGCAATGTTGTTTATATAAGAAAGGAGAAAAAAGCATAGTGAGATACAACCTAGTTTTGACATGGGTACGTCCATATGTTTCCAATCACTTTAGGCTATTGCTCTCAGCTTCTCTGATGATACTGGTTCACTGGCTGTTGAGGAGAAGAAAAGAGCAAACTTCTTTCTAGTTTCTGAGTAAAAGATGGTCCTATTTCTGTAACAAGCTGGCACTATGTAAAAAAGTGAAGTAGTTAATCCATTTATTTGAGATTTATGCCATGTTTACTCCCCACAAAATTCAGAGGGATTATAAATCAACCATTAGAAAACAGGGAATTTAAAATAAAAACAATTAAAATAGTTATAATAAGCCACTATTTTCCCCTATCAAATGATTAACTACTTTAAAAGGCAATCCTCAATGTTTTGTTGAGTGTGTGGTGGAAAGGATCATGTAGCCTGCTGGGTGTGTCCACAAGTCAGAGTACAAATTTTCCAGAAAGTAAATTGGCTTTCTGTATCAAGAGCCTTAACATGTCTATATTTATAACCCTGAAATTATACTGTTCAAAATATACCTTTTTTTAAACTTTTCCATTCGGTTTCCTCACCTGTAAAATATAGATATTAATAAAAACTATGTCATAGAATGAGGTGGGAAATAAATAATTGATAGCCAGCACACAATGTGAGTTCGACATTTCTCAGGTATAAATATTGATGAAAAAATAAGAATCTTTCTGGATAAAAATTATTACCCCTGTGGCACGGAAATTTTGGATGTTGATAGCTTTATGTGCTTGAGAAAACCTAAAAACCATTTTCAGAAAGAGAGCTTTGGCCCACCCACTCCCATTCAGTTCTTTTTCTGTTTTGTTTTGTTTTGTTTTGTTTTGTTTTAAAAAAAAAACAATATAAATTTACCTCATATTTTCTGTTCTAGGTGCAGCATAGCTTGGCTGGTTTTTCTGCTTAGAGTCTCACAAGGCTCATGTAATTACATTGGACCCACTAGGATAATTTTCTTTCTTAATGTCAGCTGACTAGTAACCTTAAGCCCATTAGCAAAATCTCTCTTGCAATTTGATATTACATATTCTCAAGATTCCATTCTTAGGATCCCATTAAGCACATTCTCAGGATTAGGGCATAGACAACATGGACTCTGGGTAGAGGTGGCCATTTTTTTATTCTACCAGAGTAGGTAATAAAATGCTCATAAATTTTCCTTATGAAAAATTCAACCGATTAGGATACATGTGAATAATTTTTTTTCCATTCAGTTCTTGAAATAGTTCACTTAAAATGTCTCAAAGTTGTATAAATTAGAGATAACGATTTCATTCAGACATATTGTCATAAAAAAGGTTAAGAGATTCTTTGGACATAAGAAAACTACACACATTATTCTTATGCACTACTTTTGGGCAAATTTACTGTTCTCCTGAGGGCATTCTAGTGAGTACTCAGTGCTAGAATTGTGTGTTTAGTGTGGGCTTATCAACCTTTCTTAGTGGGTCTATTGTAGGACTAAGATCTGGTCTATTTGAAGGTTTACAAAGGTCTTTGAAGAAGGAGTCTTCCTGGCCCCTAAGGAAACAATTCAGATTGGCTTTGGATGGTAAATGATTGGGCTGTGGTTCCGACGGGCAAATCAAGGTCTGTTTGTGAAAAGAAAAGTGGAGAATTCAGCTGTCTGGGAAGATAGCAAAGACAGTGTACAGTAGCAACTTCCTATTCTCACAGAAAAGAGAGAGCTGCAAATAGTGGTTATGAGATGGAGACTCAGTTACTTGGGACCTGTGTAAGAGGGAATAGTCAGAATAAGGAGACAAGGCTGTCAGGGGGTGATAGGAGGGTCAGGGGAATAGACCAAAAGGCTGGTTGCCTCTCACATGCCTGGGAGCTGCCTTGAATGGTATCTTCATCACTAACTACCCAGCCTTCACATATGTGGAGACCTCCAGCTCCTCCACTGCTATACATATGCAGGATAAACCTGGGCTCCACTTGCTCTGTGCCTCGCCAGCTGAAAGACTAGCAGAGGCACCACAAGCCTTGCTTCTGTCCAACTACCTTGTGCAGACACCTCCCCACAACTCCCAGGATATCTGTAAACCTACAAGAAATCCTGAGGGGCCCTTGTGTGCTGAAAGGAGCTCCCATCCTGTACTTGGGCAGGGGTCCTGATGAACTGAACAAGATCTATACCCTTCAGACTGGAACAGTGCTTACTGGTATCCTCATTAAACTTATAAGATAATATTGTTTTCCTATTTTAAAAAACTTTTTACACAGGATACATTATCCACTTCGTCCATGGAAAACTACAAATAGCTGTAATTCTATTTGCTCTGTAAAGGGGGGGGGGCAGGCAAAAGCTATATCTAGTAGTCATGATAACAAACACCCTCTACTATCATAAATATAATGAATGCAGCTGGAATCTAAATACAGGTACATTTGAAGGCTCTTTGAGCTTTGCCGAAAGAAATACTGGAGATAATTTGGGTCTCTTTTTTTCTGTGTATTACCAAATGGCAAGAGGACATGAAATTGGAAAGTTCCATGACAGATGTTGTTTACAAAAAAGTATCCTTGTCTAGATGCTATTTCAGGAATATTCATCATGCTTTTGGGGCCAGAGAATTTTCAGTTAAGGTCAATTGGGAATATCCAGGCAGATATTTCCATATTAGATAATGACTTTTTCTCTGTATTTGCCCTAGGCCTTAGGGAAGCTATTGATCTGCTTATGGAGCCAAACTTTGCATTACTATAAATTACTTGGATAATTCTTACTTTTTAGTGCCTTGTTCCTTAAATTAAAAGTGTATGACAGAAGCAAGAGTGACTCAAGAATCAAAAAGAATGATTTGTGTGTATCTCTTATTAATACAAAAAAAATTATACAGTCCACAGCTAAATGAAATTGAGCTAGAGAAAAGTGGAAAGAAGAAATTTAAAGCTATTATTTATACAGTTTCAAGTAAGCCCAGGTTCTCATTGAAGTTTTAAAAATTATGGTAAGTGGCTTGGCTGAGTTTCTGAGGAAGATGCCTATTGACCCCATAAAGTTTCAAACTTAATGGTAAATCTAGTCATAATAGTATTCTAGAGATACCTCTACCTTCTGCAGAATTTACTAACGTCAGCTTTCTATATTGAAGTAGTGAAAATTTAACTGGTTTAGACTTTCCCAGTGATCAAACAAATTCAGCAAGTTGCTGTGGAAATGCCATTAAGGAGGGCCAGACACATTTCAAGTTTAATGTGACGCTTCGAGAAGACTGACCCTTATTCTTCTCATGCTCCAGGTGTCAGGAAATATCCTTTCTAATTTTCAAGAGCAGCTGCAGTGGAAACTCTTTCAAAAGGATTCCCATATTGCCTATGGGGCACGAGGGGCCCAATGTTGAAGGCAGTGTGGCTACTTTTTTGAGCAAGTGACACCCAGTGAGAGATGGAGGCAGTGGAGGGCAGCATGAAGTAACTTGACCCTTTCTTGCCACAGCTCTTTATAACCTCTTCCAAGGACTGGTTCTTTCCTGGCCTCTGCATGAAATCTCTGGCAGGTCCAAAAGTCCTTCCCACCCTGATGGGTCATAAGAGCAGCAACAAAGTGTCCAGTTCAGTGTAATAATGACACTCCAAGTTAAGCAAGTGAGAACAGTCACTTCTGTGGGTCAGGCCTAACACCCACAGTGGGGCAGGGGCCACAATCGGCTGCATCTGTCCCCTTCGCCACTTCTCCCACCCAGTTCTCCCATTGCTTAGGTATAGTTTCTCAGTGGTGTCCCAGGGCCAGGGGATTAGGATAAAAAGACATAGTCTTGTGTCACTGGCAATGTCATGATCTGACATTGTGTCACTTGGGCTTGGTGAATGCTCAAAGCGGACTCTGACTCTTTCTAGGTAATTTTGTGGGTTTCTTGGAGAATCCCCCACTCGCCAGGTAGTTCTCACTGCAGCTCCCATTATTATCACAAAACTAGCTTTGTCCACCTTCTTTCCAAGTTCTGTATAACACTTTGATTTGGAATGTTCTCTATAATACTTTGATTTGGAAATGCATCATTTTATTTAAGCATTTGGGCCCAAGCACTAAAATGGAAACAGCAAGGGTCCCATTTTAGTATCCTGTTATAGTTGCTATCCAGCACTAAACAATAGCTTAGCAACCTAAGAAGAGGTGATATTAAATGGATTTAAAAAGGCTAATGGCTAACATGTAAACATGGAGAAGCTTAGTGTGGTGAGCTATACTGACAAGGATTCCGAAGCAGGTTAGGACCTAACAAGTGAGAGTATTGAGTTTGATTAGTAATGCCTGCATTGCTAATTTGGACTATGACGATGTAGCGCTTAGAGTTTGCTGTCCCAGTAGATGGTAGGAGACTTAATAACAAATCAGATCTTACAGGCTGTTACAAGGCTTTTATGGTTTGCTGATTTAGAAGACTTTTTTTTTTCTCTTGTAAGAAATACCCAAAGATAATTTGACCAGATAAAAATTTTTTAAAAAAATTACCAGAAGTGGTTGATTTTTTCCTTGCCAGTAGCTCATATGTCTGATGAGGTGAGAAAATCTAAGCCCCTGCCCTACAACACAGATGGTATCACAGGCAAATCAGTTTGTCTAACTCTTCTCAGCCTAACATATAAACTTAAGTGAAATCAGGTTTAAAAGGTAGTTAAGAGCAGCTTGAAGGAAAAAAAAATGAGCTAAAAAACAGTTTACTGTAGTAGAGGAAATATGATTCTTTGCTAATGTAGTTGACTGGAGTATATTACAAGCTGTATATTTTAGGACTAAGTTTGGCTGGAGATGACAGAAAAACCCAACATACTGGTGGCTAAAACTTGACAGAAATTGATTTTTCTTTCATGTACACAGGCAATACCAGGTCTGATATTGTGGTTTATGATGTCATCAGGGTCTAGGCTCCTACTTTCTACTTTTAAGGTCCCCTCTTGTCCCATACTGACTGCTGGAACTGTAGTCATCCTGTATTTATTCTAGGCTGGAGGAAAGAGGAAAAACCAAATGGCAAAAAAGGGTTTTCTCCCAAATCAATCTGCTCCCTTTAAACAGACTCCCTAGAGTGCTACTGATGTTTTCACTCACATTTCATTGGCCAAAATTTAATGACAAGATCTAGCTTCAAGAGAGCTTGGGAGATACATCTCATACTAGGAACAATTGTGCCCAGCCAAAAATCAAGATCTGCTCCTAAGGAGGAAAAGGAGAAAGGAAATTTTGTGGCCACACAGGTAATACTAGAAAAATAATGGTTTAAAATCCCATTCTTCCTTTGCTATATAAAAGTGCTTTGCATATTATAAAAATTTAGGCAAGTTTAATCTGCTATATAATAGTATGTAAAAGTTTAAAGTGGTGGAAAGAGGGTACACTATTGATTACGTGAGCAAATTGAGTACTTCAAATCATAGTGTCTTTTTTCTTCTAATAAGTAACTTAAACATTGTGACTATGTATCTCAAATTTTTAAACTGAGAATATATAGTCATCTTGTCTGAATCTGACCATATATCAGAATATTTAAAATTGCAAATTTGTGTATGCAATATATTATTAGAGTATTTGTCTGTTGAGAAATTTATCCAATCAAATAAATATATAGAAGATGCTGGCTATATGCAAAGCATGTGCTAGAAAATACCTTAAAAATAAGCAAAAAAATAAAGCACATCCTATTTTAAAAAAGAGAAAAAAAAAGGAAAATCCATTAGAATGAAAATTGCACAAAGACAGTAACTTTTCTCTGTTTCATTTCTCTGCTATAATTAAAATATCTAGGACAGTCTCTGGCTACAATAGAAATCTAATAACTGTTAATTGAATGAATGAATTAATTAATTTAACTTAAAAAACACTGACTTGCCACTTTCTCTAAAAAACATATATCGGGAAAAAAACTCATAAATCAACTTGAAAGTATGCATATGTATCTATTTTTATAAAATATGTTTCTGAGGAGCAGTACATTAAATCATATTTAGAGCTGACAATTTAAAGATGTCATATAAAGATATATTTTATAAAATAAATAATTCTTTTGTAAAGAGAATAATCACCCTGATTCTGTTTGTTTGACATCTAAAATTTTTTTGGTGCCTGATCTTATTTATTTGTTACTCTTATAAAATCTTATTTTTGACTGGATGCAGAATTAGTTGTAGAAGCTCTCAGAGAGGAATTCTCCATCTCTTGGCAATCTTTTCTGGCATTTCTCTTTGGCCTCCTTCATTCTTCTTGGCCAAAAATTTAGAATATTCTGCAATCTCTTCCTTATTTTTCTTAGCACACTCTTTCTTCAGTGTAATACGCTGACGTTTATATTGCAGGGCGCATGAAGTAAAAAGATGCTAAATTTTGGGTGCTCTGGTCTAGGTTTCTTACCTTCTTGTTTAGGGCTTTCTCACAACATATTGGAGAACATCATCTTCTTTAGAGAGATTAAAAAAGTGTGCAGATTCTGCTAGCTCTTTTGGTCCCCAGGTGAAGAGGCACGGTAAGACCAGAAATATCTTTCTCCTCTTTTTTCACAAATGACCAAATTGAGAACACTCAGATTGGCACCCACAATGCATCCCCGAATAGATTTGTGTTTTCTTTCCTCAGTCCTCTATGGTCTACAATAGGAATGGCCCTTACTCAATAGCAGGTAGACACAGCCATGGGTCAAGACACCCTACTTCATGGGGAAACCTTGTTTGTCATTTCCACCACTGATTTGAACCACATAACCCTTCCATTCTTTACCCAGAGCATCAGCAGCAACTTCTGTGTCCATATACTTCTCATAAAAGGCATGAAGTTTTCTTTCATCGTCCACTTCAATGAGCTTCTGGCAGCCACTGGCTGGGAAAGAGATGTTCAGCTTCATCCTGAAGCAGCCAACCATCTCCAAGGTGCCACAAAAAAGAGTGAAAAATCTAAAATTTTTAGTATGTGACATTTGCATAAAGTGGAAATTAGTGTCCAGAAGAGAACAGAACATGAATTAAAATCAACGTACAGTTTGAAATATGATATCAGTATATGAAACTAACTTTTTTCAATGCCAAAGTTATAGGTTTGGTGAATTAACAAGTGAACCAAAGGTTTTTTTTCATATTTTTCCCTCCTATGAAATTCGAATCAAGGGAATCATTCTAGAGACGTCCCTCTCTCTGACATGTTCAGCGTCTAATTTGCCAATTTTATATTTTAAATATTTCTTGAAAATTCTCCTTCCTACAACTACTGTTGCATCTGGTTAGAAACCTTCTCTGAATTTACAAGAAAATTTACAAGAAAATATTGAAAGAGGTCAGCTCACTTAACAAGATCACAAAAGAAAAAAAAAGCATAGCTATGAGTAAGGCAACTAGCAAGCAGATAGAGCAGGGGAGTGTAACTCTCATTAAGAACAGGGCATTATAAGCTTAAACAATAAGAAGAGATTTGCTATAGCAAGATAGTAATGAACATTCAGCATACATAAGGATAAATTGAGACAATGACAGAGAAAAAGGGAGGATTCAAATATCCAAAATTCACAAAGGGGAATGGAGATAAGGCACACACCAAAGAAAATGTACAAACTGTATGTATATAACTATCTTTATCTTTATACATTCGTAATGGTAAACCACACACCAAAGATTCAAACTGAAGTACATAACATAAAATAAAAAGGGCCAGAGGAGAACTCACAAAACCCAACCAAAAAACCCCAAAAAAAAAAAAAAAAACCAAACAAAAACAAAAACAAAAAAATACACCCAAGGACAGAGAAGCAATGGAAACACTAAGCTACCAAAAAGCAAAAGATAAAATGGCTATAAGAAGACCTCATATTTCAATAATCATCCTAAATGTAAATGGACTGAACTCACCAATAAAAAGTCGCAGAGTTCAAGATGGGATCAATAAACAAAAACCCAACCATATGCTCCTCCAGGAGGCACATTTCAGTTTCCAGAGACAAATATAGACTCAAAGTAAAAGAATGGAAAATGATATTTCAGGCAAACAGCATTGAGAGAAAACCAAGAGTACCAGTATTAATATCAGATGAACTAGACTTCAAATAAAAGAGATAAAGAAAGATACAGAAAGACACTTTATAATGATAAAAGAATCATGTAACGAGAAGATGTAACACTTATTAATATCTATGCTCCTAATCAGGGAATCCCAAAATAGGTAAAGCAATTATTAACAAAACTAAAGAGAGAAACAGACCAAAAACACTGTCATAGTAGGAGACCTAAATACCCCACTGTCGGATTTGCATGGATCATCCAAACAGAAAATCAATAAGGAAATAACATCCTTAAATGACATATTAGACCAACTGGACATAATCGATACTTATAGAGCTTTTCATCCCAAAGCAGTTGCTTATACATTTTTCTCTAGTGCACATGGAACATCCTCAAGGATTGACTATGTACTGGGACACAGAAATAGCCTCAACAAATATAAAAGATGAAATCATATCAACCATATTATCTGATTATAATGCTTTGAAACTATATATCAACTATTTTTTAAAAAGCAGGAAGAACCACAAATATATGAAGATTAAACAACATACTACTGAGGAATAACTGGGTCAGAGAAGAAATAAAAAGAGAGAAACAAGAGATACATAGAAATGAATGATAATGACAGTACAACATATCAAAACATTTAGGACACAGCAAAAGCAGTAGAAGAGGAAAGTTGATATCATTACCGCCTACCTCCAAAAAACAAAAAAAGCCCAAATAAACAACCTAATACGTCATCTTAAAAAAACTAGAAAAAGAAAAAATGAAGCTTAAAGTCAGCAGAAGGAAAGAAATATCAAAACTAAAGCAGAAATAAATGACATTGAAAAACAAAGCAAAACAATAGAAAAAATAAGTGACAAAAGAGCTGTTCTTTGAGAAGTTTTAATAAAAATTGACAAACCCCTGACTAAACTCACTACAATAAAAGACGAAGGACACAAACAAACAAAATCAGGAAAGAAAGAGGGGAAATTACAACAGATATCACAGAAATACTGTGCTGGCTGGAAAATTACTGCTGTCTATCGCCCATGGAACATAACGCTCTAGCAATAAGCTTTCTGCTTCTGTTACCCCACTTGCACAACTGACCTGTGGGTTGAGAGTAAAAAGAAGAAAAATAGACTTGTGTTCAAACAGGTTGAAGGGTAGAGGTTTAGGCTAAAAACCCAGCACTTCCACATTTCAGAGCTGTTTTATTTGGACTCTGCGTACCCTGGCAGACCCGGCTGGCTGAATAAAGAGTGTGCTTCCTATAACTCACTGATTTCTGGTGTCTGTTTGTCTATCGGGGCTGGTGACTACAACATTTGGAGGTCCCAGGAAAGATCTCAGGGAGTGGCCCTGAGATCTAAGACCGGACCGGCCTCTGAAGCAGTTGCTGTCCCTCTAACGGACTCAAAGGTGTGGCACCCTGAGATGTTCCACGGCCCTTGAATGCCGTGATGGAGTCAACGCAATCATCAAGGACACAACCTCTACGCACTCTTTGTCCCTGATCCCACGGGAATCTACAAGGCTCAGTGTTCTGGATAAAAAGATACCTTTCTGTTGACCGGTCATTGGGGGTCCATGTAGAGACTGGACACAGTCATATCTCCAGGACTGTGGCCAGCCATGGGATGCCGCCTCCTTCCCCTGTCATTGGGTTTTGTCTATTGTCTTTGGTCTTGTCTGGGTTGTAGGTGGCAGACCTCTCTGGGTAATTGTTCTCATCTGAGTGTCTGTCTTGTGTTTTTCTGTGCAAGTGAGGGGAGAGCCCCAGTTTACAGAAGACACCCCTGGGTGTCTACTGCGACATTTCAAGAAAGGTTTGCAGAGGGAGTTGATAATGGTTCAAAAGTTTTCTCCAGGTAGGCTAAGGACATTATGTGAAGTTGAATGGCCATCTTTTGGTGTAAACTGGCCTCCGGAGAGTTCTTTTGACAGGGTTTAGTGAGGAATGTTTGGAAGAATGTCACGGGAGACCCGGGACATCCCAATCAGTTTCCCTACATCGACCAATGGTTAAACCTTGTTCAGAACCCCCTCCTTGGCTCCGTCGGTGTCCCTTTCTCTAGGGACACGAGTCTTAGTGTGGCACCCCGAAACATATGGCAACCGAATCTCCAAGACAGCCCAGTCCCTCAGTCCTCCAATCTCCACCGGAGGACAGTGACCTTCCCCCACTCTATAATCCAGGACAACAGAGGCCAAATAACACCGCCTCACCTCCTTGGACATGGGCAGGTCACCCTATGGGCCTCCCACTCCCGCTCTGGGTGGGCACCAGCCGATACCACCAACATGGCAATCCTCCCCTTGTGAGAAGCACCAACCCAGGGACATCACACAGACAGGCCCTTTATGGTTTACGTGTCTTTTTTGACTAGTGACCTGTACAACTGAAAGGCACAGAATCCGCCTTTCTCTGAGAAACCCCAGGCATTAATAGGACTCTTAGAAAGTGTCTTTCAGACTCATCACCCCCCTTGGATGATTGTCTTTTAGTTACCCTCTTCACTGCGGAAGAACGCAGGTGCATTTGGGCTGAAGCACAAAAGATAACTGTGGGAGGGAGGAGAATTGAGGAAGCATGGGAACAGATTGAGGAGAAATTTCCCTCCACCCTCCAGACTGGGGACACAATTCTCAGGTGGGATACCGGCATTAGATCAGTACCAACCAGATTCTAATTGGGGAATTAGGATGGCTGCTCCTCATCCAACTAACCTTTCTAAGGTAACTGAAGTTATACAGGGACCTCAGGAATCCCCAGAGTGTTTCTTGAATGGCTACAGGAGGCATACCAGGTATACACCCTCATTGATACTGAGGCCCTGAAAACCAGTGGGCAATTAATGAAAACTTTGCTACTCAGCAGCCCCTGATATCCGGTGTAAATTGCAAAAAATTAGAAGGTTTCGCAGAGATGAACCTGTCCCAAATGTCGAGATAGCCCAGAAGGTGTTCAACAACAGGGAGGCACTGGATGACCCCAAACGTATGGCTAAAATCCAAAGCTACTGTCATCAACCCAGCCAATCTGTTGCCAGATCCAGACCCCGAGACCTCCCATTCATGACTGCATAGATTTCACTGATGCTGTGTGTTCCTCACAGCCAGACCTCAAAGACTGCCCTCTGCCTGAGGCCGATGACGTTCTGTTCACGGACGGAGTAGCTTCATGCAGGAAGGAAGGAGGTACACTGTGGCAGTGGTTGTAACTCTAACTGACGCATCTGGTCACAAGCTTCTCCCATGAGACTTCTGCTCAAAGGCTGAACTCATCGCCCTCACTGAGGCACTAAGATAGGAAAGGAAAAGCAGTCACAATATACACTGACAGCTGATACGCCTTTGCCACTGCACACGTACACGGAGCCACCTACAAGGAAAGAGGGCTTCTGACTTCAGCTGGAAGGACATCAAGAACAAGGAGGAGATCTTATCATTACTTGAAGCCATATGGATGCCTAAGGCTCTTGCTACTGTTCATTGTAAAGGCATCAAAAAGGGAATAGTCCTGAGGCTGCGGGAAACCAACGAACTGATGCAGAGGCAAGAGCGGCCACAAGGCCAGTGGGGCCCCACCACATCTACTGATTTTGCCCTTACCCAGAACTGCCTCCATCTCCAATCTATATGGCAAAGAGAACATATATTTTCAGGATAAGGAAGCCACTAGGAACCAATAGGAGTGGTGAACAACCCCAGATGGAAAAAATCGGGCTATCACGGGCCCTTGGAAGGACTCTCCTCCACCAACTACACTGGACCACACACCTAGGGTGAACTAAGTGCTCCAAGCTTTAGACCCCTACTTTCACTTGTTAGAAGGGAGAAGAACTGCAGAGAGATTGCCTCATGATGCCAGCTCATGCCAAAGTTAAATCCAAAGAAGGGGAAGATAGAAGAACCTAGCATAGGGAAAGAGGAACTTATCCAGGGGACCACTGGGAAGTTGATTCCACTGAGGTAACCTGACTGCGTAGGGCTACAAGTTTTACTTGTTTTTATAGACACTTTTTCAGGATGGGTAGAGGCCTTCCTCACCAGGAAAGAGACTGCCTTAGTAGTTACTGAGAAACTACTACAAGAAATCCTTCCTCAATTTGGTCTCCGCGAACTTTAGGGTTGGATGATGGGCCAGCCTTCATAGCAAAGGTATCACAACAATTGGCTAGCTACCTAAATTTGCAATGGAAACTTCACTGCACCTACCGGCCCCCAAAGTTCAGGACAAATAGAGCGAATGAATCAGACCCTAAAAGAGACATTAGTCAAGTTAGGATTAGAAACGACCTGGGTAGAACTTTCCCCTCCCTCCAAGCCAGTGTACTCTGCACATTAATGGATTCACCCCAAATTTTCTTTGGAAAACCCAGCCTTTAGTACTTAGAATAGAAGATGAGAAAAAGGCAGAACTACATAGCTTGTCTTACTTAAATCTTACAGGCCCTCAAAGATGCAGAAGGAGACCCAGGTTCATGCTGCCCTCAGCTCCAGGGACGGACTTCCCCATCAGTTTCAGCATGGGTCCAGGAACTTCCAAAGAGTAGAACCCAAATGGAAAGGACCCTTCACTGTCTACTTTACGACGCCCACTGCAGTCAAAGTAGACGACATCCATCATGGTTTCATCACTCCATGTGAAGGCAGCATAAATAGCTCAGGAAGATGGGCCCTTAAGACTAAGACTCAAGTGTACATAAGTCTAACCCTTCTGTTTCTTCCTTTTTTCTCCTTTAGCCCAGGCAACAGAAACATACACTGCCTAAGGATGGGAGCTTATAAACTGAAACCAAGTGAAATCAGGACAACACTATTGGTCACAGGACAGAAATGGGGCATCAGATTAATAAAAACCAGGTATGATTCAGGATTATAACTGTACAGGTTAAGGACCGTCCCAGGAAGGCTAACCCTAATAGGACCCAACAAATAACTTCTACTTCTGGGACTACCCCAAAATCTTACACCTAAGAAAACTTTTGTTTCCGGAGCAATTCCAACTCCAGCTCTAGCCCCTCCAGGTAGTAGTCTAACAGCTATTAAACCCCAGGTATTTCACCCAGCCACAACGAGAAACCAGAAGAAGCATTTATAACAATGCTATTGACAATACACAAGGCCTTAAATAAGACCACCTTAGACATAGGACAAGATGCTGGTTTGTGCCTAAACCCAAAACCCCCTTACTATGTCAGGGTAGGAACTCCCCTAATCTTAACTGAGCTCAGCAGTGTATGAGGCTGTGAATAGGAAATTCCCAACTCACCTTAGGAAGACATATAAGAAGAAAGAACCTGCCTAATTTCAAAGAACTGTTCCAAGCTGTTGGCACAGTATTGTGGCACAATACTTCGATAACTGTAAATCATACTATAAAAGTACCTACCTTAGGGGGTAAATACTATAAGGCTCCAAATAATACTTGGTTAGCATGTGATAGCGGGCTCGCTCACTGTGCTGCATCCGATCTTTTCAACTCAGGTGAGACTAATATTTGTATCTTAGTCTTTCTACTCCCCCGAGTGTCCTTTACAAAAGGCCGGAAGGCAGATTCACTTCTTCCACCAGGAACAGGCTATAGAAAGGACTGTACCAGTCTTAATACCCTTCTTCTAGAACTCAGAATAGCGGCTCTGAAAGCTGTAGGTACTACTGCTCTCATCAAGGGAGAAAATAAATTACATGAAATTGGAATACAGATAGATAAGGATATAAGACCTTAAAAGACACCATCAGCAGGCTAGAACTTCAAATCAATTCACTAGCAGAAGTAGTCCTACCAAATCAAAGTTGTGATGGAAACAAAGAGCAGCAGTAAGGAAAAATCACCTGGAAGCTAGATGAACATGCCATACAACTAAGGGAGAAATTCAAGAAAGCACTCTGCAATGGCAGAAGGTAGGACGAGGCAAGGACACGGGCTGTCTGGTCCTGAGCAGCTGAGTGAGATGGAGGCTGTGGCAGCAACAGTGGCAAGAGCCTCTTAAAGGGAGCTGAGTCCATGAGTGGATTTTTGTGGTGACAGACCTGCTCACTCTGAGCACCAATGCCTGTTTGACTGTTCGCAGGGGGCGATAGAGACTTACAGAGAGACATTATCGGAGTGAGGGCCCAGGCGAGACTCGCTCTGTACAAAAGTGCCGGAGGTATCCATTGTTGAGCCTCCCCCATTCCAGTGTGTAGGCACAGCACCACCAAAACTGTGATGTCATCAAAACTGGATAACAGAGGGGTTGCTCCACCCAGTGGGCTTCCTGAAACCCGCCTCCCCCAAATCATGACCCACCCTAGCCACATCCAGTTGTATCATCAGTGAGTTAAGTGTTCTTGCTGAGACTTACACTGGTGGAGGCAGCTGGCCTTGGTTTCTGCTGTGGCCTTTTGAGGCAACTATAAGCACAGCATCTGTGTGATTGCTTGCTGAATCTTAAACAGGTGGACCCAGAGGGGCACAGGACTATGCCACTGGACACCTACTTCACAAAATCCACACTAATAAGACCAGGACATGTAGGAACTTTGCTTAATACATAGAAACAGACATGGAAAGGCAGACAAAATGGGAAGACAAGCAGAAACCATATGACAGAACAGACCAGAGATCCAGAAATAAATGGAGTCAAGTAATCTAACATGCAGAGTTCAAAACACTGGTTATAAAGATGCTCAATGATCTTTTGGTTAAATTTGATGAGAACTTCAACAAAGAGATCGAAAACAAAAAAAAAATGGAAATGGAAGTTATAAAAGGGAACCAGTCTGAAATGAAGAACACATTATCTGAGATGAGAAGTATATTAAACAGAATAAACAAAGTGAATAAAGAAAAGGATCCAATGCCCTATCTAGAGGAAAAGCCAAGGACACACAATCAGAATGGCAAGAGATAAGATGCTAAGACTATAAAAATAATTTAAAGAGCCTAAGGGAACTATTAAGTGTCCAAATATTGGTCTTGATCTGTGTAACTGAAGAAAATCAAGATGTTGAACAGCTGTTTGAAGAAATGATGGAAAATTTCCCTAACCTAGTGAAGAAAATGGACATAAAACCAGGATGCTCCGATAATCCCAAAACACAGGAACCCAAAGAGGCCCACACCAAGACACATCATAATTAAAATGCCAAAGGTTAAATACAAAGAAAGAATATTAAAAGCAGCAAGAGATAAACAGATAGTTACCTATAAGGGAATACCCATAAGACTGGCAGCTGATTTCTCAAAAGAAACCAGGACAGAAGAGCTTGCAAATATATATATATATATTCGATTGGTGAAGATCTAGTATCTACAACCAAGAATACTTAATCCAGCAAAGCTAACATTTAGAGTTGAAGACAGATAAAGAGCTTCCCAGACAAAAATAAGCTAAAGGAATTT
Source organism: Eonycteris spelaea (assembly GCA_003508835.1). Taxonomy (NCBI): domain Eukaryota; kingdom Metazoa; phylum Chordata; class Mammalia; order Chiroptera; family Pteropodidae; genus Eonycteris; species Eonycteris spelaea. The sequence continues at coordinate 586,856 of PUFA01000286.1, read as the reverse complement.
ATTTAACACCAAGCCAGCATTACAGGAAATGTCGGAGGGACTTCTTTAAGAAGAAAAAAACATGTATCAAAAACAACTACATTCCTATCAATAAATACCTTAAATGGAAAAGAATTAAGTGCTCCAACCAAAAGATAGAGTGACTGAAAGAGTAAGAAAACAAGAACCCCTACATATGCTATCTACAGGATACTCACATTCAGATTGAAAGACACCACAGACTAAAAGGAAGGGGATGGGAAAAGACATTGCTTCGATGGACCTAGAAGGTATTTAGGTTAGAATAAAGATAAACACTATATGATTTCACTTACATGTAGAATCTAAGGAATAAAAAGAATGAACTAGTCAAAAAACAGACTCACAAATATAGTGAACAATTTGGTTACAGACAGAGGGGAGGAAGTTTGGGGGACCTGGGAGAATCAGTAGCTGATACAGGATCACGGGGACCATGGCATAGGAATGCAGTTAGCATTAATACATTAGCTAGGCGGAGGGTCAAGGGAGGGAGAGAGCAAGTGGGGGATCTTTTTATAAACTATATAGATGTCTAAGCAATGTACTGTATACTTGAAACTATTAAAATAAATTTTAAAAATGAGAAATTAGTAATTAAAAGAAAAAATATGTTTTTAAAAATGTCATCACTAGTCTTGAATATTGATTAGCTATCATATCATATACCGCTAAAGCATTCACTCTTCAGACTCCTAGACAACTATTTCATACACTCCTTTCTCCGCATTGCTTCCATAATCTCTTCCTCAAATTCATTCATTGTGAAAAATAAGAGGAAATCAGGAGAATTTCCACAAGCCCACCTCCCAGCACTTGTGACCATTTACTCACTTTCTCTCCTATCTTTGTGGATGAGCTGTCCCTACTCCGACCCAAGGAAAAGTCCTCCATTCGTTTACTATAAGTCATCTTCTCTTATCTATTCAAGAAAAGTGCCCCAACAAATCTTCCCCTGTCTCTTGCATTATATGTTTTTTCTTCCTCTCTTCTGGTTAATTCCTGGCAGCATAGAAACATACTGTTTTTTTTTTCTCTTCAAACAAACAAACAAACAAACAAACAAAAACTCTTGAGCCCACTTCATCCTTGAGTCAGCTTCTGCAACACTTCTTTTTTTTCCCTTTGTAATACATCCTTTAAATTTTTTTTTGATAGTTTGCTGTCTCTAATTTCTTCTTTCCCATTCTTTTGAAACGACTCCAATAGGACTTTTGCCCCACTCTTTCCACTAAACTGCTCTTACGTGATTATTGATGGCCTCCATGTTTCTGCATCCATTTGTCAGGCAGTTCTCTATCCTTATCTTATATGACCATTGGTAGCTTTCAGAGGTTGATCCCTCTCCCCAACTTGCGATCTATCTTTACTAAACCTCTAGGTCATCATAATCACCTACGTCTTTATTTCCTAGTGCTCTGAAAGTTCCTTTATAGTATACTTTATTAGCCCCACTTCATTTTCCTAATATTTTATGTTGGAGTGCCCAAAGCTCAGAGCTTGGACCTCTCATTTCAATCAGCATTCACTTTCTAGGTGCTCTCATCCAAACTCAAAGCTTTACGTACCATCAATATGCTAAAGACTTCAAATTTATACATACACTGTGGAACCCCAGATGCTATAGCCAACTGCCTACTCAACATCTTCCAATTGGATTTTTAATAGTCGTAACAGGTCTAAACATTGAACTCTTGTTATTCACTACCCTCAAGCCTGCTCTTCATCTAGTCTTCACAGTGATGCCAACTCCATCTTTCCAGTGGCTCAGGATAGAGGACTTGGATTCACTCTTGACTCTTTACTTCTTACATGTCACAACGAATCTTTCAGCAAATCATTTCAACTCTGTTCAGAATATACGCCGAATATGATGACTTCGTGACATCTCCACTACTAAAACCTTAGTCCAATCCGTCATTGTCTTCACCTAGATTATTTCAACAGCTTCTCAGCTGGTCGCACTGCACCTGGCTTTGCTGTCCTTTCATTTAATCATGATGCAGTCAGGAGGATCCTTTTAAAACATATGTCAAATTCTGTAACCCCTCTGATTAGCCCATCTTCACTGCAATGACTACTATCTCATTTATTGTAAAAGCCAACAGTATGATCAGCCCTCTCTCACCTCTTCTGCTACTACTCTACCCCTTGTTCTTTGTCACACCCCATTGAAAATGACAGATGCACCTGTCCCTTGGGTCTTTGCACTCGTTCCTTCTGCCTAGAATTTTCTTACCCCAGATGTCTTCAGGGCTTGATTCACTCCTACTCCCTCACTGTCAGCCTGCACTTCCCTCATGTTTCTACTCAAATGTAGCTTTCTCAGGAAGGCTTTCCTGGTAACCCTAGTCAGAATTTCAATTCCACATTACCTTCCTCTCTTCTCACGTGCACATGTACTATACGCACAGACTTCTATTTTCCTTCCCTGAGATTTATCCCACTATCTAATATATTATACACTTAGTTTTCTTGTATATCGTCTGTCTTCCCAACTAGAATACAAACTCCATAAGATCAAGAACTTTTGTCTGATGCTGATGAACTATTTTATTCCAATACCTCTAATGATACCTGGCACATAGTAGGTGCTCAATAAATATTTGTTGAATGAATGAATGGATACATGAATCTGTACTGGAACCCCAGTAAAACAAGCCATGAACCAATGGAATCATCTATGCCTTTCAACAACTTTAAGGAGCAATTCACAATGATATGTTAATTACATAAATATCTAAGCTTCTGAATTAACGTTAGGCTAAATTTACCATGCTAAATATTTCCCCTGGTTTCTAGCTGATAAGAATGACCATGATGATTGTGTAAGTCAAGCTGTTTAAACATTTTGCATGATTTACCAACCTTTCAGTTTTATCATTGTCAAACTATTCATCTCATGTGCACCAATAATATTATTTTTCTCACCATTCTTAAGTTTTTAATTTATCTCTTTTTGCATTTCCATTGTAACTGTATGCCTATTCTTTTAGAGCCTTTCAACATTCTTGAGTCTTTTGCATTGATGGCATGTGCTAAGGTTAATAATATTCATAAACCTGCAACGACTTCCATGTTCCTGTGCAAACACAGCAAACTCGCCATAGGCCAGAAGTTGTAAGTTAGTGACCTCTAGATAAATCAGTTACAGATTAGCCAACATGCCATTTAATTTTTTAAAAATTCATTGTCAATATATAGGAAGTCAGATGATTATACATAAAAAATCCAAATTTCTGGGCTCCTCTTGAACAATCAAAGATGCTCAATGATCGTTTGGTTAAATTTGGTGAGAAATTCAACAAAGGGATCAAAAACACAAAAATGGTAATGGAAATTATAAAAGGGAACCAGTCTGAAATGAAGAACACTTTATCTGAGATGAGAAGTATACTAAATGGAATAAACAAAGGAATAAACAAAGTGAATAAAGAAGAGAATCAAAGGCCCTATCTAGAGGACAGGAAAGCCAGTCAGGACACTCAATCAAATGGCAAAAAAAAAAAAAAGATGCCAAAGTATAAAAATAATTTAAGGATGATATGGGACACTATTAAGGCTCCAAATATTTCTCTGAAGAAAATCAAGATGTTGAACAGCTGTTTGAAGAAATAATGATGGAAAACTTCCCTAACTTGGTGGGAAAAAAAAGGACATAAAGCCCCAGGAAGCTCAGAGAATTCCAACAATCAGGGATCCAAAGAGGCCCACACCAAGACACATCATAATTAAAATGCCAAAGGTTAAATACAAAGAAACAATATTAAAAGTAGCAAGAGAAACAGAAATAATTACTTATAAGAGAACACCCTTAAGACTAGCAGCTGATTTCTCAAAAGAAACTATGCAGGACAGAAGGGCTTGGTAAAATATATTTGATGTAATAAAACCCCAAAATCTACAACCAAGAATACTTTATCCAGCAAAGTTATTATTTAGAGTTGAGGACAGATAAAGAGCTTCCCAGAACAAAAATAAACTCAAGGAGTTTTATCACCACCAGGCCAGTATTACAGGAAATATTGAAGGGACTTCTTTAAGAAGGAAAAATCATGTATCAAAAACAGGAATAATGAATGGTACCAACTATATTCCTACCAATAGGTACCTTAAATGGAAAAGAATTAAATACTCTAACCAAAAGATAGAGTGGCTGAAAGGATAAGAAAACAAAACCCCTACATTTGAAAAGGAAGGGGATGGAAAAATATATTGCTTTTATGGATCTAGAAGGTATTTAAGTCAGAAAGAGAAAGATAAATACTACATGATTTCACTTATATGTGAAATCTAAGGAATAAAAAGAACAAACTAATCAAAAAACAAACTCACAAATATAGTGGAAATTTGGTGACAGACAGAGAAGAGGGGGTTTGGGAGGCTGAGAGAATGGGGTGAAGGGTTAAAGAAGTACAAATTAGTAGCTGATGGATGGTCACGAGGATGGGAGCAGCATAGGGAATACTATTTGCATTAATACATTGGCTAGGTGGAGGGTCAGGGGAGGGAGGGATCAATTGGGGGGATCATTTTATTAAATATATAGATGTCTAACCAAAGTACTATATACTTGAAATTAATTAAAATTTTAAAAATAAATAAATAAATAAAGGGAAAAAAGAGTACCATGAAAGAGTATATAACACAAAATTTAATAACCTAGAAGAAATGGATAAGTACTTAGAAAAATACAACCTTCCTAGACTGAATCAAGAACTGGTAAATCTAATATACAATAATCAGCAGTATGGAAATTGACACAATCATCAAAAAAACTACCAGAAAGTAAAAGTCCAGGACAAGATGGCTTCACCAATGAATTCTACCAAACATTCAATGAAGACTTAATACTTATTCTTCTCAAACGTTTCCAAAAAATCGAAAAGGAGGCAATACTTACCAACTTATTTATGAAGCCAATTATTACCCCGATGCCAAAACCCTATAAAGATAACACACACACATACACACAAAAGCTACAGATGGATATCTCTCCTGAACACAGATGCAAAAACCCTAAGTAAGATACTAGTGAATCAAATACAGCAACATATTAAAAGGATTATAATGACAATCAAGTGTGCCCTCATCCCAGAAGTACAGGCATGGTTCAACATATGCAAATCGATTAATGTGATACACCACATAAACAAATTAAAAAAATAAAATCATATGATCATATCAATAGATGCAGAAAAAGCCTTCAACAAGATACAGCACCCATTTATGATCAAAACACTTAACAAAATTGGTTAGAAGGAAAGTACCTTAACATAATAAAGGCCTTATATGTTAAGCCCTCAGCCAACATTACACTGAATGGTGAAAAACTAAAAACCTTCCCTCTAAGATCAAGAAACTGGAAAGCCACCTGCAACAGAATGAAACTAGACTGTTGTCTATCACCACACACCAAAATTAACTAAAAATGGATTAAAAACCTGAATATAAGACCTGAAACAATAAAATGCATAGAAGAAAACATAGGAACCAAGCTTAAGGACCTGAACTTAAGAAGACTTTATGAATTTAACTTCAAAGGCAAGAGAAGTAAAAGCAAAATAAATGAATGGGACTACATCAAACTAAAAAGCTCTGCTCAGCAAAAGAAACCGTCAACAAAGTAAAGAGACAACCATCTGAATGGGAAATTCTATTTGCAAGCAATGCTTCTGATAAGGGCCTAATATCCAAAATATACAAAGAACTCATACAACTCAATAACAACAAAAAAAAAATATAATCCAATGAAAAAGGAAGAGGACCTGAAAAAAAACTTCTCTCTAGAGGACTTACAAATGGCCAACAAATATATGAAAAGATGTTTAACATCGCTAGCTATTAGAGAAAAGCAAATTAAAACCACAATGATTTATTATCTCACATCTGTTAGAATAGCTGTTATCAACAGGACAAGTAATAACAAGTGTTGGAGAGGATGTGTAGAAAAAGGAACCTTCATATGCTGTTGGTGGGAATGTAAATTGGCACAGCCACTGTGGAAAACAGTATGGAGGTTCCTCAAAAACTAAGAATTCATCTACCATATGATCCAGCAATCCTTCTACTGGGTATTTACCCACAAAGACTTGAAAACCCATATCAGAAAAGATATTTGCACACCGATGTTCATAGCAGCATTATTCACTGTGGCCAGGACATAGAAGTAACCGAAGGGTGCTATGATAAATGATTGCATAAAGAAGCTATGGTACATATATACAATGGAATATTACTCAGCTATAAGAATAGATAAAATATTGCCATTTGCAACAATGTGGATGGACATTGAGATAATCATTCTTAGCGAAATGTCAGACAGGAAAAAGTTGAAAATCACATAATATCACTTATATGTGGTATATAAACCTAAAATCAGCAAACGAATAGGAAAAACAAAGAGATTTATGGACATGGACAATATACTAATAGTTACCGAAAGGTAAGGAGGAGAGGAAAGGGGAGAGGTAGATGTGGTAAAAGGGGTCAAATATGTGGTGACAGAAAGATATCTAATTATGGGAGTGTGAGCACACAACATAAATATGTGCCTTGCCATTAAGATATACAGCTAAAACATTGGATTTCAATGACCAATGTCATCATAAAAAATTAATTAATTAATTTAAAAATACATATATAGTTAATATGTTTATTATTTATTTTTTCTTCTGCTACAAAACAATGAATCTCAGGTTTTTGAGAGATGTGCAGCAGAAAGACACTCTGAATGCTTCAGCCTCCCACACATAAATGCTTCAACAACCATTTTCTGTTCAAACATACAGCATTTCTTACAGATGAAAAATAAGGCTTCCTAATGTTTAGAGAAGAATGGTTAGATAGAGTGGTTGGCATTCTAGATTTGTGGAGGTATGGCTTTCTGATATTAATGCATTTGAGACAATTGCATTGATCGCTAGCCAAGGAATATATTTAAAGATTAAAAGTGCATAACTAAGCAGAACTTTGAGAAAATAGAAAAAGAATCAATTATTTTATCATTAATCTCTATATCCTCTTCTCCCCTAACTGTAATGAAAACACAAATAAAATAATCAGAGATCCTCAACTGACATGAAATTGATTGGAAATGTCATTGTGTTGATAATTTTAAAAGAAGAAATTAGAGAAATATGTGTTTAATACCTATTTAAAAAGACAAACCAATCATCTCATAATTCCCTTGTCAGTACTCATCGCTTATAGAAGAGGAAATTTGGCTGAGTGTCAGGAGATGCATTCTAACATCAAAAATAAGAGGTAACATTTTTCTGAGCTCCTACTCTGCCAGGTTCATGCACTAGGTTGTTGTCAATCCTGTAATGGGACTGAGAAGCCTTGGGTAAGTCATTCGACTTCTGACCTTGGCTTTATTGACATTATTGGAGTAAGGACCCTGAGTCTGTGCTCTGGGAGGGGAAAGAACCAATTCTCATTCCCTCACCTCCCTAAACCCATCATGGCTGCCCAAATGAGTTGTCCACTTTGCTAGAAACCAGCTCCACCTATATACGTATGACCTCATTGCACTTTCCAACTGAGTGTCAACTCATACTGCTGGCAAGGGGAGAAGAAAGGAGTTTGGAAGGGGTCAAGAATTAGTAGAGGAAGTGTGATTTGGCAATGTAGAGGGCCTATTTCACCACTGAAGAATGGGACACTTGCCTGGCCTTCTTGAGCAAGCAAACTCCAGCACCTCAGGTCCTGACCCCTGCACCTGCAGGAAGCAAGAGCCTTGGAATGGCTCATTCAGCTGCATTGGCCTGGCTGGAGAATGCTCTTGGCTGTCTTTGTTTGAGGATTGGTACTTCCTCATCCTTACTCCTGATATCTTCTAGCAACAGTAACACCATAAATATCTCCAAATTGTTATTCATAGTTGCAAGGAATGCAAGTTATGGGTCAGATTATCAAGAATACAGGGTCAGGGTACATGAAGTCAGATGTGAAAGTAAAAGCACCACTTCCATGGGCAGGTTTGTTAAACAGTAAATCCTGAGTGACTTCTGAGCCCCTACTGTCAAGGGATATTTAATATCCCTTGTGATATACAGGGTCATTATGTACTTCTGCTCACTTGAATTCCAAGCAGGAAAAGCCCGTTGCCAGCAAAGGGTTTATTAGAAGGCTCTGCTCTTCTAGTCTCATGCCTAGCCTTGCCACAGTCAACTAAGCAGACTGATTTCCCAGAGAGCTCTGATGGTGCAATAAGACATAGCAGAGAGCAAGCAGAGCTGGCATCCAGAACAAGGTGGAATATCCTTGGAGTTACATTAATCAAAACTCTTGAGCTTGAAAATTATACTTTTTTGAGGTAAATGCATATTCGTGGTTATTCTCCCAAATAGGATGCAGACATTTGGTGTCAAAAACAGTATGAGTCACAGAAGCAAATCCCCAAGTGAGGCTCGAATAATATATTATGTTATTAACTAAAGAAGTTACAGTGTACAGTCTTGGCAGGGGGACTATTATATTTGTGTTTTCTTGCAATTCTAATCAAAATCCAAAATAGTTATTCCAGGGTGGGGGAAATAAAAATAATAATTTATAAAATAAATAATTATGTAAAAAAAAATATAAGAAATAGCTAAAAAGATTAAATAAGTACAGCAATTAGTGAGAACTGATAAACTAGATATATTAAGATGTGTTTCAGTTGAATTATTTAAAAACAGTGTGATGTTGGCATCACATAGAGCAAATTAAATTAAACAATAGAAGAGAAAAAAATAGGCCAACCTGAAGAATTTATGTATCATTAAAGGTGGCATCACATGTTTCACAGTGGTGGGTTAAGGATCAGTAGATAATAAATGAGGGCAAATTCCAGTATTCTGAAAAGAGCTTGAATTTGGACATTACACTCATTACCATACTAAAGTAATTTTGAGATAAAGCAAAGATTGAAATGTAAAATAAGCAAAATATAAATCAATATTTATGTAATTTGGGAGTAATAAAAGGACTTGTTAAACTTAACAATAAAAAAAGCAAAACAAAAGAATAAATTAATTTAACCAGCATTCTCCATTTCTCCTAACCCCCTGTCCCTGGTAACCCTACTCTACTCTCTAATTTAGTAAATTTGACTATTTTAGATTCTATATATAAGTGAGAACATGGCTGTGATCTAAAAGAAATTTTTTTACCCTATGACTTTTGATTGGAGCATCCAGTACATTTACATTTAAAGCAATTATTGATAGATTACAGTGTCATTTATTATTAATATTTATTATTTTCTCTTTTTCTTCTTAAAGAAGTCCTCTTAACATTTTTTGTAGTACGGACTTGGTGGTGAACTCCTTTAGCTTTTTTCTGTCTGGGAAGTTCTTATCTCCCTCTCAGTTTAATTGACAGCCTTACTGGGTAGAGAACTCTTGGTTGCAGTTCCTTGCTTTACATCACTGAATATTTGGTGGACCATTTCTTCTGGCCTGCAAAATTCTGCTAAGAAATAAGCTAACAGTTTATGGGAGCTCTCTTGTAAAGTAACTAGCTTCCTCCTTTGCTGCTTTTAGTATCTCTTTTTTCTTTAACCTTTGCCATTTTAATTATGATGTTCTTGGTGTGGCTCTGTTTGGGTTCACTTTGTTTGGAACTCTGCACTTCCTGGGCTTGTATGTCTATTTCCTTCACCAAGTTATGGAAGTTTTCCATTATTATTTCTTCAAATAGGTTCTCAATCTTTTGTTTTATTTCTTTTCCTTTCTGTTATCCCTGTAATGAGAATGTTGTTCTACTAGATGTTGCCCCAGAGATCCCTTAAACTATCCTCATTTCTTGGATTCTTTTTTCTTTTTTGCTATTCTGATTTTGGAGTTTCTATAAAAATATTTCTCAAAAATACTTGGTAGATATTTAATGTCAAGGAACAGAGCTTCCTAATATTTTAATAGGCTGAATTATGTTATGTTGTTGGAATTACCATATTTAACCAGTTTGAGGAATAACTTCTTATAATATTATTATGATGAAATAATACATGTATTTAATTTTGGTTGTTATAGCTATTTTAAATATTTAGTTTATCTATTTGTAATTATTATTATTTGTAACAGCTTATGGTTCTACATTTTAGCTGCTTAAATTGTTTCTCCCCCAATTTGAAGTTCCATAACTCTTCCTTGTGGAAAACATCTCATTTGTTTGGAAGAAGTTAATTCTTCCTTCCTGGTTCCAGAGAAGAGCATGTGACTCACTCTTGGCCAATCAGAGTGCATCGTCTATGAGACTATAATGTTTTGTTCATACATGGATATGCTGAGCCAAGCTGAACCAATGAAAATCATCTCTAATATGTTTTACAGTTACAATTGGAAATACATAGTGCACTTTTCTTTGAGATTCCTGACTTTCTAGTACATAAACTTAGAATCATCAGTGGCCATCTTTGAAACCTATAAATGAGGTAAACTTAAAAAAAAAAGTGTTGCTAAGAGATAGATCAATAAAAAGTGATAGACAGGAAAATGGATAATGCCTAACAACACAGTTTGATTCCCAAATTAGCTGTACTCAAAGACACAGCACAAACTAATACTAATACATTTCCTTTTGTTGCTTCAACTGGCTCAAGTGGTATTTGTCTTTTACAATAAACATTCCCTTGTTTAATAGCCTAGTTCTTTCTCAAACAAATGTATTACAGATATTTTCCCCAGTGTGTTATCTTTTGACTTTATTTATTGTGATTTTGGCTATATAAAATTTTACATAGGGAATCTGTTCATTTTTTCTTTTAGGTTTCCATTTTCTGAGCATGAGTGTTAATAGCCTATATGTTACTAGCATTTAATCTTATTTTTAAATCTTGTTTTAACTTATGGGTATGTTACATTTTTTAAATAATGAATTGATCTTTATTATGCTATAAGTATCCCTTCTAGACTGCATATATGATATGTAGTTACTTCTATATAAATAATTTATTCTTTTGCTGGAAAATACGCACATACTTCCCAGGCAAGGTTCCTCTTTCTGCTTCAAACCAAACTGTGTCTCAAAGAGAAGAATACAAACATCTCAATTTATTAAAATCAATAATCAAAAAATCATTTTATCTGATCTTTTATCTTTAAGTCATATTACTACTTGATATGCACAAACCTGACATAATGTGTATTTTATGACATTTTCTGATGATAAGATAGATGTATAAATTTATGTCTTTTTGTTAGGTAGTTCAGCAGACATGAGTGACAGGGGAACAAAGGAATAAAGGCCCAGAGATCTCCAAAGATTTCCATGAAACACTCATTTTATAGTTATAAATCACCCTTGCATCCTGAGGTGGGGAGGAAGAGTAAAAGCCATAAACATAGCAGGTTCAATCTGCCACAAATGTGTGCAGTACTAATTACTGTGACCTTTTCACCTCAGCATATTTATACCATCATTATAATATCATGCCTATGCCTGGAAGTTTGTGAATCTAATTATATAACAGACTAAATTCTGGGTAACTGCATGCACAGGCAGGCAGAGAGTTATATAACAGCCAAATGTCAATCAAAATATAATATGTTTGGCATATCTAGGAATGCCTTTGTAACCTCACATCATGGCCCTAATATAATACAGATCTCTCCAATTCTGTGTGGTTATAGCTCTCTTCATTGAAACCCACCCCTCACTTGGAACATACTCAGTCTTTTGTCTTTTCATTCCCAAATTCTACGGGCTGCAGCCTTCCTTGGTGTGGCCCATCTCTTCTTAAAAATATACTTTCAATAAATCTTACTTTTCCTAAATCTCTCTGACTTATAATTCTTTACTGAGTTTGGCTGGAAATAACTGAGGGGCCCCTCCATGCCATGGAGGTGATGCCAGATTTAAGATAACCCCAATGGAAACCGTTTTATTTCATCAAGTTTAATTAGCAGTAACATTTTAGATCTAATAACACATAAGTGATATGCCATTCTAAAATTGTTTTATCAAAATACTCTTTTACCTTCCTCTTATCAAATACTAATTCTTAAAGCCTTAATTCTACCCTGTGCATATGTTGCTCTACAATGTAATTGTGTAAGTCTTACTGTATTTTCTTACCAAAAGCCTGTTCTGTTGAATGCTGGCACTAGCCTATGAGTTAGGCTTTATGAGATGAATGTCAGTATAAGGAGAGATTATACCAGTTTTCTAAGAGCTTGAGTAATGGATTCAAACAAGTAAATATAAGACTGGAATTAATATTTTATTCCCAAAAGCAACCCACAATTGGGATAGGTGGCACTGGATGAATCTCCACAGAAATGCACAAACTTGAGAATTTGGATACATGACTTTGAGGCCAAATGAGGCAAAACCCCACTGATGACTTTGAAATATTATCTTATCACTTAGAATGGATGCATGAAAAGTCCGGTTGTACAATAAATTCTTTTTGCAAAGAATTATAACATTTTTTATAGTAAACATGCTCTGAAAGAAATTTCTAGGTTTTCATTGAAATCCAAGAACTTTCACTCATTTTTTTAAAGTAATTATTCTGCAACATTCCCTAATAATCATAAACTTTCATAGAGAGCTAGGCTTACAAAGAAGAGTCATTAAGAGAAGACATCTGTCTTCCATACAACCTATTCTCTCAAAAGAAAATGAATTACTATATACATAAACGCTAATGGCTTTTAAAGTGGGATTCGAAAATCATTGTATGATTCATCAAATCAGAATTTAAAACTACTCTTTACCAGGAATACTATCTAAAATGAAACTATTTTTCTTTTACTTTTCTATAGCAGGAAGAAGAGCAGACATGAAACATAACAGGAAGTTGTGTTGCTCCAAAGATATTGCAGGATTGGATGACGCGATAACCATCAAATCTGGGACCATGACACCATTCACATCTGGCTGTGCTGCAATGGAGGAAACATTAAATCAATATTTAGCAAACTTCTAACAAAGGGAATGTATTTTGTTGATGCTATGCAAGACTCAAAGCAGTATAAAATATGACTTTTCTCATTATTGATCTTACCATCTAATTGAAGGGCTAAGATATAGGCAAGTGAACAATTAAATGCTAAAAATAAAGTAGATATGTGCATATAAAACTAGTTTTCTAAAACAAAAAATTTAGATTCATAGTAAAAAAACGCTCTAAAGATCAATCCCAATTAGAAAACAGCAATTATCCTTGGACAGTGTAATTAGAGAATTTAAAAATTTTTTATGATGTTTTTCTGCATTATCTCAATTTTCTATAATAAATATGTATGCTTTTTATAATCAAAATAAGTGTATAATTTTAAAAAATAAAAGATTAACATAAACTAGTGTAAGATTAGTGTTCATATATATTGAAAGTTACAAATCAGTTTTAAAAGAAAGATATCAACCCATTAGTACATTGACATTGACATATGAACAGACTATTTACAGAAGAAGAATCTGAATGTCCATAGAACATTGAGAAGTAAAGCTTCTCAATCAGAAGTAACCAGAGAATACAAAACCAAAATAGCAAAGAAATATCATTTCACAATTATCAGATGGGCAAAATGTAAAAATGAGACAGTACAAAGTTTGGTGAGGATGAGAACCATCAGGGACTCTCACATTTCTTGTTGGAATATAAATTTATATAATCACTTTGGAGAGCAATTGTGGTGATTTCTACTTGAGTTGAAATATACACCTATCTGTGAGCTAGAGACAACTGCATATTTGCATAAGGAGATATGCTTTAAATCATTATAGCTGACTTCTTCGGTAATAGTAAAAATTGGAACTAACCCAAGTGTCCACCAGCAAGAAAAAATATAAATAGATTAGAAATATTCGTTCTGAGGAAAACTTTGTAGAAGTTAATGAACTACAGCTATATAAATCAATATGAATAAATTTTTAAATTGAGCATAAAAAGTTGAAGAATGGCATTTTGTGATAATTACATAAAGTTTAAAACATGAAAACTAATACTACATATCTGTTAGTGGTTTTTCTGACAACAACCAATTTTTCAATTTTCTGCAAACATCAAGTGGGTGTCCTAAAATTCAGTCAATTCAATTCTGACATTAATTACCTGAAGTCAGTGCCAGACTCCACAGGTTTAAGAGCTCAGTCCCACAAGAGTACCCTCACTTCATATGTAGTTGCAAGTATGGGGTCCCAAGGTTACCCACACTTCTATTCTACTTGGCTAAAAATTAGGAGTTCCCCTGATGCCCCTCCCCCAGGTTGATAATTTGCCAGGTTGCTCAGAGATCAGGATAATGCTGTACTTACTATTGCTTATTATAAAGATACAAATGAACATCCAGATGAAGTGAGGTCTGAAAAAATCCTGAGTTGCAGGAGCCTCTTGTTGCTGTGGAATCGGGGTTAGCCACTTTCCAGGTACCACACATGTTTGCTAACTTGGAAGCTTTTCAAACCTCATTATCTAGAGGTTGTGGAAGTTTCATTATGTAGGCATGATTAATTAAATGATTGACCTTTGGCAAGTAAATGAACTCTACCTCAAGCACCTCTTCCTCCCATGCCCTAAGTGGAGAAGGGTGAAGTTGAAAATTCCAATCTTCTAATCAAAGCTTGATCCTTCTGACAACCAATTTCCATTCTGAGTTATCTAGGGCCCCTTAAGAGTCACCTTATTTGCATAAACTCAAGTACTGTTCGAAAGAGCTTATGACGAGCAATAAAATACTCCCATAACTCAGAAATTCCAAGGATATTAGTTCTGTGCCTTTAGAAACTGAGAGAAATACCAAATATTTTTTCTGTATTACCACAATCTTGTTTATGTAAACATACAGATGTAATAAAAGTAAAACATGTAGGGGGATCATAACTATCCAGTAAAGAAGATGGTTACCTCTGAGACAGAAACAAATTAATTAGGGAAAGACCAAAGGTGACTTTAAATACACACATAATATTTTACTTTAAAAATCTAAAGCAAGTATAATGAAATGTAAGAATTTGAAAAAAGGTGTTATTTTAACTATATTCGTACATAATTAGCCCGCTTATATATATGTCACAATAGCAAAGGCAATATATGCTAAATTATTAAATGAACACTTCTTAAAGGAAATTGTCTAGTTATGATACATGACATACTCAACCTCATAGTCAAATTGAGCTTCTAAAGCTGATCTCATAGAAATAGAGAGTATAATGGTGATTGCCAGGGGTTCAGGGAGATGAAAATGAAGACTTATTACAAAATTTTGGTTATAAATAAGTAAATTCTAAGGATATAATGGGGGACTATAGTTAAAATAAGGTATTGTATACTTGAAATTTGCTGAGAGTCAATTGTAAGTATTCTTACCACATAAAAAAAGAGGTAACTGTAAGGTGACGAATGTGTTAATTAACGATCTTTGCAATCATTTCACAATGTATAGCACATAATTATTTTGTACACTTTAAGTACACACAATTTTGTAAGGAGGGGTAGGAAGTGGGGAGAAGAGGGAGAAGAAGGAGGAGGAGGAGGATCCAAAACCAAACTGAGGCTTTTGAAACAAGCTTCCTCTAATTGAGGCTTTTGAAATAAGCTTCCTCTGGCTGGGGAACTGCAAAGGAGGAAGAAAATCCGTTTGTAGTGGGGCTCTGGAAATTAACTCTTCAGTTAAACTTGCCAAACAGACTAATGAGAAAAAACAGGTATTAGTACCAACCTAAACTATACTATGTTTTCTCTAATACATACATACTTATGATTGCAGTTTTAAACTATCAATTAGGCTCATGAAGACAGCAGCAACAACAATAATAAATAGAGCAATTGTAAAAAATATACTGTAACACAAGTTTTGTGAATTGTGGTTTCTCTCTCAAATATAGTAATGTACTCATTTTCTTGTGATGATGTGAGATGATTAACAATGCCAAATCTATTCCTGAGTCTATGTAACTGTTCCTTATTGTGCTAAATAGCTTGTGTCATTAGTTTCAGGGATCCCTCGCTGAAGTTTTCATTTAGGCTCAATGCTTTCTGGTGCAACATTCTGTAGTCAGTTAGAACGTGTTTTCTGCTCATCTTCCACCCACCAATGTAAAACATTTTCTATCATAACTAAGTACTAATCATAACTATGGCCATAACTTTTGCAGTTTGAGGTGTGACAACAAAATTAGCGGAATTTCTTTTTTCTTCTCTACAATTTCATGGATAGTAGGTTTTTCTTATCATAGACCTTAGCAACCTCAGCACACAATTTTTTTTTCCTTATTAAGTAAAGAATTTTCACCTTTTCCTTAAAGGAAACACTTTATGGTTTCTTTTGACATAACAGAATTGCTACCATCACTACTCCTTTGCTTTGGGGACATTTTTAAATAAAAGGTTACTGGAACACAAGCACTGAGACTGAGCTAGTCAATCTGATAACACAGAAAGCTTACTAAGTAACAAATGGGCAGTAGTGTATAAAGTGTGGATTGATGACAAAGAGTGATTTATGTTCTGGGTGAGTCAGGATCCAAATGGCATGAGATTTCACATGCTACTGAGAATGCACACAGTTTAAGACTAATGAATTATTCTGTAATTTTCCATTTTATATTTTTTGGACAATAGCTGACCACAGGTAATTGAAATCAAAGAAATGAAACCATGATAAACGGAGACTACTGTATTCTATTCCAGAAACTATCCTGGGTGCTAGAGGTAATATTAATAAATAAATCATCAAGTATGTTTTCATGGAGCTTACATATGAGAGAGAACCAAATATGAAACAATATAATTAGATAAAATACATAATGAAATAATAATTAAGTGTTACAGAGAAAAATAAAGATGAGAAGGAGGATGAAATAAGAAGTATCAGTAATGTGAGGCACATGGCGTTCAAAATTTTTTTTGTTTTTATTTTTAATTTACATTATATTTTTATTTATCTTTCATTTAAAGTTGACATTCAGTATTATATTTGTTTCAGATGTACAACAGATGGTTAGACATTTATAAACTTATGAAGTATCCTCCTGTTAAGTCTAGTACCCACCTAACACCATACATAATTATGACATATTATCCCTATGCTGATTATTTGTAACTGCCAAATTGTACTTCTCAATCCCTTTACCTTTTTCACCAGCTTCACAATCACCTCCCATCTGGCAACCATCTGTTTGTTCTCTGTATCTATGAGCTAGTTTTTGCTTTGTTAGTTCATTTTGTTTTTTAGGTTAACTTATGAGATTAATGGTATTTGTCTTTCTCTCTCTCACTTAGCATAATATCCTCTAGTTCCATCTATATTGTTGCAAATGGTAAATTGTAAACAGGGTGTTCATAACTATGTTGGATATGGAGGGAGGAGATATGTATGCAGAAAGGTTGTAAGAGTCCTAAAATACCTATCTTGCTTAGCAGAAAGTTTAAAACAAAAATTCAAATTGAAAACCAAATAAGAAGATGTGTCAAGACCGCTATTTAAAAATATGAAGGTAACTCCAAAATAAACTCTTACATATATGGTCAAATGATTTATGATAAGGGTGCCAAACAATTTAATGGGAAAAGGACAGTTTTTTCAACAAATGTTGGTAAAACTGGTTATCTACATGCAAAAAAAAATAAAGTTGGGCTATTACCTCATACCATATACAAAAATTAACTCAAACTGAATTAAAATAAAAAACTAACTATAAGAACAAAAACTATAAAATCTTAAAAGAAAGTATAGGGAAAACTTCATGACAATGTCAATGAATTCTTGGATATGACACCAAAAAGTACAGGACACAAAGAGTCCTTTGCCCACTTTTAAACTGGGTTGCTTATGTTTGTTCCCAAGTTGTTTTTCTTAATATATTTAGGATATTAACTCCTAATCAGGTATTTAATTTGCAAATATTTCTCCCATTTTTGTCAGTTCCCTTTTCACATTAGTGATAGTATCTTTTAATGTACAAAAAAGTTTAATTGTGATGAAGTAAATTTTTTTTCTTTTGTGTCATGTGTTTTGGTGTCATATCCAAGAATTCATTGTCATTGTCATAAAGTTTTGCCTATTATTCTTTAAGAGTTTACAGTTTTATTTCTTACAGTTAAATTTCTTTATCCAGTTTGAGTTTAATTTTTGTATACGGTGTGAGGTAACAGCCCAACTTAATTTTTTGCATGCAGGTTACCAGTTTACAGAAGACAACTTTAAAAAAGAGTTTGGCAATAAAAAGGTGACTCTAAGGGTAAAGCATGAGTAGGGGAGAGCTGTGGGCACGGATAAATTGATTTTCATTATAAGTAGTAAATATTTCATCTTTAAAACTAAATATTTGTACTGATTTAAAATTAAAATTAAAATTATATTAGAAAGAAAAACTTTGGTTGAGCAGGTCAATTAAACTCTTGGGAAATCCATCTTCAGAAAAAGTTTATAGCCCTAGTTATTGTTTCCTAATTTCTTCGGACAAAATATTTTTATTACTCTCCCCATGTAAATGATATCTATTTGAAAAATACACTGTTAAATTAAATTTAAATAATGAATAAAATAATTTTATCAAAATTCAAGGATTTTTGCACAATAGTGAATTATGGAAGGCTATAAAGATTGTTAAAAACATAGTGAATTACTTTAGTAAAGATGAATTCCAAGTATTAAGTACTATCAAGGCTTATAGGCTAGTGGATTTGAGTAATGATTTTTTAAACTGAGTCTATAACTCTACTTAAACATTTTTATAATTTTCATGCACAACGAAGTTAAGATAAAATTCTATTAGAACATAAGCCTTCTTCTGGCCCAACTCTCAACAAGGTGATTCTCTCTCAGATCTAATGCAGGTAGAGAAGAGAGGAGACAGATGGTGATAAGAGCTATAAAGGACAAAAAAAAGAAGTATACAGCTGCTAACTGATAGGACAAAGCCACTGAAGGGAGGGCAGCAAAATTGAGCTTTGAGCATTCCATGTGCTGGCATTATGAGAGTCCGGAACTGAGCTGAAGTCCAGAGATCTCAGCAAAAGTAATACCTAGGAGATAAATTAAAATTTATGACCAAAGCTAAAGGTAACACATTAGAGGAAAAGAGTGGGAGTTGAAATGACAAATACCTCCTTCATTATTTCTATTTTTATTGATATCACCACAATCATCTTTAATGAGATTTAATCCTTGGTCATTTTACTCCTCCTCCATCTCTTACTTGTCCCATGTGCCCAGGCAGGTGTTGAGCTCACTTTACTTTAGTAATTTGACTTTTGTCATTTCTTACCTGTTTACTCCCATGCGTATTACTTGGGTTTAATCCTTCATTACTAGTCATAGACAACAGTGTTTTAACTGACCTTCAGCCAACCTTCCCCCATTCTAGCTCATCTTTGACGCTACTGCTAGGTCTGCTCATGTTGCACTCAGTGACTCCATGTCACAAGTTGAAACCCTCATGCATTCCATGACCTCCATTAGCTACCTCCAACTTTCTTTTTAAACTTATATTTTGCTATTCTTCACAGATATTTTGTTAGCTAGATGAACATTCATATTTCTCTTTGCATACATCCCTTCTTTTACTTAACTTTGGTCATTTCCCCATTCGGTTCCCTCTTCCTGGATATCCCTTGAACACAGCATATATATATGTATATATATGTATATATATATATATATCTCACAGTGTATGTATATATATATATATATATCACAGTGTATGTGTGTATATATATTTTGTGTAAATATATATATATACACATATATTTATACACATATAAAACACATATATGTGTGTATATATATACACACACATATTTTACTCATCCTTCTTTGTCCTATGTTCTCAGCAGTTATAATCACTCCTTCTTTAGTTCTTTTTATCATTCACTAGTGTCACTTTTTAATTACATAAAAATCTATCCTTGTAAAATTTCCAAACAATATAGAATTATACAGAGAAAAAATCACAAAATTTTCCCTTTTCCCTCCCTTCAATCACTGTAACTATCCTCTTCAGAATAACTAAAGCTCTGGATGTCAGAAGCATGGGAGAGTGAGAGATGTCTCCAGATCTCTCCCCTTGAAATAATAAGCTGAACATCATAAAAACTAACCAACAAAAAAATATCCAACCTGCACACAAGCATGTTGAGTGAGAGATCTGTGAATACGAGCTAGCACAGGTCAGAAAACGCAGGAGTTGAGCGATAGAATGAGAGAAAAAAAAGAAGCTGTTCTTAAAACTGGAGCTCCCTGAAGGAGGAAAGGGAGAGGAGAAGGTGCAGTGGGTTCCCTGAACAGCTCTGCCTGAGAGAACTGTGAGTTCCTTGCAACAGCAGAGTCCAGGGATCAGGGCAGAAAGCAAAGAAGTGAGGATGGCAGAGAAGCACAAGCTGATGATTAACAGCCACCATTGCAAAACATGAGGCTGAGCTGTACCCCCCATCCCAACCCAGAGGGCTCATCTCCCATATCTTCCAAGGCCAAAACCGTGGAGCCTCAAGAGCATATGAGCCAAATGCTACCTAACTGCCACTACACTGACAGGGACTGAGACTGAGGGTAGTGATCATGATTGAATATTTATAAGAAAAAAAGGCATTATTAAGACTTTATAAAAGTAAGGATCCAAAAGACAAGATGTCACTTACTGGAAAAATATTTGCTTGCAACAGGCTAAACAGAGACCTTTAGAAAATAATCTTTCTTGGGGGGGGAGCAGATTACACTTCCATTAATGCCCAAGCAGAGAAACAGTCCATTAAACACTGTGAACAACCAAAGGCAGCTCAGAAAAGGCAGCTCAGAAAGAAAGGGAAAAATCTCCAGAAAATGAGCTTACAGACATAGAAATATATGACTTAAGTGACAGAGAATTTAGGATGGTACTTCTGGAAAACCTCATTGAGTTCTGATATGAGTCCATATCAACAATTTCAGAAATTGCAAAAACAACTAGATGAGCAAGCAAAGAGATAGAAACTCTCAAAAGAACCAAATAGAACTCTGTAGATAACAAAACAACAAACAACACAACACACAACAACAACAAACCCACCACTGCAAGAGTTGAAAAATGAATAACAAGCTTGGAAAATAGAGTCAACAAATGGAGGAAACGATCAGTGATATTGAAGACAGAAATCTAGAAGTAAATCAAAAGGAAGAAGAGAAAAACTGAAGAATGAAAAATAATGAAAGAGAAATGCAAGAATTAGCTGATATCATCAGGAGAGGAAACATAAAAATAATGGGCATTACCAAAGGTGAGGAAAAAGGAGCAGGAACTAGAAAGCATTTTCAGACAAATAGTTGATGAGAATTTCCCAAATCTAAGGATGAGCTTAGAGCTTAGAATTCAAGAAGTCCACGAAACACCCAATTATCTCAACCCAAAAAGCCCTTCACCAAGACACAAAATAAAAAATCAACAACAAGAGAATTCTCAGGGCAGCCAGGAATAAGAAAATGGTAACGCATAAAGGAAACCCATTAGATTATCATCAGACTTTTCAGCACAAACTTTACAAGCCAGAAAGGAAATGGATCAAAATGTTAAACTATTATATATAAGGAAACTACCTGCCTAGAATAATGTATCCAGCTAAGCTCTCCTTTACATATGAAGAAATGAAGACCTTTCCAGACATACAAAAATTGAGGGAATTCTCCATTACAAGGCCTGCACTACAGGAAATTCTAAAAGGGGTCAGTTTCATCTAAAACAAAATAAAACAACAAAAATACAGAATTAGGAGTAAGGTGACTATCAGGCAAATAGATGCAGAGGAATGCAACCCTTACTAAGAACAGGGCATTATAAGCTTAAACAATGAAAATTGCTATAGCTAGATAGTAATGAAGGTTCAGCATACATAGAAACAAACTGAGATAACAATGACTAAAAAGAGGAGAATTCAAAGATCCAAATTCACAAATACGAAAGGTGATAGGTACACACAGAAGAAAATAAACAACTGTATTATATAACTACCTTTTTCCTACTTGTAATGGTAACCATGCACCATAGATTCAGAACCTGAAGTGTATAACATAAAACAAGAAGAGGCAAAACCCACAAAAGCCAACCAAAATAAAGAAAACAAAACAAGGACAAGGAAGCAATGGAAACACCAGCTACCAGAAAGCAAAAAATAAATGGCTATAAGAAGACTTCATATTGCAATAATCACCCTAAATGTAAATGGACTGAACTCACCAATAAAAGGCAGAGTTGCAGAATGGATCAAAAAACAAAACCCAACCATATGCTGCCTCCAGGAGACACATGTCAGCTCCAAAGACAATATAGACTCAAAGTGAAAGAGTGAAAATGATATTTCAAGCAAATGGCATTCAGAGAAAAGCGAGTAGCGGTACTAATATCAGATGAAATAGACTTCAAAATAAAAAAGGTAAAGAAAGATACTGAGGGAACTTCATAATGATAAAGGGAATCATGCACCAAGAAGACATAACTTATTAATATCTATGCTCCCATCAGGGAGCCCAAATATGTAAAGCAATTACTAACAGAACTAAAGGGAGAAACAGACCAAAACATATCATAGTAGGGGACCTAAATACCCACTGTCGATATGGACAGATCATCCAAACAGAAAATCAATAAGGAAATAACATCCTTAAATGACATTAGACCAACTGGACATAATTGACATTTACAAGGCCTTACATCCCAAAAGAGCTGCTTATACATTCTTCTCTAGTTCACATGGAACATTCCCAAGAATTGACCACATACTGGGACACAGAAATAGCCTCAACAAATATAATAGGGTTGAAATCATACAATCATATTCTCTGATAATAATGCTTTGAAAGTAGAGATCAACTGCAGAAAGAAATCAGGAAGAACTGCAAATACATGGAGATTAAACAACATGCTATGAAGAATACCTAGGTCATAGAAGAAATAAAAAGAGCAATCAAGAGATACATATAAATGAATGATAATAATAGTACAACACATCAAAACATTTGGGACATGGCAAAATGGTCATAAGAGGAAAGTTCTATCATTACAGGCCTATCTCCAAAAACAAGAATGAGCCCTAATAAACAACCTATGCTTCATCTTTAAAAAACTAGAAAAGGAAGAACAAATGAAGCCTAAAGTCAGCAGAAGGAAAGAAATAATCAAAATTAGAGCAGAAATAAATGAAATTGAAAAAAAAAGAAAAAATAAAAATACAACAAAGAGCTGGTTCTTTGAGAAGATTAATAAAATTGACAAATCCCTGGTAGACTCACTAAGAAAAAATAGAAAGGACACAAATAAACAAAATCAGGGATGAAAGGGAAATTATGACTGAAATCACAGAAATACAAAGGATCAAACAAGAATACTATGAAAAAGTATATAACACCAAATTTAATAATGTAGAAAAATGGAAAAATACAACTTTCTGACTGAATCAAGAAGATCTGCAAAATCTAAATAGACTTATCAGCAGTATGGAAATGGAAACAATCATCAAAATCTACCAAAAAGTAAAAGTCCAGGACCAATGGCTTAACCAGTGAATTCTACCAAACAGTCAAGGAAGATTTAATACCTATTCTCCTCAAACTCTTCCAAAAAAATCAAAGAGGAGGCAATAATTCATAATTCATTTTATGAGGCCAAAATTACCTGATACCAAAACCTGGTAAAGATAAACCAGGAAAGAAAACTACAGACCAAGATCTCTCATGAATACAGATGCAAAAATCCTAAATAAGATACTAGCAAACTGAATACATTAACATATTAAAAAGATTAATCAAGTGATCTTCATCCCAGGGACAAAGGAAGGTTCAACATACACAAATCAATTAATGTGATACACCACATAAACAAACTAAAAAAGAATCATATGATTATGTCAATAGATGCATAAAAAGCCTTCGACAAGATGAAGTACCCATTTATGATTAAAAAAACTTAACAAAATCAGTATACAAAGAAAGTAACAACATAATAAAAGCCATATATGAAAAGCTCTCAGCAATATTATACTGAATTGTGAAAAACTGAAAACCTTCCTCTAAGACAGGGAACAAGGCAAGGCTGTCCACTATTGCACTGGTATTCAATATAGCTTTGGAGGTCCTAGCAAGTGCAATCAGGCAAGAGAAAGATATAAAAAGCATCCAAATAGGAAATAAAGAAGTCAGATTGTCACTATTTGCAGATAACATGATTCTCTATACAGAAAACCTGAAAACTCCACAGGACCACCACTAGAAATAATAAGCAAATACAATAAAGTCTCTGGATACAAAATCGACATTCAAAAATCCATAGCGTTCCCTATACTCTAATAATGAAATGTCAGAAAAAGAAGTGGAAAAAATAATTCCTTTTGCAATTGCAAACAAAAAATAAAATACCTAGGAATAAATCTAATGAAACATGTGAAGGACCTATATGATGAAACTACTAGACCCTGTAAAAGAAACTGAAGAAGATACAAAGAAATGGAAAGATATTCCGCGTTCTTGGATTGGAAGAATCAACATAGTTAAAATGGCCTTATCCTAAAATATTATACAGATTTAATGCAATCCCCATCAAATCCGATCAGCATTTTTTAAAGAAATAGAACAAAAATTATCAGATTTTTATGGAAACACAAAAGACCCAAATTGCCAAAGCCATCCTGAGAAAAAGAATGAGGCTGGAAGCATCACCCTACCCAACTTCAAATTATACTATAGAGCAACAGTAATAAAAACAGCATGTATTGGCAGAAAGATAGATACATGGACCACTGGAACAGAATCAAGAGTCTAGAAGTAAAACCTATATTTACAAGGACAAATAATTTTTGACAAAAACACCAAAAATATATAGTAGAAAAAAAGTGGTGCTGAGAAAACTGGAAAGCCATCTGCAAAAGAATAAAACTAGACTGTTGTCTATCACCACACACCAAAATTAACTCAAAATGGATTAAAGTACCTGAATATAAGACCTGAAAAAATAAAATGCATAGAAGAAAACATAGAACTAAACTCAAGGACCTTGGCTTAAAGAGGATTTATGAATTTTACCTCAAAGGCAAGGAAGCAAGGCAAAAATAAATGAATGGGACTACATCAAACTAAAACTTCTGCTCAGCAAAAGAAAGTGTCAACAAGGTAAAGAGACAGCCATCTGAATGAGAAAATATATTTGCAAGCAACACCTCTGATAAGGGCCCAATACCAAAATACAAAGAACTCATACAACTCAATAACAATAAAACAAAAAAAATTATCCAATCAAAAATGGGCAGAGGATCTGAATAAACATTCTCCCTAGAGGACATACAAATGGTTAACAAACATATGAAAAGATGCTCAACATTATAGCTATAAGGGACATGAAATATCAAAACCACAATGAGATATCACCTCACATCTGTTAGAATGCTATAATCAACAGGACTATAATAACAAATGTTGGAGAGAATGTGGAGAAATAGGAACCCTCATACACTGCTGGTGGGACTGCAAATTGGTACAGCCACTATGGAAAACAGTATGGAGGTTCCTCTAAAAACTAAGAATTGATCTACCATATGATCAGCAATTCCTCTACTGGATATTTACCCTCAAAACTTGAATACTCATATCTGAAAAGATATTTGCACACCGATGTTCATAACAGCATTATTCACTGTGGTCAGGACATGGAAGCAACTGAAATGTTCTATGATAGATGATTGGCTAAAGCACCTGTGGTACGTGTATTCAATGGAATATTACTCAGCCATAAGAAGAGACGAAATACTGCCATTTGCAACAACATGGATGGACTTTGAGATAATCATGCTAAGCGAAATAAGCCAGAGAGAAAAAGTTGAAAATCACCTGATATAACTTATATGTGGGATAAACCTATAAGCAAGAAACGAACAGGACAAACAAACGGATTCATGGATACACACGATAGACTAGAGGGTAGAGGTAAGGGATAATGGGGGAGGTAGATGGAGTAAAAGGGATCAAATATGTGGTGATAGAAATCTAATTATGGGCCATGAGCATACAATGAAATATATATATATGCTTATTGTTAAAATGTACAGCTGAAACTTACTGAATTTCATTAAGCAATGTCATCATAATAAAATAAATTAAAAATAAATAAATAATCAAACACATTTTGGAAAAAAAGGTATAACTAATACTCGTAGTTTGGGTTGTGCCCTCTAGTTCCCAGACATGACTATTTTTTACATGAATGGAATCTCTCTTTGTGTGTTCTCTCATCTGTACATGTCTGTGTGTACAACTTGCTTTTCTAATTTAACAAAGTGTCTTGAAAAGCTTTCTATGTTCACACATTTTATTTTACTTAATGGCATCATAATGTTCTATAAAATGTGTACACCATAAATTATCATTTTTTAATTGATGCCCATTTAGGCTGTAAATATCATTCCTGTGCCTGTGTTTCTGTAAGACAAAATTCTATAACTTTAATTTCTATTTTAAAGGATAATTATACTATCAAATTTCTTTCCTGAAAGCTTTCACTAATTTATAACACCATCAATGCTACATTATAATCCTTTTTTGAACATCCAAAGCCAACATTTAATAAATTTATTTATTTATATTATGGTTCCTTGCTTACTGGTGTGACTTAACATTCTTCATGTTTGTCACCCATGAACTGTATATTCCTATCACTTAAGCACTTTTCTGAGTTGTGTCTTTTCTTATTGATCTGTGGGAGATATGCATATATGTTTCAACAGTTACAAGAATGACATCTTTCATTTAATGGCTTGTCTCTTAATTTCATTGTTGGTGTCATATTATGTGGAAAAATTATATTTTTGTCAAACATATGAAATTTTGCTTTACTACTTTTGGTTTTTGTTTATATCATTCCCTACTGTGAAGTCATACAGGTAGCCTGTTATACTTGCTTGTAAAGGCTTTAAAGCTTTGCTTTTCATATTTAAATTATTAATCTAATGTGAAATGCTTTTGCATATGATGGTGACATATATATAGGAATAAAGTCTTCATCTTCAGTGATCTTAAGTTTTACCACAAGATATTTTACTAGCTTGTATAGACCTTTGAGTGTCTGTGAAATTATGTCTTTTCTTCTGAGAGTTTACAGTTATTATTTCATTGAACAATGATTCCCAGCATCCTCTCTATTCTCACTCTCTGGGATTATAAGTGTATATCTCTTTACCTCCTGTTTGCATATACACAATAATTTCTTCAGATCTCTCTTCATGTGTGTTTAATCTATATACTAATTTCAACTATTACACATTTTAGTTTCTAGAATTTCACTTCATTTAAAATATTTTTTTTCATATTTGCCTGGTCATATTTGAGGGTCTTTTGTACTTAAGCATTTAAAAATTGTTTTATTTCTTTAAATACAAAGACCTAAAGCTATTTCATATTCTGAAACACTTCTAATATGCTAGACCCTTGGAGATATGTATTTGTTGATTGTTTTTGCTGACTTTTACTCTTGGTGGCTTATTTCCTCATGTATTTGAAAATTTAAATTGCAAAATAATACTTAAACTCAATTTTTTGAAATTTCAAACCCTAAATTGAGAACATTTCTCTCAAAAACATTTTTGGTGAATGCAAATCTCTTGGTCTCATACCTATTTACCATTCACTAGTTAGGTTTTAATTATTTTTAACATTTTTGTCCTTGGAAATTTTTCTTACTTTCTCATGTGCATTGACATCTCATTGCATTAAAATTAGAAAATTTAGGGTCTGGTTATTTTTTATTGGTAGATTTGAATCACTTTTTCAATTTCTTCAATGATTACTAGTCTGTTAAGTTTTTCTGCCTTTTATTGAGTCAATATTGGTAATTTATATTTTCTAGGAAACCATTTTACTTAAGCATACAACAATATTTGTTAAATCAGTAATACAGGCACTGATGATTGGTAGTGCAGTTAAACTAGTTTTACATCATTTGAGGGAAATATGTGATAAGCCTTAGTGAACTGAAAGTGTGTGGGCTTTAAAATCCTTGTCCTGAGATTAGGAACTGATTCTCACACTGGCCAATGATCTGTGGGGAAGAGAAGTTGTTCCTTGTATGTCTGTTCTATTCCTAAAGAACCTTTTACTTAGAATTACACACTTTACATCATTAGCAATTCATAGAAAATTATACTACAACTATATAGATGTTGCCAGCCAAACTTCGACAAACTGTATCTCATATTAGATTTAAGTAATAATTTGAAAATATTAAAAGGTGGGTTGAATTCAGACTATATTCTTATGCCTGAAATGTCAGAAGGAGCAATTTGAAGAATTGTGTGTATATTTGTAAGTGCATCGTATGGTATGTGTTTGTGTTGTTGTTGTGGTGGTGGTGATGGTGTGGTGGTGTGATGGTGGTGGCGGTGTGTGTGTGTGTTAACAGTAAAACTGTTACCTGAGCCTGTAATAAAGAATATTTTATAAAGTGCATTTTGGTTAAAAGGGCTTCA
Source organism: Eonycteris spelaea (assembly GCA_003508835.1). NCBI lineage: Eukaryota > Metazoa > Chordata > Mammalia > Chiroptera > Pteropodidae > Eonycteris > Eonycteris spelaea. The sequence goes on along the minus strand of PUFA01000286.1, from coordinate 558,430 downwards.
GAATTTGCTCACCAGTTTAGTAATGTTTGAATTTTTACTGGGATCACATCATAATACTTATGTAGATTGTTTTTTAAAAAGAACAAAGAAGTAAGATGAGTAAGTCGCTGTGGACTATTCAAAGAATTCTCTTTCCAAAGACGAGGATGAGTAAAGTTATTCTCAAATAAAATTTTTTTCAGGTTAAGCTTCAAAATTCCAGGTGGAAAAGTAGTCAGGTCATTACCGTCAACATTCAATTTTTTAAGTGATCTGCAAACAAAGAAAACCATACTTTAAAAGGTATTCATGCAATTTATAATACTGAAGTAAAATTCTATCCCAATGTTTTTGAAAATTGGTATAAAACTTAGTAACAATAAAAACAAGTTCTTAAGTATTTCCTTAGAATCAAAAGAATTAACTTAAAAAGCAACTGAACCAATATATTATGCAAAAAAAAGTGCATTTGTGTAAATAGTAGAGTTAAGCATGTATTTTGGGTCTTTGCAACATGTCATTACTATGGAAAAGAAATAATAATCACAAACATATCAAGATACATGAATGTTATACTACATTAAATATACTATAATGATACAAAGAATTTAATTTCATAGAGAAATTGAACATCAATACATATTTTTTTAATTCATGCTTAATAAAAACAGTGAAATTAATACTATCAAAAATGTATATTGTGCTATGATATACTTTGATTTTTCATCACCTCATTCCCCTTGGTTTTACTGTGTCAATTGCTTCCAATAATCCTTTTTCCTTTATTATTCAAAAAGAACCAACATTACTCATTTTCTCATTTTTTACTACGTCTCTTGAAAAAGTTTTTTACATTCACGTATCTCCTTAGTAACTAGTGCTGGAAGCAGTCAGAAAAGCATCTGTTCATGAGGGAAATATAAAAACCAAATCAGAGGATTTCTGGTCCAGATGGCAAGGTAAATTCTGTGCTTGCCTCCTCTCATGACCACCTCAAAATTACATGAAAATGTACATAACACCATCATTGAGAATCACTTGAAGTCCAGCTGAACAGAAGTTCCACAACTAAGGACAAAGAAAAGAAGCCACCTGGAGACTGGTAGAATGGGCAAAGACATGGATGAAGCTGGTCCCATATCCACATGTGGTGATTAAAAATCAGGAGAAATATTTTAGCTGTGGAAGTACCCCCTGAGGAGTGAGGAGTCCCAGCTCTACACCAGGGTACCTAGACCATGATTTCTGTACCAAAGAGAGAAGACCCACAAATTTGAGCTGTGAAAACCAGCAGAGATTCTGTCTAAGTGAGATGGAGAGTTGCTGGAGATCCAGGCCCTCCACTTAAATGGCCCATGTACAGATTTACTCTCTGAGGGATTCACAACCTCTGAGCTCCAGTGCTGAGGCAGAAGCTTAGGGTGGCAGTGCCAAGAGACATATGGAAAATAACTAAATTGTCTGACTTCAGGGCAAGGGCTGGAGGGGTGAGTTTCTCCCAGACAGAAGTGCTAATAAAATCCACCGTTTCTTTGTTGAGACTCCCCTTCCAAGTGTGCAGACATAGATGGCTACCATATCTGTGTCTCCATCAACCTGGCTAACACTGTTCACTCTGCTGTACTGATTCATTAAGACCCTGCTTCACCCAACTTGCAGGCCCATCCAAGTCACTTCCAGTGGCTTTATATATAAATTACCTGCCTTGGCTCATGCTGCAAATATTTCTAAAATCTTCCAAAGGATCACAAAACCCAAACAAACAGCATCTGGTCTCAGCATGCCCCTTGCTGAGGAGTCCCAAGCCTGGCACTAGTGGCATCCAGCCTTGGTTCATTGCTTGGCCTCCCAAGATACCTCCAAGCCTAGTGCAGGTGATGGCCATCTGTGGATTGCTTGGTGGCTCATGCAGGTAGACCCAGACAGGGCACAAGCTGCAGCTGATTTTAGACTGCTATGGGCCCTTCTCAGGAGGACCCAGAGCTGGTCCATCTAGTGGCAGGGTTTGGACCAAGACGAAGCACCACTCGGGGCCACATCCAAAGATGACACACACAAAGGGCAGCGGGCAGGCGCCAGAGCCCTGCTAATGTGAATTCTGATCTATAGGGTCAGCCCCAGCACAACAACTCCTCTACTTTAGTCACTGGCCAGTCCTTACAACAAATCAGCCCATGGCTTCATCCCCCTTTGACATGCAAAAAGCAACCAAAGCTCAACTACGACAGGAAGGCACACACAATGTACATAATAGACATACCTAGAGCACCTGGTTCGGGTGACCAAGGAGATAGCACCACTGGGCCCCATAGGACACCTACTACATAAGGCCATTCTACTAAGACTGGGAGACATAAAAATTCTACCTAATATATAGGAATAAACACAGGGAGGCATCCAAAATGGGGAGAAAAAGAAACATGTTCCAAATGAAAGATCAGAACAAAGCTTCAGAAAAAGAACAAAATGGAGATAAGCAATCTACCAGATATAGAGTTTGAAACACTCATTATATGAATGTTCAGTGAACTTAGGGGTTGAGTGGATGAACTCAGTGATAATATTAACAATGAGATATAAAACAAAAAAGAATTAGTCAGAAATAAATATACAATAACTGAAGAATACATTGGAGAGAATCAATAGCAGATTAGATGAAGCAGAGTACTGAATCAGTGATTTGAAAGATAACATTGCAGAAAACACCCAATCAAAATAGCAATAATAAAAAGAAATAAAAAAATGAAGATAGTTTAAGAGGTCTCTGGGATAACACTTAGCACACTAACATTAGCATCATAGGAGTAACAGAAAGAGAAGAGCGAGAGCAAGAAATTGAAACCTATTTCAAGAAATTATGATGAAAAAATTCCCTAACCTGGAGAAAGAAATAGACATAGAAGCCCAGGAAGCACAGGGAGTCAAGTCTCAAAGAAATCAAAGAAGCCCACATGAAGACACATCATTAAAATGCCGAGGTTAAAGACAAAGAGAGAATCTTAAGAGCAGTAAGAGAAAAACAGTTAGTTACCTACAAGGAAGCTCCCATAAGACTGTCTGCTGATTTCTCACCAGAAACTTTGCAGGACAGGAGGGATTGGCAGGAAATATTCAAAGTGATTAAAAGCAAGGACCTACAACCAAGATTACTCTACCTAGCAAAGCTATCATTTAGAATTGAAGGACAGATAAAGGAGTTCATTACCATGAAGGAGGAGGAAGAGGAGAAGAAGAGGGTATAAGATTAAAAATGTGAATAATATGTTGGCAATAACTACATATCTATCAATAATTAATTTAAATATAAATGGATTAAATGCCCCAATCAAAAGACTTAATGTGGCTGAACAGATCAGAAAATAAGACCCTTACATGTGCTGCCTACATGAGACTCACTACAGATCAAAAAACACACACAGACTGAAAGTAAAGGTATGGAAAAATATATTTCATGAAAATGGAAACAAACAAAAAAAAAGCTGGGGTAGCAATATTTGAAATAGACAAAATAAACTTGAAAACGAAGGATATAACAGGAGACAAAGAAGGACACAGTAATCCTATTTTTGAGTACTTATCCAAAGAAACCCAAAACACTACTTTAAAGGGACATGTGAATCTGTATGTTTACTGCAGCATTATTTACAATTGCCAAGATATGAAGACAACTTGGGTGTCCATTAATGGATGAATGGATAAAGGAGAGGTGGTACACATGTACAATGGAATTATTAATCAGCTATACAAAGAATGAAATCTTGACATATGCAACAACATAGATGGACTGAGAAGGTATATACTGAGTGGAGTAAGTTAAGACAGACAAAAATGAAGGTCATAGAATTTCACTTACATGTGGAATCTAAAGAATAAACAAACAAACAAATACAGAAATAAAGTCATAGATACCGAGGACATTTTGATGGTTGCCAGATGGAAAGGAACTGAGGGAATGAAAAAGGGGAAGATATTAAAAAGTACAAATTGGTAGTTACAAAATAGTCATGAGGATGTAAAGTATAGCATAAGAAATATAGTCAATAATATTGTAATAATTATGCATGGTGTTAGATGGGCACTAGATTTATTGGATTGATCATTTTGTAAATTATATAAATGTCTAATTACCATGTTGTACACCTGAAATTAATATAATATTGTATGTCAACTGTAATTGACATCTGAATAATCATTTTAAAAACAAATGAAAAGCTGATCCAACTTTCCAATGTATTAGGGGTAATGACATTAATATAACCACTGTCAATACAATATACATATGATATATTATTGAATTATACACTTGAAATTTATATAACTTTATTAACCAATGTTATCCCAATAAATTTAATTTAAAATATTTTAAAAAGTCTAACCAATTGTCTATAAGTCAGACTTGACGAAATAAGCAACTGGGAGCCTACAGATGTTCATGTGTATTCTAGTTTTACATCTCTTATCCACACAATTTAAGGTCTTTAATTATGATGTCTGCTGACAATACTAAAACATGGTCAAAGAAGGTATTTAAAACAATGAGGCTAAGAAGATGGTAGCTTAGCTAGCTTTATCTCTCAACAGTTTGACTACTGTACTTTTCATATTCTGGAAATAATGAGCCAGACCCCAGGCTCTGCTTCAGCCCTGACGGAGAAAGCTGGCATGCTCACTTTTTTCCCACTATAGCAAACACAATCTAGGGGCCAGAAACAGAGAGCCCTATGGGCAAACAGAATGTGTGGTGCACCCTAGTGAAATGCTACCAAGAGTCCACAGAACACCCATGGATGAAGCTGCCCTGCTTGAGTCAGTTTACTTAGGTGTCCCACCATTTGGGTACACCCTTCCTCCAGTGAGTTCTAGGGGAGCTCAGTAGGCTAAGTAGTCTTTAAATCTGGAAGAGCTCTGTGTTGAGAAAAACCTTTGCATTTGAACATTCTGGTAGTAGCAGAGAAGCCTCCCCCTGCTACACCACTGATACTCTCAGTCTTGAATTGTACTCTGAAGTTACTACTGGACCTGAGTGAAACAGCATCCAGAAGAAGAAACAAAGCAAACAAAATACAAGGACAGTGTTCTTATGGCAAGCCTTTCTTCATTCTCATTGTCTGTAAAGCTAGATAAGAAGTCGGGACAGAGGAGCAGGAGAACAATAAAATTCAAATATAGTGCATGGACGCACACACATATTTTCTTGAAACAAAATACATGATTCGTAAAACTGAAAAATTAAGTGGATGAACTGAAGTAGAACATGGTCTTCATTGAGATCTAAGTTAGAGGCAAAGACAAAGTAGATGAAATAGCTCAAACAGCAAAAATATTTTTTTAAACTCATACGGAAATAAATGTGGGTGTCATAGAAGATATATGAAGTGGATGTAACATGTAAATAATAATAGGTGTTTCAAGAAGAGAAAATAAAACACATGAGAAGAGGCCATAATTAAACATATTTTCTTAACTCAAAAAAAGTTTGAGCTGACTGATTAAAAGGGTCCACTGAATTCCAAAAAAAAAAAAAAAAGCAGATGTGAAATCATGATTTGTAAGAAATGTGTATCTGGTCACTCAGATGACCAAAGTATATTTCTCACATATTTTGGTCTTAATCTACAGTTTCTGGCTCACAGCTCCCAAACCCTTGAATTTCCTAAGTGATAAGAGCAATAGGAGCATCTTTTGTTAAATTTGGTCTCTTCCTCAATTTCTAAAATTGCTTCAGAGACATAAAGTTAAAATGAGTGTCTTGTTATTCATAACTCCTTTCTACTACATTGGGTTTATGTTAATGGGGTGACTTTTGGAAAGCACCTAAAGATGGGACTAGTTGCCAGAACAAAACCATGACTAGAAGGGTGGAACTTTCAGTTCCACCTCATGATATTTGGGCAGAGGAAAGGGGTTAGAGGTTGAATCAATTATGCCTGTATAATAGAGCCTCTATAAAGACTTTAAAGGAGGGTGTCAGAGAGTTACAAGGTTGGGGAAACCAGAACACTTCAATGTGCCATTGTGCCAAGCTCCGAACTTGGATAGATGCTCCTTTGTTCAGGACCTCATCCTATGTATCTCTTCATATGGCTATTGATTTGTATTCTTTAATATACATTCTTTGTAATAAATTGGTAATATAGTGAGGAAATAGGTTTCCTGAGTTCTGTGAGTCACAATAGCAAATTAATTGAACCCAAGGGGGGGGCTGTGGAAACATCTTTTATAGCCAGACATTTAAAGTACAGGTAATAATCTGGTCTTGCTATTGGCATCTGAAGTAAGGAGCAGTCATGTGAGACTGAGCCCTTAACCTATATCAGATGCTATCTCCAGGTAGATAGTGTTTGAATTTAGTTGAATTATAGGACACTGGTTGGTTCCCAAGAATTTCTTGGTGTGCTCCCTCCAACAGAGTGAAATTGGGTGCAGAACCCTTTCAAACAATCTGGATAAAAAAAAAAAAAAGACGTGCTATTAAGCATAATCTGATAAAATTCCTGAAGATCAGGATGATGAAAAATCATAGTCTTTCCAGATAAAAATGAGAACTACTTAAAAAGTAAAAGAAATCGAATTGATCAGATACCTCCTCTGCAACTCTGGGAGCTAGAGGAGGACATGAGGATGTAGACTGCTTGTGAAAGGGCTGCAATATGAGCTTGCCTACCCATGAGACATTGTTTATCTGTAATGATTAATGATTCAAAGGAAAGAGTTACCCATATTCTTCAGCTAAGGAAAATAAATAAACAAAAACTCTAAATAGCTAATGAATAAAAGAAGACATCTTCAGGTTCAAGATGAGATGAAACAAGAGCAGTAAGCAATGAATCAATAGCGAGCAATGAATCTTAAAATACATAGGGTCTAATGGATAATTATTAAAAATGTTTTGTGAGACCTAAGTGCTAAATAAATATTCTTTAAATAAAGAGACATAATACAAAAAAAAAATCCTAATGAGAATTCAAGACAAAGGTTTCAAAACTATATCAGCAAAATCTAGAATTATATAAGGAGTAAATGTGTTTGGAATGAAATTATTTTAAAGGTGTCAACTATTGGTGAAACGCAACAGGGACCGACTGGCATGGTGGGGGACATAGCTTTTATCTTGCTTTTGTAAAATTTTTTTTAAATGTATTCTTTATAAGTTTGGGGGAAGGAAAGACAGCTCTTAATAGATTGTGAAAATACAGTAGTAGAGTTTCCAAAATTAACAAAGGAGAATAAAGAGAAAAAAATGACATCTTGAAAAGAAATTACCTACATATATATATGAAAAAAAGAAAGTAAATAAATGGTAAATACAAAGTAAAATAAAAAGTAAAATGAAGGGCAAAAAATAAGTATTAGTCATAATGAATATGAACAGGATGAATTCCCCTATTAAAATACAAAGATTATCACATGGGAAATTAAATAATTGACATAAATATTAGAAAAGTAGCAACAAAATTAACTAATTTTATTCAAGATAAGATTATGCTACTTGAAAACAAAAATAAAACAGTAAAACTCAACTGGAACTAATAAGATAATTTGGTTACATAAATTGATTTTAAATTAATGTAAAGAAGTGCATAGTGTTTCTTTATTCTGTACTGGCAATTGTCAACTAGAAATAAAAATAGAGAAAATATTACATTCACAGAAACACAATTATAAAATGCTTAGGTTAGTAAGAAAAGGACTTGTGTGAAGTGAGTCATAAATTCTTATGAAGAACATAAAATCTGAATAAATGGAAAAATATACTATGTTTTAGGACAAAAAGATTTATTATCATCAAGATGTAAATGCTTCAAAATTTATATATAAACTCAAGATAATTCCAATTAAAATCTCACTTTGTTTTTTATGTGTTTTGGGTGAAGAATGGCTTGTAATTATATCAAATATCTTAAAGATCATCATCTAAATAGAATAATTAAGAGACTATTACTGAAAAATAATCTTCCTATTCATTATTAAAAATTATTCAAAGTCATAATCAAAATAGTATGCTACTGACCTAGACAAACATAGATGAACTTCAGAGACTTTTAAAAAATTAATCTGAGAAAGAATCAGAGCTTAGCACTAAAACTACACTGTGTATGATTACCATCTTGTGCATACATATCTCCTTACAAAAAAACAACTGATAAAAACTACAGGTGCAGACATTAAAAAAAAAAACAGGTTAAAGTAGCTTGTCATTCTTTTAAGTGGTCATCAGTTTTGTCCTTTAAATAATTACTGAGAATATTATGTCCTAAAAATACTGAATGCCAGTCATTCGAATTACATTTTGAAAAACTTTATGCTTCACATATTATATTTTATGGCTATAAATAAATGAACAAACTCAATTTTCTCCACCATGATCATCACCAAATATGTTCTTAAGGGGCATATGATTTGTGTTACTTACTACTTCCAAAATACCTGAGTTTCTGTATTTCATTTGGAATAAAAGCAATACTATTGTAGGAAATATCAAGTTCCTCAAGATGAAGCAAGGAAAATAACCTTGAAGAAAATAAATTGTAAAAATGATTATTTGTCATTACTAGGCATATATAAGAATTAGATACTTGAGTAAATAGGTAGAAGTATAAAGAAATTAATATTTTTGTAAGGTCTTGAAGTTTATATAGACTTAAATTATAAATGATATAATTATAATAAAATTTCATAAAAGTTATTCATCTATCTATTAAGACTAGATTGAAATGTTTGGAAAGCCCCATCTAGAAAAAATCACCTGAGAAATTCCTAACGAAATTTAGATATCTTTTTTTTTTCTTGGTTGCTGTTTTAGTTTTCTAGGGCTGAAATAATAAAATTACCACGATCTGGGTAGTTTAAAACAATAGAAATTTATTCTGTCACAGTTCAGGAGGCTAGAAGTCTGAAATCAAATTGTCGAAAGAGTTGGTTCCTTCTGGAGTCTCTGAAGAAGAAACTGTCCCTTGCTTGTTCCTAGCCTCTGGTGGTTGCCAGCAATCACTGGTGTTCCTTCATTTGTGGCAGCATAACTCCAATCTCTGCCTTTGTGTATTTCTTCTTATAAGGATACCATTTATTTGATTTTTAAGCCTGCCCTAATCCAGTAACCTCATATGTATTAACTTATCTAATTATATCTGCAAAGATCCTATTTGCAAATAAGGTCACATTCTGAGGTTCTGCATGGAATGAATTTTTGTGGCACACTACTATTCAACTCAGTGCAGTTGCATGAAGATTTTCTTAGTGAAATATCTTTCATCTTCCTTTCCATTATGCTAAGTACGTACTTAAAAGTAAGAACCAAAGAACATTAAGACTGTAACACAGAGAGCCTTGTGTCCTGGGGGTTGGGAATGGGAGTTGCTTCTTGAAGACTGGAATTGAAGGGTTAAGTACAACATTCATCAAAATCTTTAGTAAATATTCCCACTTTATGTATGGTATTCTCAAATACCTTCCTGCTTTCCATATATAAATATTATAAAAAATACTTGCATGCATATTAACTAAAGTATCATGAGCACAATATTTCATTAACTTCCTACTTACTATCCTAGTGCAGCATATAATGATCCTCATGGTCTGGCCGCAGACTACTTGTCCAGCTTGCCTATCCCACTCCATAATATTCACCTATAGTTCAGCCTTTATTTGCTAAAATTCTGTAAATTAGCCAGTTCTCACATATTTCAAAATACTGAGTAAATTCCCCCAAACCTGACTCTTCAACCAAAGTCTTTATTTTTTAAGTCTTGGCTCAGATATCACCTTTTCTAAGAAACTGTTCCCAAATCTTAAGACTGAGTAAGAAGGCTATCCTGTAATTCTCTCTTTACGTCAATCACAGACCTTATCACAATGTGTAATAAATGTCTGTCTTATGAACTAGGAGGCTCTGGAGGCCAAGGATTCAATTTTACATTTTTATATATCCAGTCCCTTGCACAGTGCCTAGTACATCATAAGTAAATTACAATTGAATAAAAAGAATGGTTACTCCACTTAATTAAAAATTATTTGCTCTAAGAAATTAAAAGAGACTGAATAGAAAGCAAAAGAAATGGCTTTTTAATTTAGTGTTCATCTCAGACTTTATCACCTCTATAAAGAAAATGTTAATATTACCTGTTTTATTGTTCAATTAAAAATTATGTTATTTTATTATTTGCCTCAGGTAATTTTAGGGTCATTTCATCTCCCCTTATTACTTCAGTACTGGCAAACTAGTCTGGTTCTAAGCTTTCACCACTGATGATATATCCCTGTTGACTGTGATGCTTAATGGGGCTTATAGGAAGCATATTTTTAGAAAAATTTTTAAAAGGTGCCAAAATAATATATCTTAGAAGAAATGTGTATTTTTTAAAAATATGAAAACCATAAGAAAAATCTAGACTAATAATGAAAAAAAGAGAAAGTACAGTCTTTTAAATACAATGCTTAGCCAATAATAATTTTTTCTAAATTCGATAAACCTAGAAAAAGTATATATTTAGTTTAAGTTCTAACACTATGATTTCAAACATATTAAGTAATCAATTATTCTATTTTTAAAATACTGTTAGTCTTTCCACCTGGCCACAGCCATCAGGTAAGCCAAGATGGGAGCATATAAGTATATCCAAGAAGCCATGGAGGAAGGAGCAGTCTGATGCAATGTACTTTATTCTCAGGGTGCGCTGCTGGCAGTATTGCCAGCATTCTGAGTTCTACAGTCTCCCCAACCCACTCCCCTGCCTCACCTTGCCTGATGAAGCAAGCAAGCTGGGTGGGATACAAGGCCAAGCAAGATTATGTCATATATCGGATTCATGTGCACCGTGGTGGCCACAAACTACCCACTTCCTAAGGATGCAACCTACTGCAATCCTGTCCATCATGGAAGCCTTCAGTGTGTTGCCGAGGAGAGAGCTAGATGCCATTGTAGGGCTCTGAGAGTTCTGAGTTCTTACTGGGTTGGTGAAGATTCCACATACAAATTCTTTGAGGTTATCCTCATTGATCCATTCCATAAAGCTATCGGATGGAATCCTGACACCAGTGAATCACCACACCAGTCCACAAGCACAGGTAGATGAGAAGGCTGACATCTGCAAGCCATAGAAGCCATGGCCTCGGAAAGGGCCACAAGTTCCACCATACTATTGGTGATTCTGGCCCTGCAGCTTGGAGAAGGTGCAATATACTCTCTAGCTATACCATTACTGCTGTTTGCAAAATCCTTATCTATTAAACGACTTAGGACAGAAAAAACTACTGCAAATTTTATTTGAACTGCTAAATTTATACTGTTTACCCCTCTTTGCTCAAATGTCCCCTTTTCAATAAGGCCAATCCTAACTATCCCTTTTAAAATTATACACTCACTCCTCTTTTCTATTTCTTTCATTTTATTACTGATTACATTATAACATATTATATGATTTATTATATATATTATTATTTGTTAACTGTCTCCCTCAATGCAAATATAATCCCCATGACAGTAGAAATTTTTACTAAGGTTTTATATTAGTTTTCTATTGCAGTCATAACAAATAGTGGCTTAAAGTGATACATTTATCTTAAAGTTCTATGGGTCAGAAATCTGGCATGGGTCTCACCATACTAAAATTAAAGCATCAGCAAGGCTGCATTCCTATCTGGAGACTCTAAGAAAAATCTCTTTTCTTTGCTTATTCAGGTGGTTAGCAGAATTCAGTATCTCTGGCTGTAGGACTGATGTACCTGTTTTCTTGCTGGCTGTAAACTGAAGGCTGTTCCTACATTCTCAAACTGCCACATTTCCTGACTAATGGCCTCCTTCCTCTTTTCAAAACCAGCAACATCAAGTCTTGCCCTTATATTGCATCTCTCTGATTTGTGCTTCTGCTTCTGCCTTCCATTTTTAAGAGCCCATCTGGTTATATTGGACTTACCCAGATCATCTAGCATAATCTCCCTACTTTAAGGCCAGCTTAATAGAAAACTTAAACTTTAATTACTTTTGTTATGTAATGTAACATATTCACATATTCTAGAGATTAGGATGTGGATGTCTTTGGAGACCATTATTCTATCACAGTCTCCCCTGTCCCCTAACAATTCATATCTATCTGACATACAAATACATTCACCCATCCCAATTTCCCCAAAGGTCCCATTCATCTAAATCCCAAAAGTTCCAAATTTTGTCATCTAAATCAGGTCTTGGTAATGTTCTACATATAATTCATTCACCAGCACAATTTTTCTCCATCTGTGGGCCTATAAAACTAAAGAAACAAGTGATTTGCTCCAAAAATACAATGGTGTGACAGGCATAAAGTAACCATTATAGATTTTGGTTCAAAAGGAAATGGAAGATAAGAAGTTACCATCCTGGGCAATTTAAAATCTAGCTGTATAAACTCAGGTTCAAGGCCTGTGAATAATTATCTGCAGCTCACAACTCTGCCCTCTGATTTCAAGAGCCTGACTCCTAAGCTCTTGGCTCTGCCTTATGGGTCATCGTTCCACTTTTTGAACTGTTGGCTCCACTTCCTGGGTTTCTGCCTTCACCTGCTGAGTCAGCCTTCCTTTATCATGAAAATTAGCACACATTTGGATCTGAGTAGTTTTATCAGCCTGCTTCATGCCTGTAGAATTTTGGGAACCTGACAGTCATTTTTCATTTCCTACTCTCTTTGTCCGCTTTGATCAAAGCAGCAGTCTTTCTGCTGGTATAAAATTTTAAAGAATCTTGTGGTCTTCCATGTATGTCATGGGAATTCATTTCATGAGACACAAAGTTTGTCCTAGATAATCCCATCTCTACTTTTCAATTTTGCTGAAATGGGCTAGGCTATGGGATACTAGTTACCATTAAAAAAGAAATGGATACACATAATGACATAAATAAATCTCAAAACCATTATGTTGAGCGAATGATGCCAGACATAATAACTAGTACACAATAACTATTTGTTGTATGAATAAATTTATATGATTTTCAAGAACAGCCAAAACAAATCTACGATGTTAGATCTGGAGAATGACTGAAAATGTCCATGAGGGAATGCTGTGGAAATGCTTAATATTTTGTTTTGGATGATGATTATATGAGTTTTTATTTGTTAAAACTCTTTGAATCAAATACCTGAGATTCAGACATTTTATTGTACATAAGTTATACCCCCTAATTTTTTTTTTGAAAGAAGAAAAATAAGAGGAAAGAGGAGAATATGCAGGGTGCTAATAACTATTTTTTAATTGTGGTAAAATAGCATATGATCTGCTATTTTAATCATTTCTAAGTGTACCATTTAGTAGCATTACTTATAATCTCAATATTGTGAACCATCGCCATTATCCATTTTAGAACTTTTCCATAACTCCAAACAGAAATTCTATATCCATTAAATAATAACTCCCCAGCTTCTCTCTCCTCTGCCCAAACCCTAGTAACCTTTTATTCTACTTTCTGTCTCTATAAATTTGCCTATTCTAGGTACTTCATATAAGTGAAATTATAACAAAATTTTCCTCTTGTATCTTACTCTATTTAGCCTGTTTTCAAGGACCATCTTTGTTGTAGTATGTACCAGAATTTAATTCTTAGTTAAGGATAAAGAATAAACTATTATATGTATGTGTCACATTTTGTTTATCTATTAATCTATTAATGTACAGTTGGATTATTACTATCTTTTGGTTACTGTGAGAAAAGCAACTAGTTTTTCCATTTTTCTGTTGATAACATATGAGTTGTTTAATGTTTCAGGCTATTGTGAATAAGCTGCTATGGATATCCTCATAGAAGTCTTTTTATTGAGGATAAAAATCTACCTTCTCCTTCTTATACCTGAGTGACCAAGAGCTACTAAAGAAAATCACACATTAATGTATATTAGTGTAATACAAATTCATGATTTCCAGTCTCAGCTAAGCTTACATCATTGTCTACCAATCTTTCATTGTGTGTGTGTACTTTCAGTCTCTCTGCATTCCTCTTTAAAGCTGTCTTTAAAGTTTCTTTTCATTGTCACTCTTCTTGCTCTCAAAGATTATCTTATATTATTTCAAAGTAATCTTCCTTAACTGATACATAATAGGAGCTAAGTAAATCTGTTGACTGAATAAATTTTCTATTTTCTTACCCATATAACTGCATTTTATACTCGCTTTTTTTCTAACTTTTATTTTTTTTAATTTTAAAATAAATTTTTATTTTTCAATAAGTTAATTCACAATTTATATTAGTTTCAGGCATGCTATATAGTGATTATATGCTTATATAACTTACAAAGTGGTAACCCCAATAAATCTAGCATCTATCTGACATCATATATAGTTATTATTATATTATTGACTATTTCCCTTATGCTACACTTTACATCCTCATGATTATTTGTAACTACCAATTTGTACTTCCCATCTCTTATTTTTAATAAATATTTTTAAATCAAGTTTATCGAGGTAACATTGGTTAATACAATCATAATATTTTCAGATGTACATTATCATTTGACATCTGTACATTCTATTGTGTGTTCGCCACCCAAAGTCCCATCCCTTTTTAAACAATACAACTCAACCCCCTTCCATCTGGCAATCATCAACATGTTCTCCATAGCTGAGTTTGTTTCTGTTTCATTTGTTCATTAATTTTGTTCTTTAGATTCCACATGTAACTGAGATAATATGGTATTTGTCTTTGTCTGACTTATTTTACTCAGCACAATACTTTCTAGGTCCATCCATGTTGTTGCAGACGGCAAGATTTCATTCTTTTTCTTTATGGCTGAGTAAAATTCCATTGTTATTTGTACCACCTCTTCCTTATCCATTCATCCATTGATGGACACCCAGACTGCCTCCATGTCTTAGCTATAGTAAATAATGCTGCAATGAATATATAGATGCACATGTTCCTTTGAAGCAGGGTTTGGGATTTCATCGAATAAATATCCAGAAGTGATATTACTGTGTCCTTCTTTGTCTCTTGTTATAGACTTCATTCTAAAGTCTATTTGTCTAATTACTGCTACTTCAGCTTTCAGTTTGTTTCCATTTTCATAAAATACCCTTTTCTCTCCCTTTACTATCTTCACCTCCTCCTCTTCTTCATCCTCCTTTCCTCCTCCTTCTTCTTAAGAAAGTGCCTCAAACATTTTTTTGTAATAATGAGTTGGTAGTGATGAATTCCTTTAACTTATTCTTGTCTGGGAAGCTCTTTATCTGTCCTTCGGTTCTAAATGATAGCCTTACTGGATAGAGTAATCTTGATTGTAGGTCCTTGCTTTTCATCACTTTGAACATTTCCTGTCAATTCCTCCTAGCCTGAAAGGTTTCTGTTAAGAAATCAGCTGACAGTCTTATGGGAGATCCCTTGAAAGTAACTAGTTGCCTTTCTCTTGCTGCTCTTGAAATTCTCTCTTTGCCTTTAAACTTTGGCATTTTAATTATGATGTGTCTTGGTGTGGGTCTCTTTGGGTTCATCTTGGTACCTGGTATCCTGGACTTATATGTCTATTTCCTTTGCCAGGTTAAGGAAGTTTTCCATCATTATTTCTTCAAATAGGTTTTCAATTCCTTGCTCTGTCTCTCTTCTCCTTCTGGTTCCCCCAGGATGTGAATGTTGGTATGCTTGATGTTATCTCAGAGGTCCCTTAACCTGCCCTCATTTGTTTGGATTCTTTTTCTTTTTGCTGTTATGATTCGGTATTTTCTACTATCTTATATTTCAAATCATTTATTTGATCTTTTGCTTCTTCTATGTTGATTCCTCCAATGTATTCTTCATTCGTTATTGTATCCATTTCTGACTTTATGTTCTATCCTTTTTATGTTTCTTATTTCTTTATTGGGTTCTCACTGAGATCACTGAGCATCCTTATAACCAGTGTTTTGCACTCTGCATCTAGTAGATTGCTTGTCTCCATTTCATTTATTCTTTTTCTGAAGCTTTGTTCTGATCTTTCATTTAGGGCATGTTTCTTTGTCTCTCCATTTTGGCTGCCTCCCTATGTGTGTTTCTATGTTAGGTAGAGCTATTATTATGTCTTCCAGTTTTTGTAGAGTGGTCTTACGTAGTAGCATCCTGCGGAGCCCAGTGGTGTAGTCTTCCTGGTCACCCAAGCTGGGTGCTTCAGGAGTGTTCCTTGTGCAGGCTATTGTAGTTGAGCCTTAGTTGCTATATGCAGATCAATGTGAGAGAGAGCCCTCAGGCTATTTTGATTGTGAGGACTGATCTAGAAAACAGTGAAGGAGCTGTTGTGTAGGGGCTGATCCTACGAAGCAGGATTTGCTTTAGCAGGACTCTGGTGCCTACCCAGCCCACTCTTTGAGTGTGCCATTTGTGGAGGTGTTTGAGCAGCACTCTGGCGTGGTCTGAAACTGGTCACTGGGTGTGTTGGTTCTGGGGCCTCTTTGGAGGGCTCTATTTCAGACCAATGTTAGTCACTGTCTGTCCCCTGCCAAGGGCCACCTGGTGTCAACTTGTGTTGTGCTTATATGTACCTTGGAGAGGCTAAGCTGTGCACCAGGGCCGACTGCCATTAGTGCCAGGCTTAAGGCTGCTTAGCAAGTGGTACAGTGCATACTGAGTCTTGATGCTGCTTGTTTGTGAACCTTTGAGAGGTTTTAGGAAAGTTGTAGTGTGAGCCAAGATAGGCTGTTTGTATGGAAAAGCCATTGGAAGCAGTTTGGGTGGACTACAAGCTGGGTAGGACAAGGTCTCAGGGAGTCACCAGGATGGGCAAATGTGTAGCCAGGTTAATGGAAGATTTTACAGATGGCGCCTGCCTGCATCTGCACACTGTGGTAAGGGAGGGCTCAACAAAGGAACAAAGATTTCTGTAAGTGCTTCTGTTTGGGATAAATATCCCTCCAGCCTTCACCCTGAATCCAGACCATTAGTTTCTCACCATATATCCCTGACACCTTTTAATCTGCTTGCCCCAGCACTGGAGCTCAGAGTGAGTGAGTCTATCTGCAGGTAAGTATATGCATGGGCCCTTTAGGAGGAATGCCTTGGACTTCTAACTTCTATTTAAACTTAGTCACGATCTCTGCTGGGTTTCACTGCTAGAAGTTAAAGGGACTTCTCTTCCCAGCACTGGAGCCCTGTGCTGGGAACCTGGTGTGGGACTGGAAACTCTTGCTCCTCAGGGGAACCCTCCCAGCTAAGATATTCCTCCTGATTTTGAATCGTCACACATGGGTGTGGGACCAGCTCATTCCACATCTTTGCTGCTTCCACTAGTCCCTATGTGGTGTCTTCTGTATGCCCTTAGTTGTAGAACTGTGCAGCTAGACTTCAGGTGATGCTCAATGATGGTTGCTCTGTAGTTCAGTTGTAATTTAAATGTGGTTGTAAAAAGAGACAAATATAGCTTTTACCTACTCTTCCATCTTGACTGGAATCCTCCATGTTCATTCTTACATCATTCATACCTTGTTTTAGAAGATGAATATGAATCCTCCTGTTCAAGACCAACATCTCTACCTGTGCCCATTGACCTTTCTCTCTCCCTTCCTATAAAATTTGCACCATCAGTCATTCTTCCATATCTTAAATCTATTCCCTTTTGGCTCCTTTCCATCATTCTATAAATATGCTTTAATATCTATAAAAACTTTTCCATAAATAACAAGTAACAACAAAAAATGTTTCCAAGAATCCACATTCTTTTTAGCTTTTATCTAAATTCTAAATTGCACCTAAATTCTTCTAAAGAGTGATCTTCACTCTCTTATCAATTTCTCTCCACCCATTTCATCACAGCCTACCTCAAACTGGCTTTTATTCCCATTATTCCACTGAAAGAGTTCTTGGCTTTAATCTTTATGTGGTTTCCTATTGTACTTAATAGTTAGTCATCCATTTTTGAAATAATCCGCTAGCTTGGTTTCCATGATATATCTGGTTCACTTTATTCAATTTGAACACATTTTTTTCAGTTCTTTATAACTTCT
Organism: Eonycteris spelaea; assembly: GCA_003508835.1. Taxonomy (NCBI): domain Eukaryota; kingdom Metazoa; phylum Chordata; class Mammalia; order Chiroptera; family Pteropodidae; genus Eonycteris; species Eonycteris spelaea. The sequence continues at coordinate 540,520 of PUFA01000286.1, read as the reverse complement.
CTTCCTCTGTCCATACCTGAAATATTGGTGTTTCTCTGGAATACATCCTCAAAAGATTGCTCCACACGTTGTACCTGGTTTCAATTATTATATGTTGATAATCAAAATCTTTATTCCTAGCACGAAACTCCCCTATGAGTTTAATATGCCTAAGTTCAACTTTGTGATAGGCACCACAACCCAAAACCAACATGTTAATCTAAAACTGTATTTATTATTTTCCTTTCTTCAAACCTCCCTAGCTTTAATATTCTCACTCTCCTGCTTAAAACCTATCAATGGTTTCTAATTGTACTTAGAATAAAATATAACTTCTATTTTTTTATTTATGTGACTTCTTTGCATGACTTCTAAAACTTCACAGAATGTAGCCCTCTTAAATTCTTGAACCTTACCTGAGGCCATACTCTCATTTCATTATACCCTAACCCCTACTGGCTTTCTGCCATCCTTTGAAGAGTCTACACTCTTACTTGCTTCACATATATATTCCCACTACATGAAATAATCTTTTCTTCATTCTTGACCTTGACTTAACTTGTAGGTTTCTGATTAGGTTTCTGATTAAATAACATTTAAGCAGGCTCAGATGAGCCTTTCTTAATGACTTAATTTAATTCATGTCCTTCCTGACATCTTATTGTTCTTTTCATTTATAGCCCTTAAAATATTTATTATATTTATATACTTTTGTGATGTTTATTAAACTTCCTGTTGCCCTTCCCTGGTTCTAAATCCACAAGGGAAAGAATAATGCCCCTTTCACTTACCAATTTAAACCCAAATCATAGCACAAAGCCTAGAATTTCATAAATACTCATAAATATATTTTACATGATTGAATTCTTTCATTCCAACTAAAAATCTGGGAGTCACTTGACTTTTTCTTTACTTTGACTCCTTTATTCCCTACACTCTCTCTGTCTAACCAACACCAGATCATGCAGATATTACTTTGATTTCTTAACAATTTGTTCCTTCTTTTTTGTGATATCACTGCCCTGTTCTAAGTTTTTTTCTCTTCCTGGTCTATTGTGATAGCCCCCAACTGGTCACCTTGAAGTATATTTTATCACTCCACATCCATCCTCCACCCTGCCACAAGCTAAAATATAGGTCTGAATCCACTCCGCTATGGAAAACTCTTTAATGGCTCCTCAGTGCATATGGCATAAAACACAAATACTTTGCCTTAGTTCACAATGCCCTCAGATAATCCAGTTCCTGCTTACTGCATCATACTCTTTCTTTCCACTTGGTCTTGTTTTCTAAGTTCCCCAAAGAACAAATTGCTTGTAAATCCCATCTCATATTATATATTGCTGCTTTACATCTCTTTTTTGCATATATGTTGTCACTTTAAATAACATCCACTCCACAATCAGTCCAACTACCCCTGGCTCTCTGACCATTAACCTGGCTAATTCATACTCAGTCACCCTGGGGTTGATTATCATCTCTTCCAGGAGCATCTCTGACTCTCCAATTGGGTTACATGCCATTGTTTGGAATTCTACTATAACATCTCTGTTATTTTAGTTTACTCAACTGTATTCAATTGTCTGCTTTCCCCAGGAGGAGGAGCACACAATAGATACTTCATACACATCTACTGAATTAATTACAAAAATAAAAATATAATATTAAAGTACAATATGTGCAATTACTGGTAACGGTAATAACATCCAGTTACATAATGTTTGGTTCATTGCATTTCACTCAATTTATCCAGTTATTGCTCCCTAAATCCTGTCACTCTATGTTGGGCCTTCTATTTGCTCAGGAAGCTAGAATTTTGACAACAAACTTTAAATACAAAGAATTCACACTTTCATTCCTTGTATGTGTCCTCTATGTGAGTTTTCATTTAACAAGTTCTGCAAAGGAGCATGTCAGAACTTGCTTTAAGTCTTCTCTGAGGTCAAAAATGTTAGTTCCCACAGTAATTGTAATAATCATATATTTTTAGTCCCATAATTCCCATGTTTTTATTATTTTTGCTTTAATGTGCCATCAATAATCCCTTAAAATGCATATGTTTCCTATGCTATTGAATAAAAATTTACTGCTTTATTTAGAAACACTAATATTTTGAGAAATAGTTCCTTAAAACTTTTTGATTATAACCAATAGTTTAAACTAATTTGCCTAATCTCTAAATAATAAACAATATTAACCACACGTTATGATCAAGTTTAAGTTGTTTTATGAATTTTTACATTTTGTTTAAATAGAAGTTATGGTTATTTAAAGTATGCAACTATGATTATTGATTGGTCAGTATAAACTTATGCTTAGATGCATATATAAATATATGCATATATAAATATATGTATGTGTCTGTATAAATAAATACACACAGAGAAATAATTTAGATACATGTTCAACACAGATTAGTATACCTACATAATATTACTTAGTCTGTCCCCTGAGAGTGTCTATAAGCAATGTCATCCCAATAGCAATGGGACATTCAGCATCCAGATATTGGTTTTTAAATATTATTCTCAATTTTTTTTTAAAAAATTGATTTTCCTTGGAAAAAATGGCTGATTATAGTATCAAGGAAAGGAAAATATAATTTAAGTTACTGTGGAAAAATATAGATGAGTCAAACAGAAAAATAAATATCCATAATGCAATATCTGTGTGTGATATATATGTGTTGATGTGTACATGTATATTTTATATGTATGATATGTATATGTATATTTTTATTCACAAATGGTATAATTTTTAATACTTTTATTTTCTTTTAAATTATTCAATAGTTTTTATGATCTATGAATGTAGAATTTGTTAGATTGTTTATTACAAACAATGCTGGATGAATGACAGTAAATAAATGGTGATGCACTTCCTTAATTACTAATGAGAATCTTTTTTTGCAAAATGTTGTTCAGCTATCTAAGTCTTTGTCCCTTTGCCCTTAACCTTTTTATAGGAAGAGGTATCATGTTTTGGCATTTGGAAAGAATTTAGTTGAAACTGTCATTAGGAGTTAAATACATTACCAGTTCCTATGTGGGGAAAAAGTCATCTTTTTAAAACCCAAATATTAACATTCCTATTAGAGTTTAAAGGATTTTAGATATCACTAGGCTAGTTTCTTGGTTTATAAATTAAAAAAATTGAGGTTGACAATGACTAAGTGACATTTTCCAGTTCAAATAGATAATTATCAACTTTGAAGTCAAAAGTCTAGATTTCAATGTCCTTTCTGTATTGGGGATAGCTCTGTCAAGGGAAAGACTGTCAAGGATAGTTCCAATTTCTTAACATAACTTCTTTATAATATTTGTGTTTATTTAATTCATACTCATATAATAAATTTCTAGGGTGTATTTTATTAATTGCCATTATTAATTACCACTTATGTAGCTGGTAGGGTTATTTTTAACAAATAATACAAAACAAGTCAGCTAATTGGAACAGATTTAAGAATTATTAAATAGATAAAAAGTTGCTAGCTGCTTTCAAAAGGGGAATTGACCCTTTTCTAAATCATAAGTTCTTTATTTTATGTTTATAATCTCAAACTATTAACCTTACCAGTGTGGAAGAGTCGTAATCAAATTAAAGGCAATGTTTGAAAACTCTAAGGAACTTAAGTTGTTGAATTTCAGAAGGGGATTACTTTGATAGGATATTTCTCAGGATTAATATTTGTAAATGTTTAAGACAAAATATCTGAGGAACAGAAAGAAAAAACAAACATGAGTAGAATAATAATGTATGCAAATCTCTATAATTTTTATAGAGCTTTTGAATTAATGTAGAATTAGTGTAGTAGCATTAATTATATATTAATCATTAGTAGCATTAATCATATATGTCAATAAATACTTTTGAAAAACCTTCAAAATAACTGATCAGCATTAATATGCATGGTACGGTAAAATAGTACAAACTGTATTTATATACCCTTGACTCATGAATAGTCCTTTTCTAAATAAGAAAGTCATCTTGTTTGATCAACCCCTGGCTTCATAAGAGGCAATTATGCAAAGAATGAGGAAGAAAGAGCTAGCTGCAGAACCAGTAATATAAATGGAATTAAACTTTGTAAGTCAATTGGGTGTCAGATATCATAGCCAGATTCTTTCACTCTTATATCATTATAATCTATATGCTGATTTTCATATAAAATTTAAAAATAGAATATACCATTTAAATCTATAATTCTCATGAGTGACATCAGAAACATGGCAGAGTGAGAGACGTCCCAGATCTCTCCCTTTGAAACAACAATAAGCTGAACATCTAAAAACTCAACAACAACAAAAAACACTCAAACTGTACACCAGTACATCTGAGCCTGGATCTGCACTTAAGAGCTACCACAGATCAGAAGAACCTCAGGTGTCAGGAGGTGAACTGGGAGAAACAAAGAAGCTGCCTCTCTCAGTCTCCAGAGTTTCCTGTAGGAGAAGGGGGGATGGAGGTGTAGTGACTTCCCTAACAGCCCTGCCTGGGAGAACTGGGAGCTCCACATGGCTGGCAGCAGTGCCCAGTCATCAGGGCACTGAAACAGGGCAGGAGAAATAGGGATGGCAGAAAAGTGGGGAGGCAGAGAACAAACAGTTAATTTTTACCAGCCACAGTTGCAAAACCGAGGCTGATCCACAGCCTTCATCCCCAAACCAGAGGGCCCTCCCCCATGCCCTCCACAGAACGCTGTGGAGCCCCAGGGAAATCTGAGCAAATGCTACAGAAACTGTCGCTAATACTGACAGGAACTGAGACTGAGGCTGGAAGCACGATTAAACATCTTTAAGAAAAAAACACAAAACTATAGATGCCACATACAGGAAACCAATATAAAACCACCTTCTTTGCAACAGGCTAAAGAGAGACCTTTAAAAAATAAATCTTCTTTCTAGAAAACAAAGCAGAATATGCTTCCATTAATGCCCAGGTGGAGAAATAGTCCATTAAATACCATGAACAACCAAGGTGACAAGGCATCTCAGAAAGGAAGAGAAAAATCTCCAGAAAATAAATAAGCTTACAGATATAGAAATATGCTTCTTAAATGACAGAGAATTCAGGATGGTACCTCTGAAATACTCAATGAGATCTGAAACAAATCATTTCAACAACTTCAGAAATTAAAAAAAAAAATACTAGATGAGCAGAAATGAATTATTTAGCACAGAGACTGTTTTCAAAAGAAACAAATAGAACTTCTGGATATAAAAAACATGCAAGAGTTAAACAATGAAATAACAAGCTTGGGAAATAAAGTTGATCAAATGGAGGAAAGGATCAGTGATATCGAAGACAGAAATCTAGAAATAAATCAGAAGGAAGAAGAGAAAAGCCAAAGAATAAAAATAATGAAAGAGAATTCAAGAACTAGCTGATACCAACAGGAGGGAAACATAATAATGGGCATTATCAAAGGTGAGGAAAGAAGCAGGGATTAAAAAGCATTTTCAGACAAATAGTTGGCAAGAATTTCCCAAATCTAAGAAATGAACTGGAGCTTGGAATTCAAGAAGTCAACAGAACACCCAATTGTCTCAACCCGAAAAGGCTTTCACCAGGACACATTGTATTAAAGTTATTAAAATCAACAACAAAGACAGAAATTCTCAGGGTAGCTAGAGAAAATAAGATGGTAACCTATAAAGAAAACCATTAAATTATCATAGGACTTCTCAACAGAAATCAACAAGCCAATTCAATATTTGAATTCATGAAAGGAATTAACAGCCAAGAATAATGTATCCAGCTAAGCTCTCCTTTAGATATGAAGGAGAAATAAAGATCTTTCCAGACATACAAATAAAGATCTTTTCCAGACATACAAAAATTTAGGGAATTCTCCAGAAAAATATGGAAAGGGGTCAGCTAACCTAAATGACAAAAAAAAAAAAAAAAAAAAAAAAAAACATAAGTAGAAGTAAGGTGGCCAGCAGACTGAAAGAAGCTGAGGAGTTCAACCATTACTAGAAGCAAGGCATTATAAGCTTAAAAAATAAGAAGAGATTTTCTAGCAAGATAGTAATGAATGATCAGCATACATAGGGACAAACTGAGGCAAAATGACTGAAAAGGAGAGGATTCAAAGATCCAGATTTGCAAAGAGGAATGGAGATAAGGCACACACAGAAGAAAATGGACAACTGTATGTATATAGCTATCTTTATACATTTGTAATGGTAACCACACACCAAAGATTCAGAATTGAAGTACATAACATAAAATAAAAAGGGCCAGAGGGAAAACTCACAAACCCAACCAAAAAAAAAAAAAAAAAAAGCAGACACCCAAGAAAAGGAAGCAATGAAATGCCCGAGCGACCAGAAAGCAAAAGATAAAATGGCTATAAGAAAACCTCATATTTCAATAATCACCCTAAATGTAAATGGATTGAACTCACCAATAAAAGGCACAGAGTAGCAGATAGGATAAAAAACAAACCCAACCATATGCTCCAAAGACCAAATATAGATTCAAAGTGAAGGGGCGGAAAACAATATTTCAAGCATTAATATTAATTAATTAATATTAATGGTATTAATATCAGACGAAATAGACTTCAAACTAAAAATGGTAAAGAAAGGTACTGAGGGAATGATAAAGGGAATCATGCACCAAGAAGACATAACACTAACTAATATCTATACTCCCAATCAGGGAACCCCAAAATAGGTAAAGCAATTACTAACAGAACTAAAGGGAGAAACAGCAAAACACTATCATAGTAGGTAACCTAAATACTCCACTGTCGGCTATGGACAGAACAATTCAAACAGAAAATCGATAAGGAAATAACACCCTTAAATGACACATTAGACAACTGGACATAATTGACATTACAGAGCCTTACATCCCAAAACAGCTGCTTATACATTCTTCTCTAGTACACACGGAACATTATCAAGAATCGATTACATATTGCAACACAGAGATAGCCTCAACAAATATAAGAGGGATGAATCATACCAACCATATTCTCTGATCATAATGCTTTGAAACTAGAGATCAACTGTAAAAAGAAAGTTGGAAGAACCACAAATACAAGGAGAGTAAACAACATACTACTGAAGAATAACTGGGTCAGGGAAAAAATAAAAAGAGTGATCAAGAGATACATAGAAATGAATGATAATAATAGTACAACATATATATACAAAAATATGCATCTCTTGGGACACAGCAAGACCAGTAAAAATGTTCATAAGAGGAAAGTTCATATCATTACAAGCCTACCTCCACAAACAAGAACGAGCCCAAATTAACAACCTAATAAAAAGCCTAATGTCAGCAGAATGATAGAAATAAAATTAGAGCAAAAATAAATGAAATTGAAAACAAACAAACAAAAAAAAGCAATAGAAAAAAATAAATGCAACAAAGAGCTGATTCTTTGAAAAGTTTAATAAAATTGACAAATCCCTGGTTAGACTCACTAAAGAAAAAAGAGAAAAGACACAAATATAACAAAATCAGAAATGAAAGAGGGGAAATTATGACAGATACTGCAGAAATACAAAGGATCATACAATAATACTATGAAAAAGTATATAACGCCAAATTTAATAACCTAGAAGAAATGGACCACTACTTAGAAAAATACAAACTTCCTAGACTGAATCAAGAGAACTGGAAAATCTAAATACACATATCAGCAGTATGGAAATGGAAACAATCATCAAAAAATAAAAAATAGTAAAAGTCCAGGACCAGATGACTTCACCAGTGAGTTCTACCAAACATTCAAGAAAGATTTAATATCTAGTCTCCTCAAATGCTTCCAAAAAAATCAAAAGAGGAGGCAATACTTCCCAACTCATTTTATGAGGCCAATATTACCCTGATACCAAAACCTGGTAAAGATAACCCAGGAAAAGAAAACTACAGACCAATATCTCTCATGAAAACAAATGCAAAATTCTTAAATGAGATACTAGCAAACTGAATACAGCAACATACTAAAAAAATTACATTAAGTGAGCTTCATCTCAGAGGCACAGGATGGTTTGACATATGCAAATTGATTAATGTGATATACCACACAAACAAATTAAAAAATAAGAATCATATGATCATATCAATAGATGTTGAAAAAGCCTTTGACAAGATACAGCATCCATTTATGATCAAAACACTTAACAAAATCTGTAGAGAAAGAAAACACTTAACATATTAAAGGCCATATATGACAAGCACTCAGACAACATTATGCTTAATGGTGAAAAACTAAAAACCTTCCTCTAAGATCAGGAACAAGGCAAGGCTGTCCACTATTAGCCACTCTTATTCAATATAACATTGGAGGTCCTAGCAAGTGCAATTAGACAAGAGAAAGTATAAAATGAATCTAAATAGGAAATGAAAAGTCAAACTGTCACTATTTGCAGATGACATGATTCTCTACATAGAAAACCTAAAGACTGCACAAGAACACTACTAGAAACAACAAGCAAATACAGTAAAGTTCTGGATACAAAACCAATGTTCAAAAATACATAGCTTTCCTATACTCTAATAACAGAGTGTCAGAAAAAAAGTGGAAAAAAACATCCATTTGCAATTGCAACAAAAAGAATAAAATACCTAGGAATAAATCTAACGAAAGATGTGAAGGACTTATATAATGAAAACTATAAGACTATTAAAAGAAATTAAAGAAGGTACAAAGAAATGGAAAGATATTCATGTTCTTGGGTTGAAGAATCAACATAGCTAAAATGACCTTATTACCAAAGAATTATAAAGATTTAACAATCCCATCAAAATCCAATCAGCATTTTTTAAAGAAATGGAACAAAAAATTATCAGATTTGTATGAAAGCACAAAAGACTCTGAATTGCCAAAGCCTTCCTGAGAAAAAGGAGTGAGACTCTGCCCAACTTCAAATTATACTACAAAGCGGCAGTAATCAAAACAGCACAGTATTGGCAGAAAAACAGACACATGTACCAGTGGAACAGAATCAAGAGTCCAGAAGTAACCTGTATTAATATCAGCAAATAAGTTTTGACAAAAAAGCCAAAAACATACAGTAGAGAAAGAAAGCCTCTTCAATAAATGGTGCTGGGAAACTGGAAAGCCACCTGCAAAAGAATGAAACTAGACTGTTGTCTATCACCACATACCAAATTAACTCAAAATGGATTAAGGTGCCTGAATATAAGACCTAAAACAATAAAATACATAGAAGAAAACATAGAAACTAAATTCAAGAACTTTGGACTTAGGATTTATGAATTAGACCACAAAGGCACAGAAGTAAAATCTAAAATAAATAAATGGGACTACGTCAAACTAAAAAGCTTATGCTCAGCAAAAGAAACTGTCAACAAGGTAAAGAGACAACCATCCGAATGGGAAAATTTATTTGCAAGCAACGTTTCTGATACAACTCAATAACAATAGAAAACAAATGATCCAATCAAAAATGTACAGAGGACCTGAACAGACACTTCTCCTTGAAGGACATACAAGTGGCCAACAAACATTGAAAAGATGCTCAACATCGCTAGCTATTAGGGAAATGCAAATCAAAACCACAATGAGATACCATCTCACACCTGTTGGAATAGCTATAATCAACAGGACAAGAATAACAAATGTTGGAGAGTATGCGGATAAATAGGAACCCTCATATGCTGCTGGTGGGACTGCAAATTGGTAGCCACTGTGGAAAACAGTATGGAGGTTCCTCAACTAAGAATTGAGCACCGTATGATCCAGCAATCCTTCTACTGGGTATTTACCCTAAAGACTTGAAAACCCATATTCGAAAAGATAATTGCACACGATGTTCATAGCAGCATTATTCACAGTAGCCAGGACATGGCAACAACCGAAGTGTCCTACAATAGATGATTAGATAAAGGAGCTGTGGTACATATATATAATGGAATATTACTTAGCCATAAGAAGAGATGAAATGTTGCCATATGTGACAACATGGATGGACCTCGAGATAATCATGTTAAGCAAATAAGCAGACAGAAAAAATTGAAAATCACATCATATCACTTAAATGTGGCATATAAACCTAAAAGCAATAAACGTACAACAAACAGAGACTCATGAACATGGACAATAGACTAGTGGTTAACAGAGGGTAGAGGGAAGGGGGAAGGTAGATGGGGTAAAAGGGGTCAAATATGTGGTGACACAAAGAAATATAACTATGGGAGGTGAACACACAATGAACTACTGGTTACCAAAGGGAAGCAGGAGGGGGCATAAGGGAGGTTAAAGGGGAAAAAATTAAAATAATTTCTATTTATAAATAAATAAATAAATAAATAAATAAATAAATAAATAAATAAAAGATAAATCTATGATTCTCACTTGATTAATATATTTCTGACTCTCTGATCTTATCATAAGGTCTTACGTTACCTCTCCTTAACATTAAATTAACCCATTTAATCATCAAAAAGATCTAAAATTGGTGGATAGAGCATGCTCATTCTTGCAGTCAGAACTAAAGTCCTTCGAATTTGTTTTTTCTTTTCAAGATTGTTTTGGCTATTTGGAGTCCCTTGCATTTCCATAAGTCCTCTAGTTCAGCTTCTCAAATTCTCCAAATAGGCAAGTTGTAATTTTCATAAAGATTGAAGTGAATCTATAGATCAATTAGGGAGTATTGCTATCTTAACAATAAGAAGTCTTCAGATCCATGAACATGGGATGTTTTGCCATCTAAGTATGTCTCCTTTAATTTCTTTTAACAATATCCTGTAGTTTTCACAGTATGTTTCCACTTTTGTTAAACTCACTCCTAAATATTTTATTCTTTATTTATGTAAATAAAATTCCTTTCTTAGTTTTATTTTTAGGTTTGTTGCTATTATGTAGAAATACAATTGATTTTTGTATATTGATTTTGTATATTACAACCTTGATGAACTCATTCATTACTTCTCTTTTTTTTTCTTAGTGAATTCCTTAGGATTTCTATATATAGAACTAATGCATCTACAACTAGAAATAGTCAACTTCTTCCTTTTTTAAATCTGGATGACTATTATTTCTTTTTCTTGCCTTGTCTAGAAAGTTCAGCATAATATTGAATACAAAATGGCAAGAGTAGACACTTTCATCTGGTTCCTGATCTTAGGAGGAAAAAAAACTTTGAGTCATTTACTATTAAGTCTGAAATAAGCTGTAGGTTTATTGTAGATGCCTTTATCAAGTTGATGGCATCCCCTATTCCCTTCCATTCCTAAATGCTGAGTGTTTTTGTTATGAAAGGATGTTGGATTTTGCAAAATGTTTTTTTTTTCTGTCTTTGTTTAGATAATTGTATAGTTCTGTCCCCCTTTACTATATTAAAATGGTGTTTCACATTGACTTATTTTTATATATTTATCCAAATTTGCATTCCTGGGATAAGCATCACTCATTCATAGTGTAAAATCCTCTTTGTATGTTGGATTGCTAGCATTTTGTTCAAGCTTTTTACATCTATATTCATAAAAGATATTGTTTTTGTAGTTTGCTTCTCTTTCTACATCTTTGTCTAGTTTTGGTATCAGGGTATTACTGGTCTGATAGTTTGAATTGGAAAGTTTTACCTTCTCTTCTATTTTTGAAGAGTTTATAAAGAATTGATGTTAATTCTTTTTAAGACATTTGGTAGAATTCACCAATGAAGTTGATCCTGGACTTTCCTTTGTGGAAGTTTTAAAATTACTATTGAACTCTCCTTTTTATAGAGTCATTCAGATTTACTATTTCTTCTTAAGTCCATTCTTGTGTCTTGCTAGGCATGTGTCCATTTCATCAAAGTTATCTAGTTGATTGGTATATGAGTGTTCCCTTAAAATCTTTCTTTTATTTCTGTAAGATTGGAAGTAATGGACCCTCCTTCACTCTTAATTTTGGTAACTTGGGTCTTCTTTTTTCTTTGTCAGTCTATGTAAGGTTAATCAATTTTGTTGATCTTGTCAAAGTATCAACTCAGTTTTGTTTATCTTTCTCTATTGTTTTTCTATTATTAATTTCATTAATTTCTGTAGTAATTCTTTTTATTAAAAATTATTGGGATGACATTAAAATTGAGTAAGTTTCAAGTGTACAATTCAACAGTTTCTTGCATATATATTGCATTGTGTGTTCACTACCCAAAGTTAGACTTCCTTCCATCACTGAATAGTTGACTTTTTTTTTTGTCCTATCTACCTCCCACTTGCCCATTCCCTCTGTTAACCACTTATCCACTGTCTGCGCTAGTTTTTATTATTCCCTTCCTTGTCCATTTTTAGGTTTAATTTGTTCAATATACATATATATGTGTGTATGTATGTGTATATATATGTATGTATATATATATGTATGTATATATATATAATACATACACACACATATATATATAGACACACACACATAATGGCTTAAGATAGGTTATTAACTTTTCCTTTTAAATATTTTGTTTTCAATTATAATTGACATACAACATTATATCAGATTCAGGTATGCAAATAGTGAACATTTATTTAATTTAGAAAGTTATCACCCCAATAAATCTTGTACCCAACCTACACCATAGTTATAATATATTGACTATTTTCCTTATGCTATACTTACTACATTCTTATGACAATTTTGTAACTACCAATTTGTACTTCTCAATCCTTTCCCCCACTCACCCATCCCTCCAACCCCATCTCCTATCAAATGTCCTCTGTAGCTATGAGTTTGTTTCTATGTTGTTTATTTTCTTTTTTAGATTTCACATATAAGTAAAATCACATAGTATTTGTCTTTCTATGTCTTACTTATTTTACTCAGCACAATACTCTCTAGGTCCATGCATGTTGTTGCATATAGCAAAATTTCATTCTTTATGCTGAGTAATGTTCCATAGTATATATGTATCACCTCTTACTTACCCATTCATCAATGAACACATGTTGTCTTCATATCTTGGCTACTATATTGCAATGAACATAGAGATGCACATGTCTTTTCAAATTACTGTTTAGGGTTTCTTTGAATAAATATCCAGAAGTAGAATTATTAGACCTTTCTTTATCTTTTCTTATAGACTTTGATTTAAAGTCATTTTATCTGGTAAAGTATTGGTACTTCAGCTTATATTTTTGTTTGTTTGTTCATTTTCATTTTCATGAATTACTTTTTTCATCTCTTTACTTTCAGTATGTATACATCTTTCAATATGAAATGAGTCTCTTATAGGCAACATATGTAAGGGTCTTCTTTTCTTACCCATTCAGCTACCCTACGTCTTTTGATTGGGGCATTTATTTATATTTAAATAACTGTTGATAAATGTGCAGTTATTGCCATTTTATTATTCATATTTTGATATTTTTTTTTCTTCTCCTTCCCTTACCCACTCTTCTCCCTTCTCCTCCTGCCCTTCCTCCTGCTAACATTTCTTGTAATATTTGTTTGATGGTGGTGAACTCCTTTAGTTCCTTGTCTGGGAAGCTTTTTATCTGTCCATCAATTCTAAATAATAGCCTTGCTGGGTAGAGTAATCTTGGTTGTAGTTCCTTCCTTGCTTTTGCTTTTCATTGCTTTGACTATTTCCTGCCAATCTCTTCTGGCCTGCAAAGTTTCTGTTGAGAAATCAGCTGACAGTCTTATGGAAGCTCCCTTGTAGGTAACTTAGTGCTTTTCTCTTCTTGCTTTTAAGATTCTCTATTTGTCTTCAACCTTGGCATTTTAATTATGATATATCTTGGTGTGGGCCTCTTTGGGTTCAACTTGTTTGAGACTTGACTCTCTGTGCTTCCTGGGCTTATATGTCTATTTCCTTTGCCAGGTTAGGGAAGTTTTCCATCTTGATTTCTTCAAATAGATTTTCAATTCCTTGCTCTCTCTCTTCTCTTTCTGGTACCCCTAGGATGCAAATGTTGGTATGTTGATGTTATCCCAGAGGCCCATTAAACTATCTTCATTGAGGGGGGTTGTTGTTGTTGTGCTCCCATATTGGGTGTTTTTTACTACCTTATCTTCCAAAGTGCTTATTTGATCCTCTGCGTCGTCTAATCTACTGTCGATTCTTCTAAAGTAGTCTTCATTTCAGTTATTGTATTCTTCATTTTGACTGATTCTTTTTTCATGTTTTTCTATCACTATTTTTATAATTCTTTGCTGAAGTTCTGAGATCATTGAGCATATTCCTTATAACCAGTTTTTGCACTCTGTATCTGGTAGATTGCTTGTCTCCATTTGTTTAATTTTTTTCTAAACTTTGTTCTGATCTTTCATTTGGATGTGTTTCTTTGTCTCCCCATTTGGCTGCTTCCCTGTGTTTGTTCCTCTATTAGGTAGGGCTTCTATGTCTCCCAGTCTTGGTAGAGTGGCCTTATGTAATAGGTATCCTGTGGGGCCCACTGACTCAGTCTTCCTCATCACCCATACTGGGTCCTCCTCTTGTTAGTTGTGTGTGCCTTCCTGCTGTAAGTTGAACCTTGATTGCTGATTGCACATCAATCGGAGGAATTAATCCTCAAGCTGATTGGTTGTGAGGACTGGCCTAGACAACAATGGAGAAGCTATTGTGCAGTGGCCGACCCTATGGAGTAGGATGCAATTTAGCAGGGCTCTGGTATTTGCCAAATGTGCCCTTTGGGCATGTCATTTCTGGATGTGGCTGGGTGGTGTTCTGTTGTGGTCTAAAGCTGGCCATGGGGATGTTGGTTCTGGGGCCTTTTGGGGGCACTCTGGTGCAGGCCAAGGTCAGTTGCTGCCTGTGTTTTGCCTGGGGTCACTTAGTATGAGCTACAAAGTGATCTGCAAATGTTTGCCACTTGTGCTGGGCTTGGATGTTCCTGAAAGATCTAAGCTGCAAACTGACACTAGCTACCACTAGTGCTGGCTTGGGGCTGCTTAGCAAGAAGTACAGGGCACACGAAGGTCAGATGCTGCTTATTTGGAGCTTCTGAATCCTTGAGAGATTTTAGGAAAGTCTGCAGTGTGAGCCAAGACAGGCCATTTGTAGGAAAAGCCACTGGAATTGGTTTGGGTGGGCCTGTAAGCTGTTTGGGGCGAGGTCTCAGAGAGTCACCAGGGTAGGATGAAGGATGCTTCCCAGGTTGATGGAGACTCAGTTATGGCACCTGCCTACATTTGCATGCTGGGTGAGTGGAGGGCTCAACAAAGGAACATGGTTTCTGCCAGCACTACTGTCTGGGAGAAAGCTGTTCTTCCAGGTCTCGCCCCAAAGCCAGACCATTCAGTTCTTCCCCATATGTTCATGGTGCCTTTCAATCTGCTATCCCAGCACTGGAGATCTAAGTCTGTCAGCAAGTAAGTCCATGTATGGACCCTTTAAGAGGAATGCCTGTGACTCTAGCCACCTTCTGTCTCACTTAGCTACAATCTGCCAGAAGGTATGGTGATTTCTCTTCCTGGCACTAAAACACTGGACTGGGATCCCAATGTGGGCTAGGACTCCTCGCTCCTCAGGGAGGACTATCACAGCTGAGATATCCCTCTAAATTTTGAATTGCCACATATGAGTGGGGACGAGCCCATTCCATGTCCCTACTCCCTCCTACCAGTTTCCACATGGCTTCTTCTATATATCCTTAGTAATAGAATTTCTGTTCGGCTAGACTTCAAGTGATTCTTGATAATGGTTGCTCTGTAGTTTGGTTGTCATTTTTAGGTGGTCATGGGATGAGGCGAGAACAGCATTTACCTAGTCTGCCATCTTGAATGAGCCTATTTTTCTTTTTTTTTCCCCCACAAAAACATATTTCAATAAAAAGTAACTATATTTCAAAACAAAAATGGAAGAGTAATATTGTTTTACAGTTTTCAAATCTCTTTTTTTAAGGTTTTTTTTTTTTATGGTGACATTGGTTAACAAAATCCGATGTTTCAGCTGCACATTTTTAACATTAAGACATATATATTTACATTGTGTGTTCACCTCCCATAGTTATATTTCTTTGTGTCACCACATATTTGACCCCTTTTACCCCATCTACCTTCCCCCTTCCCTCTACCCTCTGTTAACCACTAGTCTATTGTCCATGTTCATGAGTCTCTGTTTGTTTGTACGTTTATTGCTTTTAGGTTTATATGCCACATTTAAGTGATATGATGTGATTTTCAATTTTTTCTGTCTGCTTATTTTGCTTAACATGATTATCTCGAGGTCCATCCATGTTGTCACATATGGCAACATTTCATCTCTTCTTATGGCTAAGTAATATTCCATTATATATATGTACCACAGCTCCTTTATCTAATCATCTATTGTAGGACACTTCGGTTGTTGCCATGTCCTGGCTACTGTGAATAATGCTGCTATGAACATCGGTGTGCAATTATCTTTTCGAATATGGGTTTTCAAGTCTTTAGGGTAAATACCCAGTAGAAGGATTGCTGGATCATACGGGTGCTCAATTCTTAGTTGAGGAACCTCCATACTGTTTTCCACAGTGGCTATACCAATTTGCAGTCCCACCAGCAGCATATGAGGGTTCCTATTTATCCGCATACTCTCCAACATTTGTTATTTCTTGTCCTGTTGATTATAGCTATTCCAACAGGTGTGAGATGGTATCTCATTGTGGTTTTGATTTGCATTTCCCTAATAGCTAGCGATGTTGAGCATCTTTTCACATGTTTGTTGGCCACTTGTATGTCCTTCAAGGAGAAGTGTCTGTTCAGGTCCTCTGTACATTTTTGATTGGATCATTTGTTTTTCTGTTGTTATTGAGTTGTATGAGTTCTTTGTATATTTTGGATATTAGGCCCTTATCAGAAACGTTGCTTGCAAATATATTTTTCCATTCGGGTGGTTGTCTCTTTACTTTGGTTTTTTGCTGTGCAGAACCTTTTCAGATTGATGCAGACCCATTCATTTATTTTCACTTTTTCTTCCTTTGCCTTTGAGATCAGATTCATAAAATCCTCTCTAAGTCCAAGGCCCTTGAGTTTAGTTCCTATGTTTTCTTCTATGCATTTTATTATTTCAGGTCTTATATTCAGGTACCTTAATCCATTTTGAGTTAATTTTGGTATGTGGTGATAGACAACAGTCTAGTTTCATTCTTTTGCAGGTGGCTTTCCAGTTTTCCCAGCATCATTTATTAAAGAGACTTTCCTTCTTTCTCCACTGTATGGTTTTGTCTTTTTTGTCAAAAATTATTTGCCCATATAAATATGAGTTTACTTCTGGACTCTTGATTCTGTTCCACTGGTACATGTGTCTGTTTTCCTGCCAATACCATGCCATTTTGATTACTGTAGCTTTGTAGTATAATTTGAAGTTGAACAGAGTGATGCCTCTAGCCTCATTACTTTTTCTCAATGCATTTGGCAGTTCTAGGTCTTTTGTGCTTCCATACAAATCTGATAATTTTTTATTCTATTTCTATAACAAATTTCTTTAGGTTTTTCTATATGGAGAATCATGTCATCCCTAAATAGTGACTGTTTGACTGCATGGAGCTCACTGCTCTATCACGCAGGGCTGTTCAGGGAACCCACTGCACCTTATCCCCACCCCCTTTCACAGAGCTAAGGCTGTGAGAGGCTTGTTGGTTTCTCTCAGCCTAACTCCTGGAGTTCTGACCTGTGGTAGCTCTTATGCGCAGGTCCCACACTCAGACGTGCTGTTGTGCAGTATGGGGGTTTTTGTTCAGTTTTAGATGTTCGGCTTATTTTGTTTCAAGGGGAGAGATCCAGGGACATCTCTCACTCCATCATGCTTCTGATATCGCTCTGTTTTCTTTTTTTAACATAGGCATTTATAGCTATAAATTTCTTCTGGGAACTGCTATAGGTGTATCCCATAAATTTTGGAGTGTTATCTTTTTATTTTTATTCATCTCAAAGTATTTTCTAATTTGTCCTGATTTCTTTATTGAATTATTGGTTATTTAAGAGTATGTCGCTTAATTTCCATACTTTTCCAAATTTCTTTCAGTTATTGATTTTTAATTACATTTCACTATAGCCAAAAATATTTCTGTGATTTTTCAGTTTTTTAGATATATTGAGACTTATTTTGTGACCTAACATAGGTTCTGTCCTGGAAAATGCTTTCTGTGAATTTGAGAATTATGTATTCTTGTGCTGTTTGTTGGAGTTTCCCATGGACATCTGCTAAGTCTAAGTGCCTTATAGTGTTTTTCAAGTCTTCTATTTCTCTCTTGATTTTCTGCTTTATTGTTCTATGCATTATTGTATTGGGCATATTGAAGTATACAACTATTAGTATTGAAGCTTCTGTTTCTTCCTTTAATTCATTCAGTTTTTGCTTCATATACTTGAGTAGATATAGATATAGATATAGATATAGATATATAATATTCTCATGATAATTTTGCAAAATGTCCCTCTTTAGCTGTAGTAACCTTTTTGTATTAACATTTATTTTGTCTGATATTAGTACAGTCACTCTAGTTTTCTCATGGTTGCTGTTTGCATTATATGTATTTTTATACTATTACCTTTCACTACTTTATATTTTTATCTTAAGTGTATCTTCTTCAGACATCATATCATTGACACTTGTTTTTACATTAAGTCTGACAATCTGTATCTTTGGGTTGTTAGATGTGTTCGTATTTATTGTTATTTTTGACATGGATGGATTTACACCTCCATTTTACATATAAGACTTATAGTTTTCTATATGTCTTATGTCTTATTTGCTCCTTTACTGCCTTCTTTTGCATCAACTGAATATTAACTAGTATAATATTTTAATTACTTTAATAATTTTTTCACTATATTCTCTTAAGTTAATTTCTTAAGTGATTGCTTTAGGGGTTATAATATATATCTTAATTTATAAGAATTTTCTTCATATTTACACTAACAATTCCAGTGAAATATGAAAATGTTCCTAAATAGCTCTATTCCTTCTTTTTTTTTTTGCTCTACAATTGTTATATGTATTACATCCATATATGTGACAGACCTAATGATACATTATTATAATTAATATTATATACAATATGTTTTTTAAAGAAGCTGAGAGAAGAAAGACCAAAATATGTATTTACAGGGTTTTTATATTAACCTTTTTATTTACCCCGTTTGCGTCTAACTTTTCCTGCCACAAACTATTTTAGTAGATTCTCCTCGGCCTGAATCTATCATCTTGAGTTTCCATAAAACTTGTAATAATTCCGATCACCACACTTATGCCAACCTCTGATCTTCTATTGATTTTATTTACATTATATTGATAACTAGGCATCCTTAGCCTACCCACAGTACAGCCCTTTCAAGCCTGGACATTACTATCTTTGTTGGAATATTTTATTTATAGCTATACAACACAGATATGCATTTTAGTGGCAATTTCTATTGATTTCTATCACTTTGATAAAATGGGCACTTAAAATTTTACATCTGAAGATCTCCCTTATCAGCGATTGCTTTATATATTCTTTTTTAGTGGATAGGGTATATTTGACAGATATACACCCTCATCTATTTAGAAGAAAGTTAAAATTAACATGAAGAACTAAGATACCTATATTCCTTGGGAATTCTTGTCAATTTGTCTTAGTCAAATTAATAAAACTGTCATTATATTTTAGAAAAGAAAAAGTAACTCTTCTAGTGAAAATAAAAACATGAAACTCTAGAGAAATTATGTAAGATATGTTTTCAATATTATATGTTTAAAATACAAAGTAAGTCAATTTACTAAAAAGCAATTCACTAAAATTCAACATTGAGGAATTCAATTCACAAAACAACCAATTACCCAGTGACCAGAGAAAGAATGACTAAAGACACTGACAACATAATCTACCCTAAATACTCATAATGACTCGTTTATTTAAAATGCCTCTGAATTAGCTCATCCCAGGCCTGATTATATGATATGTTTTATTATGCAGAATATCCTATTTTGACCTATAATAATTAAAACCTGTTACAGCATCATATTACCTAGTCACTAAACTTTCTTATTAAAACTTCGGATTAACACACAGATAAGGTTTATTTTAAGTTTTATTCAGTAAGAAGAATAATTTTATAAACATTGTACAATTATGAGAACATATTTGAGAGCCTGACTATAACACAGTCTTTGAGTATTATGTCATAGGACTTTCTAAGAAATATGTATGATACTTTTGTCATTTCTGAAAATAAGACTTTCGGGCTTATTTATATTTACTTTATAGTAACTACAGCATATCATGCATCTATTTTTGTTATAATTAGTCCTCATAATAATAAATTATTTCAATATAATTAATAATAATAATGAACTTACTTCTGTGGGAAAGGAACTGATATCATTAAATGATAAGTTAAGATATATCAATTGAAAAGCCAAAGGTGTTAAGTCCGGACAATTCATGATAAAAAAGCCCTAAAAGAAAGTGACAAAAGGTAAGGGGTTAATCATTAACAATGCACAAAATATTTTATACAAGAATAAAAAATAATAGTACATATTCTGAGTGATAATGTTTGTTTTGACACAATACACTAATAAGCCTATCTTCATCTTCCGTTAATTTATTTTAGTCTATCATGATAATTTCTTAAATATGTAAAGGAAAAAAAACAGAAACACTACTAAGTACTTATATATGTAATAAGTATAGTGATATATGTGTGATAGGCATTATTTCAATTAATAACAAGCAAACATTTTATTGAGTATCTACTACATGCTGAAATACACATAATTAAATATATTTTATATTTAATTATCCTTTTTACCCCCTGGGTTTTTTAAAGTCTCTACTTCTATCTCTGTTATCTTTCTATTAACCTGATGTCTATCTAAAACTTCTGGCTTAAATATAACACATTTCTGAAAGAAGAAAAACTTATGCTTTGGTTATAGACTAAAATGTGACCTGACCAAAATTCATAATTTGAAACCCTAATCCCATTGTGATGGCTATTAGGGGTGAAGGCCTTTTGGGAGGTAATTATGGTAAGATGTGGTCTTAAGAGTGGAGCCCTGATGAAGAAAGTTAGTACCTTCATAAGAAGAGGAGGGACCAGAGTTTTCTCTCCTCTCCCTGTCATGTGCAAATACAAACAAGAAAGAGTTGTGAACAAAAGAGCTTTCACTAGGACCCAAATCAACTGATATCTCAACCTTAAACTTTCTCACTGCCATAACTGTGAAAAATAAATGTTGTTTAAGCCATTCAATCTATGGTATGTTGTCATAGCAGATTGAATTGACTAAAATATGACTGATGCCCCTGAATCTCCAGGATAGCTGGCACATTTGTTTCTTAAGGATCATAGAATCACTGGTAGACCACTGAATGAACCAAGGAACTCTAATGCTGGAGGATCACTTCAGCTTGCAGTGAAGGGAAGTGTTGCTGTCAGTGCATTAGGTTATGGTATGTCCTATGTAAGAATAAAAAGTTTCATGGCTCAAGAATCTTGTAACTGACAGTACTGTTGCAAGACTAACCTTTTAATAAAGTATTAATATTTTTAAATGTCTCTATGTTAGCAGTAGACAAAAGTAGATGTTCTTTCCTCCTGTTATTAACATTTTTCTTTCTCTGCAGAGCTAGTGAGTGGTACACTAAATTATGTAGCAGAAATGTGTCTATTACAATCTCTATTCATTAATGTGCTCACATAACTAATGTTTTACATTTCCTCCTGCCTGCAAAGTTCTTCCTTCATCTATTGCCATGAATTACCTTCTCACTTCATTCAACAACCTTCTTAGAGTCAGCTGTCCACTCCTAAGTCTTTTGACCAGAGAGGCCTTCCCTGGCCAACCTATCCTGAATAGCAACCTCTCAAACCAGTGTTCCACTAATGCCTTCCTGACTCTCCACTTGCTTTATTTTTTCATAGCTCATCACCATAGGATAGACTCTTTATAAATATATGTGTGTATGGGCTCACCCTGCTAAAATGCATAAGTTCCATGAAATTGCCATTTTTCTGTTTTGCACACATAGTAAGATACATAGTTCTATCCGTGGTACATAGTGGGTTCTTAATAAATATTGGAAAAATAAATGCATATCCAGGACCTTCACCTTATTTCATGGAATTTCAGGGACCCACTGTGGCTCTGCCATAAGGCCTGCCAACACAGGTACCCTGGGATCGCTCTTTTACCATTCCATCATAAAATCTGTTTGCTGTGGTAATCATGGAAAGGATAAATGAAGATCTAAGTAATACTAATAATGTGGAGTCTTTCTCAATCTTAAATTGCTCAAGCAGTCTTTAAGCACTTATACACTGAGTCTGTATTATATTAATCAGTACATTTTGTTTTGTGTAAGTTTTGTTTATATAAAATTGGTTTCTTTAATAAGCCTCTGAGATAGATTAGGAATGACAAATTTCATTCCTTTATATCATCCTACAGAGCTCAGGATCCTACTCTGGAGTCAAATATTTTTTAAAATAGTACAACTGCTGTGGAAATAATTTTTTTTCCTAGATCCTCTCAACTTTTAAAAAGTTATGTTCTTCATCCATTTAAAGAAGGGATTAGCAAACTACAGTCTGTCACTCGTTTTTCTCCATAAAGTTTTATTGAAACACATCCATGCTCATAAGTTTAGGTATTAAATATGGCTATTCTTGCACTATACAACACAGTTGAGTAGTTGTGACAGAGATGATGCAGCCCTCAAAGTCTAAAATTTTATTATCTATCCCTTTGCAGAAAAAGCTTGCCAACCTTTCATTTGAAGTAATTCACTTCAAAACCAGGTAATCTGATTTTTTTCACTTCTACTAATGGTCACTAACCTTGTTTCAAACCAACTCTCCCACTAAAACCGAAAAGAAAAACAAAACACAACAAGGCTTAGGGTAATTACCAAGATAGCTAGCCAAAATTTCAGAGAAAAGAGACTCTCAGAGTGATAAACACAATACTATTTTTCTCCAAAAGTCATTTGTTTAATCCAAAGCTGTGGCCAAAAAGCTGTGTAGAACTATAACTAGTCTTATAGGCCCAGGGAGACAATAATGGGAATTCAGGGCCGACCAAGGAGGAGAGTCTACAGATTTGGCATCAGGTGGCTAAAAGGCTACAGGAGAAAATATTAACAGGGAAGTTCTACAAAGGCTGAAGTTCAGCATTAAATCAGCTTATTCTCTGATTGAATTAAAATGAATGTCCCCTAGCTTCTCTGCCATCCAGAAGCAACAATAAAAATTCTCTGGAAGAAGGTAACATAATCCAGGGCCTCAAAGTATCTTTACACAACATCTACTATGCAATCAAAAATAAAAAGACATGCAACAAGATAATAATTGGACAAAAATCAAGAGAAATGAATGATCATAGACACATGCCCACAGACAATCCACATATTGGATATATCAGAGATGTGTTAAAAATAACTGTGATTAATAGGCTCAAGACATTAAATTATAAAGCTGTATTATAAAGTAAAAATTTAAGACTTGCCTTGCTTACAGGGAATATGCACTAAAGTATACAGGGATAATGAAGTAACCATGAGGGATGCAGTTAAAGGAATGACTGCAAGTGAATTTATGGACTTAATTATATAAATAAGAAAAAAAAAGGCTGTAAATTAGTGATGCCCATATTAATATTAGTATACTATCTTTTGTGAAGGAGCTGTTAAAGTCTTTTACTTTTTAAAAAATAATTTGAAAGGCAGAATTCTAGGTGGTCCTTGTGAATTTGTCCCCTGATAACACTCCTGTGTCTATTTTTAAAATATTGACTTTGTTTTCCACAGCCATGATAAATTTACTTATTACTAGGATTTCTTTTTTGAGATTTCTTAAGATTTTCTACATGTACAATCATGTTGTCTGATAACGAGGAAACCTTTACTTCTTCCTCTCCAATCATTGTGCCTTTGTCTTCCTTACCTTAATTGGCTAGAACTTTCACTACAATGTAGAATAAAAGTGAAGGGAAAATTTTCCTTGCCTTGTTCCCAATCTTAGGGAGAAAGTATTCAATTTTTATCAATTACATATGATGTTGGTTGCAGATTTTTCATAGACACCCTTTATTTGATTATAAAAGTTTTATTTTAATCCTATCTTACTTATTTTTTTAAAAAACCTTAAATGTGTGTTGAGTTTGTCAAGTTTTTGTATCTATTGAGTTATATTGTTGAAAATAAAAATTGATTTTCCAATATTAAAACAACTTTGAGTTTCTTGGGAAAACTTTGCTTGGTCATGATACATTATTCTTTATTTTTAATTTTTGATATTGTTGGATTTTATTTGCTAATATTTTGTTAAGGATCTTGGCATTTAGATTTATGAAAATAATTTTAAAATTGGCCTATAATTTTCCTTTCTTATGCATGTCAGGCTTTGTTATGAGAGTTGTACATGCATCATAAATGAGTTAGCAGGTGTTCCTTCAGCTTTAATTTCCTAAGGATTGATGTCAAATGGTTTTTCTTCCTTACATGTTTGATAGAGTTACCAGTGAAGTCTGATGTTGTTGGAGCTTTCTCTGTGCAAAGGCTCTTAATAAAAATTTCAATAAGGTTTTTTTTTTCTTTAACAGATGTAAGACTGATGTTTTATTTATTCTTGTCCCTGTTTCAGCAAGTTGTGTTTTTCAAAGAATGTTTCCATTTAATAAAAGTTGTTGCATTCATTAAGAAAATGTTGTCCTTAATATTTCATTATTTTCTATTTTAATGTCTGTAGGAAATGCAGTAACTTCCCTTTTTAAAATAGAATTTAGTATTTAGAGTTTTCATTCTTTTTTCATTAATCAATCATATTCTGGATTTAGTGATTCAGTTAATCTTTTCAAAGTGCCAAGTTTCTGTTTTATTGATTTTTCTCTACATTGTTTGTGCATTTTCTAGTTCTTTGATTTTTATTCTTATTTTCATTTCCATTTTACTCTGAGTTTAATTTGCTCTTTTTTCCCCTGCCTGCTTAAAATGGAATCATAGATTACTGATATTTTTAGACATTTCTTCTTTTCTAATATATTTGTGTAAGTCTATAAATTTCCCTTTAAATACTCCTTTAGCTGTCTTACAAGTTCTGATATATTGTGTCCTCATTCAGTTTGAAATATTTCTAATTTCCTTTGTGTTCGCTTAACCTTTTTGTTATTGGCATGTTGTTTAATTTCCAAATATTTAGTACTTTTCTAGGAATCTTACAGTTTTGGCCTTATTTTAATTCTGCAATATTTCAATCTTTTGAAATTTACTAAGACATGTTGTATGGCCCATATATATTCTATCTTGAGATTGTTCCATTTTTACCTAAAAAACAGTGTATATTCCACAGTTGTTGGGTGTTGGGTTCCATAAATATTAACTGGGTCAAGTTGGTTGACTCAATTATCTTGGGTCTTAATTTTTACTGAAATTGTTTTTGACTACTTGTGCAGAAATTCTTGTGTCACTAATTGCCACAAGAATTGTGAATTGGTCTATTTCTCACTTTAGGTCTGTCAGTTTTTGCTTTATGAATTTTGAAGCATTCTGACCACATTTATCCACATTTAGATGATCATATCTTCTTAATGAATTGATCCTTTAAACATTTTGAAATTTCTTTCTTTATATTTCTTAATACTCTGTCTTTAGTGTTATCTTATACTTTGAATATATAGTCATAACAGCTTTATAATGCTTAGTGTTTTCTTTTACAACAGTTTCATTTTTAACCATCATTGTCTTTACATTTATAGTATACACTTTGTAAATAACTTATAATTGGGTCATACTTTTTTATCCAATTTCACAATATATTTTTACTGGAATGTTTAGTTTGTTTATATTTAACATAATTATTAATATGTTTAGATTTCAGTTTAACATTTTGGTACTTGTTTTCTATTTTCCTATCTATTTTTTTATTGTCTTTTTTATCATAAAGTGTTTTTGAGGATTTCAATTTATGTCTTTTATTTTTTAATTATGCCTGTTTTTTAAAAGTGGTTTCTTTAAAGCTCTCTATGCACCTTCACAACCAACCTTCAAATAATATTCTACTGCTTCATGAATAAAGAATCTTATAATAGAAACATACATTTAGCCCCTCCCAAGCCTTTGTAATCCTGTTGCTATTTTATTTTTATATTGGCTATAACCTCCACAATATATTGTTAATCAGCACTCTTTTAAAGAGATTTAAAGATTGTTTTAATAGGTACTTTAACATTTATGTAATGATGTATTTACCATTTACCTACTATTTACAGTCCGATTTATTCTTTCCTGCAGAACCAGGTTTCTATATAACATCATTTCCCTTTATTTACTTATTTTTTTAACATTTTAGTAGAGATTTGCTGCACATAAAAGCTCTCAGCTTTTCTTTGTCTGAAAATGTCTTTTACGCATTCATTTTTAAAGGATATTTTTCTGGCTATAGAATTCTGGGTTGAGGCACTTTTTTTTTTAAGTACTTTAACACTCTTATTCCATTGTTTCCTGGCTTTCTTTGTTTCTAATAAGAAATATGCCATTATTTGTATCATTACCCCCTGGTACATATCTTTCTATTCTAGTCACCTTTAGAAATATTTTCTTTACCTTTGGTTTTTTTGTACTTCAAGTATGACATGCCTAGTTGCTATCTACTTTGTATTTATCTTGTTGATTCCAATTATAAGTATAGTATGTAATTATATGTATGGATCACATAGATTTGGTATTGTTCTACTATTCTTAAATGTTCTGTTTTGGGGGGATTTTTCAGTCTTTCTTCTATTCATGTTATAGTCTGGATAATTTTAATTACCTATTTATATTCATTTATTTTTTTTCCTTTGTTGTGTGGCACATATACCTCCCAAAACAAATATAATAGTCTCAAAATAACAATAGTAGTTTCACTAGAAATAGTTTACATGCACATTTGAATTTTTGTCCTAAGAAAGTATGCTCAAAATGTTATTTTATAGTCACTTGACATAATTCTTATTTATGTGGTAACTTTTCAACCTTCACTATAGGTAGGTTTATTTATTTCATTTAGAACACACAACATCAGTACAAAATTTTTAAAATAGGTAATGATTTGTTTGGTTTTTGCTTTAATTTTATTTTTAATTATTAAAAAATTTGACACTGTTGTATAGTAGTTCTAATGTCAAAATTATAAAATGAAGATTATTCAAAGGAATTTAGGTTTCATCTCTGTTCTATTCACACAATTTCTTCCCCATCCATATATGCATATTTTTAATATTTTTCTTTCTTCTGCCATTTTTGGTTAAAATTATTCCCTCTTGATTTTTAAAAATAAAATGTTGCCTACCATAAACATTGTGTTGTACTTAACAATATATAATGAAGAATGCTTCAGAGAAGTATATAGAGCCCTTTCTCACTCCTTTTATATTTTTCCGTCTTATAGCTCTCTCCTTTGTATAGAAATACCAGAGTTCTCTCAACCAGTCCCCTACTTATGAGCATTTGAGTTGATTTCAGTCTTTTGCTACTACAAATAATGCTGCAATAAATGATCTATTCATACATCATTTTATACTTTGCCAGTGTAATGAGTGTTGGCTAGGTGAAAAGGTGAATGCATATGTAAATTTGATAACTGTTCTACATTCTCTCTATAGGAATGCACCATTCTGTATTCTTCCCAATAATATTACAACTTCACCAATAAGGTATGCTGTCAAACCTTTTCCAATCTGTTAAGAGAGAAATTGTATCTCTGTAATTTTAAGTTGCATTGAGGTTAAACATCTTTTCATTTTTATACATGTCATTTGTTGTTTGTTTCAGTGAATTATCTGTTTATATATTTTGTCCATTTTTTCTGCTGGATGTTATTATAAATGGAATTATTTTTTAATTTCCTTTCAGGCTGTTCGTTATTGGTGTATAGAAACACAACTGATTTTGTTGATCTTATACTCTGAAACTTTGTTGAATTTGGTAGCTTTCTTGTAGATTCTTTGAGGTTTTCTACATTTGGTATATGACATCTGCATATAGAGATAGTTTTATTTCTTTCTCTCCAATTTGGATGCCTATTTTTGTTTGTTTGTTTGTTTGTTTGTTTTGTCTAATTGCTCTTGCTATAACTTCCAGTTCAATCTCGTATAGCAGTGGTGAAAGCATCCTTCCTTTTGTTCCTATTTTTAGGTGGAAAGCTTTTAGTCTTTCATCATTGAACTGTGGGTTTTCCTATTGCTATTTCATGAGTGGTTTCTTTTTTATCATGAAAAATTTGGATTTTGTCAAATGCCTTGTGCATTAACTAAGATGACCATGTGTTTTCCTCTTCATTTATTAAGGTACTTGTTACATTGTTTTTATGGCAAGGTGATACTGACAGCATAGAATATGTGAGAGGTTGTGATATTTTGATTTATAACAAAAAATATTTGGTCATTCTTATGTATATTTGAGCTTTACTTAAAGTTTCGTGAATAAGAACAATGGGCACACCTTTTGTCATAATAATTGGTCTCTTGTCTGAAATTCCTTCAGAACCATAAAGGTGAAATGGGTGTCTTGTTATTCATAATTAGCCCCTTTCTACCACAACTGGATTTATGTTAATCAGGTGATTTGTGCACAGTACCTAAGGATGGGGACTAGTGGCCAGGAGAATCAACCATGAGATTAGAGTGTTGGAACTTTCAGTTCCATCCTCCTACCTCCCAGAAGGGAAGAGGGGTTGGAGACTTAGTTCAATCACCAATGGCCAATTTTTAAATTAATAATGTATATGTAATGAACCCTCTCTAAAAACCAAAGCAACATGGTTTGAAAACTTCTGGGTTGGTGAACACATGGAGATTGGGGGAGAGTGGTACCTGGAGAAGGTGTGGAAACTCTGCATTCTTTTTCCATACTTTGCTGGCTACTGATTTGTATCCTTTAATAATCTTTTATAATAAAGCAGGAATCTAGTAAGTAAATGGATATCCTGAGTTCTCTACTCCATTCTAGCAAATTAATTAAACCCAAGGAGGAGGTTGTGGGAACCCCAGATTTATAGCCAGTCAGTCAGAAATACTGGTAATAACCTGGGCTTGTGATTAGAGTCTGAAGTGGAGGGTGGTCTTGTGGGACGGAGCTCTTTACCTGTGGAAACTGATGTTATCGCTAGAGAGATAGTGTCAAAATTGAGTTGTATTGTAGGACATTCAAATGTTGTCCAAGAATTTCTTGATGGTGCGGAAGCCCTCCACCCATACCCGCAGAGTGGAATTGGGTCCAGAATACTATTAGAGGTGTTCTCTCTTTGACTTTTCTGGAAGAGTTTGAGAAGTACAGGTGTTAATTCTTCTTTAAATGTTTAGTGGAGTTCACTCACAAAGCCATCTAGTCTTGAACTTTTCTTTGTTGGGAGGTTATCAATTATTTATTCAATCTATTATAGGTCTGCTCAGATTTCAATTTGTTGTTGAGTCAGTTTTGGTATTTATCTTTTTCTAGAAAAATTTCCATTTCATCTAGGATACTTAATTTGTTAGCATACAATTGTTCATATTATTTTCTTATAATCCCTGTTATTTCTATAATGCCAGTAGTAATATTTCCATTTTCACCTCAGATTTCGGTTCTTGCATCTTCTTTTCTTCCACCGTCTAGCTAAAATTTAACAATTTTATTGATCTTTTCAAAAAACTTTTGGTTTTGTATATTCTCTGCTTTTCTATCCTCTATTTTTTAAATCTCTTCTAATCCTTAATATTTTCTTCTGCTAGTTTGGGTTTAGTTTGCTCTTTCATTTAAATTCCTTAAAGTATAAAGTTAGTTACTGATTTGAGATCTTTATTCTCTACATGCCCCTTCTCCACACATATCCATAGCCTCCCCCAATATCAACATCTCACACACCAGTGTATTTTTTATGATCAGTGAACCAACATTAGTACATGATTATTAACCCAAGTCCATAATTTGTTAGAGTTCAGTGACTTTTCTAAACTATTTTTGTTAAGTCTATATTATTTTTTATGTGCTTTCTTTGAAATCTCTGCTCCTTCAGCTTGTGTTCAGCTGGTGTTTTGACATAGCTTTTCTTGATTGCAAGAAAAGACAGAGGGAGGGAAGAGGAAGGAGCAGGGAGAAAACAAGACTTCTCTCAGTGTTTTTCTGATTGGCCTTATGCAAGAGCATTCCTTCAATGCTTAGCTAAGCCATTTAACTCTGACTTAACCTGTATTTTCCACTTGCACTGCACCTACAGATCAGCAGAAGTGAAAGCTTAAGGTTTTCTCAGGTATTTTTTGAGAATGCATCCTACCCTGGATATTCGCATAGATTTCTAAATTCCCTAGTATACAAAGGCATTTTTTAATGATCTAATTTCTCAAAGAAAATCTTTTGGCAACTTTTCCTATTTTTGCAATTTTTTATGAATTTGAATTTATTTCAAAATAAAATTTAATATAAAAGCAGATTTGAGGCCAAAGTGTTCTAAGCCAGGCTCTACCATTTGCTTACTGTGTGATCATGTGAAAGTTACTTTCATTGAGTTTCAGTGCTCTTATCTGTAAAGTGAAGATTGTAATAACTACTTTGCTAAATTATAAATTTTAAGAGCAATATTTACTTTGCACACAGTAGGTGTTTAGTAAGTGGTAACCATTATTATTGTTATTCATCATACTGGGCTTGTGGTCAGTGAAAAGCTAGCCTAGTATGATATTTGGCACATAGGCCAAAGATTGTTGGTAATTTAAAAATATAATAACTCCGAATCCCACATTTCTTATCACACTAGGTAATGGAAAAGGCAGTATAATTACTTTGAACATGAGCTGTTTTTAAGCACTGGAATGAAGGCAAACTAGGACAGATAAGGTTAGAGATGCAATTTGAATGAGTTCTTGGGAAATCTCGATTGCAACAGGAAATATCCTTTTAATATTGTAGAAACTAATCTAAGTTAAGACACCTATAACAAAATAATGAATAATACAACAGGAAATCGCCATTAAAAATATCTAGTGTACCTTAAGATTTAGTGCATTTCTTCCATATATTTGACAGTTTACTATAGCCAGGTTGGTCATGGCTATTATTGTTTCATATCGTGTTGCTGCAACAGTCTTAAAACCTTCACCATGCATAGCGCTTGCCTCTGATTCATGTCTTTTCTAGATTTAATGAGACCTAAGTAAACAAAACAATACATGAGACAAATGTGTTATCACTTAGAGTGAAATTTAAAATGTACTTATGTTATGATAACAGGATATCATAAATAAGTTATTGGTACACATCCTCTGGAAGAGATTCTCCATAAC
The DNA here is from genome assembly GCA_003508835.1 of Eonycteris spelaea. NCBI lineage: Eukaryota > Metazoa > Chordata > Mammalia > Chiroptera > Pteropodidae > Eonycteris > Eonycteris spelaea. Next base: position 509,372 of record PUFA01000286.1, on the reverse strand, counting down.
CTTTACCTACCCAGTCTCAGTTGGTTCTGTGTGTCAAAGTGGGAGTTGTTATTGTTTCTAATATTAGATAGCACAATTGTCTTTCTAAAAGAAAACCATATAATCTTATGTTTCTACCTGAATAATTTAGATTCTGTCAATCTCGGTCTTTTCTTTTTATCCTATTTGTAAAAAAATTTTAAAACGTTTTTACTGTGAATTACATAAACATTTCTTGTTTCACAAAACTAATAAAGAACATCATGTAAGCATAACTCAGATAGTAATCACCTCCCAAGAAGCAACCTTGCATTTTTCCTCTAATAGTACCTTGATGCATAATTCAAAGGCCCAATGTAATTCAGCTTTTCCTTCAGTCTGAAGACCCCACACAAGAAAGAAAAACAAAAACCAAATGACTCAAGGGTTAGTCAAATAGAAACAATCTAAATTTACTTTATCATGTCCCTTGTGGATTTTACCTTCAATGAAAGCTAGCCTGTCATGGCACCAGGAACACAGCCTGTCCCTTCCAATACACAGGAGTGGTGTCTGAGACACTGAGGTGACTGGGTTGTAAAGGGGACACCCACTGGGGAATACAAAGCATTTCTGCAGCCAAGGTGACACCACCCAAGAACCCAAGCAGTGCAGGTAAGAGAAAATAAAATTTTGCGCTTCAATGCCACCTACTAGAAAACAAAGAAAAGACCTCTTTTATCTGTTAAATAATAAAGTATAAAATTCTTTAAATTCCCACAAATGCTCAGGTACAATCAACACACGATAACAAGTGAATTCAGAAAAAAAATTAAAAATTTCCATAAAATATACTTAAAGACATGGAAATATGTGATTTAAATGACAGAATTCAAGATTGCAGTTATGAAAAAAACTCAATGAGATACAAGAAAACTCAGACAGGCAATTTAATAAACTAAGAAATAAAGTTGATGAACAAAAGGACTGCTTCACCAAAGAGATTGAAACTATACAAAAGAACCAAACAAAAATTTTGGAGCTGAAGAACTCAATAAAAGAGATGAAGAATGAACTAGCAAGCTTAGAAAATAGAAAAGATCATATGGAGGAAAGAGTTAGTGACACAGAATGTAGAAATCTAGAAGTGACTCAGGTAGAAGAAAAGAGATGATTGAGAGAAAAAAAATGAAAGAACTCTACAAGAACCATCTGACTCCATTAGAAACAATATAAGAAAAATGGAAAGACAGAGAAATAGGTAAATGCTGTGCTTGTCTCTTTTCACAAATAAATCAAAATCACAATGAAAATACTGATAGCTATTAGTGGAAGTCGACTGAAGTCTAGCTGAACGGAACTCCTACAACTAGTGACACAGAGAAGAGGCCATCTCGAGACTGGTAGGAGGGGCAGAGATGCAAAATGGGCCAGTCCCACACCCACATTTGATGGTTTAGAGTTGGGAGAAATATCTCGGCTGTGGAGGTCTCAACAGGAGAGTGAGGGGTCCCAACCCTACACAGGATTCCCAAGTTCAGGGTTCCAGTGGCAGGAAGAGAAGTTCCCACGATATCTGGCTGTAAAAACCAGTGGAGATCGTGGCAGAATGAGACAGAGAGCTGAGGGAGTCACAGACTTCCCTCTTAAGGGGCCCCACACATGGAGTTACTTGCTGATGGATTCACTTGCTCTGAGCTCCAGCTCTAGGGCAGCAGCTCAAAAGGCGCCAGGGACATACAGGGTAGAACTGAATCATCTGATGTTAGGGCAAGAACTGGAGGGGAAGCTTTCTCCCAAACAGAAATGCTGGTTAAGGGCATAGTTCCTTTGCTAAGCCCTCCCCACCCAGCTTGCAGACTCAGGTGAGTGCCATATCTGAGTCTCCATCAAAGTAGCTAACACTGCCCAGCCCAGGTGAATCCCTGACACCTTACCACACCAACCTGTGGGTCAAACCAAGCCACTCTCAGCAGCTTTTCCAGCCTGTCTTGGCATATGCTGCAACTGAGGCACATCTGGCCTCAGTGAGACCTGTACCTCTCACTGAGCAGACTCAAGCCTTGCAGTAGCAGCAACTGGCCTCAGTTTCTGCTTAGACTATCAAGGCACTTCCAAGCCCAGTGTGGGTATGGCCATCTGCCAACTGCTTGGTGTCTCATGTCTGGTGTTCATAGGCAGAAAAATGGCTAAAGTTGAACTTGGCCTGTGGCAGGGCCCCTCCCAGGAGACTCCAACATGCATATATGGTGGCTGGCTTCAGTCTGAGATGGAGTATCACCCAGGGTCACATCTGAGGACTAGACACCAAAGGGGAAACAGGGAAGGTACCAGAGTCCTCCTAAAGCAAATCCTGCTCTGTAGGGTCAGCCCCAGGATATCAGCTCCTCTGCTGGTCACAGCCAGTCATCACAATCAAGCATTCCTGAGGTTCAATCCCTCTCACTGATGCACAAACAGTAACCAAGGCTCAATTACAACAGGGTGCGGGCACATATAACCCACATAAGGAACATACATGGAGTACTTGGTTCAGGTCACCAGGGAAGACTGTGCCACTGGAAACCACAGCACACCTACTACAAAAGGCCACTCTACTAAGACTGGGAGACATAGCAGCATTACTAATATATAGAAACAAGTATAAGTAGGCAGCCAAAACAGAAAGACAAAAAAGCAGGTCCCAAATGAAAGAAAAGAATAAAACTACGGAAAAATAACTAAACAAAATGGAGACAAGCAATCTACCAGATGCAGAATTCAAAACACTGGTTATAAGGATGCTCAATTAACTTAGGGGAAGAGTAGATGAATTCAGTGAGAACTTTAAAAAAGAGAATGAAAACATAAAAGTGGAGATAGAAAATATAAAAAAAGAACCAAATATCTGAATTATGTAAAGAACTTATTCAACTCAAAAACAGAAAAAACAACACTCCAATTAAAAAATGGGCAGAAGACCTAAACAGACACTTTTCCCAAGAATACATATTTCAGTAAAACTAGGGGTGGGGAATGGAGTTCTATGGTTGGAGCATTCTGTGTATAATATCATAGTAAAACATCTGTTGAATCATTAACTTATGTTATTTTTCTGTTCTAGAATTTTATTTGAATTTTATTTTTAAAAACAAAAATTTCAGTACTCTAGTAAAACTCTCCAACTTTTTTCCCCTTGAATATAGTAATCATAGTTATTATTAAATTCTTATTTGAAAACTCCAAATATCTCAATCTATGAGTCTGTTTCTATTTTTTTCTACTGGTTGTCAGACATTTTATTCTGTTTTTAAGATGCCTTGTGATTTTTTTTTTATTTTAATGCTGCCATTATGGATGAAAATTTAAAGGGACTGGATAATGCACCCATTCTAACAAGTATCAAGTTTTCTTTGATTGGGCAGAAAGTATCACTTTGGCTTTTCAAAGATTATTTTTAAGCTTTGTTAGTAATAATTTATTTTACTTTTGTCCTTTCTCTTAGAATATCATTCTTATTCCTAAGGCATGGGTTCTCTGGGTCTTCAACTAAAAGTCTAGGGTGTTTACCAAGACCCCTTCATTTTGGCAGAGCTTGAACTTCAATAACTCTCCTGTGCAACTATCAAAATCTATGCTCAATTCCTTAGCATCTCTGCTGTTTTCTGTTGTGTTCCTTAGAGTACTATCCTGCACATGCGCAGCTTCAAAATCAGCCAACACCCTTAAAGGAGTTCATATGCAGAAATTTGGGATTCACTTCTCTCCTCTTTTGAGATTTTGCCCTTCGGGTCCCAGTTATATTGACAGTCCTGAAGTCTGGCTTTTATCTCAATTCACTTTCCATTTGTACTTTATTCTCCAAAACCACAAATGCCCCCTGGCAAAAGTGAAGGTAAATGCAAAGCTAATTCATGAGCTTTCCTTATTTCAAGGATCATAGCCACTCAGCTCATGCCTGTAATGGTTACTCTCCAATAGCTTCAAAAGATACGTTACATATTTGGGGCAGTTTTAATATGTGGTTTTGGCGAAAGGGCTTGTCCAATACAAGCTACTCAATCTTGGACAGAACCAGAAGTCATTGGGTTATTTTAAAATATATCTAATAATTCTAATACTTAGAACTCCTGTGGGTATGTTCCTGTTAGTTTTCATTTATTTCATCTTTCTCTTTGTGTACCTGGTAATTGTGAATTGTTTACTACACACTGTATTTTTGGAATTGTTTATAATGAAATTGTTTATAACTGTGAATTGTTTACTACACACTGTATTTTTGAAATTGTTTATAATGTCTAGAATGATATGATATTTTTTAAAAAAATGATTTTTCATTTGTTTCTGCTAGGTAACGAAGGTCAAAGCACCTAAAACAGTGCCTGACACATGGCAAAATAGTTAACTCATTGTTGCATGTCTATCTGCCCCACCCAGATTAAAAATACTCCAGCTTTTATGTTCTCAACATCAGTATAAAGTTTGGTTTACAGTCAATACTTTAAAAATATTTGCTGGGTATATGGCTTAAGGAACTAAAAATGAGATGAGACATTTGTGAATCATGCAAACACACATAGACAGACACACAATGAATACTTCTATAAAGAGATAATCTTATACACAATTTTTAAAAAATAATATAAACTTAGCTTTTACCTTCATATAGGGTTGGCTTACTTTGCCTTGGAACACTTTCTACATTTTCATTTTCTGTTATATGAATTTCTAGAAAAAAAAAAAGAAAAAAAAGGACCTTTGGATACTTGTGAAAATTCAAATTGAGGTTGTTATTTCATTGTAATTGTTCATCTTTTAATGAATTGGAATTATCCATGGCAATCTGTCATAAAGTCACCCATTGGTATTGGCATTCTGCTTCTGGAGTTCATCTAGATTACCTTCATTCACATTACTCCTTTATACTAGTTTTTCTCATTCTTTGTACTCCTTATCTGATTTCTGCCACCACCACATGGGTAGAATACCCAGTTTGGCCTTGACAGACCTGCAAGGTCAGGACTTCTGCTACTGCATTCTGGCCCATATATTAAATGTATAGGCCCAGAGTGATCTCACCATCCCACTCTGCAAACCCAAGGGGGAGAACACCATTTTCTTACATGCCTTCTCTTCCCTTTGTTCTACTTAACCCCATTATTACCAGGCTCAAAATGGATTTACCTATCAGAGACTGTCTTTGAGGTTTTCTTGGTAAAATTGGTAACGGTAAGAAAACAGTATCAGTGAAATTAGTAACACTTAGTAGCCCTGTAGTATTTTGTTGTAAATGGTCAGACTGCCATCTTTCTGCTCGAACAGGCTTAATTCTTGGGAAAGGGCTTGGCATTTTTGCACTTAAATCTATAAGAGTGTGCTTAAAAGTATAGGTCCTAGCCTTTGGTAAAAGTAGATGCTCAGAGTAAACTTCCTCGAGTTTGGGAGTAATAACTGAAGCAGCACTTGAAGGTTTGGAGAACTCTGAGGAGAGAATCAGAATGTCTTTTAGCATGTTATCAGTATAAAGCTTTTTCATTTTCAAAGGCTCTTTTGATTTTCTTGAAGTTTTCATTTGGTTTGCTTCTTTTCCAAAAACTCGACTGGAAGCTGAATGACAACTTGGAAAAAACATGGAACCAGTAGCAGTCTCTGGAATGTTCCAACAAACTTTCTTAGAAGATTTTTGGAGTGTTGAAATAGTAGTCACTCTTTCCTGTACATGATGATCAAGAGAGAGATTTTGGATATTGACAGGGGTTTGTGACTGATTTTTTGAAACATCAGGAAAATTAGTTTTATCTCTTTTAATTAAAGTGGTTTCATCTTGAGTAAACTTTACATGTGGTAGATCAGTTACACCGGTCTTGGCTAAACCAGAAAAAGAAAAAGAAAAAGAAAAAAATCACCATTAGATTATACTCATCAAGGTGAGAGGGACAAAACTATAACATCTTAGCATTCATAGCTTTTCTTTATTCACTCACCCCTCTCTCACCTTCTAAAAGTGTTTCTGTATATATGCACTCAGATATCAGGACTTTTATTTAGTTGACTGGGATAAAGTTTAAATGAACAACTGGAGAAGTGAAGAGGCTAACCTATATTAGATTTAGAAAGGGTAGGGAGCTTAAAAAAACAGAACTGACAGAGAAAAGAATAGATTATAAAAGGAGATTTTTGAACAGTTGCCACTAAAACTCTGGCGATATGGATGGGTAAAAATAATTCTGATGAATGTTTTCTATTTATCATCTTTTCCTTATTTGAAACCTCTTTGAGCAAAGATGACATTTCTTTTCAATGTCATATGTCAGACAAATGTGCCTTTGAATATGGTAACATTCTTACACTAGCTATAAGGTATCACAGTTCATTTAGGTTACAACAGTAAGTATTCTTTTCTCTCTTAGGCCCAGAAAATGCACCGTGCCTGCATTCTTAGGTACCTCACTACATCAAATGTACTTTCTCTTTCCTATGCAAAAATGTTAAATGGCATTTATTTTTTATTGCTCCGTTGAGTACAATAAATGATGAGACCTCTACATTCTAATGAGGAGATAAGAGATTCATTAAGGCAAGACTTGCAAAGATGTGGCCAAACAAGTACACTCTCACTCACCTGTTTTCTCTATAAATATATAGCTAGATCCTGGCTTAGAGAGAGGATTTCTTCTGAACAGCACTATTGGAGTGCTATGTGTTTCCTTGATTTCCTCCCTATAGTGGTGTGGAAGAGAATAATTTTCTCCTACATCTTAATCCAAGTGAAGGGGATTCTCAGAAAACCATGAATAGAGAAGTGTATGTCACAAGGAGAAAATAACTTCTTACCACCCTACCTACTTCCGCTACTGATACCTACAGAGCAGCAAAAAGGTATTGTTCACCCAGTGCTCTGTTCCAACTGGACTAAGCAAGAGAATCCTTTAAATTCCTTGACCTGTATTTTTAGGCATTTTAAGAAGGTACAAGACTGATACCTAATTCTCACCTTAACTCTTATCTCAACTTATTAATTCTTTGCCACTCCTAGCATCACCTATGGAGGAGCCAGAAACTACAATGTGACTTGGGGGAAAGAAGTAAAAGAACAAGGTGACTCTGTTTCCTGTATCTTGTCTAAAAATTAGCAGACATAGTCTGAGCTAGGAGGACAAGGCTTGATTGCCTACTAGATGAAAGTACTGATTACATTGGACTAGTTGCTTATTATCTGAAAATGAGAAAAGGCTAATAGATGAAAGTGACTAGAAAAGTCTTGGAGAGGGATGTGTGCCATGTGACTTTGAAGGGAGTAGTAGTAGTGGAATAATGTTTGCTTCCTGCTTATATAAAGCTAATTAAAGTGAGCTCATTCAATAAAATGATTACACCACTATCCTTCAACTTTTTTTTCCCTATCTCCCATGTTAAACAAAAACATGATACTCAGCAAAAACTTTGATAGACTCCAGAACTCCTTCCAACCACCACCATCCCACCACATTTATCCTTCCCTTCAATGGCAAACTCAAGTAGTTTACACTTGTTAGTCTGACTTCCTGTCCTCTCATCTGTTTGTTGTTTCACTTTATTTATTCTGTAACATTTTATTAAATTAGTAGGCTTTACTTTTATAACAGTTTTAGGTATAAAAAAAGTTGAGCAAGATAGTACAGTTACAATATATTCCCTTTATTGTAGAGTTTCATCAATTATTAACATCTGGCATTAGCGTGGTACATTTAATGAAATAATGTTGATACATGCTTAAAGTCCATAGCTACTAAAGGTTCGGTCTTTGTGTTGTACAGTTCTATAGATTTTGACAAATGCATAATGTATCCACTATTACAGTATAATACAAAACAATTTCACTACCTTAAAAATTCCCTGTTTTACCTATTCATCCCTTCCCCTCTCCCTAAACCTCTGATAACCATTGATATATTTTTTTTACTGCCTCTATAGTTTTGCCTTTCTAGAATTCCATATAGTTGGAATCCTCCAGTATTGTAGCCATTTCATCTGGCTTCTTTCGCTTAGCAATACAAAAAGTTCCTCCATATCTTTTTATGGCATGATAGCTCATTTCTTCTCATCACTAAATAAAATTACACTGTGTGGATGTACCACAGTTTATCCATTCACCTTTTGAATTGCTTCAATTTGGAGCAAATATGAATATAATTGTGAATATATTCATAGAATTATGATATAATTTACATCAATATAATTGATATAAATATGCATGTGCAAGTTTTTGTGTAGACTTAAGTTTTCATCTCAACTGGGTAAATATCTATTTAAATTGCTGGATTGTATGGTAACAGTATGTTTAGCTTTGTACAAAACTAACAACCCATCTTCAAAAGTGGTTGTACCACTTTGCATTCCTACCAGCATGAATGAGTTTCTCTTGCTCTTCTCCAGATTTGGTGTTGTCAATGTTTTGTTTTTAGTGCTTCTAATACGTCTACAGTGGTATCTTTTTTAGTTTGCAATTCCCTAATGACATATGTTGTTTGACATCCTTTCATTTTCTTATTTGGCCTCTAGATATCTTCTTTGGTGAGGTGTTTGTTTAGCCCACTTTTAATTAGATTGTTTTTCTTATTGTTAAGTGAAGAGTTCTTTGTTTTAGATGCAGTTCCTTTACCAGATATATATTTTGCAAATATTTCTCCTAGTACATAGCTGTCTTTTTTATTTTTTTAACAATGTCTTTCACAGAGAAGTTTTTAATTTAATAAAGTCCAATTCATCAAAATTTTTCTTTCATAAATTGTCCTTTTGTGTCATATTTAAAAAGTCATTGCCAAACACAAGGTCACTTATATTTTCTCCTAGAAGTTTTATAAGTTTGCATTTCTATTTTTAGGCTATGATTCTTTTGTGTTAATTTTTGTGAAAAGTATAAGTCTAATCTAGGTTTTGTTGGGTTTGGGGTTTTTTTCTTTTTTTTTTTTTTTTTTTTTTTTTTTTGCACGGTGGATGCTCCATTAGCTTTGTTTCATTCAGTTGTCTTTGCTTTTGTTGTAAAGAGTAGGCGTGACTATATCTGTGTGTGTCTATTTCTTGGCTCTGTACTCACATCCATGGATCTATTTGTCTGTTTTTTCCCAATATAACACTGTTCTTGATTATTATAGCTATAACTATAAAGTCTCAAAATTGAGTAGTGCCAATCCTCCTACTTCCTTCATTTTCATCAGTGTGGTATTGGCTATTCTAGGTCTTTTGTCTTTACATAAAACTTTAATATTTTTTAAGTTTATTGGAAGAAATGTTGGTTAATACAATTTCATATAATTTCAGGTGCATTATCATTTGACCATCTGTATATTCTATTGTGTTTTACCACTCAAATTCCAATTTCCTTCAGCTACCATATATTTGATCCCCTTACCCACTACAAGATCTGGAAAATCTAAATAGACTGATCAGCAGTATGGAAATTGAAACAATCATCAGAAACCTATCGAAAAGTAAAAGTCCAGGACTAGATGGCTTCACCAGTGAATTCTACCAAACATTCAAATATTTAATATCTAGTCTCCTCAAACTCTTCCAAAAAATCAAAGAGGGGACAATACTTTCCCAACACATTTTATGAGGCCAATAGTACTCTGATACCAAAACCTGGTAAAGATAACACACAAAAAAGAAAACTACAGACAAATATCCCTTATGAACACGAATGCAGAAATCCTGAATAAGATACTACTTAACCAAATGCAGCAATGTATTAAAAAGATTATACACCATGATCAAATGGTCTTCATCAAAGAGGCACAGGAATGGTTCGACATACACAAATCGATTAACATGATACACCACATAAACAAATTAAAAAAGTAAGAATCATATGATCATATCAATAGATGCAGAAAAAGCCTTGACAAGATACAGCACCCATTTATGATCAAAATACTTAACAAAGTCGTATAGGGAAAGTATCTTAATAAATAATAGGCCATCTATGACAAACATTTGGCCAACACTATACTTAATGGTGAAAAACTAAAAACCTTCCCCCTAAGACAGGGAACAAAGCAAGGCTGTCCACTATTGCCACTCTTATTAAAATATAACATTGGAGGTTGTAGCAAGTGCAATCAGGCAAGAAAAAGATATAAAAGGCTTCCAAATAGGAAATGAAGAAGTCAAACTATCACTATTTGCAGATGACATGATTCTCTATATAGAAAACCCTAAGAGACTCCACAAGAACACTACTAGAAACAATAAGCAAATACAGTAAAGTCTCTGGATACAAAATCAATGTTAAAAAATCCATAGTGTTCCTATTACACTAATAATGAAGCATCAGAAAAAGAAGTGGAAAAATAATTCCTTTTGCAATTGCAACAAAAGAATAAATGCCTAGGAATAAATTTAACAAAAAATGTGAAGGATCTATTATAATGAAAACTACAAGACCCTATTAAAAGAAACAGAAGAAGATACAAAGAAATGGAAAGATATTCTGTGTTCTGGATTGGAAGAAGCAACATAGTAAATAACCATATATACATAAAGCATTATACAAATTTAATGCAATCCCCATCAAATGCCATCAGCATTTTTAAAGAAAGAAAACAAAAAATCATCAGATTTGTATGGAAGTACAAAAGCCCCCAAATTGCCAAAGCCATCCCGAGCAAAAAGAATGAAGCCCGAGGCATCACACTGCCTGACTTCAAATTCTACTACAAAGCTACAATAATCAAAATTGCATGGTTGGCAGCAATACAGAAACACGGACCAGTGAAATAGAATTGAGAGTCCAGAAGTAAACCCGTATTTATGTGGGCAAAAATTTTCAACAAAAAGCCAAAAACATACAGTGGATGAAGGAAAGCTCTTTAGTAAATGATGCGAAACTGGAAAAAACTAAGAAAGAATGAAACTAGACTGTTGTCTATCACCATACACCAAAATTAACTCAAATGGATTAAGGTACCTGAAATATAAGACTGGAATCAATAAAATGCATAGAAGAAAACACAGGAACTAAACTCAAGAACTACATCAAACTAAAAAGCTTTGCTCAGCAAAAGAAATTGTCAACAAGGTAAAAAGACAACCATCCAAATGGGAAAATATATTTGTAAGCAATGCCTCCAATAAGGGCCTAATACCCAAAATATATAAAGAACTCATATGACTCAATAACAACAAAAAACAAATGACCCAATCAAAAAATGGGCAGAGGGCATGAACAGACACTTCTCCCTAGAGGACATACAAATGGCCAACATATATATGAAAAGATGTTCAACATCGTTAGCTATTAGGGAAATGCAAATCCAAACCACTGTGAGATACCATCTCACACCTGTTAGAATAGCTATAATTAACAGGACAAGTCATAACAAATATTGGAGAAGTTGCGGAGAAAAAGGAACCCTCATACACTGCTGATGGGACTGTAAATTCGTACAGTCACTATGGAAAACAGTATGGAGGTTCCTCTAAAAACTAAGAATTGATCTACCATATGATCAAGCAATCTCTCTACTGGGTATTTACCCTAAAGACTTGAAAACTCATATTCAAAAAGATATTTGCACACCGATGTGCATAGCAGCATTATTCACAGTGGCCAGGACATAGAAGCAACTGAAGTGTCATAAGAAGAGATGAAATACTGCCATTTGCAACAACATGGATGAACCTCAAGATAATCATGCTAAGTGAAATAAGCCAGATAGAAAAAGTTGAAAATCACGCGATATCACTTATATGTGGGATATAAACTTAAAGCAATAAAGGGACAGGACCAACAAACAGAGAGCTCATGGACATGGACATGGACTATAGATTAGTTTTTACTAGTGGGGTAGGGAAGGAGGTGGGAGGTAGACAGGTAAAGAGGTTCAAATATAGGGTTTAAGGGGAGGGTGAAGTGGATAAAGGGGATCAAATATATGGTAGCTGAGGGAAACTAGACTTTGGGTGGTAAACGCACAATAGAATATACAGATGCCAACTGATAATGTACATCTGAAAATTATATAATTGTATTAACCAATGTTACCTCAATAAACTTAATTTACAAAAAATTATGAAAAGAAATCAGTGAGCTAATTAAGTCCTGCTATTTCAGAAGAGAAAGATGAGATCCACTGACTAAATGACTTGCTAAAGCCATACATCACATTTGTATTGGAGCTAAGACCAGAATTTATGTTCTTGGACTCCCATTCTAGGGCATTTTGCACTGTTCCAGGTTACTGCAAGTTAGTAAATTGTGAGCCATGTGAGAAGTATGACAAGTATTATAACATCTTACAAATATAGAGTTGTTTTATAAAGTGCTTTCACAGAAGCTTTTGCATTTTATTTTTCTTCCTTCATTTTATGTATCTCATCTTTAAAGCTTAATTAAATGTCTGGAAAGATCCCAAAAGTCAGGGACCAGATCATTTGTGTCATTAATTCCTTATGGCATTTAGCATTGTATGCAAATTGTAGATATTTAGTGTAGGGTTTTATTTCAGTGTTTCAATATTTATTTTTGTAACTACACTTCCATTATTTTAAGAATTCATTCATTCAACAAATATTATTAACACCTACTCTGTGCAAAGCACTCTATCAAAAGACTTCAGGGACATGGAATTAATAATAGTCAAGATCATAAAATATCCAAAGTAACAAAAGCAGAAGAACCCCCCACACACACACACACACAAAACCCCAAAACAATTATCCAGCCCAAAACATCAATAGTGAGAAACTCTGTACTAGAGCAGAAACTTCAAGCAAAAGATTGATGGATATACTACCAAAAAACAAACAAACAAACAAAACCTGGCAGTGTGCAGTAAACCTACATAATTGTGGGTATTATTATTACAGAACTGTGTGTAAATATAGAAATTCAGAACATTATAGAAATGTCGAAATGACAATGTAGAAATGATATAAAAAAAGTCAGTAGGTAAAGCGAGAGAGGAAATTACAGGTAATACAGATGTGGTGATTTAAACACCTTTAACAGCCATGAATCAGAAGGCAATAATTTAACATTGTAAATCAAGTTATAGACTAGGCATATTTTAACAGTACAAATGTTGACACTAAAGTAATTAATGCAATCAACTAAAATCAGGTGGTAGAGAAGACTAAAATTAGGAAAGAAGAAATATGCCAATTTTATCATTGCTTGTAAATAAAGGGTCAATAGATACCATATACAGAAATAGAGGATTAAGGGTGTTACATAAAGTTATAAAGTGGCTCATCTTTACTTCACAGCACTTATCACAAGGCAGTTTTATATTTACTTATATAATTATTTGATCCCACAGAGGATAACTAATGAAGAAGACTGGCATGGTCTATTCTGCTCACTATTATATCCCCAGTCCCTAGCACTGTGCTCACAAATAGTAAATTCTTGTTTTGCAGCAGTTCTATAAAGTGTCCGTGAACACCAAATTATCCAACACTGAGTTGTGGCTTCCAGGGATAATACAGGGTTAGGCTCCTGCAAACCTCTTGTCTCGAAATTATATTACTTAACATATATTGTTGATTCATTAACAGTGAAGTAACAGCCAACCACAATGTAACTCATGTCTGAAGGAAGCTCATGTAACACATATTTTTCTCGATAAGGCACATCACAGCCTTCTTGTGCTTTGGAAAACTAGACAGCCCTTCAGCACTATGCTTGTGGGATATGCTACTCAGAGAAATCACCAACAACAAGTACACTTATTCAAAAAACATGGCACTAAATAGATCAGAAAAAAGGACAGTTGCTTACAGTATGAGAGCTGAAATAAGAAGGTAGAATGTATCTGTTCAACCTCAAATGGGAACATGTGTGAGCAAATCCAGAAAGACTGAGAGTTACTATATATTCCTCTCTCCTGCACACAGTTCAACCTATTATAAAAGGAGTGAGAAAGAGCTCTATATACAGCTTTGAGTGTTCTTCGCGATATATTGTTGAGTTAAAAAGACAAAATACAAAACAATGTACTGATTTGAGGGTTACAAATAAATGTTAGCAGTTAGTTAAATTTTCACTTAAGAATCCACAAATAATGAGAATAAACTGTACTTGTAGAAGTGAATTGGATACTATCATCTTACGACAGACATTTATCAGTTACTGGTTATTAGTATCTTTATTGTGATTTCAGCTGTGCAGGTTGAGGACTTTCCATGAAAAATAAAGTTAATAACATATCCGATTAATATACATACCTGTATGAACTTTCTTCTTATGTAAAGGCAGCTTAGGGAGTTTTGGAGGTAAAGGTCTTCGAAGAAGTTGCGGGTGGTTCTGCATTTCAATTTTTTCACAGCTATTAGTCAAGAACTGAAAAGCTTTTGAATATCTTTAAGTTGTTGCTGAAAGATAATTCATTCGAATCTAGATTATATCTAATGAAAATCATTCTGTGCTAATACTATACTGAGTCCAAGCAGAATTCCTATTAAAAAAAAAAAAAAGAAGAAGAAGAAATCATTCTTTAAGACTCCTAGAAAGAACCTAGGTAAAATTTAGGTTTATAATTTAGAATTTTAAAACACATATTAATCAGGATCATTCTAAAATTTCCCATGTTAGCAGAAAATTCAATCTGCCAGTGATTCCTCAGCTAGTAAGTACTGATTTTCCAAAACAGTAGAAATGATATTTAATTTTTTCTCTACCACCAAAATGTAATCACTTAATCTGGAAAAAAGGTTTTGGTCAAAAAGATGAGAAAGTACCCCTATGACCCACAACATCTAATATCTAAGTTGTTATTTTCCTGTAATAATGGCTTATTTTAAATTTAAACCACTATAATTGGGCCATAACTATTTAATCCAAAAAACATGATAGTCTTCAGTATAATGAGATTTTCCAGGATCTCTGTCCCAATTAGCACTTTATAGAAATGATTCTGGAAGATAGAAACAGAAATGTGTCTGGTACATCAAAGTGTTTGGTACGTCACTATTCTGTTGATAGTTTAGAAGAAAAAGCTTTGGAGCTGCACAAATGGGCCGTTTTACCCCCAAAATATAACTGCACGCAGGCGCTCAAGGTATGCTTCCTGGTAGTACATCTCACTTGATGATAGCGATTTTCCTTCCTTATCTGAAGAGATGTTAGGAAACGTTGGACTCCTCAAAACAGCCGGATTTCCCTTTTATCTCATTTTCCTCGAAATTTAGGCAAAGAGGTCGGGGATCTGCCAGCCGGATGCAGCCCGGAATAAAAGCACCCAAACCACCCTTACTTCCGGGCAGGGTGCAGCCTGAGGCGAAGGAAATAGGTCCTATCAACCGGAAGCCTGTACTCACCCTGCCTGCAGGATGCGCAGGCGCCGGAGGCGAGGGCGAGGCGGGGCGCCCGCGCAGGGGAGGGGAAGGTGGGGCGCACGCGGGCGGAAGCCTGCGAGGTCGGCCCCGCCCCACCGCGCCGCGCGCGGAGCCCAGTGGCCTTACTCAGATCTGGCGCGGGACTGCCGGGGAGGCTGTGGGCTGGAGGGGCTGAAGGCGAAGCCTGCTCCCCGTGCGGCTGCTGTACGGAACCCCGTGGTGATAATCGTTATTACTATTTTATTCTTAATAACAATGATCACTATTATTTATTCACTTTTCTTGGTTACACCGTGCTTAACTCGGGTATCCAGGGTCGAGGCTTGCTTTCTTTAATGCTCCACTTGGGCGCAGCAGGTCCCGTTGCTGATTTTGCAGTGCCCTCGAAAAGCGAACGTTGTTTTCTTTCTTTCTTGAATGCGAACTGTTTTGTCTTTCTGATCCTTCAAAGTTCCTGGATGAAGAGGAATTGCGTAGGAATAGGGGAATTAAGTGTCCAAGCGAGGTTTTAAAAGAAACCCATTTCTCAGTGTCACAGTCATTTGTTCTGATTGTCGCAATGTGACTTGTTTCCTCTGTCATGGTGTTGATGAACCTGTACGTACAGTGTGAGCAATACATCGTGCGTGTTTGCATGCGTGTGCATGTTTCTCTGGAAATTTGAGGGAGAAGGAGCGCGAGAGAGGATTTATTAGGTAGATGTATAAAACCCAACTCAGTATATTAGATGGAGCTTCTTACCAGTCTTGTTTGCTTGTTTGTTTGTTTGTTTGTTTGTTTGTTTTGTTTTTAAAGCACACGTGTAGAGACTTGAGGAAAGGTTTTGGAAGATGAGAGACTTCTGTATAGCTTTTATGATCTTTCAAGATTTACTTTCTAACCAAGTCTTCCTTTTTCTCCTTAGGAGCAAGCAGGCATTTTAAAGCAATGAGTGAAAAAGTATTTCATCAGACTCTGGGAAATATTACACACCTTGTTTTCCTTTAGAGTATTAACATATGGTTTCTTTTCCCTGTAAGATTACTATACTCCAATTAGACTGCCTCCACAGACCATGAATTTATTCCACTTTTGCCTGTGTCTACTTCAGAGATTGATTAGTTTCTCAGAAAGAGGAAAGTTGACAATAGGCAAATCTGACTGCTAGGTTTTTGTCTTAAGTAATATTTATTGTGCATATTTTGTAAGTGTGAAAAATATTCATATTTTTAAGCATAAAAAATGTTTATGTTGAGAAAAAGAACTGGCCAGTGTCTGGCATTTAAAATATGCTAGGTATTGCATAGTCAAAATCAAGGCACTGTGCTTAATCTTTTTTAAAAATGCTTTGTCACACATGGAATCAGGGATCAGGCTTCATTTCCTGCAGATTTCTTCTAGCAAGTAACACAACCTAGGGCTATTTAATATGTCACCTCCATACACGTGAATATTTTGTCTTCTACTACTTACTAATTCTATCAGCACCAAACATTTAAGCAAATGAGATAGTTACTATGAAAATCCATGGTTTGGTGAGTTTTATATGTATTTGTGATGTTATAATGAAAGCTGTGTCATCTATGGAAATGATGTTAATGAAAGCTGGATTTGGAAGGCACAAATTATATTCGATATGGATGGTATTATTATTTTAATTTAATAATAAATATTTAGTTTATTTAGTAATTATTTAAAAATAATAAAAAATTTTGAAAATATTACCTTAATTTCCTTTTTTTCCTTTTAAAAAAAATCATGTCGCTTTAAATAATGTAGCTCCTTCTTTGATTTTTAAGTACAGTACAGTCAGCCTATTTATTTGTCCCATTAGCTTAGCAATTTGGCAGAACCATGTGATGAATCTTGTCACACTGAACTACAACACTTTCACTCTCAGCAGATTGGGCCTGGTACTAGTGAGCCTCAAGGATATACATCCTGTGTTTTTGTTTTTATTATTTTGCTAAAACAAGATAAAAGCTTTATGCAAAAGAAACCCTAGGCACTCCACAAGTAATGTTATTGATTTTCCTAAATAGTGAGGAATCTCAGATTCACTGTTGGTGACAGGACACGGCTCTGTTGGAATGGTGTAGAAGTTGTTGCTAGAAATCTTCACAATTTTCTGCATACTTCTCTCGTTTGTTTATTTGTTTGAAAACAGAACATAGGTTTAATAAAGTTTGGTCAGTGTAGATTTAATCTAAATTTTACATTATGAAAATAGAATAGTTCATATTTATATGCTATTGGTATTTAAAGTTCCTTTAAAAAATGAATAGTTATTTTTGAGTGTGCACGGTAAACTGTTGAGACCCCAGGGTAACCCAGGGGACTAAAAAGTGTCTTCTTTATCTGAATTTACCTCATCATTTAATTATGTATGCTGGGAAATGTCTTTACTTTCACCAGCTTAATGGCTTAAATGTATACTTTTATTTTGTGTGTTTTCATTTGCAGAGAGAACAGTTTTATATTTTCTTAAAGATTAATAAGGATATTTTGAAGAAGCCGCTTTACTTTTTACCTCTCCTGTCACCAAAAAGACAAAAACTTTATTTCTGTTCTTAATTATTTTTTGGCTAGTTATTTCTTTCTTTTCTTTTCTTTTCTTTTTCTTTCTTTTTTTTTTTTTTTTTTTTTTTTTTTTTTTTTTTTTTTTGGTCTTTCAGGATGATAGTTACTTCTTTTGTTTAAGCTACAGGGTACAGGGCGATCCTGGGATTCCTAGCAAGAAAAATACTAATAAGGAAATGTCATGCAACATGCATGATAGAATTAAAACAAAACAAAACAAAACAAAAAAAACCTTTCAGACATAATGTCTATCCGTTTTTAAAAGCATATTCATGAATTCAGTCATTCATTTCAGAATTTTTTTGTGAAAACTTACTATGCATAAGGTACTTTTCCAAGTGTGTAACTTTAAACTTTATTAAAACCACTTAGAAAGATTCATTTGAGGCTTTATAATTTTAGATATTGAGATGAAGTTTTAAATTATTTTCAAAGGCTTTACTTAACGATAATTGTAACTACTTGAGGCTTTTAAAAATGTTAATATTGTTTTTGTTATGTTGCTTGGGTAGAATAGTGTTATTTTTTCACACTACCCCAAAACTCAGAAACAATTTTACATTTCATTTCCTTAGACTGCCTGTACCCAGTTGATATTAGATATCTGTGTATACTGTGTGATTGTGTCCACCAAAAAAAGGTAAATAATATTTCTTTCCTTATTGTTAGGTTGACTAAGCAATGTTACCTTTAGTGCTATGAATGATGACATATCAATGTTGGTTACTTACTGTGTAGAAGGCACTATCCTAAGTGTCGACTTTATGTTTTATCTTACTCCACAATTCTCACGTTAATTGAAAATTCTAGTAACTGCATCACATTTCAATCAAAGACAGCATCACATAGCTCAGCTTGGCTGGATTCAAATCCCTGACTTACACGTGTTAGCTCTGTGCCCTTGGTCGAGCTGGTTAACCTCTCTAAGCCCCTGTGGTTTCCTCACCGTATATAATTGGGATAAAATGGTACCTAACTCAGAGTATTGTGAGGATTTCAAGAGAGAATCTATGTCAAGAACTTAGTTTTCTGCCAGGTGTAGAGTTTTAATTAGATGATAGTTGTTAGAAAACAAATGGCCCAGGTTTCCTATCTAAATTGTGTCTGTTTTATGTGATGATAGTTGATATTAACAGAAGTGTTTGGTTTGGAGGGTAAATCCTGAGCATTTATCCCTAAAATATCACACTTCTCTAATGTCTCTGGTAAGTTGGAGAACCTAGTCTGCAGCTCACAGTTTGTCAAATAAGTGCCATACTTCCAACATTCTGTCACTGGTCTTTATACCCATCTGGGCTGCAGAGGACCTGTGGGACAGCTTATGCCCTAAAGAGTACAAGTACGGTAATGTAAGTAAGGAGACCTTGGCTTGTCCTCCGTGTGAGTTGAGTCCGTGAGCTGCTGTTAGCATTGACTGAGCTGGACTGAATACATGATGAATTTTAACCAGTGACCCAAGGATGAAAGCTGCCTTTTTCTCAGCATCCTCAAGGCAGCTGGTGAGCCTAATAATCGTGGAAGAGGCTAAAGGGTTGCAATGTGACCCCCCTTTGAATGGCTAGATGGAAAAGTGTTCCAAAAGCATATCATCTTTCTCAGATTTTTTCTAATGTGCACATCAGACTTTAGGAGGTGAACCTACTGGTCCTTGGGACTAGCTGGGATTTAGTCCTAAACTTAAAAAGGACATATGCCATGCCTGGAAGGTATATGAGCTACATGCCCTCTGTTTAGTCCCCCAAAAAGTCCTTTAGTACTTAGAACGATAGATGAGCAGAGATGCTTAGTACTGACTTACTCTTCATTCTAAGACAAGTAGCAATTTATAACCTTAAACAGTGATGGATTTGCTCTTCAGATATATTATTCTTATGTACACAATCCTGAAATACATGTTTTATTCTTAAGTATATGAGGTGAAAATTATGTGGGGACTGAAGGTAGGGGAGAACACAGATTGCCTAGACATGAAATTATGCATTTTATTCTCCTTGTTGATGTAGAACTTGCATTTCTTATACGACTGGACAACTGGACGTATAACCAAAACTTATGTTTTAGTATCACAGAGTGAGTTTAGTATGTTTTTGACAGTCCTTCAAGATTTATAAGAACCTCAATCCCCCACTCTTATGTTTTGATGTCAGAGAGTGTATCAGTGTTGAAATTAATAAGGTCCAGGCCATTGCTTCTCTCCTCACTCTGTCCCAGATAGTCACCTGCTTTGGTGGTATGAACAAAGCTCCACCTTTTCCTCTACCACTTATTTCAGATGAAGTAATAACCTCCGTGGAAAGAGGATATGGTGTCTAACTCTATTCAGAAGCCATGGGAAGACAGATTACAGGGCTCTATTCTTTCCTCCACTTCAGTTCCAAACAGAACAGCTACACTTTTATCTGTTTTGCATATCAATATGGTTCTGCTTAAGACTTCCTTCAAAGATTCTGCAAATTTATAAGATTTGCATGTATACCACCAAACAAGATGAGACTTAGTCTGTGCTCCTGTTTCTCATTGAATCATATCTTGCCCTGCCCGAGTCATGGAAACCTTGTATGCCATTGCTGGTGGGATACCTACCTTGTGCCCAGGAACCTCAAAATTAGACACATAAGGAGTTACCTCTCGTCATAACTTCTTTCAGCAGAAGCTAAGGAATCTAGAATGTTCCCTATTTTTCCTGCCCCTCTACTTCACAAACCCAGACTCACAGCATTAAAAAGAATTGCTTCCAGGGGGTTTGTAACTTGGTGTATCACTTTACCTAGGTGATCATACTTGGGAGGAGAAAAAGCATCTCATTTTACACACTCACTCTGTGGTTGTTCTTAGTTCATAATTGTGATATACTTGATGTCCCAGTAAAGGTAAAAGGGAGATGTCACTAATGAGGTCAGTGAAGAACTAAACTGATAGACTACATGATTGAAAGCAGAACCGTAGGTGTAACAAATCCGACTTGCCACCATTAGCTTCGTAGAAATTATTTCATTAGGAACTGGAAGGGCCGGTTTTGCTAATCTTGTACTGTGAACAAAACAAGCTCTGATGAATTAGAGCAGCTGTGATTTAGACTCACACTTGAGGACTACACTTGGCCCAGAGTGTTTCTTAATACTAGTATGCCACTTATATATACTTATTTTCAGTGGGAAAAGTCATTTTCAAGGAGAAATGTTTTTTGTAAGTTTCAAAAGTATTAAAGCATCGATTGCTTCAAGAATTTCCTATAGTAGTAGAAGTGTGGATTTTAAGAGGTCAAAATTTTCCATAATGAGTTATTGACATGTTCTAGCTAGAGGATAAAGGGATCGCAGAAGGAAGGGCTGTGGCTGAAGTGGAAGCAGTACTTTATCTCCTGCTTGACTTCTAGATCTTCCTCAAATGCTCTCTGCTCATTAGAAACATCCCACAAAGATTAACAGGCATCTTTCTTCCGAGTACCTCACAGTACCTCTCTAAAGTAGAAAGAACAGATTTTTATTGGGGTCAGGGTAAAGCACAGGAAGGGGAGATCACACAGCCCTAATCACAGGTAAGATCAAGATCCTGTCTTCTGGAACAGCAAACTATCCCATATAATAGTTTTATAATGTTTGTTTTTAAACAATATGTATATTTCTGGATTGTGTGATTACAAAATTTACATAATGATTATCATTATTGAGTCACTCCAGGATAGTTTCATCATAAATCTCCAAAGGAATATCCAAGAGATTAGCTAGGATTATTGTCTTCTGTGTTATAAATATAAAACGTTTCTAAAACAGGACTGGACTCGGGACTGTCTAGCTTCAGTTGGCTAAACTCTGTGAACCTCAGTTCCCTGACCTTTAAGACTTTTTCAGTATTTAGGCTCTATGGTTCTATTACTAATTTCCATTCATGAACTGTTATTAATTAGCCATAAATGTATCTAAATTACTGAGTATGTTACTAATTTTCACATACTAAGCTTGGAGTAAAAATGTATATAAATCTATTTGTTTTTCAAGTACTAGACTGGGTAATTTTATTTACCATAAAATAATATCTGTTCAGCTTTGGTGGTAGATGCACTTGAGTTTGGTATTCCCATGATTTAATGACCAGAACCATTAGTCATTAAATGATCATGATGGATTTCAATTAGTTCCTCTCCCAACCTTGATATATTTGAGTGTTTGAATTACAAAGTAAATAATGCTTATTGGGGAAAAGTAATGAAGTGCTGAAAGTAAATGTCTTCTCTGTCTTCTCCCTAATTCTAAATATTTTGGGGTGTGACATTCCAGAATTATATATACATATAATTATTATTACTTATATGTATATATAATTTATATATATATATTTTTTAAGTAAAGAGATTACGTTATCTAATTATTTTGTGACTTAATTTTTTCACTCAATAATTTATCTCTAATATCCTATGGAAAAATATTTATAAATGCCCCTGACTTTTTCTAATCCCAGCCTTTTATTTTATAGGCTCAGAATCTTGCTTTTCAGTCTGTCCAGATCTTGTAAAAAAAAAAAAAAAAAAAAAAAAAAAAAAAAAAAAAAAAAAAAAAAAAGCACTTAACTAGGGGTCAGTAACATGAAATTAGTACATGTTAATTGTTGAAATATCAATTATACAGATAAAAAAGAAAATTTTCATATAGAGATAACTATTGTTAATATTTTGATATACTTAAAGAATTTATATACATAGAAAATAGTATATGTGTATTTTAATTTACATGTATATGTGTATTTTACATGTATATGTATATTTTAATTTAAAACTATTCTAATCCATTTCTATTTTATAACCTATTGTTCCTCTAGAATATGTGAGAATTGTTTTTCATGTGGCATAAGGATTTTAAAGCTTTTTGATAAAATAGTCCCTATTTATCTTTTAGAAGTCCTGATAAACTCCCAACAACTGTGTGTAAGAGTATTTCCCTTTATTTTAACATATCCTGGGAGTTGATCAAATTTTTCATCACAACTATGCTAAGTAGAAAATAGCATCTTATTTTAATTAATGTTTGATTATTAATGAGCTTAAATATCTTTTCCTCTGTTTATTACTGAATGTATTCTATTATAAATGACTTATTCTAGTTTCTTGCTATTTTTACATTTTTGTGTTTATTGTTCCCCCTAGTGATTTCTAAGGGATATTTGTATATTATGGATACCTAATATACCTAGTTTGCCTATGTGGGCTATTTAAGATGAGATGTGAAGTGGTTACATATTTGGACCCTAAAGCCAAACAGACATGGTTTGAGTCCTGGCTGCACCATTTACTAGTTGTATGACTTTGGTCAGGTTACTCAACCTTTTAAGCCTTAATGTCCACATCTGTAAAATTGAGATAATAATGGCACCTACTCTATATAGAATTATGAATATTAAATGAGAATGTCCTCAGAGTGCTTCAACACAGTTCTTGGAGTATTGAAAATGCTCAGTAAATGTCAACTATAATTTTTCTCAGTGATAATTCAGAACCTAATCATATAAAGGAAAAGCTACACATGACAATTATTTTATTCCTTTGTCACTAAATTATACTAAAATTGAACTTAAACCCTTCTAAATATGTGTGTGTGTGTGTGTGTGTGTGTGTGTGTATCTCAAACATATAAACAGTCATAAAGTTATCTTACACTTAAGTATGGGTGTGTGTGTGTGTGTGTGTGTGTGTGTGTGTGTGTATCTCAAACATATAAACAGTCATAAAGTTATCTTACACTTAAGTATGGGTAGTTTATTTAGATGGTTAAAAATTAATGCCAGAATTTTCTATGTGACTACCAGCGCTGATGTGGACAGCCTTCTCTCTACCCCCAAATACCTAGAAGCATCAGATAAATACTGAAAAAGCTTTAAAGGTCAAGGAACTGAGGTTCACAGAGGTTAGCCAACTGAAGCTAGACAGGTGACGCCATAGTAGTCCACAGGGGTATCCAATTTGACATGGGCTTTAAGTGACCAGGCACTGGGATTGTACCACTTGCATGGCAAGTGAAAATAAGCTCTCTAGTCTGCAGCAGGCAGAGACTGAAACAAAACACCCTGCATTAAGTTGAGAGACTCAAAACTGAGACCCTTTCTCTGAAACTAGAAAATCTGCACCCTGACAAGTGAAGTGTCATGGAAGTTGGCAAAAGGCTGAGCAAACAATATATTAATATTGAACAAAGTGGGCTCTCATGAACTTGTTTTTTAAGACACAAAGAAATGATTTATTAAGATGATATGCCAGTATAAGGCTATACCTAATAATGTAGCTTCTAAATATATGAAATAAAAATTGACAAAATTACAAGGAGATATTTTTGATAAGTCCACTGCTAAAATGGGGAGTTTTAAAAACACATGTCTCTCAGAAACTAAGAGATTGAATAAGCAAAAGATTACTAAGGATATGGAAGATTTGAATAACCCAATCCATAAGCTTGAACTGATAGACATATATGGATACCTGTATCCAATGAATAGAGAACATACAATCTCCTCAATGCACAAGAAATACCAAGATTGATGTGTACTTAGCATAAAGAAAATCTCAACAAATTTTTTTTAAAAAGTGGTATTTCATAGGTTCCTTAATTCATTCTGGCTGTTATAATAAAAATGCCATAGACCAAGTGTCTAAGAAACAAACATTTATTTCTCACAGTTCTGGAGGCTGGGAAGTCTAAGATCAAGGCACTGGCAGATTCAGTGTCTGGTAAGGGCATGTTTCCTATTTTATAGATGGCTGTGTCTTCACATGGCAGAAGCAATGAGAGATCTCTCTGGGGTCTCTTTTATAAGGGCAGTAATCCCATTCATGGGGTCTCCACCTCTAAATATCATCACATTGGGTGTCAGGTTTCAACATATGAATTTTGAGGGGACACTGACATTTAGTCTATGGTAACAGGTATCTTAGTTTGAGTAGAGAAGTTTGGTAGGTAAGACTGCAAATGTAAGTCTGAGAGGAACTTGAATGTCAGGATTTTGACTGGCAGCAGAAAGCCACTGAAAGATTTGGAGCTGAAAATCTACAAGATCTCCATGAAGAGATGAATTGGGATTTCAGGCCAAGTTACTCCCTTAATTTTCAAGAACTAATGAGAAATGAACCAGCTCCAAATAAATCATGAGTTTGTGTAAACTAAAGGTCAAACAATGTTACTAAAGGTTGCAGTAGTTCAAAGAAAGAGAAATGGAAGAAATGAGCTCCTGCAGAACACAGTAAATACATGGGCAGTGAATTTAGGAGACCTGCACCATGAGTAATCGTTACTGGGCTCACAGGACAAAGAATGATTGATTTCCAGAAAATCATTACTATCCTCATTAAAATACTTAACTTGATTTTGTTGTTACTGGTGTTTTGATTCCATTTAAATTCAATTTTTAAGCCAGTTTTGGATTTGTAGTTAGGCTCTAACTGCATTTATACTTTTATTTTTGCTGATATAATAGAAATAATTAAAGACAACTCTGGAAGTCTACAATCATTTATCCAGATATTTATCAATGTTAGAGAAATTCTGGTTTAGTTGATTTCATTCATTTTATACTTATGTAAAATAAAGCATGGAAAGGTAGTTAATAATAGTAACTATAATAAAAGTTATTAAATATGGAAACTAGCACTTTTGGTGCATATACTGTTTATTAGTCATTATGCTAAGCATTCTCTGTGCATCTTCCTCATGTATGCCTTGTAAATATACTAGGATGTGAGTGCTATATACTTTTTCTATTTTGATGAAGAAACAAGCTTAGAGGGATTAATAAGCATGTCCAATGTCACAAAGACTATATACCCGGAAACCAAGTTTGGAACCCAAGCTTTTGAAACTCTAGAGCATGTACTCTAAACCACTTTGCTATACTGGCTTGATCTGGCCACACAAGTAGAAACTCAACCAAATTTAGATTTAGAATCTCTTGACTTGTGGCCTAGTATACTTATCTCACCTCAGGCCTCTCTTTCGTTGAAAGTTTATAGCTAAAGTTCCCAAGTAGTTCAAGATCTTGCTGTAAGAAAAATGTTTAATTAGGCACCCCTACTATATCGGAAGTTCAGAATATATAATCTTATTTTCAATTTTATTTGTGAGTCCCTGGAATGTTTTAATTCGATATTTGACATCGTTATTTTCTCTATCACCTGTAGCACACACCAGATATTCAGATTTGAGACCAGATATTGGTCCAATAAGTTAGTTGAATGAATGAAAATCTTGAACCTCTTTTTTTTTTTATGAATAGGTTAGATTTCAGAATGATTTCACTTATATGCAGAATCTAAGGAACAAAAAGAACAAATTAATCTAAAACACACTCATAAATATAGAGGGAAATCTCCCCTACCAGAGGGAAGGGGATTGGAGGTACTGGGAAATAGGGTGAAGGATTAAAGAAGTACAAATTAGTAGTTAATAGGTGGTCATGGGGTTTGGAAGCACAGCATAGGGAATGCAGTTAGCGTTAATGTAATGGCTTGGTAGAGAGCTAGAGGAGAGAGAGAGCAATTAGGGACATTGTTTTATAAACTATATAAGTGTCTAACCAATGTACTGTATACTTAAAACTAATAATAAAATTTAAAAAGGCTATTTTCAAGTACACTTGTATATAAGTTTATAGTGAAAAATGGATATGAGAAATCTTTCCTGATATTGGCAAATATACTCTGTAAACTAAGTGTTAACATTTGAGGGATTTGGATGAAGGACAGATGGAGATTCTTTGAACTATTTTTGCAATTATTTTGTATTTCTGAAATTACTTCAAAATAAGAAATTAGGAGGAAAAAAATGGCATTGATGATAGAGGCTGTGTTCATTCCTCAGGTGATCAAATCAAAGTTGTGATGGAAACAGGGGCAAACAGCAAGGAAAAGTCACCTGGGGTCTAGGTAAACAAGCTATACAACTAGGGAGAAATCCAAGAAATCACCCTGCAACGGAGGAAGGTAGGACGGGGAAAGGACATGCAGATGCCCGGTCCCAAGTGACAGAGTGGGACAGTGGCAGCTGCAGACACCTCTTAAAGAGGCCAAGTCCACGAGCGGATTTTTGTGATGATGTATCTGCTTGCTCTGAGCACCAGTGCGAATTTTGGCTGCACGCAGGGGGCACCAGGGACTTATAGGGAGACACTGTCAGAGTGAGGGCCAAAGCAAGACTTGCTCTCTCTGGACAGAAGTGCCAGCAGTATCCGTTGTTCCCTGTTGAGCCCTCTCCCCTACCAATGCATAGACACAGCACCACCATAGCGGTGACATCATCAAACTGGATAACAGAGGTCTCTCCACCCAGAGAGTTCCCTCAAACCCTGCCTCCCCCAACTCAAGGCCCCACCCAAGCCACATCCAGGTATATCCTCAGCAAGTCAGGTGCTCCTTGCAGAGCAGTGCCTAGACTCACACTGGAGGCATCTGGCCTCGGTTTTTGGTGTGGCCTTTTGAGGCAACTATAAGCACAGTGTCTGTGGATTACTTGCTGAATCTTAACAGGTCATCCCGGAGGGGCAAAGGCTTGGGCTAAATTTGGCCTGCAGCTGAACCCCTCTCAGGACTGCGCCACTGGAACCTACTTCACAAGTCCACACTAATAAGGCCAGGAGACTCAGGAACTTTGCTTAGTACATAGAAATAGACATGCATTGCTTCCATAATCTCTTCCTCAAATTCATTCATTGTGAAAATAGAGGAAATCAGGAGAATTTCCACAAGCCCACCTCCCAGCACTTGTGACCATTTACTCACTTTCTCTCCTATCTTTGTGGATGAGCTATTCCTACTCCGACCCAAGGCAAAGTCCTCCATTCGTTTACTATAAGTCATCTTCTCTTATCTATTCAAGAAAAGTGCCCCAACAAATCTTCCCCCTGTCTCTTGCATTATATGTTTTTCTTCCTCTCTTCTGGTTAATTCCTGGCAGCATAGAAACATACTGTTTCTTTTTTCTCTTCAAACAAACAAACAAACAAAAACTCTTGAGCCCACTTCATCCTTGAGTCAGCTTCTGCAACACTTCTTTTTTTTCCCTTTGTAATACATCCTTTAAATTTTTTTTGATAGTTGCTGTCTCTAATTTCTTCTTTCCCATTCTTTTGAAACGACTCCAATAGGACTTTTGCCCCACTCTTCCACCAAACTGCTCTTACGTGATTACTGATGGCCTCCATGTTTCTGCATCCATTTGTCAGGCAGTTCTCTATCCTTATCTTACATGACCATTGGTAGCTTTTCAGAGGTTGATCCCTCTCCCCAACTTGTGATCTATCTTTACTAAACCTCTAGGTCATCATAATCACCTACGTCTTTATTTCCTAGTGCTCTGAAAGTTCCTTTATAGTATACTTTATTAGCCCCACTTCATTTTCTAATATTTTATGTTGGAG
The DNA here is from genome assembly GCA_003508835.1 of Eonycteris spelaea. Taxonomy (NCBI): domain Eukaryota; kingdom Metazoa; phylum Chordata; class Mammalia; order Chiroptera; family Pteropodidae; genus Eonycteris; species Eonycteris spelaea. Next base: position 481,166 of record PUFA01000286.1, on the reverse strand, counting down.
TGCCCCAAAGCTCAGAGCTTGGACCTCTCATTTCAATCAGCATTCACTTTCTAGGTGCTCTCATCCAAACTCAAAGCTTTATGTACCATCAATATGCTAAAGACTTCAAATTTATACATACACTGTGGAACCCCAGATGCTATAGCCAACTGCCTACTCAACATCTCCCAATTGGATTTTTAATAGTCATAACAGGTCTAACATTGAACTCTTGTTATTCACTACCCTCAAGCCTGCTCTTCATCTAGTCTTCACAGTTGATGCCAACTCCATCTTTCCAGTGGCTCAGGATAGAGGACTTGGATTCACTCTTGACTCTTTACTTTCTTACATGTCACAATGAATCTTTCAGCAAATCATTTCAACTCTGTCGTCAGAATATACGCCGAATATGATGACTTCGTGACACCTCCACTACTAAAACCTTAGTCCAATCCGTCATTGTCTTTCACCTAGATTATTTCAACAGCTTCTCAGCTGGTCGCACTGCACCTGGCTTTGCTGTCCTTTCATTTAATCATGATGCAGTCAGGAGGATCCTTTTAAAACATATGTCAAATTCTGTAACCCCTCTGATTAGCCCATCTTCACTGCAATGACTACTATCTCATTTATTGTAAAAGCCAACAGTATGATCAGCCCTCTCTCACCTCTTCTGCTACTACTCTACCCCTTGTTCTTTGTCACACCCCATTGAAAATGACAGATGCACCTGTCCCTTGGGTCTTTGCACTCGTTCCTTCTGCCTAGAATTTTCTTACCCCAGATGTCTTCAGGGCTTGATTCACTCCTACTCCCTCACTGTCAGCCTGCACTTCCCTCATGTTTCTACTCAAATGTAGCTTTCTCAGGAAGGCTTTCCTGGTAACCCTAGTCAGAATTTCAATTCCACATTACCTTCCTCTCTTCTCACGTGCACATGTACTACACACACAGACTTCTATTTTCCTTCCCTGAGATTTATCCCACTATCTAATATATTATACACTTAGTTTTCTTGTATATCGTCTGTCTCTCCCAACTAGAATACAAACTCCATAAGATCAAGAACTTTTGTCTGATGCATGAACTATTTTATTCCAATACCTCTAATGGTACCTGGCACATAGTAGGTGCTCAATAAATATTTTTGTTGAATGAATGAATGGATACATGAATCTGTACTGGAACCCCAGTAAAACAAGCCATGAACCAATGGAATTATCTATGCCTTCCAACAACTTTAAGGAGCAATTCACAATGATATGTTAATTACATAAATATCTAAGCTTCTGAATTAACGTTAGGCTAAATTTACCATGCTAAATATTTCCCCCTGGTTTCTAGCTGATAAGAATGACCATGATGATTGTGTAAGTCAAGCTGTTTTAACATTTTGCATGATTTACCAACCTTTCAGTTTTATCATTGTCAAACTATTCATTCATGTGCACCAATAATATTATTTTCTCACCATTCTTAAGTTTTTAATTTATCTCTTTTTGCATTTCCATTGTAACTGTATGCCTATTCTTTTAGAGCCTTTCAACATTCTTGAGTCTTTTGCATTGATGGCATGTGCTAAGGTTAATAATATTCATAAACCTGCAACGACTTCCATGTTCCTGTGCAAACACAGCAAACTCGCCATAGGCCAGAAGTTGTAAGTTAGTGACCTCTAGATAAATCAGTTACAGATTAGACAACATGCCATTTAATTTTAAAAATTCATTGTCAATATATAGGAAGTCAGATGATTATACATAAAAAATCCAAATTTCTGGGTTCCTCTTGAACAATCAAATCTGCATTCCTTCTGCTGCTACCTTTAGACAAGACATATTTTCCAGCATGTGGTAGTCCCTGCCACTTATACTGGACCCATTTTACTCAGCCTGGTACTTTTAGGTATTTGAGATGAACTTAAACTATAGACAGGAAAATGTTTTAGAGATTTAAACAATACTATATGCCCACTTATGCCACTTACAAGGTCAGGTAGAGTTGGCACACTTATTCTGAACTATTGTTTTCTATCTCTGAACACTTACAAAATGAGAGTTTATAAATTCGGTTGCTTCAGTAAATACAGTGCCAAAAGCAGTTTGAAGAGTCCATACTTGATTCATTCTGGTGCTTGTTTCTTTTTTGATTCTTAATTTTAAAAATGTATTTTTTTTGTTTATCTTTCATTTATTTTCTATTCTCTTGCTTTAAATAGGAAAAAACAATGAGAAAGAAGAGGAAGTGGCAAAGGATCTTTCTCCTTCCTGTTTTTCATTCTTCCTACTGGAGTTTATAAAGGACAAGGAGCCCAGTGTAAGGCAAAACCCTCACTGTGTACAGAGCTGACACAACCCTTTAGAGTGGTGACAGGAACCACTCAACTACTCAGGTTAAAATGTGTGACTACTTGGGCATATATTTATTACATTTTCTTGCTACCATATAATTTGTTTAAAAAGAAGATCTCCATCTGCTGGTTAACAAGCATTCAGTCTTCATCTGTAAAAAGCATGTAGTCAAAGGAAAATGGGAAATGTCACTGAGAATCAATCTGATTACTTAGAAGTAGAAGTGAAGAGGCAGGATGCAAATTGTCATGGACTGGCCTATGAACACAAGAACAGAGAATGTGTCCATCTTATCTGCTACTGTATTCTCAGTGTCTGGCTGAGTAACTTGCAGAAAGTATTGCAAATGAGAAAAATAGTGAATCAATTTGGATGCTATGATCATTGTAGGCAGAAATAAGTTTTCAAATTTTCTGGACCCTTCCAGGCTCTTGCTGATGGAAGCAGACCTTACACATTGGTGTTTATGTTTCCATTATTAATAGTTTTGTTTCGTTCAAGGATCTTCATTTTTAGCCATAATTTCCTCTCTCTGAATACAATTATTCTCTAATTGGACAGAATTTGAAGTGGCATGCCTTCTCCTTTATTATTATTTAACTTTTATTGGGCATATAAAATGGAAATAAAATGTAGATATTTATTATCTAATATAATCTAAAGTAATCTAAAATCTAATACTATCTAAATATATTTTAGTACATTCCAAAAAATTGATAAAATTGTCCTTCCTTTGTTCTTCCCCTCTCTTAATTTTAGATGACAGTCCTTGAACTTCTGCTCATTTGCTTCTAAGTGCTTCCTCCTAGAGTTGATTCTATCTCATAGTTTTAGTTATCTCATGCTGATGAAGCTCAAATCTGTATCTTCTGCCTTGACCCAGCCCCACAGCTCCAGTTACACAGTTTACATTATGCACAGGCCAGCTCTCTTGAGCCTTTTCAGTGTTGCCTATATTTCATTATGATTCAGTAGGTTTCATACTTGTCTTCCCTAAATGCCATGTTTCTACCCAGGACATCACTCTTCCCTGAATTCCTTAAGTTATTGACCTCAGTCATATGTGAACCATTTTTTCATTTATCCTCTATAAATAGTGAACCTCTGGAACATCTCATATGTTTCTCTTTCTCTATTGCCCAGTGCTGTCATCCCAGGCCTGGTAGTTATTTCCTCATGACTTGTCAATAGCCATAGCTTCCTAACCCTTCTTATTTCCTGTCACTTCCCACTCTATTCCATTTCTCTGCCATCAGACTAATCTAAAATTATCTATTTCATTGTTTTACTCTCTACTGCATAAGTTCCCTATGATTCTCTTTACCTGTGTTTGGTTTGTGTCTTCCTTGGCACGTCATTATACACAGTAAATACTTGTTTAATATATGAGTGCTTGAAATAAAGAAACTGCGTCACATGAATTCAGTGAAATTAGGCTAACTGTCCTTTGGCCTAGCAATATAAAGAACTGTCAGCTGATTCATTTCTCTATTTAAAGAATGGAGAACTTGACCAGAAATATTTTCATATTGCAGCTACAGATAAACAGTAAAAACGAAACCTTTTCATTTGGGCCTCAGTTCTTACCTTAAAGTAGAATAAACACTACCTATATCATGGGCTTGCTGCAAATATTGAAATATACCAAGGCACCCAACACAGGGCATGAGTAGATACAAAATAAATTCCAGTTGAATCTTAATAAAGAAATTGATTGAATGAATGAATTTGAATTGATATAATGAAATATTTACCTATTTTATATAAATCACCATTTACAAATTCAAATTCAACTAAAAAAAAAGTGTTAACATTCATTATCTCATTTATCAACATTTATTAACATTTATTATCTCATTTATTCTTCAAAGTAACCCTGTTATACAAGTGTTATTTTCTCCAATTTACGTATAACTTCACCCAAGGAAAGGGAAACTGCCTTGCACAAGATCCGTTAACATGATAGAATCAAGGATTGTCTCTTTTTCTAATTTCAGATTTTTTGCTTTTCCCTTCTACCATGCTCCTCAAATATTTTTTAAATTAGTTTTTTTTGCTTCTTAAAATTTGCATTCTTAAAAGGCTCATGACTTTATGTTTTAATATTTAATTCACACTATCTTTAGCTGTTTTCTATATGCTTATTTTTAAATCTTTGTGCTTGTATTCTTGCTGGTTGAGAGCATCTTAAACATTGTCTCTGCAGCAGCAGCATATCTGTTTTAAAAAGCTGAGGAAATACTGTATTTCCAGCATGGAAAGTTGAATGTAAATGCCATATATTCATTTCAGCCTGCATCTGTTCTAATGACTATTAATGCAAATGGGTTATAAAATGTCAGTGAATATCTAGGGAGTTGTTATAAACTAAAGGTATGCAAAGTCTCTATCTTTGAAATGGTCATAGCCTGCATAGTAAGCTGAATTCAACTTTTCAATACTTAGAAATATTGCATGGATAACATTTTTATATACTTGACATTTTATGATAATAAAACTTACAGCTATGAACAGCACTCTTTTTTATAATCTGCCTGGCAATAATAGTTATGATTAGTTTTTGTTACACTGTTATCAGAAAGAGATAGTAAAATGAGCATTAGCCAGATGTAAAGTCATTCTTTATATGGCAGCTGTATATATAAAATCTCTGGAAGACCTAACATTCTTAGACAGTGAATTTTAGATGTATATTTAAAATTTCTAATTACTTTTGATCTTTGGTTTAACTTTTCAATGCCATATTTTTTAATAGAATCAGTTTGCCTTCTCAACTAATCAAATAGTTTTTGAATTTGTATGATAAGCCATGATTCATGCTAGATGTTAGGAGTGGGTGCAATTCCTTTACTCCAAAAATCAACATTATAGTTGGGAGAGGTACATAACATTCCCACGCTGTTTATATATGCTGGTCCCTCTGAAATGCCCTTTATCATTCTCTTTTCCTTTCCTTTGCTGGGTCCCACCAGTTTTTGCTGGGTCACATATCTTCAAAGATGCCTTCCTGCCTGGAACCCCAATCCCTAGTCATTGGTACCCTGTGAATAGTGTTTGTCATGGTATTATAATTGTTAATATATTTGGTAACTTCCCAGATTGTGAACTCTTTGAGTGTCTTAAGTCTGTTAATTTTGTATAAGTCTGTTATAAGTCTGAGAGCCTGACACATGAAATACTTAGGCATTTTATATATGTAATATGTAATATTCCTAATAAGAATTTGACAAATGAATACAGATGCCACAAGCACATACAGTTATATAATCATAGAGATTTACAAAGAAAGGTGGCATGCAATAGATGTCAAGACTGGCTTATAAACAAGTACTATAGGTTTTAGGAGAAGAAAGATTGAATTGATGGTCAAGGAAGGATTTTGTTTTTTATTAAATTTATTGAGGTAACATTGGTTAATAACATAAATTTCAGGTGTACAACATTATAATTTGATAGTTACATACTCTATTGCATGCTCACCACCCAAAATCTAGTTTTCTTCTATTACCATATATTTGATTCCCTTTACCTAATTCACCATCCTCCCTCCCCCTACTTCTCTGGTTACCACCATTCTGTTACATCTATGTTCGTTTTACCTTGTTTCATTAGTGCATTTTTTACTTTTTTTGTTTTATGTTCCACATATGAGTGAAATCATACAGTATTTGTCCATTTCTGTCTGACTTATTTCACTTACCACAGTATTTTCAAGAGCCATCTGTGTTGCTGCAGATGACAATATTTCATCTTTTTTTGTGGCTGAGAAGTATCTATATTATCTATCTATCTATCTATCTATCGCTAGATAGATAGATAGATAGATAGATAGATAGATAGATAGATTATATCTTCTTTATTCATTCACTTATCGATAGACACTTAGATTGTTTTCATGTCTCGACTATTGTAAATAATGCTGCAATGAGCGTAAGAGTACATATATCTTTATGAATTAATATTTTCATATTTGGGGAGTAAATACCCAGAAGATAAATTGCTGGATCATAAGGCAGTTCTAGTTTTAATTTTTTAAGGATCCTCCATACTGTTTTCCGTAATGGCTACATCAATTTAAAACAGTGTACAAGGGTTCCCTTTTCTCTACATTCTGTCACTTATTTTTCTTCTTTTTGATAATAGCCTTTTTAACAAGTGTGTGTCGATATTTCATTGTGGTTTCAATTTGCATTTCCCTAATAACTAGTGATATGAAACATCTTTTTATATGTCTGTTGTTCATCTGTATGTCTTCCTTGGAAAAATGTCTATTCAGATCTTTGACCCATTATTTGTTGTTGAGTTATATAGGTTCTCTATCTACTTCAGACATTAACCCCTTCATAAGAATCATTTGCAAAATCCTTCTCCCATTCAGTTGTTTGCCTTTTTGTTGTGTTGATAATTTTCTTTGCTATGTGGAAGCTTTTTAGTTTGATGTATTTGCTTTTGTTTCCCTTTCCTTAGGAGTGAAATTTATAAAAACACCTATGAAAACATTGTCGAGAAACTTAGTGCCTATGTTTTCTTCTTCGTATTTTATTGTTTCAGATCTACATTCAAGCCTTTAATCCATTTCGAGTTCATTTTTGTTTATGGTGTAAGATAGCGGTCTAGTTTTATTCTTTTACATATGACTGTCTAGTTTTCCCAACACCATTTATTAAAGAGACTTTCCTTTCTCCAGTGTATATTCTTGGTTCTTTCTCATAAATTAGCTGCTTATATACATGTGAGTTTATTCCTGGGCTCTTAATTCTGTTTCATTGACTCATATGTCTGTTTTTTGCCAATACCATACTGTTTTTATTACTATAACTTTGTAGTATAGTTTCAAGTTGAGAAACGTGGTACCTCTGGCATTGTTCTTTCTTCTCAGCATTAAGGGCCAGCTTCATGGCTGTATGACCCATGCAGTCTCACAGGGTCTTATTCTCAGAGGGCTCTACACTTGGCTTAATGCTATGCTCTCACCATCTAACAATTCTTAAGATTTTATGAACACGGGACCCTTTATTTTAGTTTTGCACTGGGATCCACAAGTTGTGTAGTTGGTTTTATTCCTGTTTCTAGGAGAATGATTCAGATTTATAGAAATTGTCTTCTTCCTTTATCAGTTCTTTCTCATTCTTTCTGCCTGCCAAGTGTCCCTTGAATCTATCCACCTCTCTTTGTCCCACTACCACTTATCACCTTATATGACACTGAAAACAAAGGCCTCTCAAATAGTCTGATCTTTATCCTCCCCACCACACCCCAACCCTTGCTCATTTCTTTCATTGGAGGTAGGGGGATTTTTCTAAAATACATTGTGTAACTTTCTGCTTAAGACCCTATAAATAAATTGTGTCTTCCTCAAACAATATCGAACTCTTAATCCCAGTGCCTGTGAATGTGACCTTATGTAGAAATAGGCTATTTACAGATGATCACATTAAGATGAGGTCATTAGCATGACCCTAATTCACTATGACTCTCTCCTTATATAAAGGGGAAATTTGGACACAGCAGAGATCTGGGTGATACCTCTACAAGCCAAGGATACCAAACATTCCCAGAAAATCACCAGAAGCTGGGAGAAAGGAATGAAAGGGATTCTTCCTCTCAGCCCTCAGAAGGAACCAACCCTGCTGACACCTTGATTTTAATGTCTAACCTCCAGAGAACACTAATTTTCTGTTTAATATATTTTAAACAACCCAATTTGTGATACGTTGTTTCAGCAGCCTATATAAAGGTCTTGTTTTCTTATCCATTTAACCACCCTATCTTTTTATTGGAACATTCAACTCTTTTTCATTTGAAGTACTTGATAAATAGGTAGTTATTGCCATTCTTTATTCATTTTTAATACGCATTTTTTCTTCTTTTTAAATAAGCCCTTCCAACATTTCCTGTAATACTGGCTTGGTGGTGATGAACTCCTTTAGCTTTTTATTGTCTGGGATGCTCTTTATGTGTACTTCAATTCTAAATAATATCTTTGCTGGGTAGACTAATCTTGGATGTAGTTCCTTAATTTTCATCACTTTGAATATTTTGTGCCATTCCCTTCTAGCCTGCAAAGTTTTTGTTGAGAAATTGGCTGATGGTCTTGTGGGAACTCCCTTGTATGTAACTTAACTGCTTTTCTCTTGCTGCTTTTAAGATTCTCTCTTTGTCTTTAACCTTTGGAATTTTCATTATGATGTGTCTTGGTATGGGCCTCTTTGGGTTCATCTTGTTTGGGACTCCATTCTCTGTGCTTCCTGGGCTTGTATGTCTATTTCCTTCACCAGGTTAGAGAAGTTATCTGTCATTAATTCTTCAAATGGGTTTTTAATTTCTTGCTCTCTCTCTTCTCCTTCTAGTAGTACCTCTAGGCTGCAAATGTTTTTACACTTGATTTTGTCCCAAAGGCTCCTTAAACTATCTTCATTTTTTTAATGTTTTTCCTGTTCCTGTTTTAATTGGGTGTCCTCCACTATCCCATCCTCTATATTGGTAATTCAATCTTCCTCTTCATCCACATTGTTGAGTCCCTCTCATGTACTCTTAATTTCAGATATTCTAATCTTCATTTCTGACTGGTTTCTTTTTATGTTTTTCATCTCTATATTTTTGTTTTCTATCTCTTTGTTAAAGTTCTCACTGAGTTCATCTACTCTTTCCCTAAGTTTATTGAGCATCCTTATAACCAGTGTGTTGAACTCTGCATCTGGTAGACTGCTTGTCTCCATTTTGTGGCATTCTTTTTCTGAAGCTTTGTTCTGTTTTTTTTTTTTTTTCTTGTAGAAAACATTTCTTCGCCTTCCAATTTTGGCTGCCTCCCTATGTCTGTTTCTATGTATTAAGTAGGACTCCTAAGTCTCCTGGACTTAGTAGAGTGGCTTTATGTTGTAGGTGTCCTGTGGGGCCCAATGACACATCTTTTCTAGCCACCTAACCAAGATGCTCAAGATGTGTTCCTTGTGTGGGTTCTGTATGCCCTCCTATTATAGTTGAACCTCAGTTGCTGTTTGCATGCTGATGGGAGGGATTGACCCTTGGGCTGATTGGTTGGGAGGATTGGCAGAGAGGGGCTCACCCTATGGAGTAGGATTCACTTTAGCAGGGTTATGCTGCCTGCCCAATCTGCTCTTCATCTGTGTTCTCCTCAAATGCAGCCCTGGGTGGTGTTCTGACTCTGGCTCTGGTTGAAGCAAGCCACTGGGTTGCTGGCCCGGGGGCCTCCTAGGAGGAGCCCAGCTGCATGCTTAGTTCAGCCACAGGCTGTATACTTATGTAACACATGGTAAGAGTCACCAAGCAATCTGCAGATGGCTGCCACCCATGCTAGGCTTATAGGTGCCTTGAAAGGCCAAGTCAGGAACCAAGGCCACTGTCATTAGTGCAAAGCTTAGAACTTCTCAGCAAGGGGTATGGGGCATGTAGAAGCCAATGCTGCTTCTTTGAGTTTTGTGAGCCTTTGAGAGATTTTAGGAAAGTCTGCAGCAAAAGCCAAGACAAGCTATATGTATGGAATAAAACAAATGGAAGTAGCTTGGGTGGGCCCACAAGTTGGGAGAGGCAGAGTCTCAGGGAATGACCTGGACAAAGTGACCTGTGTTATCCAGGTTGATGACTACTCAGATATGGTGGCACCTGCATTCTCACACTGGGAGGGTGGAGGACTCAACAAAGGAACAATGGATACTGTCAGTACTTCTGTTTGGGAGAAGGCTGCCCCTCCTGCCCTTGCCCTGAAGCCCAACAACTGAGTATCTCCCTATATATCTTTCGTGTCCCTTGAGCAGCTGTCCCTGCACTGGAGCTCAGAGTGAGTGAGTATGATAGTGAGTAGGTCCAGGTACAAGCCCTTTAAGAGGAATGCCTGTAACTCCAGCAACCCTCTGTCTCACTAAGCTACAACCTCCACTGGGTTTCACAGCCAGAGGTTGTGGGGACTTCTCTTATTGACACTAGAATCCCAGGCTAGGGATTCCAGTGTGGGGCCAGGATGCCTTGCTCCTCAGGTTGGGGAGGAGGCTCTATACTCAAGATAACCCTCCTAATTCTCAATTTCCACACGCGATTGTGGGACCAAGCCATTTCGCAACTCTACCCTCCTACTAGTTCAAGGTGACTGCTTATGTTTGTCCTTAGTTGTAGAGCTTCTCTTCAGCCAGACCTCAGGTGACTCCCAGCGATGGTTGCTCTATAGTTTCATTATAATTTTGGTGTGGTTGCAAGTGCAGGAATGCACAGCATGTACTTTCTACACCATCTTAACCAGTCTCTATTCTTGTTCTTTTTAAAAATTAAAAAAAAATTTCAATTACACTCAACATCCAATATTATATTAGTTTCAAGTGTACAACAAAGTAGTTAGACATTTATATAACTTATGAAATGAATTCCCAATAAATCTAGTACCTACCTGGTACCATACATGGTTATTACAATATTACTGGCTATATTTCCCTATTCTGTTCCCTACATCCTCATGACTATTTTGTATTATTCTATTTGTACTTCTTATTCCCATCTCCTTTTTCTCCCAGCCCTCAACCACCCTTGCATCTTTCAACCATCAGGGTTTTTTTCTGTATCTATGAGTTTGTTTCTATTTTGTTTTTCTTTTTGTTGTTGTTGTTCTTTAGATTCCACATATAACTGAAATCACATGGTATTTGTCTTCTTCTGTCTGAATTATTTCACTTAGCATAAATGGTAAGATTTCATTCTTTGTTATGGCTGAGTAATATTCCATTGTATATATGTACCACCTCTTCTTTATTCAGTGGACACTTAGGTTGCTTCCATATCTTGGCTATTGTAAATAATGCTGCAGTGAACATATGGATATGTATGCCTTTTCAAATTAGTCCTTTGGATTTCTTTGGATAAAATACCCAAAAGTTGGATCATTTGGTCATATGGCAGTTATAGTTTTACTATTTTGAGGAACCTCAATACTTTCAGGCTGCCTTTTATCAAACTATACTATGAGGCTATAGTAATCAAAACAGCTTGGTCATAAAAACAGACAAATTGATCAATGGGACAAAATAGAGAGTCCAGAAATAAATTCATGCCTGTATAGTCAATTAATTTTTGACAAAGAAGACAAGAGTATACAATGGGTAAAGACAGTCTCTTCGATAAATAATGTTGGCAATATTCAATAAATATTTTTGAAATGCCAGGTACAGTGTTTAGAAATTAAAAAAAAAAAAACATGGCCCTTCATCTCATTGGATTCCCCATCTAGCAAGAAAAATCAATATCCAATGAAGCACTATAAGACAAAAAATATCGATAATATTTGAGACCATAAAATGGATTGTGGAAAGCGCTGAAGGAAAAACAAGCTGAACCCCAAGCCTATAATGAGAGAAGCCAACAAGAAGCAATTTAAATCACAACACAGACACTCAGCAAAGTGAAGAACCCTGTGGCATGACATACCTTTAAATGTAGGTGTGGAAGATGGAGCTGAAAAACAGAAGTACTGGTAAAAAGTTTACATGAGAAGAAGTAAGACATTTCTCACCTCATTCTGATCCCACTTAGCTATTAAAAAGGAAGATTTAGAGAAAATAAAGTTTTTGCTATTAAAAATGGTAATAGAAATAAAATGTTCAATAGAAGTTTTGAAGAAAAAGTTGGAAAACTCCCTAACAGCAGCATAAGAAGGCTAAAGGCAAAAAAAAAAAAAAAAAAAAAAAAAAGGATAGAAAAAGGGAGGCTCCATAGTGTAGTGGTTAACACATCTGCTTTACATGCAGAAGGTCCGGGGTTCACACCCTAGGTTGAGCCACGGACTATAGTCTGGGTGCGCTAGGACCCCAGTGCGCCAGGCCCTGGGTGCATGCCATGAGCATGGTGGCAGGGGAGGGGGTGCCTGCCTTCAGAGATTCAGTTCTTAAAGGGAAACTGCAACATCCATAGGTCAGGTGTGGAAGTGTGGGGCGGGGAGATTCAAGACGGGGGGGGGGAAGAAAAGAAAATTAGTGGATCGATCCAAAAGCCTCAACATTTAAATAAATCTAATCCAAAAGAAAGAGAACTGTGAAAACAGGAAAGGGGAGAGACAGACAAAGGGAGGAAGGAGAGAAACTTCCTAGAACTGAAATATTACAATTTCCAGATTAATAGATCACTGAGTGCCTAGCACAGTAGATAAAAACAGACCCACTCTAAGATATATCATAAAATTTCAGAATTCCAGGCATAAAGGGAAAATCCTAAATATTTCCAGAAATAAAAAAAATACTGTCATGCAAAGGGCCACAAGACAAAATAGTACCAGACCTCTCAACAGCAACACTGAAACCTGGAACACACCAGAACAATTTCTTCAGAATTTTGAGAGATAATTTTCAGTATAGACTTCAAGAATGAGGGTATACTATATATGTTTTCAGTTATAAAATTCCTCAGAAATTTTATGTCCCATGTAATCTTTCTCAAGAATCTACTAGAGGATGTGATTATTAAATCAAGGAAGTAAACCAAGAAAGCAGAAGATATGTGGTTCAGAAACAGGAGATCCAACCCAAAGGAAAAAGGGGATTCCCAGGATGATGGTGAAGGGAAGCTTCTAGAAGGCAGTTGGGCAGCAGGACCAGAGAGGAGGATAAAGGACTCTGGAAAAGACCTTTTTAAAAGAGAAAAAATGGATTAATTTCTTGATTTTTAAAAATTATTTTATCTTTTGGAGGGTTTGGTTCAGAATATGTAATAGGTACATAGAAATGTAGCAAATGAAAAAAGATACAAAAATGAAATATGAACATAGTGATATGCGTAACTCAGATATGGATATTTATATATTGTAAAAACAATGTAAATTGTACTAAAAAAGTGTTATAGCTTGATTTAGAAGATTGTAGGAGAGTTAGTACATACATGACGTTGGAGTGAGAGAGCCAAATCTTCATATCCCAAGTAAGTAAAAAATTAAAAATCTGCTCCTTAACAATCAAGACAGTATACCCATAGTATCTAAAAACATAAAACAGCAAAAGAAATAGCTAAAACTGTTGAAAATAATTGTTTCTTGGAAATGAAAATTGGTGGTAGAGAGGGAGTGTGTTAGGAGACTGGTGTTTCACAAGCCTTGAAGTAATATTTGACTTCTAAAACTATAATGTATTGCTTTGATTAAATATTTTTAAAAAATATAAGTCCACACAAAAACATGTACACAAATGTTGATAGCATCATTATTCATAATATCCCAAAAGTGGAAACAAGTCAAATGTCTGTCAACTAATGAATGGATAAATAAAATATGGTATGTACACAGCAAAATATTCTTCTTCTATCGGAAAGGATGAAGTACTGATACATGCTACAACATGGATGAGCCTTAAAAGCATTCTGCTCGGTAGAAGATACTCACAAAAAAACTCCATTGATATGAAGTGTTCAGAACAGGCAATTCTACAGAGACAAAATAGCTTTGTGGCTGGGGATTTGGAATGTGTGGGTAATTGAGGAATAATGGGTACAAGATTTCTATTGGGATGATGAAAATATTCTGTAATTATATAATGTGATAGTTGCCCAACTCTGTCGACATACTCAAACCCACCGAATTTCACTTTTAAATGATGACTTTTATGTTATGAGAATCACACCAGAAATATATCCCTAATTCATAGGGTTGTTGTGAGGAAAAAATGAAATAATGTACGTGAAGAGTCTATCCCAGAGCCTGGTATAGATATTAAAAGACAGATTAACACTTATACAGCGTTTACTAGTGGCAGGCACTTGTCTGAGTTTTCTACATATATCAATTCACTTAACCCTCACAGCAAACTGTATAAAATAGACACTATTCTTAGCTCCATTTTCTAGATGAGGAAACTGAGACCAGTGAAATTAAACACTTTACCCAAGGTTACACAACTAGTATAGCAGTAAAACTGGGATGTGGCCATAGACAATTGGCCCAGCATCTTTACTCTTAACCACTCCATGGTGCTCCCTCTGCATGCCTCCCAGACCCCAAGTCTGGGTTAGTGCTTTGTGCTCTCATAGGCACTCTACTTTTCATCTGTCATGGTTCTGAGTATCACTTGTCTTTTCACTTGTCTGTGTCCTTGACTACATTGGACATTCTATAAAAGTAGGGACCATGCCCATCTTAATTACTGTCATTTCCCACCCATTAAATGTTAGGGACTAAGTAGTAGAGTGAAGCAGAGATGTTTTTCCTTTGTAAAAATCCCATGAGTAAATGAAGAGGAAGTGAGAGGAATATAAGAGATTAAATATTCTAGAAAAACATTAGATAATTGATAGAGCAATGTATCTAAGAAAGCAGAAGATGTAAGATTACGGTTATAATGGGAAATTATTGACCCTGAGAAGATGGAAGAATGCCTCCTTTAAGACAGAGAGGAAGAAATGATGTATATTGTAAGAGTAGAGGAGGCTAGATAAGGAATTGCATATTGAGACTTGACCATCTCAATAAATAAGGGACAGTAATCTTTGGCCAGGAAAGGATGAAGGAGAATGAATTAGGAGATTGAGGCAATATTTTGGAATAAATGTGTAACTTTTGGAGTTTCTTTAATATTAAAATGAATCATATTATGGACGCCCCCCCCCAAAAAAGCACATACACACAAAATTATGTATTCATGGACCCAAGATTTAGAATGCCAGCTCTCAATAATTAATGAAATTAAATAAAAGTATTTCTGAGAAGTAATTTTAAAGACAAGTAGCTTGAATTTATAGCATTGCAAGTCTGTGTTTCTGTGAGGGTGAGGGTAGTACCTGATGTGGTATAAGGAATTGAGGCTGTGGTGGAGGTACAGTAGGAAAGGACAGTAGGGGCGGCAGGAAGGCAAAGTACATGTCAATGAAGAAGTGGCAGAGGTGGCAGTGGAGGCATGTGGAGAGTGAGGGGTGGAAAATAGGAGAGATCTACTCTGCATGCAAGTCATCCAGGGTGCATAGAAAGAAAATAATAATAGAGAAAGAAAATAATAATAAAACCAAATGTCAGTCTTCTGTTTATCATCATGATTCACAAGCAATTCTAAATGCTGACAGTGATAAACTACTCTTCTCTGAAAAAGCCTTAATCTAAAACCTAAATAGTTGCCTTCTTCTGGGTAGACGTATACCACTGAGAGGCAGATAAAGAGATTACGATGGAGGAAGTAGCCAGGATGTGGGTTAGGTGGTGTTGAGTGGCTGATGTGGAGCCAAAGCTGAGTTGGTGCTAGAGTAGAAAAAGATTCTTTCTTTTGGGTGGTTATAAGTAATACGATCCAATACGATTCAATGGCTTTCATCTCTTAGAATCTAGACATTATCCGAAATCCTAAATTTTTTTTGACTTGAACCAGCTGCTAGTCAGAACTATGTGGATTTCACTATCTTCAAAAGTCAGTTCCACTCAAATCTGCACTTTGTTCCACTACTTTATTCACACCTTTCATAATAGATAGCATTTATTTACTTATATGCCCCTACTAGATTATGTGTTCCTTGAGAGCAGTGATTGTGTCTTACTCATTTCTAAATTATTAGTGCCTACAGATAGGAATCCAAACTCTTGTTGAACCGATGCTCAAGTATATTTTGCTCTTCTTTATAGATTCCTCAGGTCTCTGGTGACCAGCCAACAGTAGATACAGAATGCTACACAGTTTTTCTTCTCCCAGGTACAGAATTGAGTCTCTTTCCATTTATGAAATGTTGCTGAAGGACTTTCAGTCCATCCTGAAATCGGAGGGATGCAGAACCTTATTTTTTTATTTTTTAGAAAGATCCACAGTTACCTCATACATTTTTATCCTAAAGACCATCAAGTCATTATCTGTGGAGTCCTGCTGTAGGACACTATGATGACATTTTCCACCAGCACTGAAAACACCAGGATTTGGCTGCATTATAATGTGATCAGTCTCGTCACACCAATGCATGGATGTTTCTCTGGTGTTTTG
Source organism: Eonycteris spelaea (assembly GCA_003508835.1). Taxonomy (NCBI): domain Eukaryota; kingdom Metazoa; phylum Chordata; class Mammalia; order Chiroptera; family Pteropodidae; genus Eonycteris; species Eonycteris spelaea. The sequence goes on along the minus strand of PUFA01000286.1, from coordinate 464,896 downwards.
AAGAATTTAGGAGCTTTATAAATATTTTATTTTTCAATTATAGTTGACATTTAATATTATTTTATAGTAGTTTCAGGTGTATAGCATAGAGATTAGACATTTATATAATTTACAAAACGATCCCCTCAATTAGTCTAGTATCCACTATACATGATTATTATATTATTGACTATATTCCCTATGCTATACTTCACATCCCCATGACTATTTTGTAACTCCCAGTTTGTACTTAATCTCTTTACCTTTTTCACCCAGGCTCAAAGAATATCTCCCACCTAGCCATCACCAGTTTGTTCTCAGTATCTATGAGTCTGTTTTCATCTTGTTTGTTCATTTATTTTGTTCTTTAGATAAGTAAAATCATATAGTATTTGTCTTTCTCTGACTCATTTCACTTAGCATAATATCCTCTAGGTCCATCCATGTCTTGCAAATAATAAGATTTCATATTTTAATGGCTGAATAATATTCCATTATATATATGTACTACTTCTTCTTTGTCCTATCATTCATTGATAGGCATTTTGGTTGCTTCTATATCTTGGCTATTGTAAATAGTGCTGATATGAACATAGGGGTGAAGAAGTCTTTCCAATTAGCATTTTAGACTTCTTTGGATAAAGACCCAAAAGTACAATTGCTGGGTCATAAGGTAGTCTATTTTTAATTTTTTGATGAACCTCCAAACTGTTCTCCATAGAGGCTGTACCAATTTACAATCCAAAAAAACAGTGTATAAGGGTTCCCTTTCTGCAATTCCTAGTTAATATTTCTTGATTTTTAATTTAATTTATGATGGCCATTCTGACAAGTGTGAGGTGATAGTTCATTGTGGTTTTAATTTGCATTTTTCTGATAATTAGTGATGTTGAGCATTTTTCATACATTTGTTGGCCATTTCTATGTTCTCTTTGAGAAATGCTTATCAGGTCCTCTGCCCATTTATAATTTGATTGTTCATTTTTATTGGTGTTGAGTTATGAGTTCTTTATACATTTTAGATATTAACTCCTTATCAGATGTGTCATTGGCAAATATCATCTCCCATTCAGTAGGCTGGCTTTTCATTTTGTTGATGATTTCCTTTGCTGTGCAAAATTTTTTTTAGTTTGATATGGTTTTATTTGTTTGTTTATTTATTTATTTTTATTTCCCTTGCCTGAGAAGATATATTAGAAAAAAAATATTACTAAGAGCAATGTCAGAGTTTACTGACTGTTTTCTTCCAGATGTTTTATGGTTTTGGGTCTTTAAGTCTTTAATTCATTTTGAGTTTATTCTTGAATGTGGTATAAGAAAGTTGTCCAGTTTCATGTTTTTTGCATGTGTCTGTCCAGTTTTCCCAACACCATTTATTTAATAGACTGTCTTCACCCAATTATATATTCCTACCTCCTTTTTCATAGATTAAATGACCATATGGATTTATTTCTGGGCTCTCTTCTCTGTCCATTGACCTATGTGTCTGTTTTTCTGCCAGTTCCATGCTATTTTGATTGCTATAGCCTTGCAGTATAGTTTGATATCAGGTAGTGTGATACCTCCAACTTTGGTCTTTTTTCTAAAGATTGCTGTTGCTATTCAGAGTCTTTTATGGTTCCATATAAGTTTTTGGATTATTTGTTTTAGTTCTCTGAAAACTGCCATTGGCATTTTGATAGAGATTGCATTTAATCTATAGATTATTTTGGGTAGTATGTACATTTAGTGATGTTAATTCTTCCTTCCATTTACATGGTAATGTTTCCATTTACTTGCTATCTCTTTCAATTTCTTTTCTTCAGTAACATAATTTTTCAAGTACAAGCCTTTTACTTCCTTGGATAAATTTATTCCTGAGTATTTTATTGTTTTGATACAATTGTAAATGGGATTGATTTCTTAATTTCTTTTTCTGATAGTTCATTATTAGTATACAGAAATCCAACTGACTTCTGAATATTGTGTCCTACTACTTTCTCAGTTCATTTATTAGTTCTAACATTTTTTCTTTGGTGGAATCTTTAGGATTCTTTCTGTATAGTATCATGTCATCTGCAAATAAGGACAGTTTTACTTCTTTTTTCCCCACTTGGATGTCTTTTCTTTCTTTTTCTTGTCAGCTTATTGTGGCTAGGACTTTCGATACTATGTTGAATAAAAGTGGTGAAAGTGGATCACGCTGGTCTTATTTCCTGATCTTAAGAAAAATGCTTTTAGCTTTTTAGCATTGAATATGATGTTAGCAGTGGGTTTGTTATATATGGCCTTTATTATATTGAGGCATGTTCCCTCTATTCCCACTTTGCTGAGAGTTCTTATTATAAATGGATGCTGGATTTTGTCAAACAATTTTTCTGTATCTATTGATATGACCATATGGTTGTTATCTTTCAGTTTGGTAATGTGGTGTATCACATTGATTTGTGGGTATTGAACCAACCTTGCATCCTAGGAATAAATCCAACTTGATCATGGTGTATGATATTTTTAATTTAATGTATTGCTGAATTCAGTTTGCTAATATTTTGTTGAGGATTTTTGCATCTATGTTCATCAGGGCTATCAGCCCATGATTTTTTCTTTTCTTTCTTTCTTTTTTTTGTTTTTGTTTTTGTTTGTTTGTTTGTTTGTTTTGTAATGTCTGTCTGGTTTTGGAATCAGGGTAATGGTAACCTCATAGAATGAGCTTGGGAGCCTTCCCTCCTCTTGAAGTTTTTGGAATAGTTTTAGAAGAATAGGTGTTAATTCTTCTTTGAGTGTTTGGTAAAACTCACCTGCAAAGCTATCCAGTCCAGGACTTTTGTTTGTTGGGAGTTTTTGGATTTCTGATTCAATTTTTTAGTACTAATTAGTTGGTACTAAACAGATTTTCTGTTTCTTCTTGATTCAGTCTTGGAAGACTGTATGTTTCTAGGAATGTATCTATTTCTTCCAGATTGTTCTATTTGTTGACATACAATTGCTTATACTATTTTCTCATAAGCCTTTGTTTTTCAGTGGAGTCAGTTGCCACTTCTCTTCTTTCATTTCTGATTTTATTTGTTTGGGTCCTCTCTTTTTCATGATGAGTTTGGTTTAAGGTTTATCAATTTTGTGTATCTTTTCAAAGAACCAGCTCTTGGTTTCATTAATCTTTTGTACTCTTTTTTTTTCCAGACTCTATTTCACTTATTTCTGCTCCAATATTTATTATTTCCTTACTTCTACTCACTTTGGGTTTTGTTTGCTGTTCTTTTTCTAGTTCCTTTAGATGTAAGGTTAGATTATTTATTTGAGATTTTTCTTGTTACTTGAGGTAGATATGTAATGCTATGAATTTCCCTCTTAGGACTGCTTTCACTGTCTCCTGTAGATTTTGGTTCACTGTGTTTTCCTTTTCATTTTCCTCAAGGTATCTTTTGACTTCTTCCTTGAGCTCATAGTTCTCATTCATTGTTTAGTAACATGTTATTTAGTCTATATGTGTTTGTGTATTTTTCATTTTTTTCTGTTTTTTTATTTCTAGTGCCATACCAGACCACTGTTTCCTTGTTGATTTTCTGTCTGGAAGATCTGTCCATTGGGGTGTTAAAGTCCCCTACTATTACTATATTACTGTCAATCTCTTCCTTTATGTGTCAGTCAATATTTGCCTTATATATTTAGGTGCTCCTATGTTGGGTTTATAAATGTTTACGAGGGTTATATCCACTTTTGGCTTGATTCATTTATCATTATGTAATGTGCTTCTTTGTCTCTTATTATCTCCTTTGTTTTAAAGTCTATTTTGTCTAATATAAGTATTGCTACCCCAGTTTTTATTCATTTCCATTTGTGTGTAATATCGTTTTCCATCCTCTTACTTTGTTTCTTTGTGCTTTTCAATCTGAAGTGGGTCTATTGAGTCTTGTTTTCTTATCTATTCAGCTCCCAATGTCTTTTGATTGGAGAATTCAATCCATTTACTTAAGGTGATTATTAATAGGTGCATAGTTATTGCCATTTAGTATTCATATTTATGTTTTTCTCCTTCTTTTTAAAGAAGTCCCTGTAATACTTTTTGTGATACTGGCTTAATGGCAACAAATTCCTTTAGCTTTTTCCTGTTGTGGAAGATCTTAATTTCATCTTCAATTTTAATTGATAGCTTTGCTGGGTAAAGTAATTGTGGTCGTAGGTCCTTGCTTTTCATCACTTTGAATATTTCCTGCCAATCCTTTCTGGCCTGCAAGGATTCTGTTGAGAAATCAGTAAACAGTCTTATGGAAACTCCCTTGTAAGTAACTAGCTTCCTTTCTCTTGTTGCTTTTAGGGTTCTCTCTTTTTTAACCTTTGCCATTTTAATGATGATGTGTCTTGGTGTGGGCCTGTTTGGGTTCATCCTGTTTGGGTCTCTCCGCCCTTTCTGGACTTGTATTTCTATTTACTTCACCACATTAGGGAAGTTTTTAGTTATTATTTCTTCAAATAGGTTTTCAATCCCTTGTTCTGTCTCTTTTCCTTTTGGTACCCGTATGGCGTGAATGTCAGTGTGCTTGATGTTATCCAAGAGGCCCCTTAAACTGTTCTCAGTTTTTTGGATTCTTTTTTCTTATTGCTCTTCTGATTGGGTGTTTTCTGTTACCATATCTTCTAAATCATTGATTTGATCCTCTGCTTCACTAATCTACTGTTGAGTCCCTCTAATGTATTCTTCATTTTAGTTATTGCATTTTTAATTTCTGACTTTTTTTATAGTTTCTATGTCCATTTTTATGCTTACTATCTCTTTATTGATGTTCTCAGTGAGATCCTCTACTCTTCCTTTATGTTTATTGAGCATCTTTATAACTTGTGTTTTGAACTCCATATCAGATAGGATGCTTGCCTCCACTTCATTTAATTCTCTTTCTGGAGTTTTCTCCTGTTCTTCCACTTGGGGTATGTTTCTCATTTTCTTATATTGGCTGCACCTATGTTTGTTTCTATGTATTAGTTAGATTTTCTATATCTCCAAGTCTTGGCCAGGTAGCCTTATGTTGTACGTGCCCTGTGTGACCTAGAGACAGTTTTACTGGTCACCTGCACCAGGTGCTTCAGGAGTGTCTGTCCCTATGTGGGTTTTCTGTGTATCCCTGTTGTAGTTGAGCCTTGATGGCTGTTGGGATTGACTCCAGGATGACTGGCTGTGACTACTGGCCATGTCCACAGGGTATGAGTTGCTGTGTGGGTGCTGACCCCATGAAATAGGATTTGCCCCAACAGGTTTATGTGTCTGTTGAGACCACCCTTTGGGTGTGCTGCTTGTGGGGCTAATCAAGTGGTGCTCTGTTGTGGCTGACATCAGCCTTTGTGTGTGTTGGCTCTGCAGCCCCTTGGTAGGGGTTCTCATGCAGGCAAAGCTCAGCCGCTGTCTCTGACCCATCCAGGGCTATCTTGGTTGCTGCCTATAATGGACCTGGGGTCATGCGGGAGGGGCCACGCTGCAAACAGAGGCTGGCTGCTACTGGTTTCAGGCCTGAGGCAGCTCAGCAAAAAGCCCAGGGTACCCCAGGGCCTGTGGCTTCCTGCCAACTACCTATAAGGTTCAGAAACTGAAAGAACCTGAGGCGGTACTCAAGTTGGGTGAGGCAGCATCCCAGGGAGTCACCAGGGTGGGGCAAGCTGTGTTCCCCATGTTAGTGAAGATTCAGACTTTGTGCCAGTACTGAGCCAGTGACCACTCTCAAAAGTTTCAGATCATACTGAGGCCAGCCACTGCCCACCTCTGGCACACAGACTTCCAAGATTTGTTCAAAAAATACTGCTGCTCTGACTGAGGCTGGTTACCTGCCACTGGAATTGTCTCTGTGAGCATGTGAGCTGAGTCCTGTTAATTGCTGCTGAAAGCTTCCTGTTAGGAGGTCTGGGAGGGGCTGGTTGCCCAGCCATGAATATGACTCCAACAATTTGAAAGTTGATAGGGGAGGCACCCCAAGGTGGAGCAAGAAGATTTCAGCAGGCCAGTTCAGATTTGGATTTGACTGTGTGTGGGAGGAGTCAACACAGGCAAGACAGCCCTGCCTGCAGGTCACAGGAAGAGGGCTCTACACATGGTTTAATTGTGGCTATCCCTCTAGCCTTTGCTCTGAAGCCACATGATTCAGTCTTTTCCTGTATGTCTCTGGCACCTCCCAAGCTGCTGTTCCTCTACCAGAGCTCAGGATGAGTAACTGTAAGTGAGTGAGTCTGTGCATTGGCCCTTTAAGGGGATGTCTGGGACAATTTCAGTGGCAGACAACCAGCCCCAGCCTTACATCTCACCCAGACAGTCAGAATCCCTACCGATTTTTACAACCAGATTATGTGGGGACTCCTCAACCCGGCATTAGCACCCTGGCCTGAGGAGCCCTGATGTAGGGGTGGGGCTCCTCACACCTCCAGTGGGGGGACCTCCACAGCCTAGCTATCCCTCCAGATGCTCAACTGCCATATGTAGGTGTGAGACCAGCATGTTTTGCATCTCCACCCCTCCTATCAATCTTAATGTGGCCTCTTTTTTATATCCTTAGTTATTAATTTAGGTGTTTCTTGAAACCCCTCTGCAACTTATTACTGGGGGGTGGGGTAATTATGCAATGGAGAAATTAGGATTTGATTCACCAACTCAGTCTTTCCTAGGGAGTCACAAGATCGTTCTCTGTGAGGTGAACCGCTTCTAGAATGAACTGAATCTTCGCCATCTCTTCCTATTCTTCTACCCAGCCCCAAGATGGCCACTGTGGGGTTCTGACTAAGAAGTTGCCCACCACTGGCTGATGGAATAGATAAAATAAAACAGCTTGGTTTAACATTTGGGATTGGAAGCAGTACTTTTCTAGAGAAAAAATCAAAGAAGCAAAAGAAGTATAAAGGCAGTGCCCCAATCAGGGTACCACCCACTGGCAAGGTCCCAGGACACTAGTAAATACAGAAGTGAATGGAATGATCAAACATCTTTAATTCACTATCAAACCTGGAGCACAGCCATACATCCTGATTCTTCAATAGAAGGCTGGCCACTGGAGCTGCATACAGTCTCCAGGCAATGTGGAGACTATGCTTAATGTTCCTTCAACATTGCTTAGAGTGCTACACATTCTTCATGACCACTGTTAGGCCATGAGCCCTTGAGGACTTACATTTGAGGACAGGAATTTGCTCTTAAGCATTTGAGGTTTGGGCATAGAATAGACCATTTTTATTCTTATGCTAATTTTATTAAATGTGCATACAAAAATAAATCTGGTCTGTATGAAGGAATTTAGTTGTCCATTTAACCGTAGCAGCTGCCTGTGTGATCCACTGGTGCTCTTTATAGGAAAAATCTAAATAATTGAAATCGTTAATTGGGTTAAAGAGATCCTTAGCACCGTGTTCTATAAATAAAAGAATGTGTAAATAATATAGTGGACTCCCTTTTTCAGCTCTTCTCCTTAAAGAGATTGTTTTAGTTTGTTTGCACCAATAAGATCATTGTTTGGGGACTCTTAAGAGAGGTTTGGTTTTGGCCCAGTGACACTTTCCCAAGGAAATCCCTTTTAGTTTGTTTCAGGTGTACTGCCACCTTTTCCCCTGGTTCTTTCACTCAAAATGAGTAATTTGTTTATCTTTTCTGTAAATAGCTAGAAACCTGGGCTTTGCGTTTGTCACTGGGGTCAAAGAAAGAAGTCAAGGTAGCAGGCTGACCTTGCCTTGTTATCTGAAATCAGATAGGTTTAAGCGCGCATAATCTGACAGCTAGAGAAAAAAGATAGGAAGGAAAGAGAAAAATGCTTATAAAGCGGAAGTGGTAAGAGGCTTCTAAATTTCAGTGTGACCTGTTCTGTCAGGTGATTTTTTGCAGGGGAAGGAACATGAAAAAAAAGTTAAGTAAAATGTCCTTATAAAGACAAAATCTATTTCTTTCTTGGCTGATGATTTGTCATTTTAGTCACTTCCTGCCTTGTGACCACACACTCAGGGTTGACAAAGTTGTTCTGCAGATCAGAAGAAGGGGGTTTCTGGTCACACGCCAGTACCGCTGAGGACAGTTTTTCTGCAAGGTAAATTTTCTTTATGTCTTTTGTCATTTTTAAGTGCTTATGATGTTTTATTTGTCGGGTCGCTCTGTTTCTGTGGATTGCAGATTTTGCCTTCAGAGGATAAGAGATCTGAGCACCTGTCACCAAGCCCTATGTGAGCCCTGCCACCGTTAAATTGCCCTGCAATGCTGTAGCCACATGATGTGGCCATTGAAGATGGGACCCCTCAGTTCTCTGGGTGGTTCCTTCTCCAGTTATGCACTGTTACTGCCTCACAAAGCTATGACTTTTTTCCCCCTTTAAAACCACACCATGTCCTGATTTATTTCTATTCCTTTATTTCAGGAAGGCTGTTTACTCTGACTTTATCTACTTTGTATTTTCAGGATATTGATCATTTAGATTGTGTTGCTCATCAGCCTAATAGACATAGTTTAATTTTAGCTCTTGTAGTTTTGGTTTTCTAAAAACCTTCTTTGCAATACTTTAGTCAGTGGATATATTAACATCTTGAGTCATATGTTAATTTGATACTGGTTATTTGAATGATTTTGGTGCGAATGGTTTTTAATGGGTGTGCTTAATAACCACATGAAATTAGAAGTCATCTCTTCACCATTTATTCTCTAAAAATAAAAGCAATTTCTGTTACTTATTTGTACTTTTTCATAGACTTGTCTGAATTATCTGTTATACCTATGACCTTAAAAATGACTGTTAAATTCTGGATGAAAGGTTCTGTCTACAACAGAATTTCTTGTAAAGTTTGTATGGGATATTTATTCTAGGAACTTTGTTGAAACATAGACTTTGGGTCTTGCAGCATCAGCCTTTATTTAATTGTCATTATCCGACCATGCTAAGAACTATTGATAGATGATAAACATCAGCATACTTAGCAAAACCCAATTTTTCTTGATCAAATATAGCAACTTGTTTTCTAAAATCACTTCCTCAGGACATTTTATAAAAATCATTAAATGAAGGTGGTTTACCCACACACATTTTGATTTTAAATTTATATAAGTTTGCATCATTGGTTTCTAGTAAATAAAGTTTTTTAAAGAATATCTGCACAGGCAATTTTGAATGAAATTAACCATTTACATATAAAAGTGAATTTCTGGACATTGCAAAATGTGACCATCAATATTGTTTTACACATCTCATCTGAAAAAAAATGTAGAATGGGGAGAGGAGAACTTGAACCCCCAAAAGAACAAATTTAAAAATATGCTGTGTGTTATTTTAAGTAAAAATATTAATGAGAATGAAATAAATTAGTATGCAAAGGTATGACAGTATTTTCCTTACATTGGAGGATAAAATAAAATATGAAAAAGTTATTTCAAAATAGAAAAAAACTCTCTGGATTTAAAGCAAGTTCAGCTTGTTAAAGCATTAGCCTAATATGTTATAAAATATCCATTCTTCTTCATTCTGGCTCACTCCCAGTAACAGCAGGGATGAATATGCTGGGTCTTGCCCTTTAGACAAGCACTGCTGTAGTAGGATGAAGCTGTGCTTATGGGAACATTTCATTAGCAACCTCAGGGATAGTTTTCTTTGTCATTCTTTAAATTTTGTCCCTTCATAAATAATACCTTGAAACATTTGGTGATTTGGGAACAATTACAGGGTTTTAACACCATTTATAATCCTTTTTATGAACCCTTTGGGGGAAGAGAGGCTAAAAAGTAAAGTCTCATTAGAATGTATGTATTTAAATTAGAGAGGATGGACAAGTAAGAATAACACTTAATATTTATAAATATAGCACTATGTGCAGCCATTCTTCATGGATTACCTCATTTGATCCTCTCAAGTACCTTTACAGATGAGGAGTGGGCCCAAGGTCACTGGGCAATTGGAGAGAACAAGAGGCAGTAAGTAGCTGGGATTTATGGCTCCAGACTGCCTCTCTATAAGCATGTGTCTATTCCAGATCTCTCTTCCACACTAGCATACTTTTTCCCCTAGATATAAATAATTAAAGGCTTTTATTTCTGAAGCTGGGGAGGAAGGGAGGAGATAGAGTGATGCACAGAGAATAAGAGAAAAAGAGAGAAAGAAGAAAAATTGCGATAAACCCAGCAACATTTTAAATTTTATAACAGATATCATTGAAGGTTTTATATAATAATCGAATGGTGTTTTTTTAATTAATGCATAATTTTACTAAAAAATTGTGTGCCTTCACAAACTTGCCTCAACCACTTACCCAACCTAAATTTCTTGTCACTTCCTTCTGCTCTAGCTGCTTTCCCCACCCCTTACACCTCCCTCACTTACCCACGTTCTAGGTGCACAAGACCACAAGCCACTGGAAAGTTCCATGCTCTTTCACTTCTTTTTGCTCCAACCGTTTCTCTAATTGCTTTCTTCTTTATTTGTAAAACTTCTGGTTATTTTTCAAGGCTCATATTAAGAAACATGCTCTTTGGGAAGTCGTCCCTACAGGACCCCACCCTCATTTTATTTGCCCAAAGTTTCTTCTATGTGTGCTTGTTTAATGCTCTGATCTTAAAGTAAGTATAGCAGTGTTCAGGTTATTTTAGTTTCAAGTCCTTATTTGCTGACATCTTGAGTGCCTTCTCTAGCTCTCTTGGCATATAGTAGGTCTAATGATATTTATTGAATTGAAAATTTGTCACTAATATTTTTTCTCAGTTCCTTAGATATTCGTTGAAATCTTTTCTGTGATTTCACTTAATATTTGCTGAGTTCCCCCAGTGACTGCCATGAAAGAAGATACAATAATATAATATTTTGCATTCTACTGTGCTTCCTCTTCGCCAAAGCACTGTTCTTCATTTTAGCCTCAAAGCACTAAATGGACATTGACTTGAAGGAATTTTAAAAATTGTCCAATGACATTCGCACACAGACAAAATTATAATCTCACTATTTATTGAGCTAAAAGTTAACTACTCTTACCAAAATTACATACCTGATAATAGGCTTCTTTGATGATAAAACACAGGACCAGATATTAACTTTTATTCACTTTGGATTATCCTCAGAAAATTCTTAAGTCAACTTCTCTTAATTGCATAAAGGCCCCTCTGTGTAAACAGGAGAGATGGCAAACAAATTTTTAAATCAAGTTATGTATAATAAATTTAAAATTATTCTTATAGATTATATTTATGAAGTCAAAATTTATAAAGTAAGATTATAAAGGCATTTTATAGCAGATTTTATAGCAGAGTGACATTATTTAGATTAATGTAATTATCTTCCTAAGGTTCTTTTGTCTGCTAATTTCCCAACTCACAGATGTCATGAAATGAAATGATATTATTCCATCTGCATATCGAACCTTATAGAAATAAAAATTAGAATTAGAATCTTTATAAAACTAATCAATGTCAGCAAATTCTGAGTTTCAAGTTTCCCTATTTTGCCAGATGGCCATGCACTTCTTAAATAAAAAGTGTTCCTTTCACATAGTTTTCAATTGGAGGTCTAAGAAGTTTCTACCTGATTAGATGTGTATCTTCTAGGGGCATCTCCCTGCAGCTGCTATAACCACTGGGCTCCCCAGATGGCATCTCCTGATTACTTTCCTCAGTTCCCTCCTGGTTCAACTTCCTTATACTATTGACTGTTCTTGTTGTTTTGGTTTGTCAATTTCAGTCATTACTTAGTCTTCCCAGTAATTTCGTAATTGCTCCATCTTGTAAGATACTGCAAGCAGCAGGGGGCGGGGGGAACAAATTTCCATTTATCACCCCAGTAATAACAGCTAATACTTATGTACTACTCACTCGAAGCGAGCATTTTTAAAGCATTTTAACCATATTAAACTTTAACCATATTAAAAATAACCATAGGATTGTCACAACAATCCCATGAGGTAGTTACTGGTATTATCTTCAGATTCGAAGGCTAATTAATTCATTCAATTATTTTATTACTTTAATTTTCTACGATTGAATTGGTTTTGTATTAACTGCCAGATTCTAGGGAAATCTGAAGTAAACAAACAGGCAGCAGACCATGGTACTTACTTACACCTAAGCCCTTGAGGTGAACTCAAATAATCACGATTTATCCTAAATAAATGTATTTGTAATATAATGGCTTTAATTAAACACATCATTCACCATCATCATCATCATCATTAGTATTTACTCAGCCCCTCTGTGTACTTGACGGAGTATTTGTTTTTTACCAATTTATAGGCCTCTGCCTAGGTAACAAAACATGATCTGTACCCTCAAAAGCTTTAAGAAGTTCTCAGTCTTAGAAGGTTAGAATACTTTTAGTCAAGTGGCAGTCACATTTTCTAATTGCTGTGACCAACAGGCACAAATAAATTAAACGATTTAGTATTTAGACCCAAGCACACATGTCTATAATTACATAGTAATAGCCAAATATAGGTTTCCTAAAAACTTCAAAGGAATGAAAGATTGTTTCAATTATAAGTTGAAGTATAGAAGTGAAAAGTGATCCACTTACTGAGTTAAAATAAGTTTTTCTCAACTTCAGAGCCACGCCTGTATCAGCCCCACTTACAAGTTATATGGAGGCTTGTTTCTCAAATATGTTTGGTTGTTTTTTCTGGCGGAAGAAAAAGCTAAGATGTTAAATTGAGGAACTAGCAAAACCACAGTTCTGTGGTTGAAGAATTGATTCTTGTTTTAGTCCAACACCAGTTACATGGACTGGATGACTCTCTCTCTCTCTCTCTCTCTCTCTCTCTCTCTCTCTCTCTCTCTCTCTCTCTCTCTCTCTCCTCTTCCCTGCCTCTCTCATATACATACACATTTATCTTCTTGACTGGCTGAGCTAAAATGGAAAACAGATTATGTTTTCTACAGGCAGAAATGCCAAGTCACCAGATTCAGCAGGCAAATTAATGCATGTGAATTACAATCTCCCAGGTAATTCATTTTCCTATTTTCTCTGGTTGTACTTTCAAGAGAAAAGTGAATTAATGGAATAATTACTGCACATTTAAATAATACCCTGCATTTTGATCCCATAGTATGGTAGTTATCACTAAGAGCTGTGTATCCAAATGTATGAAGAGGTGTACAAATGTAGAATTAAAATTGCACCTTCGTTGGCCTCAGGTGTAATATTTCAAAATATGGATCATTGGCACCTCCTTGACATTATCAGCTCACATTACCTTCACCAGGAGGGTCAGATTAAGAAAGAAGAGTGGAGTACGCATTCCTTAAGGAGAAAAGTAGGTAATAGCACAAAGTGAAAGTAAGAAAAAAATGAGGAACAAATATGTAGTTTTGCATTATCGAGCCCCTTTCTTTATCTTAAGAATGTGAACTGAACTTTCCTTGTCATTTTCTGTGCTTTATAAACATTTTAAATTATTTCCCTTTAGAAAGATGAAATATTATGGATGCCTTTGAGTTTTTCAGATTTTTTCCTTCCCTTGGTGTCTTTCAAGTTGAGATTTTCATCAAAATATCCCTGATTCTCTTTTCTTCCTATGAGCACGGTAAAAGGCAATTGTGAAGCTTAAGCTATCTGGCTATCATATATAATGTATATAATATGTAACATACATAATATCATATATAATGTCAGTTTTTAAAGCCTATGAGTCTAAGTGTGTTTCTGCAGTTTCTGTGCATGAAACAGATATGGTATAAAGAAGAGAGAGTAAATTAGGAGGCAAATTTGGATTCATATTCTAGCCTTTTAGTAAATGTTGAGTGTGAGCAAGAATCTTTAAGCCTTCTGAATTCAGTTTCTTCTACAAAATAGGGGAAAGTCCTATTTCCCAGGTTCATTTTTTGGTTCATTTCCCCTTTACTTTCATTTCCTTATTTCATCAATCTATGTGTATATTTCACTCTGTTACACTTATCATCACTACTGACTTACTGAGTTATTATGTTTTGTTAGGCATCATGCTAAGAACTTGATATATGTTTGCTCTCATAATCCCACACAAATGCTGCATAAAAAGTTCTCAAGCATTAGTGCACCCGAGAGTGAGGAAGCATTGCCCAATGGTTCTCATCACCATTACAAAGAGATAACCAAAGATCTCTTTTCTCTTCATGACTCATATAGATGTGGCTAGGCTTTTTAAAAGATTGCTGTAATTTTCCCACTCTGGCCACACTTGCTCAACTGTTAGAAGGTACTTTCCGCCATCAGTATATCTGACAACGCTAAGCCCAGAGTCCCATAACCACTCAACATGAGATCAGCCAGCACCAACACTGTTGGCTTCTAGTTGGTATGATCTATCATTCATACAATACCTTTTGAGATTAACTTCTCAGGCTCTGGATGAGAAATGTGGTACAAGATCCCATTCAAGCCAAGCCAAAAACATTTTAAGATAGAGCACATATATGAAATATAGATTTATACCTACTCCCATAATACATACAATTAAGATGGTGACTCTACATAATATTTCATACAATTTATAGTGAAAATTGGGTTTGTTCCCCAAGATAATTTTGTAAAAGTTCTAGTTCTCTATGTTCTTTTTCCTTCTTTCCTTCTTTCTTTTCTTTCTTTCTTTCTTTTTTCTTTCTTTCTTTCTTTCTTTCTTTCTTTCTTTCTTTCTTTCTTTCTTTCTTTCTTTCTTTCTTTCCTTCCTTCCTTCCTTCTTCCTTCCTTCCTTCCTTCCTTCCTTCCTTCCTTCCTTCCTTCCTTCCTTCCTTTGCCAAGCACTGTTGCATGAAACTTAAACGCTTTGACTCATTTAATTCTAGCACAACTCTATGGAGTGAGTACTGTGGTTGCATTATTAATATCACCATTTCATGTGTGAAGAAACTGAGGCTCAGAAAATTTCAGTAACATATACAAAACACACAGCAAAAGCAGTTGCATCAGAAAAACCCAACATCTTTTCATCGTATGCCATAAATAAGCATATCAAGCCTATTTATATAAAGGAAGATAGAATCATTAATGTTTGGCTGAGGTTTGTGAGATACCTGAAATGCCTTTCCACTGGCTTAGACTGGGAGAGAGACAGGTCATTTTCTAGCATAGGTGAAACTGTTAAATAAGGAGCTGGTGCCAAACGTTTTCCTTTCCACTCACAATATCTTAAGATATAAAATACATTTTATGGATTGTGCATCTCAAGGTTTTTTTTTTTTAACCTTTAGGTTGTTTAGTGCTAACTGACTTGTGTTCTCCTTATCTTGGGCAGATCAAACCAAGATACAGAGGCTCTACTCTTTTTAGACTAGTTATTGACTCACTTTGAGAATTTGGGGAGCAACTTCACTTTTCAGGTCCTCCATTTCCCACTTTAACATGTCCAGTTTCCTTCTCACTCCACAAGTCTGCATTTTCTAAGTGGGAAGTAGTGATAAAAGTAGGAAGCTATGTACATACAAACAGAAATGGCTTCTAGGCAGAATCATTTTGTTGTTTGAGGAACATGAGGGGTATTTGTATTACCTATAGTAAATGCAATAAGCATTCTAACTGAAGATAGCAAGAAAAGCCTAAATCTTCAAAGTTTTCCTTCTGGAAACAAAAGCTATTGAGGAAAGAAACCATGATGCCACTTACCCAAACCTTTCTAGGGTTATGCCCCCCACTTCCCCAGCCTGTTATACTAAACTCTGAACAGCTTCCGTGGTATGTTCCTGCTTGTTTCCTCACTTTGCAGGGCTATTTTCTCTTATATGGAAAAATAGAGTGCTCTTCTCTATTTTGTCTCTGGAAAACCTATACTGGTTCTTTCTCTTCTCTCCTCAGGCAGAGTTAAACGCTTCCTTATCTGTGCTCCTGTGGCACCATGGTAATAATACCTTTAAACAATTTCAATTAGTGTGGTCTTTAAGTTGTATAATCAATTTCCTTCATGGAACTATGTGTCCTCAAGAGCAAGGACTATTCGATATTCATTTTTTTATCTCCAGTATCTAGGACAAGGCCAGTGCTTTATTAAATGCAAGGTGGATGATGGGTGTGGAGGCTACTAATAGAAAGGATCTCTTTGTTCACCAGAGGCAGGGGACGCAGGCAGGAGTGGACAAGATCAAGCCTGGCAGTGTCATCATTTTCTTAACTCTTCCTTCAAGATGTTGAGGAACCGAAGAGGAGAGGCATTTAGAATTTCTCAAAGAGCTTCAGATGAGCCCCAGTCATAAATAAACTCTTGCAGAAGTATGTGTGTCCCTAATCAACATGAGGTCAGAGCTGAGTAAACTGAGTAACCCCAAAGGAGAGTAGAGAAACTTGAGATACAGAAATCCAATGGCCAGCGGCACTAAGAAAGGTAACTCCAGCAAGGACCACATCTGTGTTGGCCTGCAACGTCCAGGCAGGTGCTGACATAAGCAGGAGGCTTCCCCAGTTCATAGTATTGTAATCCTGGACCAGTTTTTTAAACCTCAGTTCTCTCATTCATAAAGATAAAATCATAGTAGTGCTCCATAAGATGGTGGTAAGAATTAAATATGATAATGCATATAAAACATTTAGCATTGAGTAAACATTTAGCATTCAGTAAACATCAGCTGGTCTTCTCATTTGTCCTTTAGCTATTTTTTTCTCTGACTCAAACATAGATAGACTTTCTATGGAGAGAATATGGATTAATCATCCTACATGAATAAAGAAAAACTAACTGTGAGCGATCTCCTCACCTGTGAAATCCAAGTCAAATGTCACTTCTTCTGGAAGGTCAGGTTTGGCTCTCTAGAGGAAAGCTATTTTCCCCCATCCTGTGGAGCTAAAAAGTCCCCTTATATTCTAGTGAGTGCCACATCTTATCTTAAGTTGCCAGCATCTAGCCCAGAGCCTGACATATAGTAGTTATTTGACAGATATTTATTGAAAGAAGAAATGTACAAACAAATATATGAATTTGCTTAGTGGCAGACATTTAGAATTACCAGAGGATGAATTTTACAGTCCAGACAATGACATGCAAATTGCATTCAGGTGAACTCTAGCACCCATTCCAAATGATTTTCTGTGTGCTCCTGGAACATCCTGGCTTGGTTGCATCCTCCTTTCAATGACTACTCTATCTCTACAGTCCCTTTCCTCCCAACTCAGCAGGACTCAGCTCAAAGTCAGATAGTATATACTTAGATAGAGACCCACCGCCACGCATTACAAACAGCTAGCAGGGTTTACAGAAACCTCTTGAAGAAGCCCAACCCTGGGCTGTGCCACCTCAGATTGAAACTTCTGGTGCCTGTCAGGGTGGGCAAGAAACATTTCACACCTAGTTTGAAGACTACCTAGGGATACTTGCTGCTCTTTCGCCTAGGGATACTTGCTGCTCTTTAGTCTCCATACTGATTCATCAAAGTCATTTCTCCAGCAAAGTTGTTTCATGTAAACTTGAAGTATTCACTTGCCTTATTCTAGGTGTTTATACCTTTCAGTGAGAGGGATATTATAAATATATAATACTTAATTGTTAAACTCAAAGAAGGTGATATTAGACTTCTCAAGCCCTGTATACCATTAGTTGATAGATTTCTTTGTTCATGTCTATGACTCACTTCCTGAGCACTTGCTATGTGCCAGACACTGAGGTGGTACTGTGAGATTACTTACAGCTTATGATCTCATAATGTCCTGGAAGACATGGATATGAGCATAGGAGCTATGCTGCAGAGGTCTCAACCAGAGCTCAGAGGAGAAAGGGCTTACTCACAGACCCTCAACCAACAGCCAGAAGAACAGAATGTCTGAAACCATGCTGATTGTTTTTAGAAGTTTGAGGGTGTCATTTTAGTATTCATCTATGAATCTGAGCATTGTGCCATATGGTGAGTTGTTTTAATGTGGTTTGCTTTTTGGTTGCTCAGGAAACTCATAAGGCCTTCGTGCAAAGTCAGGAATGGATATACAGATGAATACAGGGGACATTCATCTTGCCTGAGTTATCGTAACCTAGAAGGTGCCAAAATATGTGTACATAGTATTTGGCACATGTCGTTTGTAGCCTAAACCTAAAATAGCACCTTCTCAATACCTAGATAGTTTTCCTTTGATGGAGGACAGGGCAAATTTCCCCAAGTTGGTGGGGAAACCAAACCCTATACCAAGAGAAGAAGAGGGTCCTTTGGTGACACTGTAGAAAGAATTCAACAGACACACCGAAGTCTGAGTTTAAAAGGAAAGTTTATTAGAAAAGGGATAACACTCCACAGTGTGATCTCCTCTCAGAGGCAGAGAGGAGGGACAGTGAGAGAGACAGAGTAAAGGCACGGAGAGGGACCCTGAGTGTTCAGGGAATTCAATTTACATATCACTCTTTAGTTACTGTGAGTTATAGTTTAAAAGACTTTGTTAACCCATTTCCTTTAATATAGACATACAGCGAGGAAGAGGAAGAGTATAGTGTGAAAAGGTAAGAACATGCAGAGTAAAAGTCCTGCTGGTAGTTCTCAGCCTTTAATCCATAGGTTCCCCATGGTTTTAGCCATAGGGAATGATCCTGTTGGTTCCTGTTTCTCTTTCACAGGGATGGAGAATGAGTTGTTAGCAATCCCAGCAGAAATCTTCCTTTGTGCTAAAGGTGTCTTCCTGACCTGGCTGCAGGCTGATTGCAGTCTCTGAATGTAGCTTAACATTTTTAATTCTCTTTCCACCTCCCTATATTACCTTTATATGCAGGAAAACATACATGAAATTATATTCATAAGCTATTTGAAATCATGAGGGAATTATACCTACTATATGTTGAGCATGTCTTACTTAAAGAACAGCATTCCCCCTTAGATTTGAAAACTGATTATAAAAGAAAGAGGAAAAATTAGGAGGTCTGGACTCCAGTCCCAGTGAGCGCTGTGATATTGGGCACATCCTTTAACTGGGTTGTCATTTTATTCCACTGTGACAGGAGAAGGGTAGCCAAATAGAGCATTTCTAATGTCCCTTCACCTCTGCATTCTATGACTCTGTTATTCTTATGTTATCATTTAAGGAACTTGACACAGACCCAGAAGATAGTAAACTATTAAAGATTTGGAAAATAAGCCTCCAAAACAGGTTAAAGGAATTTTTTAAAGCCTGGTGGCAGTCACCAAGGCATGTGACAGAATTTTTATGAATTGAGCAGCTTCTGTAATTCCCTCTGAGAATAGCTCAAGAGAGAAGCTTTAATTGTATCAAAAAAAGATTTAAGTTACAGAGCAGGGATATGAGATACCAGAGAGGTTGTAGAGTTTCCTTATTTGGATATTTTTAAGAAAATAGTGGATGGTTCACTTTCTGGGACAATTTGCATACAGTCTTGCATAGAAACTAGGAGTGAACTGAGTCAACATGTCTTAAGCTTATATGCTGTGACACCGCAGAAAGCATATCTCAAGTGCTGCTCTGTTAACTTCCCTGCACTGTACTGAGCAGGCGAACAGTGGGCATCTGCCTCAGTGAGGAGAATTCCTGAGGACGAAGCTTTACCTTCTGCTGAGGTAAGAGCAAGAGCCAGATGGGGATGGGAGAGATGCCAGGTTCATTTTAGAAGAGGCACCCCAGCAGGTTGTATTTGAAACTTGATGTGTAACCGTGGGCTTCTTGAAGCCCCAGCCTTTGTGACCCCATGCTTGTAGCCCAACAATCAGAGTAGTGCTTTGTTTTTAGACTCATAGGTGGAGTGAAAAAATGAACGTATGAATGAACGACATCTGATATTGAAGTAATCGTGTAATAGTAAATAATCAACTAGCCCATAATAATAGTCAACTTTTTTAAAAGATCCGGGGATACCCTGAACTTTCAATAGAGAAAAGTCTGGGTGGTAAAATATGAAATGAAGGGTAGCTGTGGATTTTCAAGACATTAACACCAGGAGTATGTACAGTCCAGGGAGAGATATACCAATACAATGAGGGCCTCTCCAACCCATGGCCTAGAGTATCCCCTTTGCTTGCAAGAGGTTTGCTCTGTATCACCTCCTTGGCAGAAAACAGAGGTGTTGGGTGTTTGCTGGGGGGAAAGGAAACAGGTGGTGGACACTTCTTAGTTGGTGACAGAGCCAGGCTCTGTGTGCTATGCTATACAGCTTCAGAAGCTCCTCAATGGAGTAATCAAACTACAGTGGATCCATCAGGTCCATCAGGTTTGGAGTAATGTGTCCTGCTGGCTTCCCATGACAGTTTACATGGCCTGAGATAGTGAGAGAAGAGAGCCGCTGGATGTGTGCTGTGAATAGGCTTCCCCCTGCATTTTTTTTTTTTACCTCCAAGAATGCAGAGATAAGAATTCTGTACCCTGGAGCAGCCCCTGAGAGAATCAGTGAATCTGCAGGGAGAGAAAAGATGACCTGAAGAAGAATTTGTAAGGGCCTCTTTAAGCGACTTTCTGTATTTATAATTCTTCAGTTTCTTAGAAACAAAATCATTTTTAAAATACATTTCAGAACCATCTTTTACATAAAGCTTTGGTATATCTATCTGTATCTATAGACAAATTGTTTCCCTGGAATTATTCATAGTTAGATCCCCTAAAGTGGTCCATTTTGTAAAATGAAAGTGAAAGCAAAGCTCCTTTGTTATCTAAGTTTTTACAAAAACTTATGGGTATTTCATTTTGTGTCAAAGTTTTATGTATTTTATGTTGTACTCCTAAAGTCATCATAGTCTAACACTAGAGATTACAATATTAATCATGTTCTAGATTACATGTTGTTTTGGATTACTTACTGTTCATTGAGATGTTTGGGAAGGTGTACAGTTTTCCCCTGGATACATACTGAAGTTATTGAGATAAAGGTAGGAATTTGGGTCCTGAGTTTCCAGTTTTGCTTTACCCATTGTGTAAAACTGCATAAAAAGTAGGGCACATTCAAAAGAGTCCCTTGGCAATGTGATGCCAAGTTACAGGTGCATCCTTGATTCTGGCCATTACATAATTGGACATCAATATATTGATTCAAAATACTGACCAGCACAGCACACCTTTGAAAAATAATTCTAGCTCATGAGCATCGCACTCTGGACAGGTCATCTTTTTCCATCCTTTCTGCTTCTTTCGTTATCAGTTTTCTCTCACCTCAGAGAAAATTCAGCTTCTAGTTTTATATTTATTTTAGAGAACATATTTCCTTCTGTAAATTCTATAGTACAGTGATCTATAGTAAATACCTACGAATAATTTCTATATTCAGACTTCAGGAACTTGAGTCAGTTGCTTTTATTATAAGAAATTTGTTTTTACTACCAATCTGGGAAGTACCAGCCTCCTTTGAGCAGGGATTCAAAACTCACTGACTTAAAGGAACGAACAGGTTTTGTGGTTTTTGCCCTTTGAAAGGTTACTTGATTTTCTTATGACTTTAAAAACAATTTTATAAAAATGAACAACTGGTACTTTGGCCAAATGTCATGGGATTATATAATTATTTATTTAATAAATTTAAATGCTCACAGAAAAACTTGCGACCAGATGTGACTTAGAGAAGGGTTTGAGATTTGTCTTCTTAGATTTTGTGTTGAAGTCCTATATATTTCATGTTTCACTTCTTTAGATTTGGGCAGTGATTCAGAAATGAGATCTAAAATTCACTACTGATTTACAAGAGACCTTACTTAAAATGGTTTCTGGCAGGGCATAGTTAGATGATGCAGTCACTACATAAAGTAGTTCAAAGGCCACACTTACTGCAAGAGCAGTAAAGCAGAGCTGAAGAAACTGCTCATTCACGCTCTGAAAGAGACATCATGTCTTACTTTTTTTTTTTCAGGCTCCAAATGCTTCAGCAATGCTTCATTACTTCAGTGACCTCTCTATAGTCTGCTGCCAATATGGTGACAGTAATGTGTGAAATAAAACACCATTTGCCTTTATGAATTTTATCAACAATATTGTAACTCATACCTTCAAATGCATGCATTAAAATGAGTGTATTTTTTTCCAGGCAAACACATTAACAGACTATATATAAAGTACTTAATATTTGATTCTAACCCAGCGATGTCCTTCTTAGAAATGGTCTGATCTTCATGTAAATAGCCTCCTCTTCCTGTTTCTCTGCTTTGTGTATATGCTGCCATTTGCAAATGCAGTTCAATTAGTTAAAAAGTCTCTTTTCAGTTATGGACCAAATGGCCCTTCTAATGGTCCCTCTATCCTTTTCCTGCTCTGCTTACCAGCAGCTGCATCAACAAACTGTAGCCTGGCATTGCTTTGAGAACTTGTACAGAGACAAAGTATTTCATCTCATTGGGCCTTCAGTTTCCTTGTCTATAAAATGAGATGGTTGTAATAAACTATTTCTTAGGTTCCTTTTGTCTCTAAATGTTGGTTTATGTTTCTAGGACTTTCTGCTTATTTTGATGTTAAGAGAATCTCTTCAGATACCTATTTGTGTTTGGGCCCAGTAACCCAAAACACAGTATCACAGTAACTTAGGCTGTTGAATATCGCTTCTCCAATTCATTTTTTAAAGTAGTTCAATCAACTGTCCTGTCCTTTAGCTCTTAAATCACTGACGGGTTTTGGGTTTTTAAAATTTGAAGGCTGCCTCATTATGTGGCTTCTCTGAGCTGATCCCATTTATAAATCTCTTAGAAAAATGTGGTTATCCAGATGCTCAAGTTTTTCATCTTGACCTACCTGCCATAGCTTAAACATCACATGATTTTAAAATAATGCTTTTTTTTCTCCTCCTAGATCTTTTATTTGAATGGGCCATGTAATTTTTATACTAAAATACTTTCCCTACTTTTCACTATACCATGATCTTTATTTTTCACCACTTTAATTTTTTCCTTTCTTCCTTGGCCTTGCTCTTGACCTTAACTATGCAGTCTCATTTCTTGCCTTTACTTGTATTTCTCACCAGTCTCTTATAGTATTCTAAAATCTAAAACTCGTATGTTAAAGGATAGGGCCAAATTTAGAGTCAGAGATCCCATTCATTCTCTTTACCTTTCACATTTTTTATGCTTCAAGGTAACTATGTCAGCATAGACCTGAAATAAAGAACACTGCCTGGATTATAGTAGGCATTCATTAAATATTTGTTAAGTGAATGGATTTATCTCATTGTTCCATGAATATTCATGAACAAAGAGGTGTTAAGATACCTAAAAACAAGAAGGGTCAGCCATCTCTAGGGCTTTAGACCAGATTTTACCAAAGGCCTTATTAAAATATGATGGAGGAGAGCTTTCTCTTAATGTATATGTGGAGTATTGGTGAAGAGTATAAAGGAGAACCAAGCCAAATTAGTCACAAAAATTTAGTAAAGTATGCAAAGTTACATACTAATTTCTTAAAACAGAAGCCTCAATTTCTTAACTCATGAAAGCAAAAGCTTTCTAAGCTAGAACACCTAGATATGTTCTCTATATTATAGCTGTTTAGTCTCCCATGGGCTAAGCATAATAAAGACAATGAATAATTTCTGAGTGGATAGATGGATGTATGAACTGAGTATCTAATAGAAATATGAAGGCATTGAACCTTAATAGACAGCATGGGAGAAGAAAAAGGACTGTGAATTGGAATTCCAGTTGCTCTTCTACCTAGCTGTGTGATCTGAAATACATATTTTAAATTTCTTGAATTTCTGCTTCCTGCTCTATAAAACGAGAATATTATACTTACACTATCAGCCTTCATTGAGGGACATTATAAGAAACACAAAACTTATGTTTCCTACATCACACAACGTCTTCTTGAAGCCTGGATGAAGATATTGCTATCAGACCTCAGTTCTGCAGCCCTAAGAAAATTGATTCGTTTGCCTTATATATAGTAAATTATGTAACTGATATTTCCCTTTTTGCATTAGTTTCTAGGGAACTTGGAACTAGATTTTCAGCCCAAAATATCTTGTCCTAACCATGTATTTGCAGTATTAATGCTCTTTCTTCCCTGCCAACATCTTATTTCACCTATGCTTATTTCTTCTTCTCACCAATTATATAATCTTACTGGTTTAGAGCTTAAGTTTGAAGATATCTTTGTAACCTGGTTTAAATTATTTTTGGAATAAATCATGGTAAAAAGGAAGGAAAAAGAAAAGAAATAAAGGAGAGAGGGAGATAGAGAGATAGACAAAAAGACAAGACAGATAGACAAAAGAAGGAAAAAAGTGAAGACAGTCAGATAGCCTGGACCTACCTATGAGGGTTACTGTGATATGTAAATGAATTGCTTACATAGTTAAGGTATCAGCATTTTCTACTACTATTCAAAGAATCCAATGGACCAATACCTTTTTAGATATATAAGGCAAATAATAATAAAATAAAATTTCATTGGTAATAAAAAAATTCCAGTCTTAAAATCATGTTCCCCGGAGTTCCCATCAGTGCATAAGGTGACAAGGAAGTGGGATAGTGGAAACAGGAGGACATTTGAATTTTTTCAAACAAAGCCTCCCAGAATATTTTTTTATTTGTTCACTTTTATTTACATCTAAAGTTTCCATTAATGAAGAGAGGCTTAGAGAAACAAAAGTTTGAAAACACTAGTGTATACACGTGGCAAGGTAGGAAATTGGTAAATAATGGATGGGAACTGGCTAAATTGAGCATTGGCATTTTTGGCCTGTTGGTTTAAGTGTTCAAACAGTTTCCTTTTTTGTGTGGTTGTGGTTTCCACTGAGAACAAGTACAGCATTATAGAATAATGTGAAAATATGGAAAAGGAAATAAATCTAAAACAACATTCTGTCACAAATTGAAAATATTTTTAAAAATCAGTAGTTTTACTAAAATGCCCAGAATATAATTATAGAAATATCCCATCCTCCAGTCTCACCCCACTTATCACCTTTTCATTAGGAAATCCAGTTAACTTTAGTGGAACTCCTATTTGAAACATGCTGGTGCCTGCCTATTACTAGCTAGGGGCATGAAAAATATGATCAATTTTCTGTTTCATTCTCTTTTACCCACTAGAGGGCAGCAACACTAGCCTTTCTAAGAAAAGAACACCTTAAAAGTCTTTCAGATTCCCATATATGAATTATTAGAGGGTCAGATATCCTTCCTCCTCTAAATATTTAGAGAATTTTGATAATTCCCTTCTTATAAAAATTATCTGTTGACTTGGCCAAACATATTATTTTTAAATATGAATTTGACAGTATGTCTAAAAGACATCTAGGTAAAAATAGTGTTTTCATTGTATATTGCTGTTTAACAAACTACTCCAAAGTTTAGTGATTTGAAACATCAATCATTTTATAATCTCTTTTGACTCTGTTGGCTGGGACTGTGAACATCTGGGAGCTCAGAGGGGTTGGGACATCCAAAATGCCCGACATGCCCAACTCAGGTAGGTAGCTGGCAGTTGACACTGCCTGTCGGCTGGAAGCACAGCAGGAACTGTCAACCAAAATACCCAGTTCTCCTTCACTGGCTTCTTCATGTGGCTTGGACATCTTACTGCATGGTGGTTTGGTTCCAAGAGGGAATATCCCAAAAATGAACATTTCAAAATAATGGAAGCAGAAGTTTACAGTTCTAGACATGGATTCTCCAGCCTTCTAAATAGTCAAAGCAGTCATAGGATAAGCCCAGACTCAAGGGGAGGAAAATAAGCTCTGTTTCCTGATATGAGCAGCTTCATATATGTAAGAAGAGGAGAATTTGGTGAGGGCTGTCTTTGGAAATCACTACATTCAGGGTTAAAAAAAACTGGCTATTTTTTACATTTTTGAAAGATAATTATAAATCATGAGAGATGCAGAAGTATATTTCTTCACTTGAAAAATGGAAATTGCTTCTTAATGTTGTGCTTTAAGAATTAATAGACACAACAGTCTTTGCTTATGTTCTCACCTTCTGTAGATCTGTTGCCTAAAGAAATAAAAAATGGCCAGAGGATCAGTGTCCGATGAAGAAATGATGGAGCTCAGAGAAGCTTTTGCCAAAGTTGGTGAGTAGACTTGGTACTTCAAATGGCACAATTCTCTTCTTTATTGAGTAGCTTCAGGACAGAGTTGATGAAATATTAAAACAAACAAAATAGCAGAAGTGACAGGTGTTGGTAAAGGAGCTGGGGAACTTAGTTCTGAAAGATATACTTCAAGAAAAATCTTTCCTTCTTTATCAAAATATGGAATATGGATCCTTTCTCACCTGTAACTTTTCCTGGAAATGGTCCCTCAGTCTAATCTTTTTATAGTGTCTACTTCCTTTGATTTTCTATGTTTTCTATTATTTTATACTTTTTCTCATCCTTTATCTCTAAACCTGGGATTTATTTCACCATCTGATTCTATCAGAGTCTCTTCAGATTCTGTTGCCTCTGTTTTGAAATTATAACTCTTGGATATTGGAAGTGATGCTAATGCCTGTACCCAATAGTAACAGAACCTGTTTTGAGATTCTGACTCTTGCATGGGGTCAGGCTGTGACCCCTGAATGATTGCCTCTGTTGCCTTCTCACCTCCCATCTAGCCTTCTCTCACTTCTCTTCATGCTTTTAGCTGAATTTCTCTGAAACTTCAGCTCATCATTTACCTTACAGATACAGACGGCAATGGGTACATCAGCTGCAATGAGTTGAACGACTTGTTCAAGGCTGCTTGCTTACCTCTGCCTGGGTACAGAGTGAGAGAAATTACAGAAAACCTAATGGCTACAGGTGATCTTGACCAGGATGGAAAGATCAGCTTTGACGAGTTTATCAAGGTGAGTATGATGCAGTATACAAGGAGATGTATTTGAAACTTTAAACTTTAATTCAAAAAATATCCAAAAATACATTCCCACTGTCCTTGCTTAAATATTATGTACTCTTTATGGTTTTCTTGATTACATATTGGATTTCTAAAGATACATTATATTTTTGCAGGTTTTTCATGGCCTAAAAAGCACAGATGTTGCCAAAACCTTTAGAAAAGCAATCAATAAGAAGGAAGGGATCTGTGCAATTGGTGGTACCTCAGAGCAGTCTAGTGTTGGCACCCAACACTCATATTCAGGTAAGCTGTACTAATGGGTATGAGTGGAGGTAGGGGGAGTGTTGGAATGAGGAAAGAGAGAGACCTAAGGGCAGGGGGAAAGGGAACCATGCAGAAAGGATCATGTCTTCTGGGATTACAAATTCTAAACTTGGTATTCCAACTTAAGGGGTGCAAAGAAAGACAAGTTAAGATAAATTTATTAACTACTGCCTGTTTTCCTAAGTTGGCCAGCTCTACGTAGGCCCAATACAAAATAATCTTATCAGCATTTTAAAAATACATTAAAGGCTGCCAGAATGTCTTTGTAAGTCTTTTAGATAAAATGAAACTCTCAGGCTTCTACTTTCAAACTTCATGATTATTCTTAATGCCTACTGAGGTGTTCAAAATTTGTTTTCATTGATTTAAAAGAAAGTTGTATATTTATTCTGAAGATTATGAAGGCTGTCATCCAACAGCCTTAATGGAAACTTCTAATAATCCAAAGAGTACAGCAGTCCAACAACCCCCAAAATGAATTCTTCGAAACATTAATTGATCTTAAAGATAAGTTCATGTTTAAGTATATCTGTAATCACTAAAACAAAGTTTGGCCTTTTATTTTTAAATACATTTTAAATACAAAAACTATTTTCATAGCTTTTTGCTATGTAAATGTGCATTATGAAACTTCAAGACAGTGATATGCAGTGTTTCTCAAACTTTTGTGACTTGGGATCCTTCTGAGGGACACTATTTTTTTCAATGACATGCAATTTGAGAAACAGTGCTGGGCTATAAAGGCATAACTTGAGGTGTTATTACAATTTCTAAAGTTCACTTTTGACAGCTTACTGATAAGAAAGAAAGATTATATCACAAATGATTTCATTTCATAGGAATTTCACTATAAAGAAACTCAGGGATATCGTAATGATTGTCTGTTATCATCCCACTTAAGTCATCAGGCCAAAGACAGAACCCTAAGTTTCATCCTGTAAAAATTAGACCACATTTATATTTAAATTTTATGTAACCCTAAAGAAAAATATCTTTATTATTTACATATTTACATACATAAATATAAATATATATTTCCTTCTAAGTATAATATAATACATTTGCATATATACTTGTGTGTTTATATATGCACATATATATATGTGTGTGTTTGTGTGTGTGTGTATATATATATATAATACATACATACATACATATATATATATATATATATATATATATATATATATATATCTTCTAAATCTGCTTGCTGCACGTTTTATGACTTGGAATGAACAGAAATTCTGTGCCTATTTCCCCAGTCATCTGAGATTTTTAAATGTCAATAAATGTGAGATGATAGGATAATTGATGAGATAACCTTGCAATGTCTCTCCTAGGCATGCGAATCTAAGATCCACATGTATAATTTTGCTTATGTCAGAATTTTACTTTGAATATAAGTCTATTTTTAATCATTTACTTGCAGAGGAAGAGAAATATGCCTTTGTCAATTGGATAAACAAAGCCTTGGAAAATGACCCTGATTGTCGACATGTCATTCCAATGAATCCAAACACGAATGATCTCTTCAATGCTGTTGGGGATGGCATTGTCCTTTGGTGAATAAAACCTCCTTCTTTGTTTCCAAAGGTTTCCCTAGGATTTTCTGGAATATCAATAATTAATTGTGTTTATCCTAGACCAAATATTTTTAGTGATCAGCTGGACCCGTAATGCTTTCTAGACTTTTATTTGGCAGGTCTAGGAGAGCAAACTAATTTCAAGAGCAACTTGTAATGAGACATGTAAAACTACTATTTGTGGGGTGGAGGAGAGGGATACCCAGCATAGAGACATACATAAATATAGAGATATAATAATACAAGGTCAAAAGCAACTATTTTTTGAAATATATACCATTTTGCTTTATGAGAAGAGCATGGCTTACGTGAGAGTAGATAGAAGATAGCAGTATGATAATTGGAGCAATCCGATGCAAGTCCTTATGCAAAAGGATTTATGAGTGGTGCATACAAATATACGACTGAGGGAGGAATCTATTCACTCCATGGGAGGCCTCGAAACATAGTTGGTCAATTCACCATGATGTCTTTGAAAATGGCTTTGTGGCTTTTGCTTCAGCAACTTCTTTGTCGTAATAAAACATAGTGTTAGTGAGGAGGCTTGAAATGCCCAGTCTCAGGTGGGCCCAGGAGTTGAAGAGCAAACTTTGAGCACCCCCTTCTTTGCTTTGACCAGAGAATTTCCACTTTTGATATTTTAATAAAATAAATAAAATAATAAATAAAATAAAATAAAATAAAATAAAATAAAAAATAGAATAAAATAAAAACCCTAGCCTACATGATCAAGTCCTGATTCCTTAGGTTGGTGCCCAACCCACCCTGTGACCTTCCATCAATCTCCTTCTAATTGTACCTCTCAAGTTCCTCTGACGCTGGTACCCAGCCCAGGGTACTGAGTGGATGGCTTCATGAATGATGGAATGCATTAGCAAGCTTACTCACTCTTTCCTACTCAGTCTTTCTTATACCTTGCAACTGTGGTTTTACCTTTTATTTTTCTTTATTAAGAATGCCTTTACCCATCCTCTCTTTCTGTATAAATCGACTTGTGGATAATTTTCTGGTCTATCCCAAACCCCAATGATTTCTTCCTTCACTGAATTTTTATAGCTCATATTATTTGTAATATTTTGGGAGCCATTATAATGTTCTGCATTGACTGTTATGCAACTTTTTATGTCCAGGTATTTTGTCTTTGTAATTAGACTATATGCTGTTCAATGACAGGGGATATCTTACACTTTTTTAAGTCATCCCTGTGCTCCACCATCTCCAAGAGCTTCTAGCTCTCTCCAATTTCATATTTTTCAAATGATTATTTAGGAGTTTATTTTACTGCAATACCTATATTGCAGTAAGGTGATTTTTATTTAAATATATGTATACATTCATGTTAAAGTTACAGAAATACATCTTTAAAGAATAACCACACAAAAGAAAATATTGCTTTAAAATTGTTAGGAAAAAAATGTTAATGCCAATTTCCCTTCTCATTAAAAAAAAAAAATAGTCACAGTCATTTACCGTTCTTTGATTTTATTGTTTCTTTGTATTTTTTTAACTTTTTAAAAAATAAGATGAAGGTGACCTAAGAAAATTTAATTTTTATACCCATTGAAGGTTAAACTAGTGTTAACTTGGATAAAATCAGTTTTTCGTAAACAATATATGCTTGTTTTGGGTGTCCGATCAATGTATTAGATACCTGAGTGGGTGAAATTTCTGGAGTGCTGATACAATGACTATAGGAAGATATGAAACATTTTATCATGTGATTAATTAAAGGTATAGAGTTTGACCAGGTGTCAAATAGAAATTTAGGCATTATTATATGAGCTCAAAAGTGTATAGTGATCTTTTATATAGTAGAATAATTTTTATGGCTGAGAAAGTAAAGTATTCATGGGGGATTTGCTTTAGCTGTCCAGCCAGAATTTCCTAATATGCTAAGGAAACCAAGATAATTTGTAGCTTTTAAGATAAGTGAATGAAATGGGGTCCTTATTTCCTGGCTCAGTATACTAGTATGACTTTAGAACATTAACCTTTCCCACAGATAGTTCGAATCTAGTCAAAATTGCATAACTGATTTTATATCTAAACTCTGGGTAGCACAGATTATTTCGCCATTTGTCTGCTTACGGTATTGCTAGAATTTAAATTCAGTGTTACTGGGTCCTGTTATTCAGAAGCCTGCTTTCTTTAATCTGAATGTATTTCCTTCAGTAAAATGATCAACCTATCAGTGCCAGACACAATCGATGAAAGAACAATCAACAAAAAGAAACTCACCCCTTTCACCATTCAGGTATGTCTTCTTTCTGTTACCTTCACAGAGGATTGTTCTTGAAATGAATAACCACGATAACTGTTGAATCAGCCTTGTTCGGGCGCTCAGACGTTATTCTCAGAATCCAGGCTTTCTCGGCTGGTGATATGTTATAATTAGTGGGGATAGAGCGACACATTTCTGTTTTATGTTCTATCAATATAACAAGGGTGAGGGTAGGGGGCATGGGAGGTGGAGAAGGTTAATGGGGTATTAGTAGTTGGGGAATTATTTGTTTGTTTTTGACTACTTATGAATAAAATTTGCACAGGCTAAAGTTTTAATTCGAACTTTCCCTAGCAATTTATCTTTAAGTTTATGCCAAACACAGAGCATTTTAGCTAAAGAGATAAGCCTTTCTAAGAAGTAAGGTGGTAGAAAACAGGAAGTGCTCTGGTAGCCTTCACAGTGCCATTGGCTATAGCCACCAGCATGATAAATATAAATTGCTTTAATCCCTTCAATGTGTTGATCAACTGAAACAATAACCAGTAGTAAATTATATTTCTATGCTATGTTCCAGTATTTTAACATTATTGTAATTCTCTTGCAATAGGTGAGAAGCCATGTCTTACCTCTAAAATCATAAACATTGTTACATCCTGTTTGGATTTTAGCAACCCTGTGTACTTTTAAAATAGAATTATTAACCAAAGAGAACAGTGATGATTAAATCTATATGAACATATTTATGTTAAATTTACTCTCATCTATAAGGAGAAATCATATTTTTCACGCATCATTTAAGCTCTATCTAGGGCAAAAACCCACTCTTCTCATAGGTACCTTCCCAATTCACTGGTGACCTGTGTTTTGTTTTGTTAATGTGTCATAAAACCAACTTCTATATATCTCCAACTCTGATATCTCCTCTTTTGTGGACCCAAGAATAATATACAGAGTCAATGAAAATTTCATTGACCCTATTCCAACTGTATATGAGTTACATTACATACATTATTGTTAGTGATAAGAACATATAATCTATACACATGTGCATATGTATGTGTGTTTGTGTAGATGTGTGTATATTCAAGGTCCCTAGATGTTATAAATAATCAACAAATTGTCATAGTAAGAACCGCTCTATCTTTTCTAAGCATTTGATTTGTATCTTTTTCACTTTTTAATACCCATCCAAAAGTCAAAATGCTGTTTCTTACTCTCTTCTATGATCTTGATAATCAACAATTGTGTCATTTATGATAGCCAATGACAAAACAATTAGGCATGTCCTGCCCCTTTTATTTCTAACTAATGGAGATGTTGAGTCTGAAGGCTCCAAAACAGAACAAGATGGAAAAATGTAAGACTCATTTGCTTCATCCTGATCAGGATGGCCCTTTAACTCAGGGTTCTGGTTTGATTGACTAGGCACTGCGTGAGCTCTGTGTCTGAGTTATTGGATTTTCTTTTCCAATTATTGCTCATTGCTTTTTCTCAGTGTTAAAATCTAGTGAAGACCATGCCTTTAGACCTGTGACCTGCTGCCAGTCAGGTCATCATCATTTGGCATTTGCAAAGTAAAAAACAAAACTTGCGCACTTTTTATCCCTCAGGAGAATTTGAACCTGGCTCTGAACTCTGCCTCAGCCATTGGGTGCCATGTGGTTAACATCGGGGCTGAGGACTTAAAGGAGGGGAAGCCTTACTTGGTCCTAGGACTTTTGTGGCAAGTCATCAAGATTGGGTTGTTTGCCGACATTGAACTCAGCAGAAATGAAGGTATAAGCAAAGCTTCAAATATTATTAATGGTGTGACTTTTTATTAACACATGTTTTAGGGGCTGTAGGAAGAAGATGTCAGGAATAGTCAAGTTCAGAATCCTCGATTTTTGAAAACTGTAATGATATTGAATTTGTTATATTACTGTAACTAATTCTATCCACACAAACCAGATTTTTTAAAAACAATGTAGCAAAAGCTTAAGACTATAGACTAATAATAATGCATGTTTAAAACCTACAGCTCAGTCTAGCTGTCTGCAGCTGCAACCTCAAGAGTTTTTCTGAGTTAACTTTGCCTGTAGACACTTTACAACAAATAAGTCTATGTTCAACTTGTATTTTATGAAGCAATTCAAATTCATGTATTGCAGTGATAGCAACAGATTAGGAAAAATTTGTTCTATTTCTCACCAAGACAATAGGAAATTATATTTAGGTTTTCAAAGTTCTCAACTAAATATGTGACTATTCATCTCTTTCTGTTTGCTCTCAGCATCCCATTCGCATTTGGACAGTTACAGCCCTGCCCTTAGTAGCAGATATTGATAATGGTCATATAAAACACAATGCTGCTTTCTAATTCCTAATACAGATCCTACCAATATGAAATCTGTAGCTAAACTCTAATCCTTATATTCATATATAAAGTACAATATATTCTTATTATATACTTAATATCCAAATCATAATAACCAGTAAAGAATCCTGGGATAATATAACCAATACATTAAATATAATATAAAAAAAAGACCAGAGAACTCAAAACCTGTGAGAAAGACTATTGATTTGCAAATAATGACTCAGCTAAATTTAAACCTTCTAGCTGAGCAAGAAATATTTATTCACTTGGGAAACATAGAGGAAAGAGTTGATTGTACTTTTTGAGAAGCTACAATTATGCAGGTAAACATTGAAATATAAGACACCTATGGGAATAGTCAAAAGAGCATTGTTATTACAAAACTGATGTCTTAAAAGCAAAAATGTTGTCATCTCATGAAATGTGGTCTGACAGACCCAGTGGAGCATTCTGAGCCAATTAGTCTTGGTTATTTCTGGGGCTATGCCACCATATTCTTTGTTACAGGATTGAGAATCATTGGTGCCTTTTCTTTCCCATCTGAAAAATAGGGATAATAAATAAGCTTATGAGTCTACACCTCTTTTTAAGAAATAATAATAAAGTGTTTGCTCCATGGGAAATACTACCCCAGAGAGATAATGTTGCTATTTTTGGCTTTCCAGCAGAGCTCAATGAAAGTTATAACTAATCCCCCAAAATAGCACCTGCATTCATTTTTTTTTCTCTTTTGGCTGTTTGTGCTTCCTCAGCTCTGATTGCTCTTCTGAGAGAAGGGGAGAGTCTGGAGGATTTAATGAAACTCTCTCCTGAGGAACTCCTGCTGCGATGGGCTAACTACCACTTGGAAAACTCAGGCTGCAGCAAAATCAGCAACTTCAGTACTGACATCAAGGTAAGAGCACTATAGTTTAAACATGACTGACTGCAGCAAAGAAGAGAATTTGGGTGTCAATGGAGAAAAGACAAAGACATTGGGCTATGTCTCTTCAGAGCTCTAGGGTTAGTTAGAGAGCGGCTAGTGCTGTTTTGGAGCCCCTGCTGTTCTCAAGTTCATGTGCAGGTCTAGCACTGGGCCACAGGCAGATATGTCTGAATCCTTGGGACTGCACAGCAACAAAGAGAGATAGGTCTCCCTTGGAGTTTCAATATCAGGAAGGGACAAGATGAGATAGAGGGTAAGAGATAAGACTGCTTTTCAAATATGTGTAGGATTGTGATGTCTCTTCTGATTTTATAAATGAAACCATCAGATCAGGATTCCTTTAAAAAATTAAATGAGGACTCTTCTAATTACATTGATACTAGCAAACAGTGTCTATTGCATGCCAGGCACTATTCTAACTGCTCTAATATGTATTGACTCATTAATCCTCACAACAAACCTTTGAGATAAAGATTATTATTTTCTCATTTTACAGATAAGAAAACAGAGATAAAGAGATTTTAAGTAACTTGTTCAAGTTCACATAACTGGGGATAAAGTCAGGATTCTAATCCAGCAGTTGGTCTCCATGTTCCATGTACTTGACCATCACACTGTACTACCACTCTAAAACATCTCATACATTTTTCTTAAAAGGTTTTCCTTTGTATAACCCAGAGTGATTTTTGAAAGATAATGTTTCTGGAAACCATCTGCAATGAGAATTTACCACAGAGCATGTAGAAGACATTATAACAAGTCTTACAACAGAGATCCAAAAGGGGCAAGGTTGAGAAGAGCATATACTATGGTTTTCCATTTTATGAAAAGTTCCATGTCAAGGTGAAAAGAAACAGTTGTTGACATTAATGACAGATGGGCTAAAATAGAAAGAGCTTAAGGTGCAGTAAGGAATGATGAAGGAGCAAATGGTGTGTGATGCTGGAATAAAAATATTTCAGTCTCCACTTTCTCAAAACTTAAAGAAATTTTCTCCAAAAAAAGTCAGAGGAAAGGTTACATGACTCACCAGGAGTCAACCCAGGACTTATAATTTTTTGAGTGACAGCTTCCACCTGTTGCGGACTCCTGGCTTTTAGAACTCAGTGTCTGTCAGGTATAGTGCCAGTCAGAGTGAAACTTCTAAATGTAAAGTTCCCATTTGGGAACTGGGAAGCTGAGCATTTACATAGTAGTTGTGCCTGTTCACAACTTGTTCACAGCTGCATCCCAACCAGGGTCAGCACTGTGACATGTATATCTGAGCAATAGGCAACTTTGGGAGATATCCTTAAATTGCACCATCAGCAAAGGTGGTAAGAATGGCCACAATAGAGCGAATGAGAAATACTTCTTAGGATCAGATCAAATGAGGCAACTCTTAGCAAGGCTAAACAGATGTAACACGTGGTAGGCAGATTTTATTTGTGCCTAACACCTTCGTGGAACTTTCACTGACTTTTAAATAGCTACAAGGAAAAGTAAGAGGAGAGAAAGGAATAAAAAAGACACAAAATTCTAAACTTGGTTTCCTCAAGTGCAAAATCAATGGCTGGCATTTTCTTGTTTTCATCTTTCTATAGTCACTGGTGGTGAGCATACTTCTGCTTTCCCCATGCCTTGCCTAGTTTAAAATATATATAACATATAGTATATATGTATGACAACAGCTGATTTTTCAGTCTTCAAGAAAAATATAATTTCTTCAAATGGTTTAAATAAATTACTTCAAAATCTGCATGCTTTCATTGAATGAGAATACATTTATAATTTTAAGACTATGATTCTGAGAATTCTTTTTGTCAATAAGTTTATTTTCAGAATCTAAGAAAACATAAAAATTCAGTATCTATACCCAATCTGCTATAACTAAATTTAACTACATTTTCCAGCTTCTAGATAAACATTACATGCATTTGTCATCTTAAAGTGCATCTTAATATCTCTCTCCTTGTACATAAAGACTGCTTATTAAAAATCTTTTGCTGATTTCCATTTAAATGTTTTAAACTCTGCTTTAAACTTCTGCTTCCTTTTTCTGTCACTTTTAAAGAAATTAAACCTTAGCTGACTGACTTCTGTAGCAATATAAAATATTTTTTTCCTGCATACAATTTATTACATATAAGTAAATTATTTTTCTCCCTTAAATACAAAAAAATAATATTCACATCTTTGGGTTGCCTTTTGTGTCTGTCCTGTATATTTAATTGTTATACTCATTTTTAAAAAGGAAGGCAAATAGAGAAGATAGACAATTACAAAATTCAAATTAGTGAATGTTTCCAGCTTTGTTAATTAAGTTGCATTCTTGAATGATAGTCGAATAAGAAATGAAATACATTTGTTTTTGGGAAATTGTTGTTATCCTAAGTATGTAATTTGAAATTGTAACTTCTTAATTTCTCACAGGACTCAAAAGCTTATTACCACCTGCTTGAACAGGTGGCTCCAAAAGGAGATGAAGAGGGTATTCCTGCTGTTGTTATTGACATGTCAGGACTAAGGGTAAGCCCATGTTCCAAGTTGTGTTTAGAGAACTTTTGTGTTGACAGGTCTATTGACCTGCATGACCCTGCCTCTGGGGTTTCAAGATTGAACATCTCTGCTTAAGGCCCTGTTGAAACTATTAAAAACTATTAACAGTTTTGGATCATAACTATGGGAAATTAAATCTGGAAATGAACATTAAGGAAAGGAAGAAACTAATACCAATTAAATGCTCATATACCATGCTAGGTACTTCTGTGTATGTCCCATCATGTAATAGGCTCTACAGCACCAAGAAGGATTACTATTTCCATTTTAGGTACCTGAGTATTATTTCTGGAAATAGATGGGATATTTATACAAATAAATAAATTCTCACTTTAAGTGATGAAAAAAACTGAGACTCAGAAGGGTTAATTAACATGTCCAAGATCATATGACAGATTATTGGAAGTTATTTGATCCAAAGCTGAGGCTCTTTACCTCAAGTAATAATTAAAAGAGAAATCCCCACTTGCCAAGTTCCTCCAGTGTGCCCAGTACTATAGGAGGCATGTTGCATAAACAGCCTCTAATCCTTGCAAAAATCACTAAGATAAGTGTTAAACTTAGTTGAGAAAACTGAAGGTCAGAGAAGCTAGTTAATTGTCTCATGGCCAAAGAGCCAATACCTAAAACAGCAAGGATTTAAACCTAGGAAAGCTCCAAAATTCACCAAGGGAATTGGGAGAAAAGCACTGGGCAGAATCATATGAGTTCTTAGAAGTGTCTGGTTTGAGCATTCTTAAAAATGATACCACATAGGTCTGAATGTTAAAATTTCAGTTTTGCTACCACTTTAATATTGATCTTGAGAAATCGCCTTACCCATTTTTGTGCCTCATTTGATGTCATTAGAGTTAAATCCAATAAGTTCATATTAAAATTAACTCATTCCTGAATGAGAAGTAAACCTCATGAAATGTTATCTAGTAAAGCATCATATTAAGAAATAATTGTAGTTTAAAGATCTGTTTCCTGGAAGTTGATTTTCATAGGCTCTTAAGCACTCTAAGATCTGTGGACCATAATTCGACAAAACTTTTGTTTTCTAAGAGTCTTCTTTACAATGACTTAGAGATTCTCTAGAACTAATTACTTGAACAGACTTTTAATGTTCAGTGAGTTGTTCTCAATCAGAAGTTTGCAAAAGCCAAATTGATATTACATAATTATTAATGACAATATGTAGCTTAAATAACTCAATATATTTTGAGTTGCCAGTATACCAACTCAATGTGGGAAAAGTGGTTATACTAATCAGAAGTTCTTATTGGTAGATGTAAATATCTTTGATGAACTGAAAACAGAAATATGATTTATTACTTAATAAATAAATATTTTTGCTAGACAAAAATCTCAAGGAGTCTGGCAAGAAATAATATTAAGCTTAATAGCTGAAAGTAATTAAGGCATGCTTAAATAATAAATTGTAGAATCTACTGAATATCTTTAAAAATAGGACAACCAACCATTTATCTGAAATGGTTCTGTATAGAGATGGGATTCTTAACTTCTGAGATTCCTTTTACTTGTGACTTTCTGACTTTGGTTCAGGCTAATATAAGTAATAATAGCTATTATTAAGTGTCTATTTGAGGTTAAATACTAAGGATTTTGATAATATTTCCATTTCTTTTTCTGTTATCCACATCTATTTTGTGCCTTGACCCAGCCTTGACATGCCTTTTTTGTTGTTGCAGGAGAAGGATGACATCCAGAGGGCAGAATGTATGTTGCAGCAAGCAGAGAGGCTGGGCTGCAGGCAGTTTGTCACAGCCACAGATGTTGTCCGAGGGAACCCCAAGTTGAACTTGGCTTTCATTGCCAACCTCTTTAATAGATATCCTGCCCTGCATAAACCAGAGAACCAGGACATCGACTTGGGGGCTCTTGAAGGTAACTGGAAGTCAGTTGATTAAGAGTTTGGAAAGACATTTGAAATTCTAGGCAACCCAAAATCACCTCCTAAGCAAATATAAACCCTTCACATGTCAGGGAAGATTTGCAAACAGGTCATCAACTCTCTCGTACATAACAAAAATAATACATAGATTAATCAGGTCAATTACCCGCAAGCAAGAATAATCAAATACTATTATACCACATCCATAATACATGGGCTTCATCCATTATCAGAATTGTTTTAGGGAAGACAATGCATTTAATTATCAGATAAAATAAATCCTAAGTTCCAAAAACCTAATTTATACACTTAATGGACTGAGTGTTAATTTCTAGAGGCAAGAAATTACAGCCACTCGTCATCTAAAAATGATATTTAATTATGCTAGAAGGTGCTTACTAAGGTTGATTTAGGTTATGGGAGGCACATAATCATATTGAGGCAGAATCTCTGACCATTATATATATGGGGGTGGGGGGGATTAGTGCCCTAAGGTTGAATAAAAAGCATATAGCTTTAGTCAGTTTCTGCCAGGTGAAATTGCCAAAGATGTTTACTCTTTTTTCTCCATCATGAATTAGTCCCAATCTTAAAACCAAAAAATCAAAACAAAATTTAAATAAATGAATATCACCAAAGAAAGGGAATCCAGGTTTAAAGTATTGATTGATCCTTTTCTGCAATGCTTTATTCTATCTGGAAATACAAAATCAATCTGTGTTCCAATACTGCTACATTTGTATCATTTGATAAATTGTGGTCAGGGGCCATGCATTTTATTGATTCCAAATACATGTATCAAGCCTACTAATCACCCATGTCCAGCTACTCTAGAACATTCCCCTTTGGGTCTTTCGCTACCACTTGAAATTCAGCATATACAAAATAGAATTGATCATTTTTCCTCCCCTCATTGTCTTTCTACTATACCCCCATCTCATCGGCTCTTATTTAGAAGGTCTCCATTTCCATTAATCATACCACTTCTTCAGTCACCAAAACTCTGGGTTTCACTTTGATATCTTCCTCTCCTTTCCCCTTAAATATAATGAATCAGGGAATACTAATAATTCTTCCTGCATAATTGTTTTTTCGATTGTTAGTTTTCCTTTCTGCTCTTCTGGATTCTTATTAAATCATACATCAATTACTTCAATAGGTCTTAGGGGCCTATCCCATTCATCAAGTGTTTGAATGTGCCTATGTGAAGTGTCAAACACTATCCTCTCTGCAGGTTTACTTTAAATGCATATTGCCTTCCAGTAGTTCTGTACACTGCTGCCAGGAACACAACAATATTGCTTTCATTATATATCTTACCTTGCTCAAGAACTTATTGTAGTAATAAAAATAATAATAATGATGACTGACATTATCTAATATATCAACCCAAATCTGCTACCTCACACCCAAAGATCCCTGATTCTGGTTCCAGCCACTAGATAGCCTTATCTCTGTGTACTGTGCCATACAGATGCCCAAAATATCAGTTCCTAATGGTCTTAATAAGACCTTGCCTAATACTCTCATCGTGTTCAGATTTATGCTAGCTCCTACTCCATCCCTTACCACCCCCCAAAATTTTCTCCCCTTTCCTCCTTACTATCCAGGTTTTACTGGCCCTATAAGGTGAAGCTCAAATTCCACTCCCTCCAAATTTAGCCCATACTATTCTCTTCTCCTATCTCAACTCAAATAGCAAATGTATCTACTTCATATGTTAGCCCTCAAGATTGCATGATCTCTCTTTGATGCCTAAAAGTCTTGTCTTTTCAGAAAGAATGTAAGCCTTTGAGGGCCAACTCTGAACAGTTTCCCTACACAGGATCTTGCACACTTCTAATAGATGCCATAGAAATACTTCTTCAATTGAAATGGAAAAAAATCAACACAGAATAGCAACCCTCATCTAAATTCATTAGGGTTTTTTCATTCTACTTCAGTTTTTATTACAGCTTCTTTACTTAAACTTTGATAAGGCATATTTTTCTAGGGTCCTGAAAAATAACCAATCTTCATTAACTTAGGTGAGACAAGAGAAGAACGAACATTTAGGAACTGGATGAATTCCCTGGGCGTTAACCCTCGAGTCAATCATTTATACAGGTAAGAATATTTGGGGACTCATAATGTGAGACACCAAGACCTTGAACGATCCCCAGGATTCCAAATACTGCTGTGGTGTGCAATTCTCTTCACAAAATGTGTGTACCTTGATGAGAAAGGGCAAAAGTGCCAAACTGACCTGCAGATGTTGGACGTTCAACTGAGAAACTCACTTTCATACACCAACCTTGCTCTATGTTAGTACAAAATCATAACCCAGCAAAAGGACAAATGTACTCCATGTTACCAGCCTATATAATATCTGCTCACAAGCAGGCAAAACAATAAATGTTAAGTTTGTGGTGGTTTCCTATGCCATTAGTTAGAGTCATGTTTCCTTCCCCGGATGCAATGCGTTTTGGCTGATGGGCATAGTGGGAGTCCTGGGGGATACCTCAGGTAAGTACCCTTAACATCTGAGTCAGAGTTTTTTCACCTCAAAAGATGGAGCTGCTAATATCAATTTTGCCAAGTTGTGAATGTTCCTTGAGCTAATGTATAAAGAAGTTCCTGGCCCACTCTAGGCCCTTTATCAATGTCGACTACCTGAGAATTCTTTTATGTTTGTTTTTGTTCAGTGACTTATCGGATGCCCTGGTCATCTTCCAGCTCTATGAAAAGATTAAAGTCCCTGTTGATTGGAACAGAGTAAACAAACCACCATACCCCAAACTGGGAGGCAATATGAAGAAGGTAAATAATGATTCTTCTGATGTTCCAGTAGTTAGGCAAAGTTACAAGCCTGCAAGACCACCCTATACATACTTTATCAAGAGGCCAAACTTAGATACATAATGTTTATCTAGGAGTCAAATTATAGCAGAGCAATCAGAAACATGAATAGTTTTATTAAAGCAAGTCCATTATTTCCATTGATTACTTATATGTAATTCTATGTTAGAGATCTTGAAACAATGTGATGTGAAATTTTCAGTTAACATAATTAGAGCAAGCAGGGTTGCTTTTTTCTCAGCAAGATCCTCATTCTAATTTTCTGAAGAACTGGAGCTTTGTACTGACAGTTTGACTCATACAAATAGTTTGTCTAATATCAACATAGTGAGAACACATTGTTTTATAAAAGTAGCAACAGGGTTGGCACAAACATTTCCCACCATTTCTCATCTCTGTAACTCAGTGATCTAACCACAGAAATACCTGTCACTCATGTCAGTTCACTATGTACATATAGGATAGAGAATTCAGGTTTTCCATATCATATCTATGAATTCAGCTTTTTAGGAATATTATGAACAGGTAACTGAGCATGGCTCTCTATTAATGTAGTCTAATATAGCCATGAAAATGTTCATAATGATGAATTCATTTTGGTTTTATATTTAAGAGAACACTATGAATAGTTTTTGGTGGAAATGAGAAGTTCTATTTAAGAAAAGATGGAAATTTATTTGACTAATTTAGAACCCTATAATTTCAGAACCATGTGAGACTTGAGAGATCACTCAATTTGACAATATTTATTTCATTTTGAGTTTTTTTTTCTATTCTTATTTTATCTGGTATTTATCACCATAGAGATAATGACATTAGATTGCTGTCCTTCCTCATTAACAGCTTGAGTAATTGTAACTATGCAGTGGAGTTGGGGAAGAATCAAGCTAAGTTTTCACTGGTTGGCATTGGTGGACAAGATCTCAATGAAGGAAACCGCACTCTAACATTGGCCTTGATTTGGCAGTTAATGAGAAGGTAATGCAACTCAGAGGAATGGCTTTTTATTGAGTATTATTAACTTAGAATACTAGCACATTTTTAGGAATATGATTTAATCTGGTAAAACTATATTTTAAGCTAAGCTTGAAACTAAAAGAGTGGTTTTTAATTTTTTTTTTCTTTCAATTCTATTAGTTATGTTTCAGGTATTTTGAAACTCTTGTTATTAGGTTCATAAATATTTTAGATTGTTTTTGCCCTCTTAATCACTCCCATTTTCATTATGGAATGACCTTTTTTATGGCTGGTAATATTTTTTTCTCTGAAATCTACTTTCTGTGATGTTAATATAGGCACTCCAACTACTTATTGATTAGTGTAAACATGACACATCTTTTTCTAGCCTTTTGCTTTTAATTGATATGTGTCAATATCTATTCCTATTATCTTTAAAAAGGATTTTCAAAATAAGGGAGAAATATGCTACTTCCTACCTATTTGACATTTCTGATACTCTTCTATGGTATAGCTCCATATTTCTGCCTGGTATAATTTGCCTTCTACATGAAATATTTCTAATAGTGCAGATCTGCTGCTGAGGAATTAATTTAGCTTCTACATGTCTAAAAATTTTTATATTTTCATTTTTGAAAGATATTTTCTCTGAGTGTAGACTCCTAGGCTGATAATTTTTTCTCAAAGATAGTGTTTACTATCTTTTGGCTTGTATTTTTTTCCATGATAAATCTGTTGTCCTTATCTTTGTTCTTCTGTATGCAATATGTCTTTTTCCTTGGGCTTCTTTTAAGATTTCTCTTGATCACTTATTTTAAGTAATTTAGTTATAGTGTGTTTTTGTGTGTCTCATGCTTGAGGTCTGTTATGCATCTTGAATCTGTAGGTTTATAGTTTTCATTAAATGTGGAATAATTTTAACTTAATTTCTTCAAATATGTCTTCCATATTTATTCCTTTGTTTGGGGGAAGATTCCAGGTACACACATATTTGGTTACTTGAAGTTGCTTCAGATTTCACTGATGCTGTATTTATTTTTCTCCTCTATGTGTCATGTTTTTTTGCTAAGTGTTGCATTTTGGATAATTTATATTGCTTTGTATTCAATTCACTACTCTCTTCTGCAGTGTCTAATCATCCAAGAATTCCATATAGTATATATAATGTTTATCTCAGACATTATAGTTTTCATGCATAAAAATTTGATTTGGGTCTTTTCGGCATCTCCCATAGTTTTTTCCTCCACCTTCTTGAATATAAAGAACATAATTACTTAATAGGCCTGTTACTATTAATTGATTTTTATCCTCATTATGGGTCATATTTCCTTGCTTCTTTACATGCATCCTAATTTTTATCGTATGTTAAATATTATATTATAATTTTTACTTTGATGTGTCCTGGATATTTCTGTTTTCCTTTAAATATTTTTGAATTTTGTCCTGGGATATAGTTAAGTTACTTAAACATGGGTGATCCCTTTGAGGATTACTTAAAATCTTAGTCTTAATCTAATTTTGTATCTCAATACTCAGGTTATCTCTTCTGAGTACTTTACTTGACGCTCTATGTATCATAATGTTTTTCCAATCCAGCTAGTGGGAACTGAACTATTTCTAGCCCTATGTGAGCTCCAGCTATTGTTGTGCTCATTCATTTATGACAGCTCTTTTCCTGGCCTCTGGAACTGCATGCATTCACTGAGAGTACTCAGCTAATGACTCAAGGCAAACCCTCTGAAAATCTCTGGAATTTTCTTTCTAGATGATTCTATCCTTTACAGGCAGCTCCCTCCTCAGGTATTCTGTCTCACAAATTCTAGGCACCTTGGCTTCCTTGAGTCTCAACCCTTCCCTTCGACTCAGGGGAACTGCCATGTTCTGTTTGGGCTCTCTCTCCCTGCACTACAACTGGGACAATCTTAAGGCTCACCACATTTGTTTTCCTTCTTTCAGGGACCATTGTTTTGCACTTCCAGTTGTCCAAAATCTAAACACCACTATTTCATGTATTTTTTCATTGCATATTAGGTGTTTAAAATAGAAGGGTAAATCTCGTCCTTGTTACTCCATCAGGGCCAAAAGCAGAATTTTCTTCTAGTTCTTTAAAAGAAAACTTTAGATAGCTTTTAGAATTGAATATAAAATCAATTAATATGAGAGTTACATGATGATATTATTAAACAATAGTGGAATATAGTAAG
Source organism: Eonycteris spelaea (assembly GCA_003508835.1). Taxonomy (NCBI): domain Eukaryota; kingdom Metazoa; phylum Chordata; class Mammalia; order Chiroptera; family Pteropodidae; genus Eonycteris; species Eonycteris spelaea. The sequence continues at coordinate 420,497 of PUFA01000286.1, read as the reverse complement.
ATACACAAATAGAAAATAAACTGTAAGAAAAATAAGAAATTTTTGGTACAAAAGTAGTTTTAGAAGAATTTTAGAGAACAAATCTATAAGTATAAAATTGTTTATTTTTAAATGCTTTGCTCTTTTCTCTTTTACTGCCAGTTCTGACAAGGAAGAAGTCTTACATCGCTTAATTAGAACCTATGTTAGCGTGACTTAATTCATTTTTCTACCTGGAAGTTAGCTCCAGAAACCATGTGTCACATTGTCTTATGTCTAACAAGGTAATGGCAGTGACACATTGGCTTTATTCCCAGGCCACCGTTTGCAGATCTTTATATTTATAATGGTCCTCAAAGTAATTATTTTAATGTTTCCAGGTGCTGTAGGATAATCAGAAGTGATTATAATAGATTTCACTACTCAATTCACATTTGCTTATTAAGTATAGTGTTCTGCTACCTATTTCTAATCTGGAGTTTCCTTGAAGATTGAAGGCTGGACTCACAAAACTTCACTGGCACAGAAAACTCCAGACCCAAAGAAACTTCAACTCTATCTTCTATTTTACTCCCTGTATCTAGAACATTACCTAAGGTTCCTAAGGATCATTCTCACCAGTATATTTTCAGAAACTATTTTTGAACTATTCTCTACTGTCTTTCACATGTGTTTTTAATTCTTAACAGACTGGCTTTTGAGACTGATTGTGTTAAAAACCAAAGCAAAAATCTTTTTAGTTGCAAAAGCTGTTGAGTTATTGGTTTGAATATAAAATAATCTTGGATATTTTCTGTTTTAATGGTTAAAAAAACTGAGGCCAACTCTATTCTATTTTGAATTTCATAATATCTGAAAATTACCTTGTAATATGATCTTTGTTATGAAAGTTTTATAAAAGATGTGGCCCAATGTAATACTTCATGCCTGATATATATATGGCTGCTGCTGCTGTTGCCACCTGGTTAATAAGTCATATTTCTCATGAGTGTTTACTATATTAGAATTGCACATGTAAGAAAGTGGCGAGAGAAATACGTTACTGTTGAGGGCTGTGAACTGATGATTTTGCAAATGCCGCCAGAAGGAACTTTTTTTTCTCTGTATGCTACACATTAACAAACCTGTTAAATTAGAGCCAGTTCTGGCTAGAATTTATTTCACTGAATTGCACAGATCTGCTAATAATTTGGTTATTATCTGAGCAATAAATGGCATGTAATTTTTTCCCATAAGAACAAATGAGAGATGTGTGCTTAAACTTCTCTTTCCCCTTTAGTAGCTTGGAAATTGTTCTCAAATTGAAAAGCTGATAAATAGTGTGTGTAGAAATTTGGAGGTGAAAACCTGAAACAAGTAAGCTGCCAGCAGATAGCAATGATTGTTAGACTCCAGCACGTGAACAGAGTCTGAGCAGGTAAATGAGGGATTCTCCCTAAATCAAATGAGTTGTGAACAGTGAATTTGAGATAGGTCTTTGAAAAACAAAACTGAGGTTTGTCCTTCTGGTTCAAATGTTAAATAAAACAAGTATTGGAATTCAGTAAAGCAAACAAGTTAGTGACCACAGCCCATCTGGTACCATGCATGCACACCTCATCAATCCTCTTTTGTTGAATGAGGCACTAACTGAAGCTGGGGCTCATGATGCTGTTTTATTTTGACAGAGGGCTTTCAGCACAGCACAGTTTTGCAAACACAAGTGGCACTGGCATCTTGTCTGAAGGATTCCATTTAATATTAGCACAGTTGCCCCAAAACATGTTTGATGACATTAGAGTGTTTCACAAGGAAAATCGCAGGTAGACACGGACCAATTTCTATATTTAGTGCTTTGAGTTGAAACTCCAACCTAATTCTATCTTTTATTCCCTTTGTTTTTGCCATTGTATTTATAAGCAGGTATCTGACTCCATTTTAAACATCTGCATCTCCCTTGAGGTGGCAGAAAGACAACTTTGTGCTCGCCAGGACTCTGTGCCACGTTGAAGGGCTATTCTCAAATCCCTGAATGCATTTGTCTGCCTGCACAATTTTCTGCATTTTCCCCTGTCCTTTAGTGGATTTTTAAGAAAATTTCAAAGATAGACTTTTGTATAAAGATGAGCTTTTCCTCTGTGCCATCTCTTTCCCTAGCTTAAGAAGTTGGTCAGAAAGTTCTGCTTCTGTCTACCTGAGAGTGTCAACAAAGCAGACTGGGACTCTTAACAAAGAGAAATGAGAATAAAGTCCCGAGATTACTGAAGCTGCTAGAAGATTAAACTTAGTTTGTTTTTATCAGGCTATATATAGACATGACCTAAGGGAGCAGAGACAGAGACATGCACACAAACTCCATCAAAAGTTCTGGGAAACAAGTTAGAAGTAAGTGTAACAATGATTAATACACTGAATGGGTTGGGGGAAAAATGATGCTTGAGCTGTGAATTGTTCAAAGAATTAAAAATTGTTTGCCAGAGAATATAGCTGAGTCACAGAGGCAAGGAGGCAGGGGACAGGATCATGCACAGTATGGTAGGGGAGCTACTAATGTTTCTGCGAGGTTAAAATATGAAGTGTGTATGTCCATGAGGGGCATGGGATAAGGCTGGGAATAGAGGAGGGAATAAGAAACCAGGGCTTCACTGAAAAGAGATACTAAGGCTAAATTGTGAAGGGCCTAATCTAAGAAATTACTAATCTAAGAAATTTAGATTAGTACTAATCTAAGAAATTTTACCTGTATTCTATGGGCCAGGGAGAGTCACTTCAAATGACATGACTGGAATTGTACTTTAGAAAGGTAGTTCTATGAGGAGGAGAGGGCAGAATGAAGAGAAGCCAGTTGATCTGAGGGCGTCTGAGGATGTCTAATTAACAGGGCTTTGATGCCAGATTGGTGAACATGATTTTTTTATACAGATAAAGTTGCAGAGCCCTTTTTCTTCCCACCTATAATAATGAGAAGGTGCTATGACCTGGAGGAAGCAGGGCATCATTCCTATTTCAGAGATTAAACTTGAAACCCATGTGAAAAATTATGGGAGAATTGTGTTTTCCATAGAAACAGTAACTAAAAGAGAATACCCAATGGATTTTGTAAGCAGAATCCTGGGCACCCAACTGGAAGATGACCTCATTTAGGTATGCCCTCCCTCTAGATGATACTCAATGGCAGGGTACTTGAGTTTCAGAGTGAACAGCAGCACACTAAAACCCTAGCCCTGAAGGTCTTTCTTGGGTTTATTGGACTAAAACTTAAGGCCAACAAACCTGCTCAACTGCTTGGCTTTCTTCTGTCTATTTCCCCTTTCAGAGGGAGTAGCTTTATGGAATGGTGAGACTTCTCTGTTCCATGAAATTTTAATAGCTTGAAGCATCTTCTTAATAAATGTTTTCCAACCCATTTCCCAGAAACAGTATGTATCTAAAGTAATTCTTACTCTCAGACTGGAGATTAACTTTGGTTTCTATTTAAACTGACCTTCAGGGTGAGGTATTCCTAATATTCAGCTTTTACGATATAAGAAGGAAAATATATATTTTCCTTCAATACATTAGCTATTTGGGCTCTTTTAATATTGAATTATTCCTTGATTTGTATGGTTCCTTTAAGGAAAGCATTACTGGTTCAGATCTTTTGATTTACTTTCCTTCCCTTGCTTCTTTTTCATCTGGTTTCTCTTCCTACCCAGAGCAATTACTGCTTGAAAGAAGGTATTTGCTCTGCATCTCACTCTAGTCACCATAAAGTTACATTTTAAGTCATTCTAAAAGGAACTAGTGTGTGTGTGTATGTGTGTGTGTGTGTGTGTATGTGTGTGTATTTTTTTTCCTCCCTTCCATTAAAGTATTGTGTCCAGGCTGTTTCCTGGGACATACCTAGAAAGAAAATAACATTTTCTACCCTTGCTGTTCTCTGTGATACTGAATTCTTCAGCAACTTTTCTCCAGAAATCATTCTTGATTTTGTTCAGGTACACACTGAATATTCTGGAAGAAATTGGAGGTGGGCAGAAGGTCAATGATGACATTATTATCAACTGGGTGAATGAAACATTGAAGGAAGCAGAGAAAAGTTCATCTATCTCTAGTTTCAAGGTAAAATTCTTAGTCTACTGCTTGTGGCCACCTGAGATCTATGCTTAAAGTTATTGACTTCTCTCTATATACATTTTAAAGTGAGCTTTAGTGTGAGGGATTTGAGGCTCCCCATCCAGTTTTGATTTTACTGAAAGACCCATTATTGTTTTGATGTTCATATGCTGTTTTGTTACCATTTGGGGTGATCTGAACTCCAGATTTGCCCTAGTAATACTGGGAGTCCCCAGTTCTTTTCACCAACACAGCAAAGAATTATAGCTCAGCAAGATTTAGGAAAGGTAAGATTTATTAAAAGTATGTTTTAAGGAAGAAGCACCTAAATGGCTATTACCACATGGAAACAAAAGGCATGATTAAAGTATACTCTAAGCGAAGAGCGGGTTACAGTAAAGGCTATAACCTCTCGGAAGTGGGGAGGTCTGTATTATATTAGTGCCATTATGGGGGTGTTACAAAGACGTTCCTACATGATTGGCACATGAGGTCATTTTGATTGACATTTGGCTGTTATATAACTCTCTGCCTACTGTTCATGCAGTTACCCAGAATTCAGTCTGTTATAATTAGATGAACTGCTAGGCATGGGCATGATATTTTAAAGATAGTATAATGAAGCTAGGTCACAGGGAAGTTAGGGGAGGACTGATGGCACAGGCGCTTGCGGCCGAATTTAACCAGCTATTGGTTTATGGCCCTTCATTCCTTTGTTCCTCAGTGTGCACAGGTGATTTATAACTATAAAATGAGTGTTTAAGGAAGATCTTTGGGCTGGCCCTTTGTTCCTTTATTCCCCTGTTGCTCATGTCTATCTAACTACTTAACAATTTCACTGACAAATTTCTTTTCATTTTTTCATGTAATAATTAATTGTTTTAAAATCATCATTTTTTACACACCATTTCAGGCATTGTTCTTCCAAAGTACCATAAAATATGATAACATTTTTACATATGTACAGCTCCATGATTCAGATTGTTAACATTATGATGGTGAAATGGAAAACGCTAAAAGATCTCCCATTTGGTGTTTTCTGTGAAAAAGCAGTTGTATACTTACATCCAAATCCCATTTTTTATTAATAATAGCATTACCTTATATTAAATTTCTTAGCTCATGTTTCATACATTAACTAGATCCTTCCCCAAGGGACCTGTGCACTTGATCCATATTATAATGTTTATGCCATCTTAACTACATTTTTGTGGTTTAAAGGTCAAGATTGGGGGACGGAACTCCTTCAGAGTTGTATTACCAGGGTCGGTGAGGCATTTTACAATATCAACCTTCTGCTCTAACATAAAGAAAAGATTAAAATCTCTCCAAAAAGGGCAGAAGGTATCTCTGGATTGGGCTATACAAGCAGTGCCCATTCCTAGTGAGCTCATCACAGATAACAGCTACCTCTGTCCCCCTTCCAGTTTACCATTCAGTCTAGATTGCTGAGCAGGGACAGGAGCAAAGACTGGTGACAGACATAAGCAAGTTCTTTCCAGAAAGATATTTGTAAAGGTGGAGGAAAAGAGCAGAAAAGGGTACATAGAATGCATTCTGAGTACCAGGAGCTCCTTTTGTGTAATGTCTCATCTCATCTTCACAGACGTTATGAAGTCAGCTTTACTGTTTTCTTCATTTTATAAGTGAAGAAACTGGAGCTCAAATTAACTTCTGAGGTTAGGGCTATTGATTCCAGGTGATGGTCCATCATTGAGGAGAAAGCATCTTTCATCTACAGATGAGGTTGTAGAACAGAGTATATCTGCAGGTCACTTTACTACTGTGAAATAACGACTAGTTAAATATCCCAGGGGTGCATCTCTCTGTAACTAGCTGTCCCTGAATCCTATCACATTCCTCTGAGGCTTCTGGGGTGTTCTCTGAGGACTCACCTTTGGGAATGTCTGACAATTTTTTTGTTCCTTGTTCTGCTCTGCACTTTCTCCTGCCTTCTCACCACATCATTTCAGAATTAAGTAAAAAGGACCACAGAAGGAAAATGGCAAATTAATCACACATTGCTTTTAAGTGAAACCCTTTAAAAACACACACACACACACAGCCCACTCTTGATTAACCATAGTGGAAATATTCCTTCCCCTCCTCATCTATGAATGCTTTCAGATCCTGGCCATTTCTCTGCCTGTCAGTACCTTTACAAGATTGTGGACGGAAAGCAGGAAAGAAGGCGAAACTCAAATACCTGCATTTTGCTTCCCTTGTATTTCTTCACCAAAAGTTTCTGTGGAGATAGATACTCAAGATAATGGTGGAATTAGATTATGATTATATATTGATTTCAACTTTGTTACTCAGGAGTAAATAAAAATGATGCCATTATATATTTTAAAATGTTTTTCTACCTATACGGAGGACCAATGCTAGAGACCTAGTGTCTTTCTTACAGATGTCTTGCACCTTATTTCTTGCTTGGAATTGATTTTGATTTGAACCCTTAATGTATGAAGTATTTGGACTTGACTTTGCTCAGATTGAGACAGCAGTTGCCTCTCCATCTCTACATTCACAGGTCCCCAAGAGAGAGGAGAATGGATGGTGCAGAATTTTATACATCACACTTTAGAAACATTCACAGCTCCAGGTCTGACCATGAAAATATTTACAAATGCCCAGGATTTTAAGCTGGAATAGCTGGATTAATATCCCAGCTCTACTACTCATCAACAAGTCACCTGACCTCAGAAACTCCCTTTACTCATTGTAAATTAAATTTGAGTATCTGCATTTTTGGTGACAAGTGAGATAACTTACTTAAAATTGCTGAGCAAATATGAGACACCAACGAATATTAGTTACTTTCATTGCATTTAATCACATAATTGCCATCACTATCTCCTTGGACCTATGGACTCTTTCCTTTCCTTGAGGTCCCCAAAAAAGGAGCATCTACCGAAGCTCCTGCCCAACTGAACTCTTAACACTATCTTTGCCCATCACCTCTGAAATGAAGCAAGGTTTTCCCTAATGTTTTTGGTCTCTCTTTTCTGATGGTTTCTTTTTTAAATCATTCTTTCCTCTACTCATAAACATTAAATATATTTCAAACTTTATGCTTTTTTTTCTAGTGTGCTTTCTTTCATTCACTCACTGTTTGAGAATGACCCCCCATCTGTTGGCAGACAATGGGTTTTCTCTGCTTAATATGCCACCAGAAAGCTACTGATGCCTCTACAGTAACTACAGTTAATTTGAAACACCATGTCCAACACTGTGAAATTTTCCAGACCATGCTATATATATTTCATATTTAAGAGGAAAGAACCACCCATTCCTTGAGCAAAATAGAAGTAACTTAGGGGCATACAGATAAAACCTACCCTTTCTCTCTGTGCAGGACCCGAAGATTAGTACCAGTTTGCCCGTTCTGGATCTCATCGATGCCATTCAAACTGGTTCCATTAACTATGACCTTCTGAAGACAGAAAGCCTGAACGATGAAGAGAAGCTCAACAACGCGAAGTATGTAAAAAACCTGAGTTCAGGGAAGGAAAAACTAAATCAGTGACTGGATACCTATAAAGTCTATTGCTCATGCCTTTGTGCAAACACTTTAATTTCACTATTAATCCTTTTTCTTTTCATGATTTATTGTGTCCCATCATTATTTTAGGTATTATACAACAATAGTTTAAGTCCCCTAGTGTTAGAGGGAGCAAGACCAAAAAACAAGAATATTCTTCCAATTGGTAAGCAATCCTATAGTTTCACACAATTTTCTAACCATAATCTATAGGAGACTTCCTAAATAAAGTCTGTACATGGCAAGCCTGAATATAAACACCCTTTTGTGAATATCCATGGATATGAATGGGCAAGGTGGGGTTCAAGACCAGAGTCTTCACCAGCTTGGAAGCAGCTGCCATTTTCTTTACCGTGTAAAGTGAGGGTCAGCAGACTACAGTCTGTGAGCCAGATGTAGCCTATTGTCTGTTTTTATAAATAAAGTTTTATTGAAACAGTCATACTTATTTATTTATATATTTTATGTAGCTGCTTTCCTGCTACAACAGCAGAGTTAAACAGTTGTGACAAAGCCTACAAAGTCTAAAATATTTACTATCTGGTCCTTTATGAGAAGTTTGCTGACCTCTACTCTAGAAAGGCACCTTTCTCAGAGAAGGTTGTGTTACTTTCCTAAGGTAGCAATAACAAAATACCACAAACAAGGTGACCTCACAGAAATTTATTCTATCACAGTGTGGAGGCTACAAGTCTAAGATCAAGGTGTCAGCAGGCTTGATTCCTTCTGAGGCTTCTGAGGGGAAGAATCTACCCCACACCTCTCTCCTGCCTTTGGGTGTTGGCCAGCAATCCTTGGCTTATAGATGCATCCCTCCAATCTCTGCCCCCATCTTCACATGCCCTTCTCCCCTGTGTGACTTCACATGGCTGTCTTTCCTCTGTGTGTTTATCTGTGTCTCTTTCTCTTTTCTTATAAGGATACCAATCATACTGGATTAGGGCCCAATACTATTCCAGCATCACCTTATCTCAACTAATTACATCTTAAACAACCCTATTTCCAAATAAGGTCAGAATCTGAGGTGCTAAGGGATAGGTGACATATCTTTTTGAGGTGACAAGGTTTTTATATATCAACGTCAATAGTACCCTTCTCTCTGTTCTCAATTTAAGAGTTCCTGGTATGCTGATGTTTAACACAGTCTAATGGAGAGAATATAAATAATTAAATGGCAATTAAAATAGAGTGTGATGGATGGTATGGAAGGGGAGTACAAGGTGCTATGAGGTGGACAGGAAGGAAACTGAAGCTCTGCAGAAAAAACAACATTCAATGCTGAGATAGATTGAAAGGACAAGTAAGAAGGAGCTAGACGGGTGAAGGAAATAAGAATACTCCAAGTAGATAGAAGAGCATGTATGAAGACCTAGAATTAAAAAAAAAAAGAAAAGAAAAGACCTTGAAAAGACCTTGAACCTGGATGTTCAAGAGTGATGTGATTAGGTTTAAGGAACTTGCCCAAGGTTTTACAATTTTTAAGTGGTTCTGCTAAGATTCAAAGTCTGACTTTAGGGCCCAGGCTCCAAAGCACTATCCTATAAGGACAAGATACAAAATTTCTTAAATAATGGGTAAAAGGAATTCTACAAAATCCTTAAAAAATGCTTATGGTGTCAAGATTGTGATTTTTTAAAGTTCTATTTTCTAATTGTCAACAATTTCCCGTTAGATTTTATTATTGAAAATATACTTTATTTTATTAATAATGAATATAAAGGAAGTGATTGAGAGATGGATAAGGAGAAAGAAGGTGGACTACTCCAATGTGATGTTCTTAATTTAATTTGATTTCTAAAGTAAGACTAAAGTTATTTTAGGGGAGCAGAGGGAATGATGAGGTCTTGGGTAGAATGGAAAAGCTCTGGAGTAGTCATTGCAAGAAGTTCCCAGATAATAAATGAAGTGAATGGAAGAACTGACAGGTGATAATAATGTGAGCTTATTTGAAAATAGATTACAGTTAATAAAAATTATTTTCATATAACTATAAATAGAGCAAAAGTGTTCAGATGCAGCTATGATCATTTTATGTGAAAATGTATAATATAATACTCTGGCTATTTTAATAGTATATCAACATAAATAAATACATGTATATGTGTATAAGAGTTGAAAATGACAAGAAATAGAAGGATTCGTGCATAAAGTTACAAATGCATTTCTTTTTCTTTCCTTGCAGATATGTTTCTGTAGTTAAAATATAATCTTCAGACTTTCCCTAGCACAGATTCTTATTCAGTTTCATGGCTTTTTCTACTTCTATACAGCCTCAGACAATACTCATGATGTAGGCATCAAAAGTAACAGGAGCTAGGAAGACCTCTAAGAACAAATAATAAATTTAATAAGCTAGACAGCAAGTCTGATGAAGTCAGGAGCTTTGTCAAGCCAAGATTTACCCAAAAAAGTGGGGGGATGCCAATGAATTGCTTTAGCCATACCAAGAGGGAGTTCTGTGTTATATATAGAATATAGTATATAGTATATAGTTGTATATAGTGTATATGATGGCTATAACTATGATACTTCTGTTGCTCTGGCTCTCCTCATTCTTCTTCTTTTCTCCTTTTCAGGTATGCCATCTCTATGGCTCGAAAAATTGGAGCCAGAGTGTATGCCCTTCCAGAAGACCTGGTTGAAGTGAACCCCAAAATGGTCATGACAGTGTTTGCTTGCCTCATGGGGAAAGGAATGAAGAGGGTGTAAGGTCCAGTGGGGTGAGGCTGAAGGTGGCACACTCATCCCTGACTGCTCAGCACTAAATGCTCCCAAGAAGCACGGAAATGATTTAAGCCATTCCAAAGTTCTCTACTTGGTAACATTATGCAAAATCCATGAAGTGTATACCTGTTCAGCCAGGTAGCCTCTCCAGTATTTAACAAAATTGCTTCATTCTTTGCAGTAGACCCAATCTACCCAATATAATTGAATTTATTGAATTTATTGCTTCTTTGAAAATCTACAGAAAAAGAGAACTTATTTTGAACTTATTGAATTTATTGCTTCTTTGAAAATCTACAGAAAAAGAGAACTTATTTTCTAGACACTGTTCCTGCTTTCTGCCATTAGTCAAACATAGAAGCTGCAGTGTTATTAATTTTAACATAACCTTTCAAACTAGCTTAATTTGGCTGCATTATTGTTTAAGGTAAGGACCAGCAGGAGGAATCATTAAACCCAGTCCTAAAGCCTGTTTCTGGAGGTCAACATTTGATCTGAAACAAGCCTCTCTTTTTGTCCCCCGTCTTGTACACTCTTTCTCCCAGTCACTTTGCTCTCTACCCTCTCAGAATTATGCCTCCTCTATGGCCCACTTCTGTAGGCCTTCTTTGTTTCTGGGCCATTTGGAGCATCTGACAAATCAGTAAGGCTGTTGGAGTCCCAAGAGTCTCTAGTAACCTGAGAAGTAAAACTCAGTATCAGAGCTTTTCCTCATACTGTGGTCCCACATGTTATCAGTTTTGATTCCCGCCCCTCCCCACAGTAGGAAACCTGTTTTCTATGCTAGGATTTGGGCTCAGTCCAAATCTAACATCTTTAATATTTATGCCTTCAGGTATATTCTTAATTCTTGGTTAGATCCAATGAGGGTGTAATTGAGCAGCTAACCACAAGGGGACAGCATGGAGACATAACAAAGCCTCCATCCTCTGGTGTGGCCTCTCCATTTAGCCCTACATGCTAGACCTAGTTATAATGGTATGCTAATTATCTGGTGACTGGGAACAATCCTGCTCTGCTTTTATTTGCTCTCAGATCTTAGTGTATCTGAATGCTGCCAAGCCATATTAACAATGTGTACTTCTTTGATATGGTAGAAGCCACCCCCAAACTTCCAGGGGGCAATAAGTGCCAATAAACAAAGCCTCCACCTGACGCTCCCCCACACACATACACACTCACACACATACACACATACTTAGCCATACCTACTCAGATGTCAAGCTGGATAAGATCTGAGTTGCTTTACAAAGAGCCAATTTACTGGTTATTTAAAGAATTCCAAAACAAAACCAGAGGAACAGTGTGAATTTGAGCAACCTAATAGATTATAGAATTTCCATGAAAACCTACAGAAGCTAAAAAGCAGAGCATTGTGAACCAACACTAGATTATATTGCGCTGAAAGTGCTCATCAGTGAGGTATCTTCCTTAGTGGATGGTATGTAATGGAGCTTATCCATTTTTCAAAGCAATTGAAATGCAGTGCCCTGGAGCTGCTTCTTGTCAGTAGACTCAGGTAGCCAATATGTGGTTTCTCCCAGGGCATAATCTGTGTTTCTGCAGCATCTGAATGCAAAGTGGTTGGCTTTGTCTTAATCCACATTTAGCATAGCCTCAGGTGATTTTTCTCTCGGTCTGCCTCCTGGAAGAGTGTTTCTGTCTTAATGGAAAATGAAGGAAAAATAGTGTTTAAGATGTCTCCAAATAAAATGTTCTTTATATTGGTTGTCCTTTGAAGGTTTCATAACTTATTCATTCAGCCAACATGCATTGAGTGCCTAATATGTGCTAGGCACTGTGAAAGGTTTTGGGAATATGTCTATAAATGAGACAGGCATTACACTCACCTGGGGGTGGGGGGGACAGATGTTAAACAAACTGACAGTTAAACAAACTGATTAATAAGGGAGGGTGAGACTGGACCTTAGAACAGAGGAAACAGTCTAAGGAGAAATAGTTTGTCTGAAAACTGAAGAGTAAGTTAAAGTTACTTCAACAAAGAGGAGGCTAAAATTAAAGTTGAGACAAAATTCTCAGAAACACATTGAACCCAGTTGTAAAAAAGCCAGACTTGAGGATTGGCGCAAAAGGGCATTTAGAGTGATTTGAGAAGGAATCTTTTAGTGGTTGGCGGTGCCAGTGGTCTCCTCACTAGCCAGTCCGGGCCTCACGTGGGCAGGCAGAGGTGTGGGGGTGGGGGTGGGGGGTGGATATGCTGATGAATTCTGCTGCAGCCATCTTTCCCTTAGGTAGGCTGCTGTGACAAAAGCATCTGTCTGGCATGGTCACATTCTGACCTACAGAGGCACCACAACCCCACACAGCCGCTAAGAAGCGGGGCCTTTGTGCTTAAAGCTGTGCATCCTGGCTTCAGCAACTTTTTGGTGATGGCTCTTTTCTGGCTGAAACATTCCTTCAGATTCTACACTTAGGAGGTAGCTGCCTTCTTTACATATAAAGAGGTTACAAATATTAAGTGTTTTTGGAACAAGACTACATTGATAAGTCTCCATAACATGTTCAGAATAGCAGAATAAGCACTCTCAAGGAAAGAAAGCCAAAACTCTTCTTGGAGAAGAGAAGGGTAAAGGAATACAGCAATCTAAGCATGATTATTTTTCTGAATTTAAAAATTTATTGTTAACATTTAAATAATTTGGGTATAGCATCAGAAATTAAAATTGTACCCAAAAGTCTAAAATGGAAAGTAGGCCACTTTCTAACTGTGTCTAGTGGTTGGTTTGAGGCTGGCTCATATAAGCTGGCTAAAGCTAATTTTTGAGCTTATTATTGTTAAACCATCATTCGCTTGTATTTGCCCATGATGGGGAGTATTTACACTGCAGATATAATCAAAATCTACAAATAGGGTGTTTTTTAAATCTCTAGAGAGAGAGTTTATCAAACCACCACTGGCTTTGTCTCAGTTCCTTAGTTCCCCTCTGTAACGCAGGAACCCCAGGCCTGGAACTTGCTCCTGGGTTTGGATATTTCAAAAGAACCACCAGGCCAACTAGGTTATTTTAATCTCTCAAGTCTAGTGTAATTGGAAAGTGTAATTTAATTTAAAGCTGGTTAAGGTAACTTGTCTATTGGTGTAAAAATGCCATTTACTACTCACAAGGCAGGGAAGCTTCAGCAGCAGCTGGTGGAAGCTGCAGGAATGATGCTGTTGACCAAGAGCAAGCTGATTTTTTTATGCCCATGAGCAGAGGGAGGGGTTCTTATTGGGGGAAGAGCCACCTTCTCGGATGGGAGCAAGATATACTGCTAGGTTACAGGAGCAGATAAGGTCCATGGGAGTAGTCATTGCTGAAAGCTCTTGGTGTAGTGTATTCCTTGGCTGCTGGCCAGGCACCTATCAGTTTTCTGAGTATGTGGAGGGTATATGTTCTGAGTTAACCCTATACTCACCTAGTCAGCAACTACTGTTACCGATTTTTTATATCTTTTTGGAAATATTCTCTACGCATGCACACACACACACACACACACCACACACACACACACACACACACACACTTCTGTTACCATTGGGGTAATCTAAAATCCATTATGCCCCAGTAGCCCAGAGGCATACCTCTCTTCTTTTCTCCCATGCAGCAAAGAATTTCTAATCAGTAAGATTTAGGAAAGGTAAGATTTATGAAAAGTGCGGTTTTAGAAGAAGACAGTCCACACCAAAGAAAGCTGCAGCCCCATGGAATTCGGGAAGTAAAAAGACAAAAGATACCATTCCAAGTGAGGGGCAGGTTATAGTGAGGGTTATAATCTCATGGAATTGGAGAGGTCTGTATTATATTAGGGCAGTAAGGGGGGGTAACAAAGGTGGTCTTAGGTAACTGGAACTGAGGTCGTTTTGATTGACATTTGGCTGTTACATAACTCTCTGCCTACTGCTCATGCAGATATTCAAAATTCAGTCTGTTATAATTAGACTCATGAACTTCTAGGCATAAGCATGATATTATAATGATGGTATAACGAAGCTAGGTCACAGGGAAGTTAGGAGAAGACTGGCACACACACTTGTGGCCAGAATTAACCAGCTACTGGTTTATGGCCCTTAATCCCTTTGTTCCTCAGGGTGGAGGAGTGATTTATAACTATGAAATGGGTGTTTTAGGGAAGGCTCTGGGCTGGCCTTTTTTTTCGTTGTTCCCCATTGCTCATGCCTGTTTAATTACCTAACACTTCTATTACAAATTCGCATACACATTATTCTGCATCTCATTTTTTCACTTAATATATTTTGGAGATGGTTTCATATTGGTACATATAGGCCTGCCTCAATTTTTTCAATAAGTGTTTAGTATTCTATTATATGTGTATGCCAAAATGTATTTAACCAGTGGCTTGTAAATAGATATTTAAGCTGTTTAGATAGTTTCCTTCACCAAATAAGGCCACAGTTAATAATATAATACTTGTTGTGCACAGAATGTTAATTTTAACTTGACAAGTATTTATCAAGTTTCTGCTCTAGCGAAGGTATTGAACATTGGCTAATAAAACAGATCCTCCTCTTAAGTTTCTTCAAATTAGTTGGTAAAGAACCCTGAGCTGGCATGGACCCTTGAGCTAATCCCAGCTTCTCCATTTTTTGTCTAAAGAAACATGTTGATCAGCAAGGAGATAATGTGCATACACATTTACAATGTAGTAAAAAGTAGAATGTGATAGATGCCGTAATAATTTTGTAATAAAGTTTGGAAGCTCAGGAGCAAAATTAACTCAGATTTGCAAGTCTCTTCTAATCTTAATTCACTTAGAGTAAATGCTGGCAGTGCTCTCTTAGTGAACTTGACATTGTCTTGCCCAGCACATCTCTGCCAGCCTCATGATCTGGAAACCACAGCTGATGCTCAAAACAAGTTAGCAGTGTTGACTAATCCTCTTGTGAAATCTAGTCACTTTGACAGTTTCCTAATTCAATTCCAGTAAAACTCTTAGCTGCCAAAGACTATTCTATACTCAGTGACCTCTCTCCTCATTTCTGAAAGACAGTTTAACAATTGAGTCTGTGCCTTGGTGACAAAAGAATTGTGCAAATGTTTTCTCATGTCTAAAGTCCATATTTTTAATAACCCATAATATGTGAGGTGCAAACACATAGATAGTCTATTCAATATGTACTATCTTACCATTAACAACTCAGGAACAGGTCGGCAAACTGTTAATAATTTTTATGTTTTCTGGTATGTCAAGCTTGGAGAATTACATTTAAACAAGTATTTTAATTAATAGCTATCATAAATTTTGGGGGATAGCAACTTTTAGAGGATTCGAATGCACATGAGTATTTTATTCTAAAGTTATATGTAATCTAACATCAAAGCTGCTGGCTCAGTAGGCGTTTCTGGACTTGGCTGTCCCACAGGCCCATCATCATGAGTCCCAAATGTTTAAACGTCCTTGCTCTAAGTGTGGTTCTCAGACCAGGGTCACCTGGAGGCTGGTTAGAAATGCAGTCTCACTCTCCACCCCAGACCTACTAAATCAGAATCTGCATTTTAAGAAGATTCCCATTTAATTTGTATGCACATTTAAGTTTGAGAAACACTATTCTAAAAGAATAGAAGTTGTCTTAAAAGATCTACAAGCAATAAACAGTTACCTTAACCAGCTTTAAATTAAATCACACTTTCCCAACTACACTAGACTTGAGAGATTAAAATAACCTTCTCCTAATGTTTTCCCATCATCAGTACTCATTTGAGGTAGCCAGAGTGGCTCTGCTCTCCATTTGGGTGTGCCCAGCCTTGCCCTTTTCTATCCCACTCCCCTTGGTTCCTCTATTCCTTGTGATACTCACTCCCAGGCACTGGTCCAAAGAGCTGCATCTTCCTGGTCCTCCTGGATATAATAAAGGTGTCTTGCCACACCTTTCTCTTGCTGGCTGCCCAGAGCTTCCACTTTAATGAATCTGACCCAGGGGACATCATTTAAGTCTTCTCTTCTGTTTCTTCACTACTTACATCAAAACTACAGGCTGTTCTCCCACTGTCTCTGGGACAATCTCTCTATGACTTCCAGTGACAGCTGGGTAACTTATTAAACAAAACTGTTCCAGGAAGAGGGGATCATAATCCTCCAGCGCCTACTTTTTCTCTCCAAAAACACATACTTTGAAAAGACTTTCTGGGGATACAGCTTCATTATAATTATCCTTGCCAATTCCCTAATGGTGAAGAGAGAGAAGAAAGTGTTTTCCAAGTGAACAACTCTTAGAAATATTCAAAGGTCCAGGGAATGGAAGAAGCTTGTTATTTTTGAGAAAACACTGGTATGGCCAAAAGGGTGTAAGAATAGTCATATCATGAGGAACAGATGAATTAATGAAAGGTTTAGGAGTGATTTTCAGAATTTAGGGTGCTTATGAATCACTTGTTAAAATACAAATTGTTCAGATCCTGCCTGCCCTGAGATTCAATGCCTATAGAGCTACTGTGCCCAAGAGTCTCCATTTTCCACAAATTCCCTAGGAGATTCTGTGACTCACAGACCACTCTTAGAAAATTATTGGTCCAGACCAGCTGGTCTCAACCCTGTCTGCATATTGGAATCATCTCAGGAGTTTTAAAAAATGCTGATGCCTATACCCCTCCTCTGAGGTTCTAATATAAGCAGTCTGGTATGCAACCAGGGCAGCTAAATAGTTAAAAGATCTCCAAATGATTCTAACTTGCAGTCAAATTTGAGAACAAGTAGTTCTGAGTACTCTTCAAAGAGCAGGACTGGGTGGAACATCTTAAAAGGTAGAGAGATCATAAAAAAGGGAGTGGTGAGTTAGAAAGGAGAAAAAAGGGAAAGAAATTTCCAAAGACAATCTTTGCTTTCTTCACAACTTAACTGTCTAATCAATAATCAATTGCCTGTCTGGGTGCAAAGTAACCCTCTTAGTGCCCCAAGTCTCAGGCTCCATCTTGCTAGCAAGGGAATTAGAACCTGGACAGAGTTCTCTGCCCTCAAGCTTCAAATCCTCCTCATCAGTGACTTCTGAGATGGCATCATCCTTCATAAGAAGTAAAGTACAGGAGGCCAGATGCACCAAACCTTTGTGCAAATTATAAAACTTTCACTTTCCTTGAATAAACACGAGAGATAATGTGTGAGGGAAAAAAACATTTATCATTAGGTGTCTTTGAAACCTCTCAAGATTATGCAGCGTTAATGGCCAAATGATTTTGAAAGGAAAACTTGTAAATTAACCTGCACCTGAACACATAATAAAACACCATTAAATTAATGGACTTTCTCAGTGCTTGCTTAACAATAAGCCTGAGCCAGCCAAGACTACATTTATCAGGTTCTCTGGGGAACACAGTGAGAAAGATAAGCTAAGATTAAATTTTCACACAGAAAGGGACATCTTGTTCCCCACTGGGAAGGAAACAGGTTATATATTTTATATATTCTCTATTTCTAGTTTTGTCTATCATAGACAAATAGTAGTATGTTAAAGTCTTCCCTATGTTTTATTTATCTTTGTATTTATATCACATTTTGCTTTATACTTTAATGATATTTTTCAACTCATAAAGTTTAATGACTGCTGTAGATTAATTATACCTGTTATTAATCTCAATTGATCTTTGGCTAGTTTAATGCTTTGCATTGATTAAACTTACTTTGTCTGATTTTAGCACTGTCACCTTTGTCTTTGTTTAATGAATAAACTACTTTTCAGAGCAGTTTTAAGTTTACAGAAAAATCTATTGGAAAATATAGTTCCCACATACTCCACGGCACAATTTGTTATAATTGATGAATAAATATTGAAACATTATTATTGACTATAAAGTCCATAGCTTACATTAGGGTTCACTCTTTATGTTGTACAAATTCTACATGCTTTAACACATATATAATGATATGTAATCGTTATTCTAGTATCATACAGAATAGTTTCACTGGTCTAAAAGTACTTTGTGTTCCACTTATGAATCCCTTTTTCCCTCTCTCCAAGCCCTTGGCAACCACTCATTTTTTTACTGTCTCCATAGTTTTGCCTTTTCCAGAACTTCATTTCATTGGAATTATATAGTATGTAGCCTTTTCAGACTGGCTTTTTTTCATTTAGAAACATGCCTTTACATTTCCTCCATTACTTTTTATTGTTCCACACTAGTTTTTGCTTCTATTTTGTTAATGTCTCTTTCCATATATCTTCTATTTTTAACTTTTTTGGATCATTCTACTTAGGGTATATAAATTAAAAAAAAAAAACATGGAAAGGCTGCCTGTGATGGGGAAGCAGGAGAGCTGAGAGACCTCTTACGGTGAAGGAAGACTGAGCCTGCTAAAAGCTGAGGGCAAAGCAAGAGAATTTAGATAAACTCTCAGGCAATCAGATCCCAATCCCCATGAAAGGAAAGGATTTGCTCCTATTCTCAAATAATTTGAATACTGCAGTGAACAAAAATCTAATGAAAATAATAGCAAAGCCCAAACCCATTCAGCTCAGCCTACCTTGAGAATTCTTTACACTAGCATCCTGAGATATGTGACCTGTTCTGGGCACAAGTACTATTTATTTCAGTCTGTAGTATCATTTAATACATAGTAACTGGCATTCAAAAGAAAAATTGTAAATATGTGACCTAACTTCAAAAGAGGAAAAAACTAGATGCAGAAATTGGCTGTGTATAACATGTGTGAACAGATAGGGTAATGCAGCAGTAGAAGAAAAATTAAAAAATAATCCAAATATAAGTCAGACATGATAGTATGATATAAAAGTGAGGAATTATTTCAACAGATTTATCAGCAAACTGCAAAAGCAGGGAAAAGAGTAAGTGAACTTGAAGCCAGATCAATAGAAAGTGTTCAAACTGAAGCACAAGGAGAGAAAAGAGTTAGAAAATAAAACACAAAACTTTTCTAGTTATTAATGCTAATAGGAAAAAAAAGTCACTGCAAACTTTATGGTATAGATTCATTTATGCTATAGAGTCAATTGATTTTTTGCAAAGATGACAAAGCAATTCCAAGGGGGAAGGAAAGTCTTTTTAGCAGCTGGTGTTAGAACAACTGGATGACCATAGGAAAATTAAAATACCTCAGTCTCTACCTCATACCATATACAAAAATTAATTTGAGATAAATTATAAACCTAAAAGTAAAAAGCAAATTGATAAAGCTTCAAGAAGAATAATTCCATGACCTTGAATTAGTCAAAAATTTCTTAGATAAGACATAGAAAGTATCAACCACTAAAGAAAAACTGATAAATTGAAATTGGCAAACTTAAACACTTCTGCTTTTTAAATTACACCAATATAAAGTGAGCAAGGCAAAAGATGACAGAGATATTGACAAAACATATGTCTATATGTCTTTATATATTCTGGATACAAAACATATGTATTCAGAATATATAAAGAACTCCCACAAGTTATAGTAAAAAGACAACCCAATTTTTCAATATGGTCAAAAGAATGCAACAGATACTTCCCATAGGAAGATATATTTATAGTACTTCTATCTGACAAAGGACTGATGTCTACAGTATATAAATAACTCCACAATTCAGTAATAAGACAAATAACCTAATTTAAAAAATCAAGCAATTTGAAAACACACACATACATATGCCAAGAAGGACAGAAAAGATTCTTAACATTATTAGTTATCTTGAAAATGTAAATTAAAACCAAAATTAAATACCACCACATACTTACTACAATGGCTAAAATGAAAAAGATTGCATCAAATATCAACAAGGATGTGGACCAACTAGAACTCTAATACACGCTTGGTGAGAGTGTGAAATGGTACAACCACTTTGGAAGAAAAGCATAATAGTTGCTTATAAAACTAAATGTCTCTTTACCTAGCAATTCCATCCCTAGTTATTTATCCAAGAGAAATTAAAACATTTTTCTACAAAAAGCTTTGTACAAATATGTTCATAACCATTCTGTTTATAATAGACCCAAACTGAAAACATCCCAGATGTCCCTTAATAGGAGAATAAATATAGTATTACATGACTTAACAGTAAAAAAGAATCAATTGCTGGCATATGCAACACCATGAAAGAATTTTTAAAACATGCTGATCCAAAAGTAGCCTGACACAAGAGTGCATTCTGTATATACTCAATGTTTGTGTCCCCATTCCTTTGCCACTCATTCATATGTTGCAACTGATCCCCACTGTGATGGTATTTGGAAGTGAGGCTGTGGGATGTGATTAGGTCATGATGATGGGATCCCTCATGAATGAGATTAGTGTATCTGTGTGTGTGTGTATACACCCAAGAGAACTCTCTTGTTTTTTTTTTTTTTTCTGCCATATAAGGATTCAGCAAGAAGGTGGACGTCTTTGAACCAGGAAGTAGGTCCTCACCAGACACTGAATCTATGCCTTGATCTCAGATTTCCTACCTTCCTGAACTATGAAAAATTAATGTTTATTATTTAAGCCACCCAGTCTATGGTATTTTTGTTGTAGCAGCCTGAACTGACTAGGACAATATATAATTCCATGAAAGTTTAGGACAGGCAAAATTATCTATGTTAATAAAATTAGGCCAGCTGCTGCTGGAGTAAGGGGAGAATTGATTGGGAGCTATATAAAGCAATGGAAATTTTTATGCCTCGATATGTATACTCAAGTATACATATTTTTCAGAACTAATCTAATGGTACACTTAAGATCTGTGAATTTCACTGTATGTACCTCAGTTTTTAAAAGGTACTGTCCAATGTTGCCTAGGCCTGCTTTATCTGTAGCTGCTGCTCTCTAGGAGACAGAGAAGTAATTAAACCAGAAGAACTAAGCCAGTAATTAAGTGAAGCTCTGTGAAAGCCATAATATTCTCATAGCATAGAAACTGCAAAAACCAGTGTAAGACAGGTTTTTGATTGAAAGCACAGGGAGGCATGTGCAAAATGGAGAGAAAGGAACATAAAGGGAGAAAGACAGGAAAAGAAAACAAAAGATTTCAAAATGAGCCTGCAAACTAAGGTTCCAAATCACAAAACAAATCAAATGCTAAGAAAGGCAACCAGCAAAATCAATCAGAACTTGAATTTACCCCAAATATAATTAGTCTTCTAGAGCAGTCTGATGCATACTTTAAAATAAGTATTCTGAGGATTCTCAGCAATACTTCTGAAGGAAATGTGTGTGTATATATATATATAATATATATATATTATATATATATTATGTATAATATATATATATATACATATATGTATGTATATATACGTATATATATACAGTAAATATTTTAAAATAGGATTGCAAAATACTTACATAAAACAAAATGAATAAATGTGAAAAAGAATCAGTTATATAAGTTGAAAAAGATTTATATGGTTATTGAAATAATTTTTTAAATCCACCTTAATTGACTATGTAATCTGAATCTGACACAAAGAGTAAATTAGTGAATTCAAAGGTAGTGCTAAGAAACCCAGAACTCATCAAACAGAGAAAAAAATTATGATTTTTAAAACCATGAAGGAACGTTACAAGAAATGAAGGGTAGACCAAGGAACTACAGAGGGAACCCCTAAAAGGAACTAGCAGAGATACAATAGCTGAAGAAATAATCAAATGAGTTTCCAAAATTTAAAAAAAGCATCTAAATCCTCAGACGGAAGTTATGTTGTATACTGAGCAAGATAATAAAAAAAATAAATCCACATCTAGACCACAGCAATAGATCTGGGGAATATCAAAAATAATGATAATCCCTTAGAAGTCATTGAGTAGAAAGGACAGGCGATCAGCAGGATAATTACCTAGGTAGCATGTTATACAACAGTAGATGCCAAAAGACAATGGAGGACCTGTCACACTAGAATATCACATTTTGCTAAACTAGTATTTAAAAGTGAGGACAGAATAAGGTTATTGTTAGCTATACAGAACATAACGGAATTTACTAGCAATAGATCTTCAATAAAAAAAAACTTTTAAAAGATTGCTTCAGCAAGAAAAAATGTAAACTAAGAGAGGAAACAGGATACAAAGTAGAGAGCACAAAATTTGACAAAACTTGTCAGTAAAATTTAACCTACTACTATTTTAAAGTTGCTTTTTGTGTAAAAAGAAAGAAAAAGTAAAAGTCATTTGGGTTAGTTTTTTCCCCCTCTCCCCTTCAGTGTGGTTAGGTTATTCATTTGAAACACAATTAAGTTAATTTATTTTGTTTGTATTCATTTTATTTACTTGTTTGTATGTTTTGAGTATGTGAAAAGTTAACATCCTTCTAAAATTTAGAAGTATTTAAAAATGTTACTCAAAGAAGAGTACCTCTTCCATCTCTTCTACCTTGTTCTTATTCCTCCATATTTTCCACTCAGTTTTCCACCTACTTGTTGTAGGTAAACAATCTTATCAATTTCTAGTCTGTTTCTATGTTTCTTTTTCCACTAGCAAGCAGATACACATGTATTTTCTTTTTTTCTCCTTCTTTCTTATATAAAAGATAGTTTCAGAGTTCTGGTCAAGATGGCAGAGTGGGTAAATGCTGTGCCTGCCTCCTCT
The DNA here is from genome assembly GCA_003508835.1 of Eonycteris spelaea. Taxonomy (NCBI): domain Eukaryota; kingdom Metazoa; phylum Chordata; class Mammalia; order Chiroptera; family Pteropodidae; genus Eonycteris; species Eonycteris spelaea. The sequence goes on along the minus strand of PUFA01000286.1, from coordinate 397,666 downwards.
TACAACCACATCGAAATTACAAATAAACTGCATAATGACCATTATTGGGAGTTACCTAAAGTTTACCTGAACAGAATCCTACAACTGGGGACACACAGAAGAGGCCACTTTGAGAATGACAGGAGGGGCAGAGATGTGAAATGGGCTGGTCCCACCCCCATTATGTGGCAGTGGAGAATTGGGAGAAATATCTCAGCTGCAGAGATCCCCTTAGAAGAGCAAGGGGCTCTTGGCACCACACTGGGCTCCCCAGCCCAAGTGCTGGGAATAGAAGTCCTCACAACTTCTGGCTGTGAAAACCAGCAGAGATTATGGATGAATGAGACAGAGGGCTGAGGGAGTCCCAGGCGCTCCTCTTAAATAGGCCCACATAAACTTACCAACTCATGGACTCATTTGCTCTGAATTTCAGTGTTGGGAAAGTATTTTGAAGGGTACCAGAGATATACAGGGAAGAACTGAGTTTTCTGGCTTCAGAGTGAGGGCTGAAGGCGGGGCAGCTTTCTCCTAGACAGAAGTGCTGGCAGTGGCAATGTTCCGTTATTGAACCCTACCCCCCACAGCTTGCAGACCCAGACAGCTGCCATATCTGGGTTTCAGGCAACATAGCAAACACTGGTCACTTGGCCTGGGTGAGTCCCTGAGTCCCCACCCTTCCCAACTTTTATGCCCACTCAAGCTACTTCCAGTGAATTTTCCATACAAATGACCTGTCTTTGGTCATACTGCAGGCTTTCCTAAAATCTCTCAAAGATTTACAAAACCTAAACATGCCCCGTACTTCTTGCTGAGCAGTCCCAAGCCCAGCACTAGCAGCTGCTGGCCTCAGATTATGGCTTGGCCTCTGAGGCACTTCCAAACCCAATCCAGGTGGTGGCCATCTACAGATTGCTTGGTGGCTCATGCCAGGTGGCCCTGGGCAAGGTACAGGCTGAACTTGGCCTGTGGCAGGTCTCTCCCTCGAGGTCCTGGCCTGCACATCTGGGGCCAGCTTCAGTCTGAGCCTGAGTACTACCTGGGGACACATCTAAGGACAAGATATGCAAAGGACAGACAAGGCAGGCACTAGAGCCCTGCTAAGGTGAATCCTGATCTGTAGGGTCAGTCCCAGCACAACAGCTTCTTCACTGGTTATGGCCAGTCATCAAAACCAACCAGCCTAAGGGTCAATACCTCCCACTGACAAGCAAACAGCAACCAAGGCTCAACTACAACAGGAAGGCACACACAACATATACAACAGACATATTTGGAGCATCCAGCTCAGGTAACCAGAGAAGGCTGTGCCATTGGGCTCCATAGTATACTTACTACATAAGGCCACTCTGCTAAGACCAGGAGATGTAGCAGCCCTACCTAATACATAGAAACAAACACAGAGTTAGCCAAAATGGGAAGATAAAAAAACATGTCCCAAATGAAAGAAGAGAACAAAGCTCCAGAAAAAGAACTAAATAAAATGTAGACAAGTAAATTACCAGATGCAGAGTTCAAAACACCTGTTATAAGGATGTTCAGTGTACTTAGGGGAAGAGTAGATTAACTCAGTGAGAACTTTAACAAAGAGATTAGGGAAACATATAAAAATGGATGTAGAAAACATAAAAAAGAACCCATCAGAAACGAAGACTACAATAACCGAAATAAAGAATACCTTAGGAGTAATTAATGGTAAGTTAGATGAAAGCAGAGGATTAAATCAATGATTTAGAAAGTAAAGTAGCTGAAAACACTCAATTAGAACTGAAGAAAAGAGAATTTTTAAAATAGGAGGATAGTATATAAGGGGCCTCTGGACAACATCAAGCATACCAACAGTTACATCATAGGGGTGCCAGAAGAAGAGAGAGAGGAAAGAATTAAAAACTTTTTAAAGAACTAATGACTAAAAATTTCCCTAAGCCAGTAAAGAAAATAGGCATACAAGCCCAGGAAGCAATGAGAGTGTTGTCCCAAACAAGATGAACCTGAAGAGGCCTACACCAATACACATCATAATGAACATGCCAAAGGTTAAAGATAAAAGAGAATCTTAAGAGAGCAAGAGAAAAGCAGTTAGTTACCTACAATGGTGCTCCCATAAGACTGTCTGCTGATTTCTCAACAGAAACTTTGCAGGCCAGAAGGGATTGGCAAGAAATATTCAAAGTGATGAAATAAAGGACCTACAACCCAGATTAGTCTACCCAGCAAAGCTATTATTTAGAATTGAAGGACAGATAAAGAGCTTTCCAGACAAGAGAAAGCTAAAGGAGTTCATCACCACCAAGCCAGTATTACAGGAAACGTTGGAGAAACTTTTTTAAGAAAAAAGATAAAGATAAAAATATACATAATAAATTGGCAATAGCTAAATATCTATCAATAATTACTTTAATGTCATTGTATTAATTGATCCAATCAAAAGGCAAATGCTAGCTAAATGAGTAAGAAAACAAGACCCTTACATATGCTGCCTACAAGAGACTCACTTCAGCTCGAAAGACACATATAGACTGAAAGTAAAGGAGTAAAAAAAGATGTTTCATGAAAATGAGAGAAAAAAAAAGCTGGGGTAGCAATTCTTAAAGAAGACAAAATAGGCTTTAAAACAAAGACTATAACAGCAGACAAGGATTCAGTAATCCCACTTCTGAATATTTATTTGCAGAAACACAAAACACTATTTGATGTAAACTCATATATCCATTGCAGCATTAGTTACAATAGCCGAGATATGAAGGCCACCTGTGTGTCCATCAATGGATGAACGAATAAAGAAGAGGTGATGCATACATACCATGGAATACAACTAAGCCATAAAAGAATGAAATCTTGCCATCTGCAACAACATAGATCTTAGAGGGTATTGTGCTGAGTGGAGTAAGTCAGAGAAAGACAAATATCATATGTAGAATCTAGAGAACAAGATAAACAAACAACGGAAACAAGCTCATAGATACAGAAAACATTTTGATGGTTGTCAGTTTGGGAAGTGGGGAATGGGTGAAAAAGGGAGGGAATTAAGTGTAAGGTAAATGTGAGACAAGCCAAGAAGTTTTAAAAACAAGTCTTTATTGCGAGAGCGCTCCCAGGCGAGGTTCTCTGGTCCTGAGGAAAGGGGGCAGAGAAGTCGCGCCCTGGGATGGGAGGGCGTAGTTTTTATAGGGTTATGTGGAGGTAGGGTATAGAATGAGGAATATCAGTTGAGCATCTTGATTAGGGTGGTGGCAGATTAGGGGATTAGGGCGCTAGTGGCACCAGGGCTTTAGGGTGGGCCCTTGTCCGGATTCCAATGTCAAGCTGGGAAGCCTCCAGGCAGACCCCAGCCGATCTAACATCCCGACCTCTTTGGTATAGGGGCGCAGAGTCAAATCTGGCTACTTCCTGCTGACCAGAGGCGCAGAGGTTGGGGGCCTGAGGCTGGGACTTCGGTGGGAGGCTAGCATATGGATGTAAAAGTAGCTGGTTGACTGTAATTCGGGAGATTTCGCGGATGCGTTCCATGCATCTTAGTGTGGAGCACACTTCAGGCGAGTGAGGTGGTACCAGCACTGATGACCCAGGAGTTTGGCAGCTGTCGGTGTGGTCAGGATGACGGTGTGTGGACCTGACCACCGAGGTTCTAGTGACCGAGGCTGTAGTTCCTTGAGAAGGACCTGGTCCCCTGGAGACAGCGGATCACCATTTGAGGAAGCTGGTCCGGTAGCTGGGTCTGTTGTAGGGGCTGGGAGGCACGAGTCTGCATGCTGCCTGAGTAAGCTCTGGAGGAGAGAGAGATCAGGTAGATAAGAGATCAGTGGAAGGAAAATTACAGATAACGTTCATCAGTGAACAGGTGGAAGGGTTTTAGGTGGGCATGAGGCTGTGCTGTCAATCCCCATAACCGAGATCGGTGAGGGAACTGTAGGACCCGAGTGAGAAGGCAAAAGAGAAAGTAGCCCCGTGTCCACTAGGAAGGAGACGGACTTACCCACTAACCTGGAGAGTTACTCTGGTCTTGGAGAGAGTGAGAGGGGTCCCCGAGTCTGGGCCTCATCAGTCATCTGCTAACCCGAGAAGTTCCAGTGACGGTGTTGCCTGACTGGATGGTCCCCCACATGGAGGCGCCGATGATCCGATCATTGGGCAATCAGATTTCCACTGGCCCATCTGCCTGCAGATCCAGCAGGGCTTCGTGGGAGCCCGTGGGTTAGGGCACTGACGGGCCCAGTGGCCTTCATGGTGCATTTAAAGCATGCCCCAGAGGGGGTTGATTTGGGGTTGACCCCAGCTCCTCGGCCCCTGGGGCCCGCCGGCCTCAAGGCAGCTACCAAGGCTTGGGTCTGGAGTGCTACCTGCTGGTGGAGATGGGCCTGGCAGCGAGTTTCAGCCGTCTCCTCTTGGGCATTGAAAACTTTAAAGGCCATTTTCACCAATTCCTGTATAGGGGTTTGAGGGCCATCCTCAGAAAAAGACCCTAACCGCTTTTCTATTTGAAAGGTATCCTGTAAAGAGAGAGGAACGTGGATTCAGACATCAGACAACACCTTCAGCCCCGGTGACCTCTCGAAGAGAGCAGAGGAGGTCAGAGTCCGGGGGGCAGGGGCAGAGCGATAGCGGGTATGGGCTGAGATAGGGGATGGAGCAGGTGGAGGTGGAGGAGGAAGAGAAGGGTATATCGGGTGACTGGTGGAGTCCAGCGAGGCTGGTGGCAGAGGAGAAACTGAGGGACTAGGGTAGGGAGGGGGAGGTAGGCCAGAATGGAGGGGGAGAAAGGATTTCTGGAGGATCGTTGAGAGGAGAGGCAGATGAGTCGGTTGCAGCTTCACCTTCTGCGTCAGGGGTCGGTGAGGTGGCAGGCTTAAGGCCAGCCTCCCGAGCTAAGAGGACCTGAGCAGTGGAGCATTGAGAGCAGAGGGAGGGACCAGAGCATAGATCCCCAAAGGCTTGCACATAAGGGGATTTCAGCCCACTTTCTTGTCCTATGACAGTAAGTGTCTAGATCGGTCAGAGTTTGGAAGTTACTAAAATTTGTTAAGAGACACCCAAGCAGAGTTTTAGGATCCGGTTTCAAATCAGAAGCTCCCATGGTCTCAGAACCCAGGTAAAACCAGAGATCAGGCATCCCTGAGACTGATTTACCCCAATGGCAGAAAGGACCATGGTCTCTTGTAATTTACCAGGTCAGGAGTCAAATATGATGAAGGGTGCCCCTGACGCAGTCGCGATTTCGCTTATGGTTATGGACAGACAGGAAAGACAGGGGACCCGGCGGCAGGCCTGGCCAGGAGAGTGATGAGATCGAAAGGGGACTTACCCTATCCGACAATATAAGGTGCTAAGGTGCGTAGCGAAGGTCCCCGAAGAAAAGAGAGGAGAAGCCCCTCAAGCCTCCCGGAGGCTGAGGGATACAATCTCCTCCCGGGTTTTGACACCAAACGTAAGTTAAACTGTTGATACGCTGAGAGAAGTTTTAAAAGCAAGCTTTTATTGGGAGAGCGCTCCCAGGCGAGGTTCTCTGCCCAGAGAGGAGAGGGGCCAGAGAAGTTGCGCCCTGGGATGGGAGGGCATAGTTTTTAATAGGGTTATGTGGGGATAGGGTATAGAATGAGTAATGTTGTTGAGCATCTGGATTAGAGTGGTAGGCGGATTAGGTGGTGGCGGGTTAGGGCAGTGGCACCAGGTCTTTAGGGTGGGCCCTTGTGGGGATTCCAGATCCCGATGTCAAGCTGGGAAGCCTCAAGGCAGGCTCCTTGCAGACCTAACATTAAGAGATACAAATTGGTAGTTACAAAATCATTATAGAGTATAGAATGGAAAATATAGTCAGTATTGTAATAACTACGTATAGTATCAGATGGGTACTAGATATATCAAGATGACCACTTCATAAATTATACTTGTCTAATCACTGTGTTGTACACCTCAAAATAATATAATATTGTATGTCGACTATAATTAAAAAATAATAAGATATTTTTTTAAAAGGTAGTTTCAGTGGAAGACACCTTGCTCCATTAAATATGTTTCCATAACTTTGAAATCTCAAATTTTTTCAAGTCCTTCATGGGAGGTTTAATTTATTTAGCAAATTTGCCTGCCCTGAATCAAGAACATTCATATGCATTTGTCAGTAGGAATGGACGAAGGGTACCAGAGCTCATTCCACTTACAGAGAGTAGATATGGCCTTGTACCAGACAAAAATGTTATATGATGCTACCTTCAGAATGACATGTGGTGGGTTGTTTCATGCAGGTCTCAGCCTATCAATAACCAATGTTGTGGCTGTGGCTAGCCCTTGTGGTTTTCATTATGATTGTAAGACACCTTTTAGCAATAATCATCGGGAAACTTTGAAAAGATACTAGTTTAATTACAGGAACTGAAAATTACACAGCACACCTGGAGCCACACAGTGAGGTCGAGAGAGAGAGAGAGAGAGAGAGAGAGAGAGAGAGAGAGAGAGAGTCAGAGACAGAGAGACAGAGACAGAGAGACAGAGACAGAGACAGACAGAGAGACAGAGAGACAGAGAAAGTGAGCCAGAATCGCCAGCCCAAGGAACTGGGCCTTAGATTCTGCTTTTATTTGGGTTGAGGATGCGGGTCTAGGGTTTCTCAGTCTCACCCTTTATTGCTGAATTTTAAACAAGAGCAGGGATTTGAAACACAGGAAAAGAGAAAACAAGCAGCCCAAATGGTCAGTTACTGAAATCAACCAAGATCTCTAGAATTAAAGAGCCTTAGTAGGTGGCTTAGTTCTTTTCCTAGTCCTGTGGCTAGCAAGGTGTGTATTTCAGTGGATGACTCAGCAATCAAATCTTAAATCAGGCACTTGCATTACAAAAAAGAAAAAAAAATCAGGGCTTACACCACCTGGGCTTCCCTAAATATACATTTAAATCAGATTTAAAGTAATCTGATTTCTTTACTGGTCCAAAGAGCTCCCAACAGGATAGTATTCTTATCCTTTAGGGATGGGCCCATCATTCCATATGGACAAAAAGAAAAATTTTTTTTGAATGGAGATTCTGTAATCCATAATTTCTCCTTCTCGTCCTTACATCAGCCACAAATTCAAGAAACTCACCTTCTACCTCTTCATCTAAATTGTAAATGTTGAAAAAGACAGGCAAAGGGAGACTTTTTTAGTATTCCACTGGAGACTGCCCTCAGCATGACTCATGATCTATTAGTCATACTCTACTGCTTTGGCTCTCCAACAAACCCAAAACGTTCCTGCTACATTACTATCTTTTAATTCTTGGCCTCATTTTCCTTGCTAAGTTAAATATTTTCCAGATCGCCTAAAAGAACAGCAACTCTCATCATACTTTCTTTTGGAGAGTGGAAATGAAAGCTAAGTTGATTAATTACAGAAATGAGAGGAAACATGTCATTATATTTTAACCACTGTGTAAAGAAGGCTCTTGAGTAACAAGCTCCCAGGGTCTTTCTCTTCAGATAATTTTGTTTTTCCAAGGATCACTGTTGGGATGAAGTTTTATAGCTTTGGAGTCCTTGTAGCCACCATCCTCTTCTGTGAGCAGCATGCCTTCGCATTTCAGAGGTAACCCAGTAGAACTCTAGAGGGTGGTGGGCCATTTGCTTGCCCCACATGGAATCTGGTCAGTGCATTGGACTGGGGAGCAAATAGCAAAGTTCGAAGGTTAGCTTTTTCAGAATTGTTCCATGTTTCCCTGACAAATAGTAGATTTCATTATAAGGATCACACTAAATATAAGGTCTGTGTCTTTTCTTATCTCTCTTTAGTTTTATTGCTGGGAAGATCATGGATGATATGTATATTCAGTGGCTGTGGAGAATAAAGAAACAGAAACTTTTGTCAAAAAATAATTATTTATACTCTAACACATATAAAATAAATTAACTATAGATAATTTATTTTCTTCTTGTACATGGAACATAGGTAGAAGAGGGTCAAGGTATTGAATAGGAGGCTTTGATTGTACTTGAGTATTCAGTATGGAATATAAAAGTAAGAATAGTTGTGTTATAAGAACAGCTATGTGAACATGTCTAATTGTTATTTTGCTTAGTAGAGTGATTCCCTTAGGATTTTCTACTGTAAACCACTTAGAAGAACACAAATGAATATGCTCTGGCATACTTAATACATGCTGAAAATAGTTCCTAGCTGTGTATAATATTGTTATGAATTAATTAGTCAATATTTAAACTTTTTAAAATTTATATTGTTTCCTTTGGAATTATCTTATTTTTTCCTTTGCTTTGCTTCTATGATCCTTTTCTTCTACAATGATTTCTGAGACAGATTTCTCTCCCCAGGTTAGTGAGTGGCAAAGAGAGAAGGGATATACCAGGGCAGGAAAAATTCTAACAGAAAAAATTTTCTGAGTCATAAAGAGCCATAGGACAGCACTTAAGATGGCAGAGCTTGACCGCTGAGCCCGAAGCTGTTTGCACATCACCACTGAACTAACTATAGTTGGTTGATTCTTTTTTGTTCATCATTATTGTCAAGTGTCCCTAATTTACCAATATTTCTCCTTCCAGGTTCTTGACCAGTTAGGCCATTTTCCACTGCACATGAATCCATGTACATTCTAACTTTGTATAACTTCTCATTCCACACAAAATATATGATCAGATGTACTGCCTGAAGCTCTGCCTACTTGAGAACTTTTCTCTCACTACTGTCTTTCTGCGCCACCCCTGAGTCTATAATGCAGCTCCAGTCCACTTTTCATTTGTGTTTACACATAAAAAGCTAACTATCCATATATCAAAATTCCTCTTTCTCTACTTGCATTAGTTCTGATCCTTCCAAGAAGCAGACACAAAAATGGAATTATACATGCAAGAGATGTGTTGAGAAAAATGCTTGAGAGGCAGAAATGGGGAGGGATCAAGAGAAGACTGAGAGAGCCATAAGACTGTAATACAGTTTCAACCCTGTGGAGGAGAAAAGAAGGGGGGAAAGGTAGAGAAGGGAAGGTCTTAGATTGTATTGCATTTCTAAGAAAATTTTTGCAAAGCTGATAGACAGTCCTTGAGCCAATTCCATCTATCAAAAGAGTCTCTCATCTTTCAAGAATGAGCTTTTCTTGTATCCTCACCATGGTCAGTTATTAGCTGAAAGCAGGCAGTTGGAAATATGACCTTCATATTAACACAGGGACAGATTTTAAGCACAGTGACTGGAGCCTTCCATCAATTACACACCTTGCAGTTGGAGATCTGAGAAGTACATTCTGATGGCTACAACACTCATTCATTAACTGCTCATAAGGGACCTTCATATGCAATTATTAGTATATAGCTGAGTTTAGATGGAGTCATTGGTGCAACAGTAGTGGATGACACATGGGTCTGGGGCACCTTCTCATGCACCTCACTGTGTCCCCTGGCCCTGCCTGTGGATGATCATAGATAAACCACTTTCATCTTATGATGGACTACAGGAGTGCCTGCCTAACCTCATAACATGGTGAGTGGATATTCCCCATTGCCATGTAACAAATTACCACAAATTATTGACTTAACACAATACAAATTTATCATCTTACATTTCTTTAGCTCAAAATTAAAAATCAGTCTCACTAGGCTAAAATCAAGGTGTCAGCCATGGCTCTGTTTTTTTCTGGGGGCTCTATGGGAGAATCCATTTCCTTACGTTTTCCAGCTTTAGAGGCCATTCTTACTCCTTAATTTGTGGACACTTCCTCCATCTTCAAAGCCAACGAAGGCAGGTCAAGTTCTTTTCATACTGAATCACTCTGACCTTTTTCTTAAGTCAAATCTCCCTGTTTCCTTTTTTCACACTTTTAAGCATCTTTGGGAAAATATTAAGATAATTTAGCATAATATCCCACCTCAAAATCCTTAACCACATTGGCAAAGTCACTTTTGTTATGTAAGGTAACATTCAGTGGTTCTGGGGAATAAGACGTAAACATTATTCTGCCTACTACAGTGAGTATGACCGAGCCCAGCTCATGGTGGGTGAGGCTGGCCTCATGGCCACTTATTGTCCCATGGTCAGGCATTCCATTCTATTAGGGGCCCAATAGCTGCCAGGAACTTTTTCTCAAAAGTGTATGAGTCTCTGCTGCAGATTTCATGGCCTTGTTCTAGGTGACTACTTGGTGATTTTCCTATCACATGCCCAAACTTCCAAATGGTATCTTTTTCTACTACAGATGCCTCTAATTCCATATGATATACCAGGCCACTTGGCCCAAGTATCAGGGCTTTTACACCACATCCTGAACATTTCTGCTCTGGTTCTCTCACAAAATGGTAGTCTTTCATGTCATCTAATATATGAGTTGAAGCAGTATTTCCAAGTGAGGCTATCATATTCTAAGAGACTTATAAGGAATTGTGTTCCTTTCTTTAGCAAGGGTGGTTGAGATGTAATAATTTGTCTTTTATTTGAGAGGGGATTTCTCAACCTATCCAAGACCACTAGACCCTTAAAATTTTCATAGTGTGGCAGGCCCTGAATCTTTATGGTATTTATCTCCCACTCTTGGGAGTATGTGTGTGTTACCAGAACCTCCAACACACTTGCACTTCTTGCTCATTTTACTCAAGATTCACATGATGTCATTGATATAGTGGACTGAGCTATCCATACAGACTACTTCTCTTTAGACTATGTTATTACAGTTAGTGATAAAGTTAATTTAAATTGAACCAAGACTGTAGATATACGTTGGTGTCTGTCCCGAGTAGATGTGAATTGTTTCTGATACTTTTTTCTGATAGATATGGCCAGCTCAACAGCTGAATACCTTATACTTGAGGTATTTCCCAGCAAAGATATCATGTTGAGTTCTACAACTAAGACTCCTAGTTGGTTGAGTTTGATTGTTTACTGTCATTTTCTAGGATCTGTCTGATTTTTGTGGGATCCAGACTAGTGAATTGAAAGTGTATTAGATGAGAATCACTATCACTGCATCTTTAAGTCTTTAAAAGTGATACTCATATCTGCCATTTCCCCCAGATACATTTTTTTTTAATTCCACTATCTTGGCTAGCAGATGAACAATTCTTCTGCTATAATAGATCTTATTTTATAGTCAAAGAACCAATATGAAGGTTCTGCCAACTACCAGATATGTTCAATTCAAGTATAAATTTGGCAACCATAGACATGATCATGGGGGGATCCATGGACCAAAGTGTATATACTATGAGCTAGACTTACATTAGGACTCCAGATCTCCAGGTTTCAATGTCAACTTGGATGCATCATCCCAAAGACCTAATATGTGGAGTTCCCTGAGTAAGTTGTCATAGGTCCCTTTCAGAACCAACTGAGGAAGTCACGATCATATGCCCTTTCTACACTGTTGCAGGGTCTTTCTTAGTAGGCACTGGATTCTTTCCTTCAGGCAAGAAATTCTAGGTCTAAGAACTGGCCCAAATATGGAAACTGGATAATGGATTGTGATTTTTGATTAGGATATCTGTCCTTAGCCTCTCTCATCATCATTCTTGATTTATTTTGATGATAGAGATTGAGCAATATCATTGTTGGCTGCCCATCTCTTTTGCCCCTAAGAACTCTGTGTTCTTTTTAATTCTATAGTATTTGAATATCATGTTTCTCTGGCTGCCACTCTGACCTTGCTGCTCATTACAATATTTGTACCCAACTTGTTAACATGTGGTTAAGTACTGCCAGTTGGCTTCTATTGTATAGCGATCTTGTCACCTTAATTGTTGCTGGAAAACTCAGTTCTCTAATGCTATCTCCTACTCCAACTGTCAACCATCAGGGTCTACTCTCACTTCCCCACCCAGCCTCCAAACCAATAGCTAGGATTTAGTCATGACATTATCTGGATGTGGAAGTGCTGAGTATGTTAATAAAAGAAAGAGACTATATCCCTAAAGGGGTGCACTTACTCATAATACAGGATTTAACATTCTAGTTAAATCCTTGAGAGGTGGTATCAACTGCTGCCAAGATGGTTTTTGGAAGCTTGGAGACAACAATGGCCTGAACTAGGTGAACTAGAAATGTCAGAACTCTTGTGGCAGATGGTGAAGAAAAAAAGGAAGATAAAAAAAGGGGGCATACTTTTTATTGAAAATACTATGAAAAGCTATAAAACCCACTGGGTAACTTTGCCTCACTGATGGTCTTAGAAGACATTTGAAAACAATAAGGAATGTTCTAGCACAAGGGTCACAGCATCACGAGAAGCTCAGTAGTGTTTTTTTCATAGTCAGAGTAGCTTTTAAATAGTATTTTTTCTAAGTACAATAAGCGTTTTTTTTTTATTTAAAAGTAAATAATATGAAAATATAAAATTAGGGGGTAAAACACTGAAATTTCATCACTCTGAGAAAATATCATTAACATTTTGGTGATTGTCTTTTCATCCATTTCTCTCAACAACCTTATTTGTTTCTCCCTTCCTTTATTTGCCCAATCTTTCATTGCCATTCCTCACCATCTAAGTCAATGTTAATAATATGCTGTGCATTCATTCATAATTTTCTCCTGCATTTAATATATATAATTTCCCTTTTTCTAATTTATTTTTATAAAAAATAGACAGTATTTCATAAAGTTCTCCACTTGCTCTCTCTCATAATACATCATGTAAATCTTCCCCAGTTAACAATTATAAGTCTAAATCATTCTTTAAAATGATTATAAAACATTATAGAATGTGGAGACAATATCAATATTCTATTACTGATAAGCATTCATATGGTTTCCTGTTATTGTTACTATGAATAATCCTGTAATACATACCCTTGAGCATATATCTTTAAGCACTAGTTGAATAGTTTATGCTAAAACTGTACTAGGATCCACATAAAATTTCCTAGTCGATTGTTTTCTGTAAGCTACTCTTTCCCTCTTCTGATAACAAAGTCTGTAAAGGTTTATTTCCAAAATTTATAATCTGTTAATCAGGATTTCCAAAATTAAACCATCTTCCATCTTGCTATCAAAGTTATTTTTATAAATCACAAGTCAAATGATGCCACTTTCCTAACTCCTAATTGCCTACAAAATAAAGACCAAATTTCTCAGCATGCATTCAAAACCTTCTCTAGAGAAAGTCTAACATAAGTTTCCAAGTTTATTTCTGTTTACTTACTATTCTATCTTATATTTGGCAATAATGAACATCTTGCCATTTCAATAGTGACACTTTGTTTCCCATCATTGTGCCCATATACACTCTTACTTACCCAATCATCTCTTTTATAAATCCTTTGCCAATAATGACAACAGAAGTTGTTATAACCTCTTTTATGCTTCCAGAGCTCTTGATACAGTTTTTTTTAAAATAAAATTTTATTTGGAGTATTTTTAAATTTGTAGAAAGTTGCAGAGATGTTACAGAGTTCCTGTACACTGTTCACTCAGTCTCCCCTAAGGTTAGCATGTCATAGTACCATGGTACATTTGTCAAAACTAAAGGAAAAAAAGGATTGTTCATTAATATTAACCAACTCCAAACTCCAGACTTTATTTAGATCTCACCAATTCTTCTACTATTGTCCTTTTTCTGTTCCAGGATCCAATCTAGCATACAGTATTGCGTTTAGTAATCCTATTGCTGATATTCAATGTATTAAGTGTATTATTTTGTATAGTTAGGCCAGCTTTTTTGTTTCAGGCAAGAGGTTCCTGTTTCTGCATCCTGACTGGAGGCAAAGTCTAAGATTAGTTTTAAATAAAGCAAAAGCTTTATTTAATATTTATAAAATATTTATAATCATATTTCAATAGCAGTATTTGTCTAAAAATAAAATAAAAAAACATTTAAAGTTAAATAGGCCCCCTTCTGGCAAATGCCATCAATATAGCTTAATCTTAATTTAAATAAAAATAGTTACTTAGAGGTAAACTAGAAACTTGAGAATACCATTGCTGTTAACAGATTCCACATATATCTACAATTCCTCACCTTACTGTTTTTATTCTCCCTTTACCCAAATCTTCCTCACTGCCAAAAGAGTTGCAAGAGAAAATTTACTAAGAAATTATTTTCTTTTTTATTAAATGATATGTGAAAATAATGTTAATCCATGTTTATTCACATTAATCTATTATTTTGGTTTTGCAAGAATCACTAAGCATTTCTCATGGCCTTAGCAAGCATTGCAAGGCAGAAAGAAATATGACAAAGCAAAGGTGAAAAAAAAAATTAAACCAAGTGTTGACTTAAAAAAAACTACTAATGTAATTCATCACATTCAGAAATTAAATCAGAAAACCTTGTGCTCTTCTCATAAAAATATAATGAAATCCACACTTGTTCATGATAAAAGCTCACATCACAGAGCTGAAGGAAGCTTGCTTGACCTGACAAAAGGCACCAAAACACTACAACAAGTATTCTAATAGTAAAATGTTAGAAAGTTTTCCTTAAAAATTATGAATCATGCATTTTATTTCCACTTCTATTCAATACTGTACTGCAGGTCCTAGACAATACAGTAAGGGGGGGGGAGGATCAGGGAACCCTATAAGCATTGAAATGAAAGAAACAAAACTTAATATATGTAGTTGTAATGATTACTTGCAAAGAAAAAATCCACATTAAAATGATCAAAATTACCAAGGGAGCCAGATAGAAAATCAATATCTAAAAATCAATTTCATTTTTACATCCCAGCAAGAAAGCATTAAGAGATTGAATATTAAAAGTTGCCATTTACAAAAGAAAAAAAAATTGCTAGAATAAATATAATAAAAACATGTAACACTTTAATGGATAAAAATTATAAAACTTTTTGAAGGCTATTTGAGAAGACCCAAATCAATAGACATATCTACTGTATTGACTGAGAAGACTTAGAATCATCAGGATTCCGTTTTCCTCAAATTACTGATCTATACATTCAATATAATTATAATTTAAATTCAAAATTTTTCATGGAACATGACAAGCTGACTTTCAAAATGTGTATGGAAAAGCAGATGACCAAACCAAGAAGATATTTTTAAAAAGAAATAGGTAAGGGAGAGGGGAAGCAGGAGCTTTTCCTACAGGGTGTTAAGATTTAATATAAAGCTACAGTCATAAAGATGAGTTGTTTAGGCACAAAGCTAAACAAGTAAATCGATGGAACATAATAGAGAGCCAAGAAAGAGTCCACATTATATTAGTGAGGTTAATCCTTGATTATGCTCTAATATCTAGTTCACCCTGAAGCAGTTTTACTTGCCACAACAAAGTTTTATTTCTTGTTTAGATCACCAGTTGATGAAGGTCACAGGGCTCTCTCTGGTGCTCTCCCGCAACTTGGAGATCTGGGCTTCTTCCATTTTCCCACTCCATATCTTGGAGTTCTTTGCTTCTAGCCATAGGTTGAGAGAGAACATAAGAATGAGAAGACTCCCACTTGCTCTTAATTGCGGCATATTACTCACAGACACATTCCCATTGTTGAGAACTCAGGCACCTGGTCTCAATGCAACCATATAAAAGGCTGAGAAATGCAGTTTCTCTGTGTGCCCAAGAAGAGGAAATGGTGTGATGAACCAGTATTATCTCTGCAAAAAAAGTATGAACTTATATATAGCAGATTTGACATAGCTGATCCCTGAGGAAAGTATTAATGATTAAAAACTAATGCTAAGACGAACTCACTTCCTTCTTTACACTACAAACAAATAATTTCCAAATGGATTAAAAGCTTAAATGAACCTATAACCAAGATTACCCAGCAAAGCTATCATTTAGAATTGAAGGACAGATAAAAAGCTTCCTAGACAAGAAAAAGCTAAAGGAGTTCATCACCACCAAGCTAGTATCAAACATATAAATAATAAAATGGCAATAACTACATATCTAGCAACCATTACTTTAGATGTCAATGGATTAAATGCTCCAATCAAAAGAAAGGGTGACTGAATGGATAAGACTTTCACATATACTGCCTACAAGAGACTCACTTCAGATCAAAAGACACAAACAGCCTAAAAATAAAGGGATGGAAAAAGATGTTTCATGCAAAATGGAAACAAACAAATAAAAAAGCAGATATAGCACTACTTACACCAGATGAAATAGACTTTAAAACAAGGACATAGAAGGACCCAGTTATCCCATTTCTGGGTATTTATCCAAAAAACCCAAAACACTACTTTTAAGGGACATATGAATTCATATGTTCATTGAAGTATTATTGACAATGGTCAAGATACAGCGGCTACTTGGGTGTCCATTGACGGATGAATGGATAGAGAAGAGGTGGAACATATATACAATGAAATATTACTTATTCATAAAAAAAAATTAAAAGAATGAAATCTTGTCATCTGCAACAACATGGATGGACCTAAAGGGTATTGTGCTGAGTGGAGTAAGTCAGGCAGAGAAAGACAAATCATATGATTTCACTTACATGTGGAATCTAAAGAACAAAACAAACAAACAAAAAACAAAACAGAAACACTCATAGATACAGAGAATGTTTTGGAGGTTGCCAGATGGGAGCAAGGTTGGGAGGGTGGGTAAAAAAGGAGAAGGGATTAAGAAGTACAAATTGATAGTTACAAAATTGTCATGGGAATATAAAGGCTAGTGTAAGAAATATACTCAATAATACTGTAATAACTATGTATGGTGTCAGATGAGTACTAGATTTATTAGGGTGATCACTTTGTAAGTAATATAAATGTCTAATCACTATGTTGTACATTTGAAACTAATATAATATTGTATGCCAACTGTAATTAAAAATTAAATTATTAAAAAAAACTTTAAAGAGAAAGACAAAAGAAATATTAAAAAATATCTTTATGACCCAGGATTGGGAAAGAGTTCTTAACACACACACAAAAGCACAAACCCAGAAGGAGATGATGAATAAAAATGCATCATTAAGAAAGAGAAAAGAAACAAACTGGTGGAAGATATTTTCAATACACATAACTGAAAAGAGTTAGTATCTAGCCTATGGAAAGAAATTATACTAGCCAACTGTCACACAAAATAAAACTAATGGAAATAACTGTACTTCATTAGTAAGTAAAAAAAATAAAATTAAAATCGAAAGAAGATTCCATTCCACAGACATTAGATTGGAAAAGTTAAAGTCAGATAGCATCAGTGTTAGCAAAGAAGAGGAGCTATAGGAAATCTTTTCCACTATGGATGAGAATATAAATTGATACAAAAAGTTTGAGAAATAATTTGGCACTATCTCATGAAATTAAAATTGTGTATACCCTCAAGAAATAGCAATTCCACTTGCAGACATATTCTTGCACACATGAACTATGACAAAATACTTCAACACAAATGTAATCTTGAAAATAAAATGTTGAGTGGAAAGATACTGAAGAAAATATATAGTATACCATTTTGTAGGGCTAGATCAAGCAAATCTAAGGATATTTTAAGACTCCAAGTGTACAAGAATCCATACATATGTTTGAAAGTCCATATTATAAAGAAAAGCAAGGGAATGAGCAAAATGAAAATTTAGGGTAGTGGATACTGTTGGGGACATGGTAGAAGGGTATTGTGGGGAGCTTCAAGGACACCAATAAAGTTAGATTTGTTAAGCGGGGTAATGGGTTCAGAAAAATTCCTTTTATTATGTAATAAACTAATTTTAGCATAAATATTCCCTTACACATCAATATTTAATTTTTAAAACACACACACACACAGAAGAAAAAAATAAGCACTCTGCAAGATGACTCTCATTCAAGAGAGCTGTTTATTTTGCAATTGCTTAGGAGCAGAAAGAGTGAGTGGATGTTCTCTTTTTTAACACTACACTTAGTCTGTAGCAAGATCCTCCTTCCTTTTAACATTTCGAGTTAGTTTCCTTTTTATAATTATCTCAAAGCTCTTCCCAGTATAATTTATCTCAATTTTACTTTTTATTTAATATCAAAATTCTGCTTTATTTTTTCCAGTGGCCAGGTTATATCTGCTCTTCCTAGAACCTCTAGGCAAGCTCAAATTCTGCAGAATCTCACTACAACATATGAGGTAATTTTCCCCTCATAGATATTTATATTGGTTTCATTCTGTAGAAGTATAGTGTGCCATATTCTCTCCTATATGTTGTCTAACTTATCTATAGTTGGTATAAACCCCTCTTCTAATAGCCTTCTCATCCTTCTCATACTTACATGATTTTACTCATTCCTCAAATCGAAACTTCATTTGTATTAGTTTTTTCAGCAAATTGCATAGTAGCATCTTGAGATTAAAAGTGTTTACATACAAAGATGCTACAGTAACTGAGGTCCAAAAGGACTTTGGTTATAAAACAATGGTTTTTAATCAAGAAGTAAATATCAAAAATAAAAGTGAAAATTTATTAAAATTTTCATGCCTGGGACCCATCTCCCCAGAATGCCTAAGGTGTAGAAAACTGATGAGTCACAAGATATCATGGTAAAAAATTGATGGCTCCATGTTTGTCAGTTAGGACTCTTCAAGAAACAGACCAGTTAGGATTCTCCAAGAAGCAGAGAGATTTACTAGGGGGAAGTTTTGTGAAGGATGAAGAGGAGGGAGCTGAAGATGGCAAGGAAGACCCTTAGACCATGATGCAGCTCTGACAACTGTGCCGATAGGAAAATTGTGCATCGAGAACCTCTAGACTACAGGGTGGTTCCAATGAAAGTGTGGCTGGACCAATGGTGAGCCCTTAAGCCAAAGTCACCTGTCAAAGGAAACTCATACCTAGCAGGAATGGATTTGTATTAATTCTCCCACAGTGCTCAATCACAGTGTGGCCACAGCCCTGGAGTAGCATGGCCTTAGACAGGTGGATCAAGATGGGGAACAGTTGAGAAGGTTGGTCAACTATGCTTTTCCCAACAAAATTGCTAAGTAGTGAATTTTCACAGCCAGCACACCATGGAAAGAGAAAATACCACCAGAGGACACATCAGAGATTTAGAATTTAGTTCGTGGTCTGCCACTTCCTAGGTGTGTGATTTTAGACAAGTTAGCTATTAACCTTAATTTCTTCATCCAAACAATAAAAATATTAACACTTGTCCAGTCTATATCAAAGTGTTATTATAATGATCAAAGTAAATGAGTGTGAAAGTACAGTAATATAGAAAAATATATATAAATAATTTTTGAAGGCATCACCCAAAGTCCATAATTAGGTTAAAGAATAGGAACACCAACACAATAGTAATGTTAAAGATATGAAATTTTTAGTAAAGAAAATTAGCATTTAATCAACTTTCTGGACAAAATTTCATTTCCCTCCTAAACTTCTGACATATACATCCAGTTTTACAGGTGAGCCATAAATATATTCATTCATTCATTGTCTCATCAAATATGTATTGAATACCTAGCATATTCCATGCCCTTGTTAGCAATTGAGGTTACAGAGAAGAATAAAACAAACTCCCTGAAAAAGAAATGTTTATAATTCCACTTGTGTGAATGAGGACCAGTGGTCAGGAAATATCTTTTTCATTTTCCTTATATACATGTTTAATGGCTTTAGCTACAGATGAGAATGATATGAAAAACCATTTTTATTTTATCAATTTCCTCTCTTGAAACTGCAGATTGTCCTCTGGCAGCCAGTAACAGCTGAATTTATTGAGAAGAAAAAAGAAGTCCATTTTTTTGTGAATGCATCTGAATTAAGCATTGTGAAAGCCCATTTAAATGAAAGCAGAATTCCATTCAGGTAGGCATCATTGAATATTTATTAAATTGCTACTATAAACACCTATGATGCATTTGACTAGCAGATGGTATAATTGCTTCCTGGAAAAATAAACTTACATTAAACATGACAATAAGAAAATCTCAAAAATGGACTGGAGATGAAACCCAAGTGGCTAACTCTATGAGCTTGAGCAAATGGTTTAACTTCCCATGACCGCATTCCCTTGTCTCAAGATGATTTAGACTCAATGATCCATGGAGCCTCTTAAGTTCCTCCTAATTCCTTCCTTCTTAAAGTTCCTTCACTCTGTAGCCAGACTTGGGGAGCAAAATTGTCATTCACTTTAGTAGACTTTGTGGTATCTCTCAAAAAAGGAAGCTGATGAATAGGATTTTGCTTCCTTCACCAGGTCAGTGAGCATTCCGGAATGTCTGGTCCTAGCCTTAAAAGTCTAGGATTTCTTCTCAGAGTTCATGGTCTCTTACTTTTGGAATCTGCTGTCCAACATCTCCTCTCTGTATCCATTGCCCACATGTCAGTGTCATCCGGTTGCTCTAGCACTTCCTGAAGGCCAGGATCTCTTCTGTGTATCATGGGTGACCTTCGAAGAATATGCTATGATAATTATTAATAATGTTATAAGTGTTTACTGCCTTCTAGAAACCTGCTGAACCTTTTTATACATTGTAACATTTACTCCTTATTTGAAAAAGTTTTTCAAACTTACAAATGAATTTCTCAAAGTCAACCAGTTAGAACACGGTAGAAGTAGGAGTTGAACGCAGATCTTCCTGATGTCAAAGCCTTGGCTCTTATCTATTGGCCTAAATAAAAGTAGAGAAACCTTTCCTAAAATGATAGTTTACTTTCAAATTGTTTATTCTAAGTAATTAAATGGCTTAATTCAGTTTTTGCCTAGTTAACCGTGTGGCACTTCTCGAGTCATCTTACTGATGACCTTCCTGTAACTACCCTTTTCCTATGCTTCTATTTTTCTAGAGATATGATCATCTTTGGGTATGTAGAACTTCTGGTAAAGGTCAACAGTTGTCACAATGGAAAACAAAAAGGCATTTTGCATCTCTTTGGTTCTTAACTAAAAAGAAAATAATACAATGTTACTCTGAATTGAAGAAAGTTGTTCACTAACCCACATGTTTACATAAAAGACACTGATGAAGCACAACCAAGAAATGTCAATAACAGGGAGGAAAGGGCGAGATATTGGAGGCCCTGAAAATATACCATATAGGAGTCACTTTCTGTCCAGTTCCCAGTTTGTGAATTTCAGCTTACCACAATGTTAGGTGGTGTTTTCACCTGATGATCTACTGCTTATCAGATTTCTTAATGATTTTACCCCCATGCTCACCTGTTGTGACTGCAATGGGCCACATGGGAAAGTCAGGGCTGTTTTGGAAACCAGTTTGCCCTCTGTTTCATCACCTAGTGTCTTGATGGAAGATGTGGAAGATCTTATCCGACAGCAGACTTACAACAGCACAATCATCCCCCGGGCCTCCTCCTCATATTATGAAAATTATCACTCATTAAATGAAGTAAGTTATTCCATTTCTTTCCAAAATTGCTATTTTCATTTAACCAGCATTTCCATGGGAAATTATTAAAGTATCATAATTTGTGGAAGAGGGTAAAAAAAAAATCACAATTAGCTTGATCATATGGTGGTAATCCATCCTTTTGTAGATTGCATTTTATTTGGTACTTTGCCTCTAAGCAGGCTGTTTGTCCACAGCTAAGAGTATCTCTAATTGCTAGGAGTAACACTGCCTGCTGAGGAACAGCAGGAAATAACATAGGGCTTTTTTATTGAAACTGACACACAAAACATTAACAGTTCAATTAATCATGTCTCTTTGGAACATAACTCTAATTATACTCTTGTTGAATAATTGCCATATTATCTCACTGAATTAAAGAAATTTATTCACTTATATTTAGTATACTATAAATAAGTCCATTTTATTCCCCTTAGGAGGAATCTATTAAACTAATAATAATAATAATAATAACAACAAAACAATAATAATAATGAGAAGAAAATTGTGTTTTAATCTTTGAAAAATCAATTTTTTTTCTATCAGTACTTCTTAAAGTTCCTGTTTTCCTAGAAAGAACCTAAAGAAGATGTCGATGTTCGGTTTACCTCAATAAGTTTTCATATAATACCCTAAGAGCTATTTCTCCATATTTATTTGTTGAAAGGGTAGCCCCCTTGGAGGATTTTCTTTTTTACATAGTATACTTCAAGGAATAAGAATTCCTTGGTACCTTTTATTTTTTCATAGGAGTACACTGCTATATTGCTTAATATGCATGATTTTATCATCTTTGGCTAGATGCCCAGAAACTATTAAGGACCATATCTATGTTTTTAAGACTTAAGTAATAAAAATCAATTTTCTGTATTAATCTTCAAAAGCCTCCATTCCTTTCTAGTTAATTAAACCAGAACTCAATCTGCTTCTAGAATCAATTTGTCTGGTTGATTGATATCTTCAAAAGCCTCCATTCCTTTCTAGTTAATTAAACCAGAACTCAATCTGCTTCTAGAATCAATTTGTCTGGTTGATTGATGGGATTCTTAAAATGCCGTCTCCCTCTTTTAGCTCTCATACCTTGTCTCTATCTATTCCACATGGACTATCTCCTTCCAGCATCTATCAGCAGCCCTGCATAAGCAAACCTCAGTTGAGAGGCGAAGTAGGAATGGAGAAGATAAATATGTCACTGCTCTGTTGAGTTTGGTGGGAGGAGGGGAATTACTTAAACAAGTATTTTTAATATTTTTAAAGTATATATTTTAATTTTTGTTTTAAAAAGTATTTTTTTTTCTTACCCTATCCCCAGGGAAGAATTGGAAACACATGGGAGTGGGGAAAAAAGTACCTGACTGTATGAGTTTGCTGCACACTGTATTAGTCTGCCATAACAAAGCTCCTAGGTAGCTTAAACAACAGAACTTTATTCTCTCACAGTTCTGGAGTCTGGAAGTCCACAATCAACATCTTGGTAGGGTTGGTTTCTTCTGAGGTATTTCTACTTGACTTGCAGATGGTGGTCATATCACTATGTCCTCACATGGCCTTTCTTTTTCTGTACACATCCCTGGTATCTCTTTGTATATCTTAATCTCCACTTCTTATAAGGACACCAGTTTGGATGGATTAGGACCTCCACTAACAGCCTCATTTCAATTTATTACCTCTTCTAAAGGCCTTATATCAAAATACAGTCACATTCTAAAGTATTAGAAGTTAGAGCTTCAACATATGAATGGGGGGGAGGGGTACACAATTAAATTCATAACATTGTTATTTCAGAAAAAGTTTGGACCTCTCCTTCTCCCCACCTCCAATCCTTTCTAGGAGGAGGTTCATAGGAACCAGGGCAATCTTGCTCTCAGAAAATTCCTCCAAGCCCTTCCTTTTCCTTTAGCACCGCCCTCTCCTTCAGTCTTCACCGCAAGGTCACCTGGTAAGCAAGAGGTGTTCTTTTGTCATTGACTCGCACCAGTAATCTTAAGTAATTCACTGTAGGGAAAAAGAAAATGACAAAAGAAGGGAGTTATTTAAAGGATGTTATCTTCATTACCTCAGATTAGACTGTGAAATAAAGTTTTCTATAAAGCCCTGTCTATACAACACGACCTCCCCTGTTGGAGGAGATCTACTGAACCACCACTGTAATACATAATAGTTGTATATAGTAGTTCCCTCAGATGTATTCATTCCTTAGAAGAGTAACACCGTAAACAAAGGCCCACTGAGGAAATCTCTGATGGTTAAATCTCCAACTCCTCAGACATTGACGACATTGGCATTTGATGGCAGGTAGGATTCCCAGAAGCATCTTAATTCCCAGCACAGAACAACCACTCACTCTAGTTATGCTACTCTAAGAGGATCCAAGGGTAGATGGTGCTCCAGTTCCCATCAGCTAGGATTGTTATTTGAAATTACCTCTAGAAAAGTTTCTAGAAGTAAGGCCATGGGTCGGTTATTCACATTTAAGAAGGTATAAAAGCTTAATTGTGGCCCCTTAGAAGTTGGTCTACATTGAAACATGAGCAAGTTACATCTTCCAACACCAGCTTTGAAGTAGATGCTAGCTTAAAGTCAGGCCTGGAGTTTTTAATTTGCCCTTCCAGTATAATCTTGACAGAATCACAAATACCACTAGACTTCCACCCAGGAAAGAGGTCTGGAATCAAATTCCTTCTCAAGGTAAAAGAGAATTTTTTTTTTCTCCAAATCGTACTCACTTTTGCCTCTCATAATTTCCCAGATCTTATTGTGAATGCACAGGTCTTTAGTGGAAAATAATGGCACTGCCATTTATCCTATACAAAGGTGGTACCCAGGCTTCCTTAGGTTACTCCTGAAAATTGAATTAAAAAAAAAAGTCCCATATAAAAGTGAACTCTTGAATTAATGGCAAAGAGGATTTCATACATAGGGGCAGGGATTTGATTTGATGAGGCTATAAAAAAGTAACTCTTAGGAGACATACTTTAAAGATGAACTTTTCCTGCTTTGTCATAAGTTTCTCAGTATTTTTCTACTCTTTCTCTAAACCTTAATACTTTTCAAAACTTAATTTTATTGAGTTTTCCTAACCAGCAGAAGGAACATACTGCTTCAAGTGTTTTAGTTCTTCATTCTTCCTACATACAGAGGTTTTAGAGAGCTCTCCTTCCCTCGAAGATGTTGTCTGTTTCCTTTGGTCAGGGAAATGCTTTGCACTTGCTCTGTGACTGATTGCTTTTTTCCATTTTGATAGATCTATTCTTGGATTGAAGTTATTACTGAGCGGTATCCTGATATGGTTGAAAAAATTCACATTGGATCCTCATATGAGAAGCGTCCACTTTATGTTTTAAAGGTATGTCATGGGGAAAGTCATTGATCTTTCAATTTTGGGGGATGTAATTCTCTAGTGGCACTTGTTATAACTTGGATTTTTTTTCTTTAAATTCTGGAAATATTTGTATTGCAAGTATTCTTCAACTTTAATACTCAGCTATTTAGTGTTGGTTGTCACCTTAGAAACTTTTTTCAATTACTAATGCAGTGTTGGTCTATGAGTAGATCTCAGTTTTAGAATCAACTCTGTCTCTGTTTATGTGGCATAGATAAGCAATTTAACCTACCTGAGCTTCAGAGCCTGCTGTTATAAAATGAGGAGAGTGGTCTGGATTATTTATCAAGTCCTTGTTTTATTTATACCATCCCCACCACCACCACTCCCACCTCTGACTGGCTTACTTAGGAAAAGAGAAAAAGAGAGAGGAAATCTATTATTGGACAAACACTGACATTGACACAGGTTTTAAAACCAAAGAAAAAAACTGAACAACCAAGCCCAAGAAAAGCTAGGAACAAGGGCAATGCTGGAGTTTTGGCAATAGGGCTGATATAATAGCTTCCGCCCCAGTCATGGTCCATCTGGTTATTTATTTCAGTTGAATAAATTGGCTTCAGTAAAAGCGAATGAATATGACCGCAGGAGGAATTTTGAGGAGCCATGAAGCCATACTAATTACTGCCTGTTAATTTCTATTTCTGTACTTCTTTTTATACTTCTCCCCAACTAAAAACTTTTTTTAAAAAAATAAAAAGCTCTAAAAATGTTTAATCATTGGAAAAATACATTTGATTTTGTAACACTTAATTTGCCTATTGTTTTCCAAAATAAGGTCTAAGTTGTGATAGGTGAGCTTCTTCGGTCATCCAAAGATAAGATTTTGAGTCAGAATTTCTGGGTTTTAATCTATTCTGACAGGAACTTGCAGTTCAGACTCAAGAAAGACATATGAAACATTGGGTCCTCTTGGTAGCTGAGTTGGTCAATCAGATTGGATCCATGTAATCATGGCATACCTATCCATGACATTTTCTTTCAGCCATATAGTGTATATTCTTTGAAACTTGTGTTTCTGGGACATAGAAGTTGAAAAGCCATACTTTCTGCGTGTTTTAGTCTCACTCTTATTTAACCAAGGCATAATGTGAGTCTCTGGGGTTCCTCTATCTTTCCAGTGTCAGGAAAAGCACCAAGTGTTTGCTCAGCACAGTTAGAAGGTAACTAATTCAGATGACTCAAGATTTCTTATTAAATTGAATAGATTAAATCAGCCAGGCACCTCTTGTTCCACACCTCCTGCAGAAAGTTGCCCACCCAACACATACTTATTTATCTATAATGAAGTGTGAAGAAATTGCCTGAAGTACCAGTTCTCTGGTCTCTACTTCTACATTTTCACATACAGCACTGGTGTGACTAGTTAAATATAGGAGAAAAAAAAAAGAGCTTTAAATTAAAAGTCCTGACTGTAAACCTTAATTCTGATTCTCACCAGTTATGTGAAGTTGGCTAGTAATTTCATCTCTTCACCTTTAATCTCACCAGCTTTTAATTTCCCTTGAGAATTCTGAAAGCAATGCAGAGACTAATGCACATTTCAGAGATTCATTAAAAGAATTAGATATAAGCACTAAATATATGGAGGTTATTATCCTGAGGCTTCTCATTATTGTTTTGGTTTTCTTTGTGTAGGTTTCTAGAAAGGAGCAATCAGCCAAAAATGCTGTGTGGATTGACTGTGGAATCCATGCCAGAGAATGGATCTCTCCTGCTTTCTGCTTATGGTTCATAGGCTATGTAAGTACAGTATTTACATTCTTTTAAACCAGAGTTTTTATTATTATTATTATTATTATTATTATTATTATTATTATGTGGACTAAGACCACCTGTGTCAGAAGAGGCTGGACTGTTTGTTAAATGCATTTCCCCTGGTCACATCCCAGAACTCGACTTAAAATCTCTGGCTTAGAAATCTATAATTTTTACAAGGTTCCCAGGTCACTTTTATACATATTAAATTTGAGAGCCATAACTTATACATATTAAATCTGAGAGCCAATACTGTGAGCCTGAGTTTTGTAGCCCAAGTTAACAAGCTCTTTTTAATGGACATTTAAGCTCCATTCTTTCCTGCCTAAAACTAATCTAGATCAACTGACTTTCATAATGATTCAAACAACTGTAGGAGGAAAAATAAAATACAATACTTAGCTTTAAAATTTTTGTGTAGGTGACTTTATATTTAAAAAGTAAAGCACTCAAGGGTAAACTGAAGTCTTTGCTTTCAATTCTGTGTAAAGAAAACTTACATTACTCCTATGTTTCTCCTTTAATCTCATATTACTACACTCATAACACTTCTGATACCAGATAGGTGTATACCCACACCAAACAATTCTATGACACCAGCTGAGTATCCTATAATTTAACTAAATTCTGACACTATTTACCTGGCAATAGCATTAGATTCCACAAGCCTTCCCGACTCCTCTCCATACTCGATATTAATTGAAAGTCCAGGTTGTTATCTTTGTTTCTGACCAATCAACTATAAATTGAAGGGTCCCAAGACCCCCTCCATGGGTTAAATCAATTTGCTGGAGCAGCTCACGGAACTCAAAGAAACAGTTTATTTACCATATACCAGTTTATATATGAAAAGACAGATAAAAGAGATGACTAGGACAAACTATGTGGGAAGGAATGAAGAGCTTCCCTGCCCTCTCCAGGTACACCAGTTTCCCAGCATCTCCGTGTGTTTAGAAATTCGGAAGCTCCATGAACCCCATACCTTTGGGATTTTTATAGAGGTTTTATCATTTAGGCATGATGGATCAATTTTCAGTTCTTCTCCTCTTCCTGGAGGATAAAGAATGCGGCTGAAAATTTCAAGCTTCTAATCCTGGCTTGGTCTTTCTGTTAACTAGTCCTCATCCAGGAGCCTACCTCATCAGAACAAAGGATATTGCTATTACCCAGGAAATTTCAAGGGATTTAGGAATTCTGTATCAGAAAGCAGTGTCAAAGACCAAATATTTTACTTTATTTTATTTTTATTTATTTATTTATTTATTATTTTTTAGGTGAGGAAACCCTTGGTTGATCTCACAGATTCCAAGGACCTTGTCAGCTTACAATTCCCTTAAAAAAAAATTTTGTGCCTACAGCACCTGGTCTTCCTAATTGGTCTCCCATCCAAGTACTAATCAGGCCTGACCCTGCTTAGCTTCTGAGATCAGATGGAATGGGACTTGTTCAGGTTGGCATGGCCATAGCAAAGTCCAAATATTTGAACAAAAGATGCTGCTGGTGCTCTTTTAGGAAATTACGAGGGTTTTATGAGCTCTGTGCCAGGAACCAGAGGCATGGTGGGACAGAGACCATGATATGTATTTTCCATTATCTCAGTCTGTCACTTCCTTCTCCAATTCAATAAAGATTTTTAAAGTTTTGTTTCAATCTCAGCTAAAGGAAACCTATTGTTCTACACTTTAGAAAACTTGAGACCAATCATTTCTTTTATGTTCTCCTCTGTCACCCCCTTTCCTCATCTTTATTCTCATTTTCTTATAGTAGGACAGTGATATCAATTATGTTACTCATTTGGTGGTATGACTTTTGTGTGTCAGGCATAATTTCTTCAGCCACCCACCTTATTAAAAGTAATTTATTCACTAGATATAAAATAATAACAGTAAATATATTTACAGAATACTATGAAAACTCATTGGATGAGATATGCTTGGAGAGCCCCATGATACACAGATCACAAATTAATAGTAAAGAATTATTAGGTTTACAAACATGTTTGACTTGGCTGAAAATGTTATTTGAAAAAGAATTAACATCTTTAAACACAGTGGATAGTACTAAGTCAGAATTATAAGGTAGGCTTATATAATTTTAGAGGTTACATTACTTCAATTACATGTTTAGATATTTAGATTGTATGCTTTTGAAGTATAGATTATTTGATAAATGTCAAACCTGAAGAGATTTTAATAAGTAATGGCATATTTCACAAAGTCAATTAAGAATATTTCTTGGATTTCTCTGCATCTAAATAACCTTGCTGTAATACTCACAATACCTGAAAAGCAACACAGGCCTGCCATAGTTCCAAGTATAATTCAATCTTACCTTTAGCCAATCAGAAAAATATTTAAAGGCCTAAGGATACTATATTATCTAGCTGATCCATTCAAGTCAGTCTTTCATCGGGGTCTACTTCTCCACTACAGACACTGAGAAGTACCCTTATTGTAGAGTTTCCTCTCTATCCTTCTTTTTACAAAGGTTATATTTCAGCCCTCGCTCACCCCACCTATTTGAAGCTCTACTACTATATAAGAAATTCCATAGTTAACATTGATCATCTCTTAAAGCCTAACTTTCTGCTGAAAGATTTTCACTAACCATTGATAAAGGTAGTAAGGAAATAAAGAGAGTGAAGCAAATGAAGAAATTCACTATGGCATATCTATTAAAAGTTCAGCACACATTGCAGAAATAAAAATGATAAATGCTTTATATTTTGAAATAAATAAGATCTCATAATCTTTTCTTCTGACAATGAATGCTATGTTATAACTGAAACATGACTCCAACATAAATTTACAAATTTGTAGAATAAAAGTGTATTTAACTCATTGCTCAGCTATTTAAAATAGCTTCTTCTATCTTATAAAATTTTCTTCCTTCTCATTAAGCTTTCATTTCTGAATCATAGTACATTAAAAAATAACTTATATTTTTGCTTTTATTTCTCCTATACTTCATAAGTGTTATCCATTGCAAAGAATTTTAATATGATTCAATTATTTTAGGGAAATATAATATTTTAAATATTTGAAGAGAAAATGGTAAACATTTTGCTACAGCTAAGGTAGGATTTAAAAAACATTTTTCTTTTGTTGATAATAAAACTATTTCTTAAAGTTTTTCAAATAAAGTTTGAAGCAACAAATAATTATAAACTAATCCACAAATTAAAATGTAGCAATGTTGCCACAGGTGAAATTTTTATACCAAATCTCAGTCCTAGATAAAGGTTTAACCAGCTGAAATTTGTCCTTGTGGTTTGTCCTGCCTCTCTGTTTGGTTACTCTGGGGTAAACCTTTCAGTCATTGAAATGAGGACATCATTGGATAATGTTGAAATATGCGACCCTAATAAAGGTGTGAGTCTAAAGCAGAGAATACCAGTGTCAGATGATGTCTACTGGGAAACTCATAGCTAGTACCTAGGAAAAGCTATGGCCGTTTTAAAGCCAAATAATCCAATGCTTGGAAAACACACTTTATTGCTGCAAAAATTTAGCTTCACAAGCTATAAAGACAACACAGAAAATATCATTAGTTCTATCTGGCATATGACAAGGTTAGTTTAAGCTCTGGTTGATATAGATTATTGAAAAAGAAGTGAAACTATATCTAGATTTTTGTTTCCTTAAATATTTGTGGTAGACTTTATGGATTTAACAAATAATTATTTTTGTTTCTTAGAGGAAATTTTAGAAAACATTTGGTTCTGTTTGGTGCCTCCATTAAATAGGGAAACATTTGTCCTGTATCCAAGGTATTTACCAGCACTTGGCAGTTTAGTACCCTAAATTCCTTCTTTCCAGGAACTGATATGCTTCCTGAAAGTTATTATTTTAGTGAACTTAAAAAAAAATAAAAACATATAAAGAAACAGATAAAGTTTAGAAGAACTTAAAAGAGATATCATTAAACATACTTTGGTTTAATTTGTAGGTAACTCAATACTATGAGGAAGAAAGTCTATATACCAATCTTCTGAGGCACTTAGATTTCTATGTCATGCCGGTAGTTAATGTGGATGGTTATGACTACACATGGAAAAAGGTAAGTGAAGCCGAATAAAACAAAACATGCTCCCCTCCCTTTAAGGATGCAGGATACACAGGATGAATTATTCATAGAATCCTGGATCTTGACACAATGGTTTTATTAAAAAAAATGTTTAATTATCATTATGGAACAGTTCAAACATATATGTGTGGAAATAATTAACTCCTATGTACCTGTCAGACAGCTTCAAGAACAATCAATTCATAGCCCATCTTTTTTTATCTACATGCCCCACCTACTTTTACCTTATCCATATTATTTTGAAGCAAATCTCAGATATTATTTCATCAATAAATATTTTGCTATGCATCTTTAAGAGCTCTTAAAAAACAACCACAGTACAATTACACATGTAATATAATTAATAATAATTAATATAAATGTCCAATCACTATTTAAATTTCCAGTGGTATCATAACTTTTTAATAAGTTTCTTTCTGTGATTCAGGATCCAAAGAAGGCTATTATGTTATGATTGATTTACATGTCATTTGATTCTATTATAATCCATAGATGCTCTCAGTCTCACTCTTTTAACTCTCATTCTTCCTTGCCATTTATTTATTGAACCAAAGTGTTTCCCATTGTCTGGATTTGCTATTTGCATTTTGCCATGTTGCAGTTTAAAGATTCTGCTGTCCTCTTAATTTTCTAAAACTTGATATTTGGATCTAGGGGCTTAATTAGATTCAGGATTGACTTTCTTGGCAAGACTACTTCATTGTGCGAGTGTGTCCTCCCATCAGGATGCGTATAACATCTGATTGTGACTCTTTTGAGATATTAGCTACCATTGATGTGTAATGCCTATATCCATTTATTCTTACTAGGAATCCTTTGAATGGCATTTTGATTTGTAAAATCATAAATTGAAAGACCCAAAACAGCATTCTAACTGAGCTTTTATTCTAGCTGATATGTGAATTTAAACCTTAGTACCTTAAACTCAATCATGAGCATAAGTATAAGTACCCTGGTCAATCTCGTCTATATCAGAAACCATTATAAATGTTTTCTCTAGCCCATCAACATCATGATTCATGTAAAATTACTCAAACTATATGAAGTACAGTCTTTTTTAATTTAATGAGGGGGATATAAAAAGGCAACTAAGTATATATAAGTTCAGAAAAACCTATTTGAATAGCACATGTAAACACTTAGGAGAATGAGAATAATTGCGGTGATTAGAAATATTTGGGATTATACAGGAATTGTTCACATAGGAGGCAATTTATGCAGAAGAGACAGGAGTGATAGAGATTGATTTTTTAAAAAGTCATCTAAGGTGAGAGGAATACTGTGGATAAGCATTTGCAGGTGGGGGAGGGCAAATCTTGAACTAATGAGAAATACCTACCATATACATAACACAAATTTAGTGTTCAATAAATGGTCACATTTGTAGATTGATACTATAACAATTTTATGCCTTCACCTGAATCATAGCAGAAATCAGTTATCCTTTAGATGTTCTTACTTTCCAGCTGGCCTTTCTGTTTTAACTCTGTCAATTAGTCCCTGCAGTTTGAGAACCTAATTTCTCCAGGGCAATCGTTACTACCCACCAAACCACAGGCCAGGGGTTGGAAGCAGGGAGGCTTGACAGAGGGCTGGTGAGAGTAGGGGAAAAGAGTGCCATATCACCCCAAACTTAGAACTTAAAGTCTATGCAACTGTTTACTTGATAAAATTTCCTAGTTTACCCCAAGCATCTATGGGGGGAATTTGCTTTATGTCTCCAAACCAGAATCGAATCAGTACAATCAAAGGAGCCATCAGGCTAGGGGTGTCTTCCTCTATCTCCTGTAGCTTTTAGAGTGTTGAATTCAATCTAAAGAGAACATTGAAACTCATTACTCAACAATACTGTATTATAATCATAAAATGTGCTAAGATACTAAATCTTAATTATGTCCACCATAAAAATGAAATGATCATTATGTGATCTGATAGAGGTGTTTACTATCACTAAAATGGCTATCCTATTACAATATATAAATGTATCAAATCAATATGTTGTACACTTTAAATTTAAGAAATATTAGATGTCAAATATATTTCAATTAAAAAAAAACCTCCTAACTCAGTTTTAATTTGAGTTGAAACACAAAGTTATTTTACTTTTCTTCGAAGGAACTCAAAATGATGATGCATAAAATTAAGGGAAACAAGACTAAACAAGAAGGCCAATATGCAGCCTAGCAAAACCAAATGAAAATTTGTCTACATCAAAATTGATCAAATATTGTGATTATTTAAATTCAAAACTGAAATAGTTTGAGTGAACATGATTGAAACCTGGCTATAAACACAAGCTGTGTAAAGGAATACTGTGAAGACAGCGAGTGAGAGGAAGAAGTGATAGGATTGACTAAGAGAAACAAAACCCTGGCTACTTAGGTTTTAAAAGTCCTGTCTTTCCTTGAACCACAAACATGGCCACCATGATTATCTGTGTTTTGTTTATTTAGAATCGAATGTGGAGAAAGAACCGTTCTTTTCATGAAAACAATCCTTGCATTGGAACAGACTTGAACAGGAACTTTGCTTCCAAACACTGGTGTGGTAGGTTGCTTGCTTTATTTCTAGCAATGTTACTTCATTGAAAAGGTGGTACTCAAAAAAAAGAATCATTAATTAAAACTAATTAGAGGGGAAGTCTACCTGAATCAGGAAGTAATTTAAATAATTAAAATTTTAGTTAAAAGTAATGCTGTGAATATTATTGACTAGAGTCAGCAAATCATCTGAACCTCTCTTCTCTGCTGTTTCCTCATCTTTAAAAGAAAGAAGTTGAACCAGTTCTCTAAGGTACCTTCTATCTTAAAAATTCTAAAATTCTATTTTTTTTGAATAATAAGGAAGTGACCTAAATTTCCTATTTTAATAAACAAATAATTTTCATCCTTAGGATAGCAGTGAGAGAGGAGAGGAGGCATTTGAAAGGGAAAGCGTTGCAGAAATGACCAACTCAGCCAGTTAAAGCCCATTCCTAACTTCCCTCTCTCCCCCTTCCAGGACTCTCCAGCTCACATCTGTTGATTCATGGCTTGCCAACTAACTAATGTCCTTCCTTATCTCTGTAGTTGTGTAGGAATAACAAGACTATAAAACTGCTTGTTATGTTACAGTCAGGGCTCAGCCTTTGGATAAGAATCCACTGAGCAGGTGCTGGCATTAATAAGTGTTGCTTCCTACTTATAACCTCAATGTCCCGTCTCTCTGTTCGAGAATCCTATAATAGTGCTGATAATGCCAAGGTTGCAAAACAAACGACCTGTAAGACCAGTGGTCTGGAAATTCTTCTCCCCTTGCAACCCTCGACCCAAAGCTCCCCCTCCCATCCTGAGTCACAAAGCACATGTGAAACCTCAAGACAAAGGACTCACGTGCCCCTTGAATGGACACTGCAAGGGTATATAAGCTGTAAGAAATCTAACCAAGGGGAAATCATGCTTTGGGTCTGTTGAAAGCCCCACTCTGCGGCATTAAATTCTCCTTCCTCTAACAAAGTTGTCTGAGCGTCTAATTTCCTCCATCGTTGCTTCCTGCAATAGCAGAGACCAGGGTTTGGTGGGTACCTCTGATTTGCATAGGTAAATGTTTACTTCCATAGTGTTTGAAAACATTTTCTTTTATGTTTACTGTTTACTTTCTTATCAAGTTCTTTCTTTCATGAATATCATAAAGATAAACTTATGTCTAGTGGATGGGAGTTTATTATTCCTTGACTTAAGGTACTCAATGAACATTGATTAAAGTATTCTGGAACATTGTCTTCTCTCAAAGAGGTAGGTGTTAGCTCACCTTTCGGTCTCCCATTATATTTCATAGGCACAACATTTAAGAAACAACTACAAAACAACTATAAAACTACACTGAACAATAAGCTTAAATCATGTATATTTTTGGAAGTGAGAGCATATGGCTCCTTGGAGATTACAAGGGGTTTAAGCTACTGTGCACAGAAATGCCCTCTCCTTTCCAGCCCTTTGCCCCTATAATATCCTACATATGTACATGATCTTACATATTTTCTGTAAAAAAAGAAGTGGTTATTCATGATTTTGAACATTTTATCATTATCCCAGAGCATTTATGAAAACTCCACAACAATGTACTTAACTTTTTTCTTTCTACTTCCAGGTTAGAAATTCCATGAGGACAATAACTATTATCCATAACCTAATGCAGTGCCTGACACATGGAGGGTTCTCTGAAAATGTTAATTCAATGAACATGTAAATGAAATCTAGTTGTTCTAAGAGAGCAAGAGATGTAGTCAGTAAGGAGAAGAAAGAGCAGTTAATCCTGCCTCAGGCTCAAAGGAATCATGTAGTGGTTTATCCTCAAGATTGTCCTCAAGATTGACTAATAAAAGTGCCTGCTGAGGCCCAGAGACTGTTGTAGTAATGACAACTGAGCAGGGGAGTCAGAGAAGCAACAGCTAATATAAAATAGGCCTGAATAAATAGAGCCGACAGTTATTAAGCACCAGTTTACATAGTTCATCTCCTACATTTTATTAACTACATATCATAGATGGAGAATCCCAGAATTTAAAGGGTTAATCCCTTGCTGGAATGCACTAACCTACAGAGTGGCAGAGCTGGGATATAAAGCCAGGCTGATTGACTCCAAGTTTTTTGAGATTTTTCTCTGTCTGATAATCACTCATCAGTTACAAATTCCTTTTAGGAACTTTTTATTTTATGTTAAGCTCTTTTGGTGCTCTATTTTACTTAATATTTTTCATGATGAAGGCACTGTTACCTAATTTGAATAGCCAAGTAGTCAAAATATATTGTTATTGCCAACAAGAAATATCTCAGGCTCCTCATAGGCATGGCCTTATATTATTACAATCACAAGAGTTAAAAATAAAAGCAGAAGCAGCAAGTGCATAGAGAAGAAAGAGTTCCAAATAAAACAAAAAGTAATTATAAGGACTCTTTTTTTGCCAAATGCCCCAGCATCTTTTCAGTACCATATAAGTAAGCCAATGAGAAAGCATTAAATCTTACCTTTTCCTTGCCCCTACAACTAGAATATGCCTTCATAATACTTTGTAAAATATCTATTAGAGTACCTCGCTTATTAATAGGAAGTGATGTTATCAGCCTACTTATTCATTTTATGTTCATTTTACCCTTCCTTTGTATTAAAATTATTTGTGCGTGTGTATGTGCACGCACGCTAGAGATGAGAATGGGTTTGGGAGTGTCTTAGTTTGCTAGGGCTGGCATAAGAAAATATCACAGACTGGGCAATGTAGATAAATTTAATTCTTGCAGTTCTGCAGACTGGAAATCCAAGATCAAGGTATCAGAAGGGTGGGTTTCTCTAAGGCCTCTTTCTTTGGCTCATAGATGACCACCTTTTCATTGTGTCCTCACATGGCCTTTTCTCTGTGTTTTGTTCATCCTTGGTATGTGTCTCTTCTTATAAGGAAACCAGCCATATTAGATCAAGCTCCCACCTTTGTGACTTTATTAAACCTTAATAGCTCCTTAAAGGCCCTATCTCTAAATATAGAACATTGTGGATTAGGGCTTAAACAAATGAATTTGAGGTGGGGGCAGAATGCAGTCCATAACAAGGGGCATTTTGGTCTCAAACTTCCTAAGACAGAGACACATATTTTCAAAAATGTTAAGTGAAATTACAAAGTTTTTACAATGGGTATGCAGTGAAAAATTCTTTATTCCTTTTCCTATGAGACAGTAGTATCTTTAATTATTTTTTATTATAGTAAAATATATATAACATAAATTTGTCAAATTTGACTATATGATTCAGTGGCATTAAGTACATTCACAGTCTAGTACAATCATCACCAATATCCATTCCCAAAACTTTCATCATCCCAAACAGAAACTCTGTAATCATTAAGCAATATCTCTCCATTCCCTACTCTCCAAGGCCTTGTTATTTCTAGTCTATTTTCTGTCTTACCTCTTCTGACATTTCTTGATTCTTTGTCTATATGTCAAATAATGCTCCAACTTGAAGAGACCTGGTAAACCAAGCACCTCTTGGTACAAAGTAAGCACTTAGGCTAAGAGAGATGAAGTAACTTGCCCAGCTTAATGTGCCTGCTTACTGGCAAAGCAGAGTCTGAAACTCAAGTTTCCTGACCTCCTATTCTTTTCTCCAAAATGCTTGACATCTCTAGGATGAGAGTCACAGAATGAGAATCTGAAGGTGCACTGCCCAAGACAGTAGCCACCAGCCACATGTGGACATTGAGCACTTGAAATGTGACTTGTTTGAATGGAGATGTGCAGTAATTATAAAATACACACCAGGTTTTGAAGTTTTAGCATTAAAAATGTAACAAAATATCTCATGAATAATTTTTATATTGGTTGCATTTGAAATGATTCTTTGTACATATTGGGTTAAATAAGATGTATTCTTAAAATTAGTTTTACCTGTTGTTTTTTTAAAGTGATTACTTGAAAACTTAAAATAAATGACTTACATTATATTTCTATTGAACAACTCTGGTCTTAGGATTCATATTAGGGTACCACCTCTCCCTTCAACTCTTTTATGTCCTCTTCAGCCTCTACCCCTAATATATAATCTTTATTTTCCAGAACTATATGTATTTCAGGGAAAAAAAGGCCAGGAGAATTTGAAATTGACTAAACTATCAAAAATGGTTTGTCCGATCACATTATTGGTTAAAAAGTAAAACAAATAAAATACTTGGAAAGGCCTTAGATGTTCACTACAAAATTTCTTTGTGGGAAAAAGAATGCTTCACAAACATTGAGGTTGTTTCCTTTGCAAATAACAGGAAGAAAGCAGAACAAGCTTAAGAAAGGCGGGCTCTGTAAGGATAATGGAGTGGCCCAAGGAACCCAAGGACAAGAATGCAGCTGGGCCTCAGAAACAGACTGCAACTGGGCTAGAGCAATGTAGGGGGCTCACTGAGTCTTTTCTCTTCCATCTCATCTCTGTGATGCACACTGGCTTTTGTGAGTTCCATTCCTCATGATAATGGTGACAATGATAACAATGACAAGAAACAACAGAGAGTAAACACTTAGTATATATGCCAGGCACTGTGCAAAGCACATTGTATGCATTAGTTCATTGAAACCTCATTAAATCCTCATTTAACGCGTAATTTTTTCCATTTAGCAGATAAAGACATCAAGGTATGCATAGGTTGAAAAACAAGGCCATACAGCTATTAAGTGGCAAAATCAAGATTAGAATCAATTGATTGGGTAATTACACAGCCTTTTATTGTAGGATGGTTAACCACCAAAAGTGTCCAATTTGCATCTCTTAAAATAACAGTATTTACTTCATAGGATGCTGTGAGGATTAAATGAAATGTTGTGTAATAATCTTAGCAGAGTTCCTGATACATACATACATACATACACACACACATATACACATATATACATACATATCTCATATGCTCAATGGGTGTCAGCTGGTGGTATATTGTTATCTTCTTTGTTCAAGAGAGCAGCTGGACTGAAACTAGAATCTTCATCTTGATTTCAAGTTATCAGCGGAGGGATTCAACTTGGCAGAATTCAAGTTAAGGATCCAGTTTAGAGCTAATCAACTGTTTCTGGGAGGGAAAAATTTTTTGGTTAGAGGTGGCACTCTCTGAATTAGGGACAGAAGTGTTCGGAGGCAGGCTATCATTCAAAGAAATATATATTATAATCTTTCAAAAGAATGCATAAACATTATTCTGGCACCAAATACCTCTATCTCATTTTATTTACTAAACCACTTTACCAAGTTAGAAGTAGCACAGAAGGTGAATTTGCATATTCTTTTTTTTTTTTTTTTGATGGGGACAGGTCACAATTTTATTTACTTTTTATTTTTATTTTTTAAATTTTTTTGGTGATGTTGGTTAACAAAATCCAGTAAGTTTCAGATGTACAATTTATCAGTAAGGTATGTGTATGTGTGTGTGTGTGTGTGTGTGTGTGTGTGTGTGTGTTTGCATTGTGTTCCCCTCTCGTAGTTAGACTTGTCACCACATAATTGACTCCTTTTACTCCATCTCCTTTCCTCCTCTCCCTGCCCCTCTACCCTCTAGTAACCGCTAGTCTATTGTCCATGTCCATGAGTCTCTGTTTGTTTGTCCTGTTTGTTTGTTGCTTTTAGGTTTATACCCCATATGTAAGTGATATCATGTGGTTTTCAACTTTTTCTGTTTGGCTTATTTTAATAAGCATGATTATCTCAAGGTCCATCCATGTTGTCACAAATGGCAGTGTTTCATCTCTTCTTATGGCTGAGTAATATTCTGTTGTATATATGTAGCACAGCTTTAGGACACTTTGGTTGTTTCCATGTCCTGGCCACCGTGAATAATTCTGCTAGGAACATTGGTGTGCAAATATCTTTTGAGATATGAGTTTTTAAGTCTTTGGGGTAAATACCTAGTAGAGGAATTATATGGTAGATCAATTCTTAGTTTTTTTGAGGAGCCTCCAAACTGTTTTCCATAGCTACTGTACAAATTTGCAGTGCTGCCAGCAGTGTATGAGAGTTTTTTCTCTGTATTCTCTCTAACATTTGTTGTTACTTATCCTGTTGATTATAGCTATTCTAACAGCTGTGAGACGGTATCTCATTGTGGTTTTGATTTGCATTTTCTTAATAGTTAGCAATGTTGAGCATCTTTTCGTATGTTTGTTGGCCATTGTATATGTTCTTGGGAGAGGTGTCTGTTCAGGTCCTCTGTCCATTTTTTGATTGGATTTTTGTTGTTTTTGTTGTTGTTGTTATCAAATTTGCATATTCTTAGTTCCCAAATGATACTTTTCTTTTATGGGCTATATTGCTTAGTAATTTTTAAACTACGTATATCAGAAAAAAAGAAAACTTGTAATGGATTAAAGAAAGTGGGATTTATTTTTCTCATATAACCGGAGGTTGGGAGGCAGGGCTAGCATTTCTGAGACTCTCTTGGTCACTTTCTCAAGGTTACAAGATGGCTGCCCCCAGGCAACAAATGTTGGAGTGTTTGCTATGAAGGCACATAAATATTTGAGTTCACATAAATAACATTTAGTGAACATCAGAAATATGCTCTTTACAGAACTCTATGTAATCCATTATCTAAAAATGTTATACCATAGTTATTAGGAGAATACCTTGTGAGGGAAATCACAAATTACTATAATATGTGAATCCCCTCATAATTCTATCAATTTCACCACAGAGAAAGGTGCATCAAGTTTCTCATGCTCAGAAATCTACTGTGGACTTTACCCTGAATCAGAACCAGAAGTAAAGGCAGTTGCTAATTTCTTAAGAAGAAATATCAACCACATTAAAGCTTATATCACTATGCATTCATATTCCCAGAAGATAGTGTTTCCATATTCCTATAGCAGAAGCAAAAGCAAAGACCATGAGGAACTGGTAAGTGCTACTTAATTATTTTATCATTAATATTTCAGAGATAAAATAATACTTAGTTCAAGAATCAAAAACTGTGGGGAAAAAAATTCTCCTCTAGAATACAAATGAAAAGATGCTTATATTTTGGTCTAACTCTATTGAGGGTTACCCAGGGTCAGAGTTCACAGAAGGAATGTAAAGAATGCAGCCTTACCCTGAGAATATGAACTTTAGTCCAGCAGATGGGCTAAGGAAAAGTCAGACAAGTTCTTCGAAGGTCAGGAGGGAATTATTCCACCTGGATATACTCTACATACAAGCAAGAAACAGGACAAGAGTCTCTGGAATTATGCAACTTTCTGGCCACTAGCTTTCTACAATAGCGACCACAGGTCAAGTCCTAGCACAATGCTCGTCAATTTGACAGGTGCATCAGGAATTGTTTGGATGATGATCTCCCTAACCCCCAGAGGACCTATTTAAAGCACTTCCAATTGCAGCATTGAGGCAAGAATACCTCCACCCCACTCACCCCCTTTTTTGAAATATAGTTAACAATACAGTAAAAGAAAAAGGAATGATAAAGTGCTATTAATATCAAGGTACAGGTACAATTTTAGCCAGACAGTAAAAAATAGGATTTCTACAGGTGTATAGGCAAGTGAAGACATGCCAAGCTGAGAAGATGATATTTCTCATAGGAAGTATGTCCAGGGGACTGTGAGGGTACAGAGTGAAGTGTGACACCCTCTGAAAGTAGATGAGGTCAGGTTACAAAGATAAGGTCAGCTTGTTTGAATGTCAAAATAATTTGCATTTTGTTGTATAGACAATGGTATTCCATTCAAACTTTTATTTTGAACAAAAGAATGGCACAACATCTTATCCAATAACATTCCTCTGGTCATTCAAGAGAGTGACAGTGAATACCATTTAACTTCAGAAAGATCTGGGTAAGCTAGAAACAAAAGTAATAGGATAGGGGACTTAGTTGTTATCCTGCTCCATACCAGGAATAATACCTTTTTTTAATTTATGAGTCTTTGGGAGTTATTAGACATTTTACACAAGAATAAAATAGAGTTTGTAAAAAGGATGAGAAGTGAATCAGGCATGCCTTAGGTATAACATTGTTTAGAGATGTTGGATTTAAAATTTGGTGATAATTTTGTCTAGGAATGAAATAATCCCAAGTTGTTCGCTTTTGAAATAGAAGTATACTTCATTTAACAAAATAAATGAATTCCTTAAGAAGGCATATGAAAATTATTTTTTTCAAATTAAATAAAATTTTCAACATATTGGAAAAATCTATATTTAAAGACAACCAACTGTGATTTCCATATAGCAAAAAACATTTTTTAAAGTTAATTTATTCTTCCTGATTTACCTTTTGAATGTAGATTTTTCATATGCATAATTTTTTTCCAACTTTATTGAGAATAATTGACATAAACATTGTGTAAGTTTAAGGTATATGGTGTGATGATTTGATACATATATATATTGTGATATGATTACAATAAAGTGAGTTAACACATCCATCACCTCACATAATGATAACTTTTTAAGATCTACTCTTTAATCAGCTCTCAAGTATATAATATAATATTGTTAACTGTTAACATCATGCTGCACATTATGCACATTAGATCCCCAGAAATTATCCAACTTATAACTGGAAGTTAGTATCCTTTGATCAATATCCTCCCCCACCTCCTCCCAGCTCCTGGCAACCACTGTTCTACTGTCTATTTCTTCATATATATAGTCTGAGTCAATTAATATATAATTTTTTTAGAAACTTCTACATGTCCTGTTTTAAAGCTGTACATTAACTGAAATTCCACATTCTATTAATTTTAGTCTCTAGTGGCCAGTGAAGCAGTCCATGCTATCGAGAGTACTAGTAAAGATACCAAATATACACATGGAAGTGGTTCAGAAAGTTTATGTAAGTATTTCTTTTTAAGATCTCGGAGAACTGTGATGTACTAAAGAAATCTGTTTTGTTTTTCTGTGTGGATTTCAGTTTTCTAAGTGGAATGTTTAAACAAGGTCACATGAAAACAACTGGATTATAACAATTAGAAATGGAAGAATAATAGCTATGACAGCACTTAAGAATATATTAATGATACTAAAAAGAAGCCAAAATTATACTTAAGAAATTATGCTTACTTATATAGAGTAAGAATTATAGAATTGGCATCACACCTGTTGAGTGAAGCAGAAAAGGTCATAAAGGGTCAAAAAAATGTATAAGATGTACAGGGCCACTATGTAAGGTTTTGCAGGTTGGATAGAAATATAAGGAACACCATTTATATTAGTCGCTTCTTAATGACAGTCTGTGCTCAAGGGTGTAGCACATTATAGTTGAATATCTTTTGTTTGTATCGCAGTGATGAGAACATGCATGTGGTTAACTCTTAACAAATATTTTAAATTAATTTCTGCCCAAAGATGTTTATTGAGGGACTCCTTTGTGTCTGCAGTGGGATAATAGACAATTGTTTTACTCTTTTGAAGCTGGAGGGGTATATGGGAGAAGAGGAACAGAAAATAAACATATAACCAGATATCAGAAAACTATGACCTGTAAGGCCAAATCCAGCCCACTGTTTATTTTTGTATAGCCTGTGAGCTAAGAATGGTTTTCCAGTTCTTTAAAT
This sequence comes from Eonycteris spelaea, assembly GCA_003508835.1. NCBI lineage: Eukaryota > Metazoa > Chordata > Mammalia > Chiroptera > Pteropodidae > Eonycteris > Eonycteris spelaea. The sequence continues at coordinate 355,225 of PUFA01000286.1, read as the reverse complement.
GGTTGAAAAAAATTAAAAGAATAAAATTTTGTGACACTTGAAAATTATATGAAATTCAAATTTCAGTGTCCACTAATAAAGTTTTATTTGAACACAGCCACACCCATTCATTTGTGTATTGTCTATGATAGTTTTCATGATAGTAGAGTTGAGTAGTTGTGACATAGATTATGTGACACACAAAGCCTAAAAGATTTACTATCCGGTTCTTTACAAAGTTTTCCAAACTCTAATATAAACAACTAAATAGCAAAATATAGTATAATTCCATTGATAAGTTAAGAAAATAAAATAGGCTATGGGTTTGAGAATGACTTCTGGAGAGAGGGGCTACATAGCTAAAGTGGTATTGGAAGGTCTCTCTCTGTAGGTAACATTTCTGGGAGACCTACCTGGTAAGTAGCTGCCAAACAAAGAGCAGGGAGAGAGGGAATGGCATGTGAAAAGGCCTTGAGACAATATATTCAAAGTCCCAGAGTTTCCTTTAATAGGTATGATCTGCAGGGATATAAAAACACATTCATATTAATAATCACATTTATATTATATTCAATAAATAGCTTAAGCACCAGATGCCCTATTAGTGGAAAGTCCAGAACCAGAAATTTTCTCTTCTAAACAATCTCAAATTGTCTCAGAACAAACTGAGGCCAGATTAGTCTACATGGTATGTATCACTGGTTCCTTGGTGTCACTGGTCCACCACTGCCTTTGCCAACTCAGGTCCTTGCTCTGTTACAGAAAAACCCTACAATTCCCTTTCACAGTTCAGAACCTTTCTGAACTACCCTTTTCTCTACTATTGTTCCCCAAAGCATAACCATAGTTCCTGAGAGGTGGAGGAAATTATGGAGCAACTTCCTGTTATGATGAAATGAGTCCATTTCCACACCCTCATTCATTCAGGACACACCCATGTGTATGTGTGTGTAAGCATAGGAAAATGTCTGGAAGAACAAATGTTAAATTTTGACAATAGTTATCAGAAATATTTGCTGAATGAATGAATAACTTAACTAATCTACTGTTGATATTTTTTAATATCATAAAGTGTTTCAGTAAACATCTTTGTATTAATTCAAATATAGATATTAGAGAGAAGCAAAAATGATCACTTGTATATTATATTGTTGTTCACCTGGAAAACTATAGAAACTGAACCAAAAATAGTTAGAATTAAAAAGTTGAGTAAGGTGGCTGACTATTAATTAAATATACATCAATCTGTAACTTTCTTATACACCAAAAATAATCAGGTAGAAAATTAAATGGAAAAAAGATCCTACTTCATCCCTAGTTGTGTGTGTTTGTGTGTGTGTGTGTGTGTATATACACACACACATGCACATATATATACATATAGATACATACATATACATGGATTGTTAAATGTGTGTGTATATATATACACACACGCACATGTGTACACACAAATTTGTATGATCTATATGAAAAACAGGAAATTTTATTTGTGTACATAAAAAAAGACATGAGAAACCTGTTATGTTTTTGAGTGGGAAAGCAATATAAAAAGTGTCAGTTGTTCTAAATTAATTTGTACATTAATCCCAATAAACACTTAAATGGTTTTGAATTTCACTTGAAACAATAAATTTGTTAAAGGAACTTGTAAAATTATGAAAACTAAGACTAATAAGAGATAATTTGCCCCAAGCAGATATTAAAACACAATAGGAACCTGTAGTAATTAAGACAGTGTGGAACTGAGCCTGGAAGAGACAGATCAATAGTGAGTACAGAAAGACACTAATAGATAAGGAGATCCTAGTGTCTCATAAAGAAGGCATTTCAAACCACTTAAGAATGTTAGGTTACTCAATTAATAGGGCTAAATAACTGACGAGTTACTTTGAAAAAATTTAATTGTATTACTAACATGTCTTTCTCCAAAATAAATTCCAGATAGATAAAATATTTTCATATGAAAACCCTGTCAAAAACCAAGTGGAAAGCTAAGTAACCCGATAAGAAGAAAAAATTCTCTACATATTACACAGGGCTAATATCACTAATATTACTTTTATAAACAATCTATATACTGAATCAACTAGAGCAATAAGACACATTGATAAAAAATATATTAATATGTACACTAAATATACCAAACAAAATGTTAAACTGTGTTAAAGAAATATAGATAATTTAATATTATTTTTCACCACAAAATTGCCAGAAATGCAAAATTCCTATGGATAATGTGGAGGGGGAAGTGCATATATTCATATTTTGCTAGTAGAGATATAAGTTGGTTCAATTCTTTTGGAGGCTATTTGGCAACATGTAGCATAATTGTAAAAAGTACATACCTTTACATTATCAAATCTACCTCTGGGAAGTACTGTTCTAAAGGAACAAAGAAGCAATTATGTATAAACAAGGATGTTCATTGTAAAGTTGTTTATATTAATTCGAAATTAGAATAAAATCTAAAGGTCTCCAAGTAAATATTTAAATTAATTATATCCAGCTTTACAATGCAATGCTATAAGATTGTTAAAGATGATAATGTAGATTTGAACTCATCAGTACATAAAGCTGGTCACGATAAATTAAGCTTAGAAAAGTTATAAAACAGCATGTTCTTATGTTCTTAAGCAGAAAAAATTAACTTCAAAAATTTTGAGAATTAAGTTAAAATTAATTTTTTTTTTTGTTAAAAAGCATGCATTGAATAAATAAAGCACTAAATTGTTAATGGTGATGATCACTTCTCCATAAAGTTAGGGGGAATTTTTATTTTCCCTATTGGCCTGTTTTTCTTCAATCTCCATTTCCTACTAGAAACTTAGATTACTTAATAATCAAAAAAAAGCAAATAAATTTTCATTTTTATGATTACAAAAATCCCATTTTGTTAACTTAGCTAGAAACATGTTTATTTTTAAAAGTAATATCTCTTTCTTCTTGTAGACCTAGCTCCTGGAGGTTCAGATGACTGGATCTATGATTTGGGCATCAAATATTCCTTTACATTTGAACTTCGAGATAAAGGCAAATACGGATTCTTGTTGCCAAAGCGTTTCATCAAACCCACTTGTACAGAAGCTCTGGCCGCTGTCTCTAAAATAGCGTGGCATGTCATCAGGAATGTTTAATGCTCTTAATTTTTTCTCACTCTGCTCCCATATTTTAATTTACTAATTCCAACAAGAGCAAATCATTGTACCAGTTTCTTTTTAAGTTTTATCAATAGTTTTGTTAAAAGGTTTTCTCTTCCTTGACATTGTCAAAGAACAAAATAAATGTTACCCTAAAATTAAGGCAGACAAGGATTCACATTTATTTCTCCTTTTTTCTGTAATTTGTAAAAATCTAGGTAATGATTTTTTCTTTCATTTACTACGATTGACTAGCCATCTCAAGCAATTTTAACAACTAGTTTCAGGCAAATAATTGGAACCCAAACAACAAAAAGAAAAGTTATTAGAAGTACATTAAAGATTTCCTCTCCAAATTTCAACAAATTTCTGCTTGCGACTTTAAAAACAAAACCTTGCAGTCCGTTTGCTCCACAGGAATAGACAATGGCCTAGAAAGCTGAGGGGTGTCAAAAACAGGACGAGCACCGCCTGTTGTTCCAGGTCAGTGCTCATTAAACATTGTTGAGAGATTAAATGAACGGCTGTACTTACTTTTGACAACAACTGGGGAACGCATTTACAACCGTTTATTGTAAGAAATTATGTAATAAAAGAAGTAAACTTTTTCTCTTAAATTTACTGTTAATTGGGCACTTCAGCTCTTCCTAGCTCCAGGTTTCTTCTTGTTCAGAGAGCTCTCACAAAGTTAACTTCAAGATTTCAGCCACGCACGAGTCGGGTCGGGGTGCGGGGCGTGTCCAGAAAGGGGCGGTGCCTGCGCGCTGACGACTAATCCGGAGGCCGGAAGCACGGGTCTGCGGAGGAAAGGGCAAGCCCGCGACTTCCGGCGGCTCTTTGAGGCGGTCGTCTCAGCGGCCTGATAGTATTTTCGTTGTCTTTTTTTTACTCCGTTGTCTCTCTTCGTTGTTTTTCTTTCTGCGTCCCAGCCGCGTGATCCTGGCAAAGCGGCCGACGGGTTCCGCTCTTTGGGCGCCCCGGGGGACCCCTCGCTAGCCGAGGGCCGGTTCCCGGGGCCGCGCGCGCACCATCTCCTCCCCTTTGTCGTCTTCCCGGGGCCAGGCGCGGGGACAGAGTCTCCTTCCCCGCTCCTCGGGGCGGCAGCGGCAGCAGCGGCAGCGGTGACGCCTCGGAGCTGTGCTTACGAAAAGAGCTCGGGAAGGAGGTAAGCGTGAATTGCGCGGATTGGTGTGGTCGTCTGGGAAAGGCGTTGCATGGAAGCGGGATGGGGCGGCCGGGCGTTGTCTTCCTTCCCGGTCTGGGACACGCTAGGCTTTTGAGCTCCTGGAGCATACCGCCCATAACACTGCAGTAGCTCCCTGTGCTCAGGCCTCGTGTCTCGTTCTCATTCTGATTCTGGCGAGATTGTCCAAGGGGACAGTTGAATTCAAACAAAAGACTGAATCGCTGCCACTGAGGTGGGCTTGTGAACCCTTGCGTGGTATTCGCATTTGTATGCGATGAAAAGGTGCTGAAATATGGTTTTAAATTTAGAGGCTCACTGTTTATGCATTCCACACTTGGTAGGGAAACCTATCTTTTGGTTGTATTTGGTCTTGCTTATTTCTTGGCAGTAATAACGACTGAGAATTGAGGAGTGCTACTTTTTTAACTTCACATTTCCTAGGTAGGTGGTTTTGGCAACTATCTGCCAGAAACTGGGGAAGGTGGAATGAAAGGAGAGGGTCTGTTCTTTGGCATTATCTCTTTCCAGATAGGTAAAAATAATTATGTGGCTAGAAAATTATTCGGAGTTGATAGTACTTGAATAATATTGATAGGATCTTTTCAATGGAGCATAGTGTCAAGCAATTCGTGAGGTTTTCAGATAATTTGAACTACTTTGAAAAATATTGGCGTATGTATGCATTCTTTTTAGACTTTGGGTTTTTTGAAATAATTTCACACCAAGTTTTCAAAGTCCATGACACTGTCACAATAAATCCAAATATGGTTATGCAGTACAGTCCAGGTGTATATGCTAATTCTGAAATATTTGAAAATTTTGTCTTTACTGCCTAAGCGACAGTATTTTGGAGAGTTTCGTGGACATAATCTAGATTTCCAAGTAATTTCCAATTTCTTAATGAAATATTTAGATTGGAACAATAATTTCAACAAGAGACTGAGAATTGAGAATATTGATGCAGGTAGGTAGCAATTTGTGCCTGTAAGAATACTTGCACAATGAAACTAAAACTGTTGATCTGATAGGATCCAGTTTTATCAAATATATGCCTTTTACTGGCTTCCTAATTATTGATGTTTCGAAATGAACATTTTAAGATATGCAAATTCATCAAATTTTCATATCTGTAAATGAAAACTAAAATCTATGAGTAGATGTTGTATTAATTTCTGAACAAGTCATCAGTGGTGTTAATTTGTATTATAATATGCATTGGCATTTACATAGAGAAAGCAAAGTTGTTTAACTTACTTGAAGAATTGGTTTTCAGTACCTTAGTCTTCCTCACCTCCCCTAATCGGGGCTTCATTTAGAGTTGGAGCCCTTTCAGCAGATATTAAGTAGCAGTTGAAATGTAACTGGTGTTGATATATAAAGGGTCTTTTATTCTTTTATTTTCCTTTGTTAGTTTTGTGTATTGTAGTTCTCTTCGCTTATAGTAATTGCTAACATCACATATTCTTTGTGCATGGTCTTTTTAACAAAGTATTTTTTCTACACTGTGCCATAGTATTATTGCCTTGCTCCTACCTGTGTGTGTAGTCAGTCAGTTTAGTTCAGTCAGTCTTTTTTGGAATTCAGTTTGGAATTGTTTTAGTCTATCTACATATAAGCAATCTGTAAGATTGTTTAAGAAAGTTCTTTTTAAAAAAATTCTCCCAGACTGTGCATCAAATAAACTTAACTTTTTTCTTTCAAAAACATGAAATATAAATAAATACGAAGAGACCTTACTTTTAACATAGCCCTTTTATTTTAGAACCTCGGTGGATAGGGTTTTAATATGCTGCTACTCATCGGGTTCAAGTGGTTTATGCTTTCATTTATGCTACCAGAAGATGAGACCTCAAAAGTATGTAAATAAAGATTGAAGTGGGCATACTAGAAATGATTCATGTTTTAGTGATAAAATTTCAGTAATTAGGTTTTAGAAACAATTGTTTCAAAAGAGACTCCTGTGTATTTTTCTTTTTCAACCATATAGTATGAATTACAAGCATGCATATTTATAAATTTGAGGAGGACTGATCGTTCTTACTTATTAAGACCCTCTTTGTTGTGTGTTTTAGATTCAACCCTGCTTAGCTTCCGAGATCAGATGAGATTGGGCTTGTTGTTCAGGGTGGCATGGCTGTAGACCTTAAATGTTTTTCTGGTGTATTTTAGATTATATGTATATACTTAGACAAATAGGATTTAGAGCATATTTTGCATTCTTTGCAAGCATAAAGGATTTTATTTATGCAAAATAATATTTAGATAACTTGTTATTGACTACTGATGAAAATTCCTAGACAAATAATCAGAAGAATTTCTTCTTTCAGTTAGAAAACTTTTAATTCCTACTTTTCTCTTTTGCCTTTTTTTTTTTTTTTTTAATCTAAGACCCTTCTTTAACCTAGACTTGGTACTCAAACTCATTGCCATTTTGGGGCAAGGTCTGACTTTCTGAGAAAAGTGGAAAATAGATCTTTACTTCATTATACTATTCCCTAAGGCAGTAGACTCAACAGTAACTAGAAGTAAAATTTGTGGAATAATCACTATATAGGTGAATCTTGAGTAGTTCTTGATATCACCTGTAAAAACAAGTTTGTGTGAAAGAATTTTTAGTGGCAAGACTGCAAGGAGAGGGGTAAGATGGGATACATTAGTTCTCATTTGATTTTCTTTGAAGTAGCAGTTCAAACCCTTTGAAATCTTCAAAGCTTATGTTAGGGATCTGAGATTGGAGAGAAGCTGTGAGACTGTACTTTCCAGCACTGCTGAGTTAAGCAACAGGTTACAGAGCAGTAAGAAACAAGAATTAATGCCTGGAGCCCTCAGAAAAACAGGGAAGGAGATGGTAGTTGACCAGTGTTTCAAATATAATAACAGTTTGTTGCTCCAACTGTGGAAAACACTACCATTGACATTTTTTTTTTTTAAGGGGGTGTGTTGGAGTGAGGGCATGTTAGGGATAGGCATTTAGGGGGCAGAACTGACCATTTCAAGGGATAGTGGAGAGGAAAAAAATGTAAGGTTAGGGTTAGTCTTGAGGCAGTGTTGTGGGGTGGTGTGCCTGTTTTCCAAGTTCTAGATAATAATGATAGCTAATAAGGATTTTTTATATAATGAAACTTTAAAATTTGTTTTTAAGACCCTTCCTGTATATTTTTTGACAGATTTACTTATCAAATCCTGCTCAGTTATAAATTGTAAAAAAAAAAAAAAAAAAAAAAAAGGTTTTCTCAGTTAATCAAAGCTCTACATTTTATAGAAAATCTTTCTCAGCTCCATTTATATTGGCTTTTATTAGTTCTTTATGTTCAGTAAATCAAATGGACATATGAAATTTTACCAGCTTTTCCTTTGTAAATTCACATTTGTACTGAGAATGTGTTCAAGAAAAGTTAAATCAATTAACTATATAGTATGTAGGGTTGACTTTATAGTTTCTTACTTGGAGAACAGATGATACATAAGTGATTTTATGTTGCAACAAATTTTGTTCATTTATGTGACTCTCCACTAATTTTTAAAAATGTAATTTAAAGTTCTTTTCTAACTTTGAATCACTAAAAATTAATTGCTATTAATTTTTAATATTTATATTAATTTTCTATTTTATTTGCATACTATTTATATTAATTAAATTTTGTCAAAGAATAAGAATATACATTTTTCTAATTTAAAACTACTGTCATTTCATATTTTCATTTCATATTTTCCTCCTGGTTCATTATCTTTGCTCATTTGTCAAACACTGTTCTTGTTCTTTGCATCCTTTAAAAATGTGATCTGAAAATAAGTATTTAACTGAACCACACATTGTTTATAATTTTCTTAGTTTTGATTTGGTGCCACTATGATTTAATTTCTTTTCAAGTGGTATGCCTTTATTTTGAAACACATTAAAGAGAATTGTGAACTTTATAGGACTCGTTCTCTACCAAATGGAACTTTTACTTTTTTAGCTGCCATTATTTATTCTAGTAACTAATTTTGACTACTGATGAGATTTCAACTAATATATAGATTGTATAAAGAGTGATATTGCTTAGTTCTATATTCTTAGGCAGTTCCTACTACCCACTTTCCACAGTAGTGTACTGTTTGGGTTAATTTTGATCTAGAATTTCATATTGTTTTCTAAAGTATATTGTACAACCATTATATTTTCATTTCCAGTTGAATTACTTGATTATATATTTGGATTAGTTTTCTATTACAGTTTTAGTTTTTAATGTTTCATTTTTTTATGAAATATTTTTATAATTTGTCTTTCTTGTTACTACTAGTAATGGTAAAATGGCCTGTTTATTACTTTTAGCATCTTTGACTTTTATGTCAATGTAGAATAGATTATAGAAACACCTTCATTTTTTCTAGTTCTACAGCCTGTTCTATTTTGAAAGAAAGTCATCTTATCATCATTGAGGGTTTTTTTTTTTGTATTACCAGAAAATAAATATCCTCGATTAGACTATATTTGACTTCTCTAAGACATAGAAAATATTTAAATAGTATTCATTTTCCTCCCAAGATGATTTTTGGAACATAACTAATGTCACTTAAACTGAATAAACATAACTTCTATCAATAAAATTCTAAAAAAAAATAAAATTTTCACCTAATTTTATTCTCCCGTTTTTCTTTTGACATGGCTTGATTTTCCAGTTAACCAGTGATGGAGAATGATAGTACAACTTTCCCTAAAAGAAAGTTAATAAATTTTGCAATGACCTGCATAAGGAACCTAGGAACTAATCATTTATACTGTTTTCTGAGAACTTAACTCTGAATAGAATCTTATTCTTTCATTCTGCAGAAAAGGTAAAATTCTAGCCAACAGATTCAAAGTGACAAATCGACTAATAAGTTGGTCTTAGAACAGTGGTCTCCAACCTTTTTGGCACCAAGGACTGGTGCTCCTATGAGAATCTAATGCTTGATGATCTGGGGTGGAGCTGAGGCAACAATGCTAGCTAGCACTGGAGAGCGGCTGTAAATATGGGTGAAGATTCTCTTGCTTGCTTGTCACTCACCAGCTGTGTGGCCTGATTCCTAACAGGCCATGGATCAGTACTGGTGTGCAGCCTCGGGGGAGGTCAGGGACCCTTGTCTTAGAAGATAACTTGTGCTTACTTCTGTTTACCTGTGACCTCTCTCATGCCTCTTTTTTTTTTTTTTTTTTTTTTTTTTTTTTTTGTCCTGAGGAAAATCTGTAATTTTGCAGTGTTAATAGTTCTATCTGCTTGTAAGTAAGGGACTCAGTTATTGCAAATTGAAGAATTTTACAGTTTTGCCTCTCTCTTTTTTGGTTAAAGTAATACAAAATGTCAAAAATTAGAAGGAAGGTCACCGTGGAAAATACCAAGACCATATCTGATAGCACATCACGAAGACCCAGTGTATTTGAGAGGCTGGGACCCAGCACTGGCAGTGCTGCAGAGGTGAGCTGTCACTATTACAATCACAGTTTCTCTTCCAATCCTGTTCTTGAAATACAGATTTGTATCATAAAGATGAACAGGTTGTATTGTAGGAATGTAGATTTAGTAAATTTTTTAAAATGTGTTTTGTGAAAAAGAGTGAAAAGGGTGATAGGGTCAATGGGTTGGTTTTTTTTTTTCTTGATATCTTTTATTTGGGGAGTAATATATATCTCAGGTTAGCTGGAATTCTGATATCATTTATTTTAATTTTTCCTGCTAACATTTTTGTCCAGAAATGAATATGAATAAATATGAAATTTACACAGTAATATCTATCTCTTAGACACAGTGCCGAAACTGGCTGAAGACTGGCAACTGCCTCTATGGAAACACATGTAGATTCGTTCATGGCCCTTCACCCGTGGAAAGGTTACAGCAGCAATTACAGAAGGTAAATTGAGAACTTCGAATTGTTCCTATAGTATAAGAAGATGGCTTTTGTAGTTTACCTGGTGTAAAAGTCTGAATACAGCCATATATTTGGTCAGATTTTCTATTTTGATGGTAGTCTTATTGATATCTAGTTAAAGATTGGCAAGATCTTTTTAGTCATTAAATTCAAGATTAATAAAATGATTGCTTTAAAACTTATTTGCTCAATATTTACTTTTTTCGACAGATCTTTTTATGTGAATGGCTTACCTCCCCTCCCAGTTATGTATTAAAGTGCTACTTACGACAGCAAAATTTCGTGGATTTAGTTTTAGTAAAGAGAGGTTATTTTCAACTCTTAAAATATTAAAATTTAAATAGAATATAATTTTTAGCTTTTTAAGATGCTGTAAATACAAATCTTAATGACAAAAGATAATCTAATACAGGCTCTGAAGGTTAAAATGCATTTGTAAAAATCTCTTATAATGTACTAGTGTAAATGAAAATATGTATTTATATTTATAAGGATTAATGTACTACCTGTTTAGAACATCATTTTGTCTTCAATAAAGGCAAAGTTAAATTAAACTTTCCTAATAAAGACTTTATTCTTCTTTTGGTTCCCTCATGATTTTGTTATGGTGTAGCATACATAAAAATTGTCAGAAAAGTTTAAACATGATTGATAAATAATTTACCTAGTTCTAAAATTAGGTGTGCTAATTGCTTTCGTTACAGCAACAGCATAAAAGTTGAACACTAACATTTGGAGATTTTTTTTTAATTGGATGAATTTTTGTGTGTGTATAGATTATGAAGTTCAGTAGAATTAAAAATTCAAACCCTTAACATTAGCTGACTTTCTTTTCACTTAAATGTTGTATATTTTAACATACTTGTGATGCTGAATATTGTTTTATTCGTATTTAGAGTGTCATTTGTCTTGTCTGTTAATGTGGGCAAATTAGTCTTAATTACCCAGTATAAACACCTACCGGGAAAACTATTATAGTAATTTTAATGTTTTGTTTATATTATTACTATACTTTTAATACATGCTTTACTTTATCTTTGAAATTTATTCTTAACTGACTCAAAATTATTATACAAGAGATAGTTTTGAGGAAAATGGGCAGGGAATTTTGTCTCACATGAAAAAATTAGTGATATAGAGACTTAGAATAAAGGACTTTTATAATTTTGCTATTTTTTTGGTGTTTTTTTATCTGATAACTTCTCTTGTATTTATGTATTTTCCCCTTTTTGTAGGAAAGAAAAATATAGTTTATAATGCGATTCAAAGATGGAAATAAAAGCAGTGTATTTCAGATATGCTTATCTAGTCACCAGCCAGTTAAGTCACTTATTTAGCATTCACTGTATATAGAATATTCTGTTAGGTGCTGTTTAGGATAGAAACAAGTTTATAATCACATAAGTAAAACCCTGGCACATAAAATTTACATTTACATCATGATTATAATTTAAAGGATTTAGGTACTGGTTCATAGTAATAAGTTTCATTTTTAAGTTCAGCATTAACTATTAATACATTTAATAGAGATCTGTAAAATATACATGTAAATGTTAATGTGATCCTTTAAAGTGAATTAATTGAAATTTCTTCATTATGTGATTTATATTGATTGATAAATTAAAGGAATTGATTTGATCGATCAGTTGTTACTTGAAATATATGTGATATGTAATTTGTTTATATCTTTAAAACTATTACAGTATTTTTTGGTGGCTAATACCGTTGCTCCTAGATTAATTTTGCAATGTTGTGGTTTAAAACTGTCTTCCGGCTTTTTGTTTTCAAATATAACTATTTATGTGATTAATACAAAACAAATTAAGTGTTAATTACTAATTGCTTTTTCTCAGCTCGTCTTCAGTTTCTTATTCATATTACCAGTACCTGCCACCCCATGGAATTTTAACTATATATATGTTTTGATTGGTATTAGGAGAAAACTTCTAAATGATTCTCATATTTCTTTGTTAATATTTAAGCTATTAAATTATTAATAAATTAACTTTTTTCCTGAACTTTAGGAGCCAGGGACAGTTAGAAATTATATTGTGATTTGTGAGATTATTTCTATAAATATATTTTTATAAAACGTTATATAAATATAGTTTTTTTCTGATCTGTTTTATTTTTTGGTTCAAAGGTCACCAGAAAGACCTACAGGGGATCTTAGAGAAAGAATGAAGAACAAGCGCCAAGATGTGGACACTGAGTCTCAGAAACGAAATACAGAGGAGTCATCCTCACCTGTTCGGGTAGGAATGAATTTCCTAAAACAGTTAAATTTCAGTAGTGATTTGTTATTTATATTCTATTTAAAATATTATATGCTAAGTATATGATAAATGCGTAATAGTGCATTATAATATTCAGACAGACAATGTATTTAGAGGAAAGAAGCCCTCTGGCAAAACTCATAATTCTCTGATTGTTGTAGTTCTCAGTGGTAGTTTAAGATAAAGGGAATTTGTTGGCAGAGCTCAAGCTGAACATAGGGTTTCTTTACTTTTGTGGACATCATGAGTATCTAAACATATTCTTAAGTTTTCAGAATTCAGCTAGCCATCATATCCTGCCTGCTTCGAAGAATAATTGAAGTGGCTTAAAGTTGGACAATTTTAAATTAAAATGACAGAAGTAAGAAATATTGGTGACAGAAACAACTAGAAAACTTAGGTAAAGGAAAGCACATGTGACCACAAAATTTAGTGATAAATTAATTTCTTGGCAGTTAAGCTAAAGAGAAACAATTTTTGATGTAGTTTATTGAATAAAAGAAAACAGGTATTTGTCAGGAATGGAATCTTTTCCAGAGTTTTTTTTCCCCCAAGAAATTTATCATATCCTTTCATGTGTGTAACAGATTTATTGTGATATATTTCACATACCATACAATTCATCCATTTAAATTGTTCACTTCAGTGAATTTTTTGTATATTCAGAGTCAAGCAATCATCACCACAGTCAATTTTAGAACATTTTTATCACCTCCAAAAGAAACTTTGTACCCCTTAGCGGTTGTTCCCTTATCCTTCCCACTGACCACAAGCCCTAGGCAGCCCTTATTTGACTTACTTTCACTGTAGATTTACCTATTGTGGATATTTCACATAAATGGAGTCATATAGTGTTTTTTTGTGACTAGCTTCTTTCATGTAGCATAGTATTTTCAAGGTTCACGAAAGATTATGGTGTATCAGTATTTTATTTCTTGTTTTTGCCAAATAATATCCATTGTATTGATATATGACTTTTTATTTTTTTTTTTTTTTTTTTGATATATGGCATTTTCTTTCTCCATTTACCAGTTGAGCATTTGGATTATTTCTACTTTTTGGCTCTTATGAATAATGCTCTTATACAAGGTTTTGTATGGACATATTTTTCGTTTCTTTTGGGTTTACATATAGGAGTGGAATTGCTGAGTCATATGGTTTAATCATTTTAAACCTCTATGTTTAACCTTTGGAGGGACTGCTAGAATGTTTTCCAAAGCAGCTGTACCATTTTACGTTCTTGCCAGCAGTGTGTGAGGTTTCCAGTTCTCCGTATCCTTGCCAACATTTGTTATTATCTAATTTTTTGATTATAGCCAGCCTAGTGGGTGTGAAATGTTAATCTCATTGTAGTTTTGATTTCCCTGATGGCTAATAATGTTGAACATCTTTTCATGTGCTTATCGACCATTTGTATATCCACTTTGGAGGATTGTCTGTTTAGATAGATCCTTTACCCATTTTTTAATTGGTTGTCTTTTTATTGTTGATTTATGAGTTATTTTGGATACAAGTTCCTTACACATATGATTTGTAGAAATTTCTTTCATTCTGTGGGTTTTTTATGTTCTTCCCTCCACCCCCAATCCCTGCCCCTCTCTGATCCGCCCTCCCCTCATCCCCAGGAGCCTTCCCCACCGCCTCCCCCACCACTTCCACCCCTGACCTATGGATGTTGCCATCAACCTTTAAGAACTGGATCTCTGAAAGCAGGGTGTCTCCTCCCACGTGCTCGTGATGTGCCCCCTGGGGCCTGTCACCCCTGGGTTGTGGTCCCTGGCTCCACCTGGGGCACGAACCCAAGACCTTCTATGTGTAAAGCAGAGGTGCTAACCACTACACTATGGAGTCACCCCCATCTTTTCATGCTCTTGATGGTTTCTTTTAAAGCAAAATGTTTTTAGTTTGATGAAATCTAAGTTATCTAAATTTTTGTTGTTTCTTGTGCTTTTGGTGTCATATTTATGTCATAATTCAAGGTTAATAAGATTTGTGCTTATGTTTTTTTCAAAGTATCTTAGAGCTTTAGCTCTTACATTTAAATCTTTAATCTATTTAGAGTTAATTTTTATTTAGGGTGTTAGGTAAGGGTACAATCTCATCCTTTTACATGTGGATATCTAGTTGACTCATTATAGTCTTTTTATGAAAGTTATTGAATTATGTTAGCAACATTCTTGATAATTTAAGATATATAAAAGCTTTCCTATGGCTGTTTTTGATCTTTGATTAAAAAATAAAACAAACTGTCACATTTTTACATTATAATTTGTAAAGACTTACCTGTGGAGACCTAAAGTAATGCAGTTTTCCATATGTATCTTTCTGCCATCTAATATGATACGAAATATGCTGTTTTAGAAATCTCACATAGGAGTTCTTAGCCTGAGGTATATATCAAAATTATTTTGGAGGAGAGATGGTCTTTTTCAAAATACACATGCAGTAGATACTCTACCCCTGATCTACTGAATTAGAATTTCTGGGTAGGGGCTGAACACGTACATATTACATTTCAAAATAACCTATTGATTCAGAATAAGGAATGGATTCTGTCGTTTGCTGTAAATATTTAACAGCCACTCAGAAAAAAAAAGAAGAAAGCCAGGCTTTGTAGGATTTGGGTTTCTTTGGTGTAAATACTCCTATCATGGTCAGTTTCAAGGCGATAATTACTGAACACCGAGTTGGGAAGAGATACTCAGTTTTACACCATTGTATAGTATTCTCACACAGATGACCATACATACAATAAATGTCATTAACTACAAGAGTAAAATGTACTAAATATTTAGGACGTGAATACTTTTTAATTATAGCCTTGATTAAGAATGGCTTGCATGGTTCTTAAAAATTAAACAGTTTGACTTTTATGAGTCAGTGTGAACTGGTTCCAGCACACTACTACATGGACTATAATTAATGTTAAGGGCAAACATCTGGAATTCATATTCTGAACACTTTAGGAATTATTTAATTGTACTTTCAGTTTCTTGATTTGTAAAATGGAGATGATAGCTATCTCGGTGTGTGTTGCTCTGAAGAAAATATGTAAAACAAGTAACACGACTGACTATTCCCTAATGACTGCTTAATAAATGGTATGCACTGGCATTAGAATAGCTTTCTGTTCTCTTTAATATAAATTTGGTTTAGGCTCTTAATAGGAGATGGACATCAGCAGTGAAGATTTAGGTTGTTAATAGGCATCTAAGTGTGTGTTGTTGATCATAAAGGTTTATATGTTCAGCATATGATTTAGTAGACAGCAATGCTGGCATTTTGTTAAGAAATTCAAAGACTAATTCTTGCTTTCCCTAGATGAGAAAGCCCTGAAAGGCACTGAGCTTCATGCATAACTAAGGAATAGAGAGAGTCACAAGATTCAAGAATGGTCAGGTATCAGGGAATTCATTATTCAAACGTAAAGAAAACTGTCAATAAGCTAATATTAATTATTTTGAGTGATATGAGGCTAATTATTTCTGTCATTGATCATTTAGATTTAGTTTAGGTAGGGCAACTATAGCATAGACGACAGTATGTGTGTAATTTTCCACAAACTAATTCCAACCCTTCTGTGCCACTGACCATTCAACTCTAATGTTGTCTGAGTTATTGAAGTTTATAACTTGGTTTCGTGAGAGATTTGTAAATGAGAAAAATTATATTTCTATGGAGTGTGAGAGATGTCACAGAGGTGGGAATAATGGAGAGGATAAATAAGTGCCTGGGGAACAGGAGAACTTTCCAGAGGGGAATGACGTTTTGCACTTTGCTGAAAGGTCAGTGGGATTAAAGAGGGGACAGTAAAAGTCTAGGAAAAGAGAAATATCAAATAGTACCACAGGAGTTTAAAAGCTGCTGGTTTAGAACCTGTGAAACTGGATTTCCACATTTAGGAATTATAGGATTGGATGTGAAATGAAGGCTGTGAGAGATCTTTCTTGTTCACCAATTTACCTCCATACCCTGGAACTATTAAGTTCACTTACTGTATTGTATAAATGAAAAGTGATTCCACTGTGCAGTCATATTGAGAACTCCTGTGGTCTCAGTCTGTATTGTCCATGTGGCTGTTGAACACTTGAAATGTAGCCAGTCTGAATGGAAATATGCCATAAATGTAAAATACATACTGAATTCAAAAACTTGTATGAGAAAAAAAAGTCAAATATCTTAATATTTTTAATATTGATTATATGTTTCATTGGCATATTTTGCATATATTGGGTTAAATAAAAATATACTATCAGAATTTTAATTTATATTTGTTTCTTGTTTCTTTTTATGTGGCGCAAGAAAATCTTAAAAGTACCATATGTAGTTTGCATTATATTTTTATTGAAAAGGGCTAGTCTAATGTTTGGACCAGACTTAACACAATGAAAACTGAATTTAACATAATCAAAGGCTTAATGGAGATAGAGTCAATAGGATTTGATGACCAAAAGGCCTTTAATTAAGATGGAGAGGAGAGAGAGTTGTCTGTGGCCCCTTTTGTATACTAGGCTCATATCATCATGAACAACTAATTTTTGCCACTGTTTACAGTATTTGTATAGACACTAATATGCTGTTTGTAACATAATATATTACATTTTTATGGTACTAGTACTTTGAACCAGTCTATAGAACTTTTCCAATGGAGTAATTATGAACCAGACCACTTTCATACACTGTATACAAGAGTAAACTCAAATATGGAATGAAGGACTTAAATGTCAGACCCAAACCATAACACTCCTAGAGGAAAGCATAGGTGGTAAACTCTTTGACATTGATTCTGGTAATATTTTTATCTCCACGGGCAAGGGGAAGGAAAGAAAAAAATTAACAGCTGACTTATATCAAACTAAAAATTTTTGCATAGCAAAAGAAATTAACAAAACAAAACAACCAACCAAGTGGGAAAAGGTATCACCAATGAAAAGGGTTAATATCTAAAAAATATAAGTAATGTAACTCAATAACAACAAAAAAATCCAATTAAAAAAAAATGGGCAGAGGGCATTTCTTTAAAGAGGACATACAGATGACTAATAGACGTATGAAAAGATGTTCACCATGACTAATCATAGAAATGCAGATTAAAACCATCATGGAATATCACCTCATACCTGTCAGAATGGCCATCATTGATAAACAACAACCAAGTGTGTGTCGAGGTTGTAGAGAAAAGATAACCTTCATGCATTGTTGGTGGAATTGCCACTTGGTACAGCGACTGTGAAAAAACAGTATGGAGTTTCTTTAAAATAAAAACAGAACCATTTTGTGACCTACCAATTCACATGTGGGTATTTATCTGAAGAAGTCCAAAGCACTAATTTGAAAAGATGCATGCATCCTGTGTTCATTGGCAGCATTATTACTATAGCTAGATATTGTAAGTGCCCATCAATAGATGATTAGGTAAAGAATAAGTGGTACATGTATACAATGAATATTACTTGGCCATAAAAAAAGAATGAATCTTACAATTTGCAATAGCATGGATGGACCTGGAAAGTATTATTCTAAATGAAATAAGTGGGACAGAGAAAGACAAATACCATATGATTTCACATATAGTGGAATCCAAAAAACAAACAAACCAGAAACACACTCATCGTATAGAGAAGAAACCGATGCTTGCCACATGGGAGATGGGGTTAAGGGACTGGGTGAGAAGGTGAAGGGATTGGGAAGTTACAAATTGGCAGTTTCAAAATGTCACAGGGATGTAAGTACAGCATAAGATTATAGTCATAATATTGTAAATAAAACGTGATGCCAATGGTACGAGGTAATGGGAGATCACTTCTTAATTTATATAAAGTTTAATCGCTATGCTCACACCTGAAATAAATACAATATTGAATGTCAACTGTAATTGAAAAAAATATCTATGGCCATGCTTACCCTGAACAAAGCCCAGTTCCATCTGATCTTGGAAGCTAAGCAGGGTCCGGGCCTGGTTAGTACTTGGATGGGAGACCACCTAGGAAGACCAGGTGCTGTAGGTGTAAAAATAAATAATGATAAATAAGGCATTGTAAGCTGACAAGGTCCTTGCAATCTGTGAGATCAACCAAGGGTTGCCTTGCCTAAAAAAAAAAATAATTAAAAATTTAATTCTAGAGCTGCACAAGAAAATTATCATGAATTCGCTGATAATTTTTGTGTTCTGTGAACCTAAGTATATTTTTAGAGGCAATATAATTGGAATCATTTTTTTAAAATAAAAGAAAAATGAAAATCCTTTGTATAAAACATTGAGTGTTTAAAAACTTGATATTGTATTCATTATAACATGTAATTATTATGAATGATAGCTTAGGCTAATAATGGACAATTTATGTAGATGTTTTTAAATGAATATAGGAAAAGTAGAGGACTTTGTTTGATAATAAATGAGTCGATTCTTTGGCTAAGTGTTCTCAAAGTGAGTTTTGTCATGCAATTTTGGAAAGATGTAAGGAAATCTATTGTAAGAGTTGAGATTGTATAAGATAAACGGAAGAAGTATTTGACACAGATTTTTATTTCTCCTGTCTTCGTCTCCATCTAATAGATATTAATGCTCTCCCAGTCATTAACAAAGCCAAACCTTTTGCTAGGGATAAGCGTGAGACTTGATCTTAGTCATAAAATGTCAATTGGACCAGTATATACATAAAGCCCTGTGACCTGACAGTAGTTGTGAATAAGTCTAAGGGGAACCAGTGAATTATACTGTTAAACAATAGGGAAAGTTTTATGATTTCTGTAGAAGTGTTAGTCTTAACTTTTCTTTTTAACATTATTGGCTATATACTCTGGAGGATTTTCCCATTTCAGTAAAACTAGATAAGAGACAATGCATCGTGCTTTCTCAAGAACTCAAGAGCACAGAAACCAAAAAAAGAAAAAAACAAACAAAAAAACAACAAAAAAACAGTGACTTGAAACCAAGAGTTGAAGCAGCAAATATAAAAACTGGTGGCAACCTTGAGACTTTTATAAGTATTAGAACTGGTCAGAGACTAATTAAGCCTGGCTCATCTGTGAAGAGAAAATTGGTGAATTGGACAATAGAGCTAAACAATTTATCTGAATGCTGCGCATAATGACAAGGTTAAGAAAATGTTGAAGAAGTTCAAAAATGTGAGGGAAATACTTGAACAATCTAACATACGTCTATGGGTAATCCCAGGAAAATTAGAATGTGGGAAAAGCAACATTGAAAGAAATAGTGGCTGAGAATTTTTCATAATTGATGAGACATAAAATCTACAGATACAGAAGCACAATACATTTCAAGTAGAATATAATATAATGAAACTGCAAAACACCAGAAGCATAGAGAAAATATTAGAATTACCCTAAGGAAAAAGATAGATTCTCCTACAAAGGAGCAACAGAATGACAGAACAACAGTGGAAACCAAAAGACTGGAATATTTTCAAAGTGCTGATATAATCTATCAGCCCATAGTTATGTACCCAGCAAAAAAAATTTTTAAGAATGAGGATATAATTAAGAGGTTTTCAGATAAAATAAGTGACTACCAGGAGACCTTTGCTAAATAGAGAATGTCTAAAAGAAATTACATTAGGAAGATGGAAATGACCTTAGATCCTTCTGAAATGTAAAGGTAAACAGAAAATGTTTACTAGGTTGGAAAAGTCTTGTTTTGTTATGTCCTATGCAATTGTCCATAAAATGGTATTTATCAAAGTTATAGTGTAAATTGCTTGAACTCCCCAGAATCCATTCCATCACCTCTTCATTTTGTAGGTGTACTGTGGCTTGGGGAATAGACCCCAGATTAACAGAGGAGCCCTGCTTAGTGTAATCTAGTTGCAATAATTCCATTCTCCCTGTTAATTCAGTTGACTCAGAATTACACCTAAGTAAATTATTGATTCAGATGTAACCATGTTGGCCTACACAGACTGGAGGAAAGAATTCTTATTTTGTAGTAGGAGAGAAGCACACTGGGGGAACTTAGATTGTTTGTTATTATGGTAAAAGAAATATGCTTCAATGTGAAGTTAACACTAGAATAGTAGAGCTGTGAGAAAGGAAAAAAATAAGGAAATTGGTATCTAATTATTTCAGTGTGTTACTGAATTAGCCAGCCCTGATGTTTACCCTATTTTTAGACTTCACTTTATGTGATTATGGTTTGAATTTACATAGTTATGAGATCATAGTTTGTTGTTGTAAATGCCATCAAAACTCCTTCCTTCAAAAAGCAAGTTAGACTTCATTAATACAAGTATTAATTTTAGTTTTGCAGTAGAAGATATAGAAGCTATATGCTCTATGCTGCTTTGACAAGACTAATTTTAGTTAATCACATTTTTAAGAAGCACAGAGAAGATAACAGTGATGAGTGGTGTGAAAATCATGAAATGTTAATGTATGATCAATGTACAGGGTATCTTTGGCTTGGAATAAGAAGATATTGAAGAGATTGGTAACAGCATTCTAATATTTAAAGAGCTGTCAGTAGAAGTATTAGATTTGTTTTGCACAATTCCAGTGGTCAGAACTAGTCAATCAGTAGAAATTCTGGAGAGGTATAAGAAATTGTTATCAGTGTAAGAAATAATTTTCTAATAATAAGAAATGCTTAAAAATAGGGGTAAAGGGATATAACTGTGAAGAGCAATCAGTGGAGACTTGGGAGTAAACTTGTTTCCTAAAATTCTTCTAATGGAGGACTTCTAATATTATACAGTATTTAACAAGTTTTTACATTGGGTAGAAGGTTGGATTTATATTAATTAGGAAAGACCCCTGAATTTTATTATTCTAGTTGCTAACCATTACTATATTGGTTGTCAACTCTCTTGGCCTCAACACTTCTTTTCAGATCAAATTCTTGGTAATGCCTCTTTACTATCTAAAAATAAAATTCGTAACAACTATAGTCTGCCCATACATATAATATTTAACATAAATATGAATGTAATTTGAAGCAGAAATAAAATGAAAGTAAATTAAAGTCAAACTCCACAATTATTTATTGTATTTCTGAAATGTAAAAACTTTTAAAACCAGACATTTTCCTCAGTTAGGCATAAACTTATTTGGCAACAAAACCTGATATTGATGTGAAGCTAATGATAGTCTTTACCCAATCGGTGAATTCATGTTTCGCTGCAAAAATATTAGTATGTTTGATACTATTAGTATGCTGCTCCAAAACCTACCAGCAGTGTTAATGTATTTTGAAATCCAGATAAATTCTGAATTCTTAAAATATCTCTTCTCAAGGGTACTAGCTAAAGTATTGTGGTTCTTTAACAAATATTTCAACAATATTTAACAAATAATTCAACAATATTTCTAAATTAGAATGACTAATTTAGAACACATGACAAAGTATTAAAAGGTTGTACTTCTAATTGTTTGCATTTAAGAGAAGTAAAATGACAAGCTATTCTGTTTAGGAAATACAGGAAAGTGAAGGAGCAGACCACGCTGTACTACATGGGACAATATCAGACCTATTTATTTGAATAGAATAAGAGTAAGGAGGAAATAACTTTATTTGACAACAACATGCCTAAACAAGTTTTTATATTATTGAAGTGGAGAAATGAAGAAATATGACATTTTTTAAAACTGAGCTGAGCCCTCTTAATAAATGTGATCAAAATAATTCCCCATCTTATGATTCGAAGTGGAATAGTGATAAAGTATTTAAAAAAAAAAAAATCTCCTAACTTGAAATTACACCACATATTGAAGCCTACATTTAGTCTTTAGAAATTTCTGATGGAAGGTACATGTGGTCTCTGGGGTTAGTGTCAGAGTCATTTTGAAAAACAATGGACAAGTTATAAATTACATAATTTCAGTACATGAGGTAAATATAAAATATTTAAGTTATAAGCTTTTTTTATTAAGTATATTGGGGCGACATTGGTTAATATAGTTGTATGACTTTCAAGTATACAATTCTATAATACATCTTCTGTATATTGTTTACCACCCAAAGTCAGATATCTTTCTGTCACCATATGGTTGTTCCCCTTTACCCTTTCCTACCCCCGACTCCTTCTGGTAACCACTAAACTGTTGTTCATGTCTATGACTTTTTGTTTGTTTGTTGCTTTCCGTTTTATATCCTAACTCAGTGAAATCATATGGTTCTCAACTTTTTCCACCTGATTTATTCCACTTAGTATGATTATCTCAAGGTCCATCCATGTTGTCACAAGTGGCAGTATTTCATCTTTTCTTATGGCTGAATAATAAATAATATTCCATTGTATATATGTACCACATCTTTATCCAGTCATCTATCAAAGGACACTTTGGTTGTTTCCATGTCTTGGTCACTGTGAATAGTGCTACAAGTGAACATTGGGGTTCATATATTTTTATGGATACATGTTTTCTAGTTTTGGTAGGTAGGTACCCAGAAGAGGGATTGCTGGGTTATATGGTAATTCTTAATTTTTTGAAGAACCTCTATACCATTTTTCATAGTAGTGGTATGAATTTACATTCCTGCTAGCAGCACGTGAGGGTTCCTTTTCTTTTCCTACAACCTTTCTAACACTTGTTATCACTTGTTATGTTTGATGATAGCCATTCTTACAGGTATGAGGTGGAATCTCATTGTGGTTTTTGATTTGCATTTTCCTAATAGTGAAGTTGAGCATCTTCTCATATGTCTGTTGGCTATTTGTATGTCTTCTTGGAGAAGTGTCTTTTTCTGGTCCTCTGCCCATTTTTGAATTGAAGTTTTTCTTTGTTGTTGAGTTGTATGAGTTCTTTATAATACATTATGGATATTAACCCTTTTCGGTGGCATTATTTGCAAGTAAGAGATTATTTTCTGGTTCTTAAATCTATTAAAAATAGTCTGTTACAAAATTCACAGAGTATTTTGGTTATTTTGCAGTCAAGTACTACTTCTAAGAAACCCTTTTCAGCCTTTTCAACTAAATTTGTGCTTGGATATTATAGGATACTTCATGTAATCAAAAGGCACACTATATTATTGAATAATTTGGAAATAAGGTTCTATAAAACTTTTTTATATAGTATATACTAATATAAATTATAAATTATAGTGGGTTTAATCCAAGTAGGTCATTGAAAAGTTGCATGGGATATAGAATAGTTCTTCACTGATAGTTCATTGAATAATTTTAAGGGTAAAAATAAATTGTATTCCTTTTCTCCTTTTGTCTTAGGTATAAATAGGAGCTCTTTTTTTTGTTTTGTTTTGTTTTGTTTTATTTTTGACCTTTTATCGTTTTTTCATGTCTGGTTTTACCTTTATATAATCTTTTAATAGTTTATGTCAGCTACTGTTGGCTTCCCAGTAGCTGTATACTTAAATACTTAAACATGACTTTAAGGCTAAATATGCACAATTTAGGGGTGATTTTAATGTATACAAGTTTTTAAAAAAGAAAACTTCAAGGATAAATTAATTTGTGTATTAAGCAGCAAAATTTTATGTCTGGTAATTCCCAGAAAGAACTTTTAGCATGCACTCTTTTCGTGTGTTTGTGTCTTTCATAGTCAGGATTTAGAGTATTAATAAAAGTGAGACACTGGTGGAAAGATAACAGTTGCATGACACTGGTTACTTTATGTTCTTACTATTTAGTAAAATGTGGAGTCTTTTTGTTATTTAGTAGGATATTTAATTAAATTTTGTAAGCTGAATTACTGCTGTCCTGTTTTGCCCATAGGAGGCTGTTGCACCTGGATAAAGTTTAAAACCTTCCGTTTTTCAGGTGCAATGTAAGCACTATTTTCTAACCATTTTAGCTACCATTTTGGTTTCATAAAAATAGAGAAAGCTCTTTTTTAAAGCATTTGTAAAATTATTAGATGAGTTTGGATTTATCTCTAAGTGTGTAGGAAAATGGTGACAAGTCTTAGATCAGCCATTATTTTTGAGAGTTTACTGTGAATGGTGTTGCCTTTTTTTAAAGTAATTTTTTAAAATATAGTCACTTATAAATCCTTTTATATTTTATCAATTTTAAACTGTCTTTTCCCTTGTGATTTTCATATAGAACCTAGTATGCAGTATACAGTCAAATGCTTATTAAAGTATTAGATTTGCTTTGTATATTTTAAAATCTTAGTTACTCTAACATTTACCATGTCCCTGTTTATTGTATAAAGTATAGTCTTTTTGTTGTGTTACTACATTACAGAAGTTGTCATTTCCTCTTCTTAGTGGATAAAGACTATTTGCAAAACTGATTCTTCAGTAGTAAAACAGAGGAATGAAGTTCAAAGAATTTTCTATTACAATAATTACCATATATAATTTTTTTAAAAATTAATAATTATATTATGTATATGTATTTTTAGAAGGAATCTTCAAGAGGGAGACATAGGGAAAAGGAAGACATAAAAATCACTAAGGAGAGAACTCCAGAAAGTGAAGATGAAAAATGTAGAATGGGAAACTAATAGAGATGGTGAGTTTCAAAAAAAAATCTGTTTGTTTTAATAGTCAATTTATTGATTATTCACTTTGTAGACTTTTTGTGGGCTCCCAAACTCTTTTCAGTTTGATCTTGCTATTGGTTTAAATCATCTTACTGACTTGTTAATATTTTTTGAGTTTTAAGCAGCAAATGGCATATAGTAGCAGAACAAAGGCAGAAAAACTGTTGTGATGTGTTGTTTTTCAACTTCTCTATCCTTTTTTCCTCCTGGAACTTTATTGTGCAGCATACAGTCCTTTGGAATTTTATTGCACTTATAAAATTTAAAATCCCTCAGCATCAAGGTTAAAAAATTTAAATTTATGTTTGTTGTGTTTGTAATAAGATACTAAAATAATATTTTTTAAATGTTAAGGTCGTAGGGAAAATTATTTCTAAGAAATTGTTGGCTTTTATCTTTAACAAGATATCCAAATCAGATGATAATTGAGGCCTGGGATTTATCATGAAAAAAATTAGCAAAATCATCTTTGAGTCATTGTCTTAACAAATAAGTATTTATTTTCCACACCAATAAGTATTTTCTCTCTTTCTCCATTTTTATGACCTTCTGGAAAGTGACCACTATAGCCTCACACTACCAAACGTAGACAAAGGGAACTCATATTTGTTGACTTTTCTCGGTGTGCTGGGCATTTTAGTATAATTTTATATAATTATCTCATTAATTCAGTATTTTGCTACTCTACTTATACATGACAAAACTAAAGAATTTAAGAATTCAAGCAACTTCCTCAGCAGTAAGCTGAACACTTAGACCAGGGGATTATAAAATTATAGCTTGTAGACCAGCCACCTATTTTGCAGATAAAGTTTCATTGAAACACAGCCCTGCCTATTTGTTTACATCTTTTCTGTGGCTGCTTTTGAGCCATCATAGATGAGTTGATTACTTGTGACAGCAAGAGCCTATAAGCCTAAAATATTTACTACTATATTTAAGAACAGTCTCTGAAAACTAATAGACCAATACTTAAAATATACCCTAAATACCTCTTCAGTAATTTGAACATCTGTAATTTTTAAGGAAATCCATTCTGTCTTTGGACAGTTTTGTTCTGTCGAAGAGTTGCTTCTAAGAACAAATAACAAAACTTCCCTGTGATTAGTTCATTGGGATTTTATAAGCCAATCTAATTCCTCTTACATGATAGCAGTAAAGTTAGCTATAATGCTTCATTGTACTTTTATTAAAACTATTTATTCATATTGTCTGTTTTTGAGCTTGTATACATGGAATACAGCATGTACTTTTTTTTGCTTCTTTTGCTTACAGTATGTCTGTGATATGAAACCATATAATTTATTGCACATAGCTGTAGTTCATTAGTTCTTATTGCTAGTCTTTCACTGTATGAATATACCATAATTTATCCATTCTACTGTTGACAAACATTTGAGTAATTTTCAGTTTAGGCTGTTAGTAATAAGGTACTGTTAACATCTTAATCCTGTCTTTTGGTAATCATGTACCTGTTTCTTTTGAGTTTATGCCTGGAGTAGGATTGTTGGGCTATAGAGTTTGCATATGTTCATCTTTAGTAGATATTGTCAAATTGTAAATAGTCGTCATTACTCATATAGCATTTTTTGCCTTTTTCACCTTAGCCATTCTAGAGGTTTGTAGTGGTATTTATTGTGGTTTTAAGTGCGCATTCCCTAATGACTAATGAAGTTGTGAACTTTCGTATGTTCACTGACCATTGTACAACCTGTTTTTGTAAACTGTCTGTTTCAGACTTTTGCCTATTATGTTGTGTTATCTGTTTTTTTAATTGTGCAGAGTTCTTTATATATTATGGATATAAAACCTTTATCAGGATATGTGTGTATTTTCAACCGTGAGTTGCAGAGTGAACTTTTGAAAGAATAAATTGGTTCATTTCATTCCCTGTTAAAAATTATCTGATTTCCCATTGCTTCAAGGTCAAATATTATACCTGTAAAACTATTCATTATCTGGTTGCTTACTGTATTTCCAGGCCCCTACCCCAAAGTCTGTGTTTTTTAAATCTGGTTCTTTAAACTTCTTTTATTTGTTTACTATAAGACCAGTGCAGTAAAATAAAAAGCAAAAGTATTATTGCAGTAGCAGAGAAAAATGTACGAACATATTTTGGTACACTTGCATGTGGGTACATCCTCATAAGATAAGTCATAAAAATCAGAAGAAACCATAAAAAAACCTGATTACATAAAGATTGAAATTTTCTTTATAACTAAAATACAGAAGTTAAAAAATAGATCACTATAAGAAAATACATGACATGTAACATGCAGAAGCATATAAAAAAACACTGTATAAAAATGTAATGAGCTTTTGCAGATATGTAAGGAATAGATAGTTCTAGTTGAGAAATGGGAAAAAAACCAAAATTGGATATGTAATTCATAGAGGCCAAGCAAGTGGTCAGGTTTACTGCAGGAAAATGCTAATGAAAATAAAGAGATGACACTTTTTATCCATCAGATTAGCGGAAATAAAAAATGCTAATGTTAACAAGTGGGCATTTACATTGCTAAAGCTGTTTTGGAGTACTGTTTTGTATATTAAAAATAAAAATTTGACTTGTTCAGCAAATATAGTTTGAGAGATAAAGAAATACCTGCATTTGTGAACCAAGATAGATATCAAAATGTTCATCGAAGTCTTGTTTATTACAGCAAAATACCTGTATTAAAAACAAACAAAATGTTTGTCAAAAGAAAAATGGTTAAGTAAATGATATATTTATATCATGAAATACTTTGCAGAGGTTGAAATGAAGGTGGTTGATCTCTATGATATGGGAATATCTTCTGGAGGGCAGTGTTTTTAGTTTTATTCCCATAGTTTTAAAGAGTATAAATATAAAGACTCTTTTTTATGCATATAACACCAAACTATTAACAGTGTTATCATTCAAATAAGAATGGCAGTTGGAAAAGCATAAGGGAAATTCATATTTTACTCTGTACTTAAGACTTTAATAGTGAGAATGTGTAAAGACAAAAAGAAGTACTCAAATATATATAGTCTTTAATCCTTATACACATACTTTTTATATATCTATGATTATTTGCATACAGAATTGTTATATAAAAGGGTATGAATATTTCTTAAGGCTTTTTTTTACTCACATTGCTAAATTATTTTCCAGGTTAGATATACTAGTTTACATTGCTACCACCAGAGAAAGAGCATGCCTTTATCTATGCTAATACCTAATATATTAATTAGAAAAGAGTGACTTTTTCCAGTCACAATGGTGGAGTAGGTAAATGCTCTGCTTGCCTCCTCTCATGACCGTATCAAAATTACAAGTAACCTACAGAACAACCATAATTGAGAACCTTCTGAAGATAGAGGAACATAAGTCCTGTAACTAAGGACATACAGAAGAAACCATGCTGAGATTGGCGGGGGAGTGGAGACATGGAATGGGCTAGTGCCACACCCATTTGTGGTGGTTAAAAATTGGGAGGGATATCTCAATGGCAGAGGTCCACCCTGGAGCGAGGGGTCCCAGCCCAGGGTTCCAGTGCAGGGAAGAGAATCTCCAAAATTTGTGACTGTGAAAACCAGTGGAGATATGGCTGAGTGAGACAGTCCCAGGCACTCCTCTTAAAGGGCTGGCACACTGACGTACTCACTGACAGACTTACTTGCCCCTTGCTCCAACTCTAGGACAGCAACTTAAAAAGAACCAGGGACATATGGGGGGAACTGAATTGTCTGGCCTAAGGGCAAGGGGTGGAGTACAACTTTCTCCCAGACTTAAGTGCTGGTAGAAGCCAGCCAGTGTGCATGATCAGGGAAGTGCCATATCTCAGTCTCCAATGGCAAGCACCATTGGCCCCTGCTGATGATTCCTTGAGATTCTGCCCCAACCAACCTGCAGGCCCATCCAAGGCATTTCCAGTGGCTTTTCCATACAAACAGCCTGTCTTGGCTTGTTCTGTAGACCTTCCTAAAATCTCTCAAAGGTTCACAAACCCCAGACAAGCAGCATCTGACTTTGGCATGCCCTGTACCTCTTGCTCAGCAGCCCTAAACCCAGCATGGCAACAGCCGAGAGTTTGAGACTTGGCCTCTTCCAGGCATCTCCAAACCTAGCACAAGTGGCAGCCATCTGCAGATTGCTTTGTGGCTCATGCCAGGTGGCCCCAAGCAGGGCACAGGCTGTGGATGAACTTGGCCTGTGGCAGGGTGTTCCAATGGAGTTTTGTAAATGTGGCCTCTCTATCACTATTTAACTTGTAACTGCTAAAAATTCGATAAATAGCCATCATTATTTGCATACTAACTCTTCATATGACGAAATGATTTATTTTGAAAAATGTCCAATGACTACCTTTGAACCGAGCTGGAGTACCACCCGAATACTGCAGATTATATACCAGAAGGCAGACTGGGCATGCACCAGAACCCTGCTAAAACTACTTCTCTGTAGTTTCAGCCCTGCACAACAGCTCCTCTACTGTAGTCACAGCCTGTCCTTACAACAAATCAGCCCAAGGGTTGATATGTAGTAGCAGTCAAGGCTTCAACTGCAACAGGAAGGCACACCACCACCCATAAGAGGCACACCTGGAACAGAGAGTTACACCATTGTTGCTCTACAGGATACCTACAACATAATGGGATACATGGCAGCTCTACTTAATAAATAGAAACAAAAACAGGGAAGCAACCAGAATAGGGGACAAACATATCTCAAGTGAAAGAACAGAAGAAACTTCAGAAAGAGGAAAGAGAACTAAACAAAATGGAGACAAGGAATCTACCAGATGCAGAGTTGAAAACACTGGTTATAGGGATGCTTAGTAATCTCAGTGAGAACTTCAAAGAAATAAACATAAAATGAGATAGAAACAAAGAAACGAATACAATAACAAATGAAAAATACATTAGAAGGAATCAACATAGATGAAGCAGAAGATCAAGTAAGCGATTTGAAATATAAGATAGCAGAAAACACCCAGTCAGAACAGCAAAAAAAAAAAAAGAATCTAAAAAAATGAAAATAGTTTAAGGGGCCTCTGAGACAACATTCAAGCCTACCAACATTTGCATCTTAAGAGAGGAAGAAAGAGCGCAAAAAAATTGAAAACCTATTTCAAGAAATCATGACTTCACCAGGTTAGGGAAATAAATAGACATTCGAACTAGGAAGCACAGAAAATCCCAAACAGATGAACCCGGTGAGGCCCATACCAAGACACATCATAATTAAAATGCCAGAGATTACAGACAGAGAATCTTAAAAGCCATAAGAGAAAAGCAATTAGTTAACTCTCACAGGACATGTCAGCTGATGTTTCAGCAGAAACTTTTGCAGGACAGAAGGGATTGGCAGGAGATATTCAGTGATAAAAACCAAGGTCCTGCAACCAAGATTACCCAGCAAGGCTGTCATTTAGAATTGAAGAACAGATAAAGAGCTTCCTAGACAAGAAGAAGCTTAAGGAGTTCATCACCACAAAACCGTTATTACAAGAAATAATAAGGGGAAGAAGAAGAAAAAGGATCAAATATGTAAATGATAAATGGTAATTACTTCATATCTATCAACAATTACTTTAAATGTCAGTGGATTAAATGCTCAAATCAAAATATAGGGTGGATTAATGGATAAGAAAACAAAACCATTACATATGTTGTCTATAAGACACTCACTTCAGATTGAAAGACACACAGGCTGAAAATAGATAGAGGCATTTTAAGAAATGGAAAAGAAAAAAGGGGAAAAAAAGCTGGGGTAGCAATACTTTATGCCTGAAAAAATAGACTTTAAAACAAAGGCTGTAACAAGAGAAAAGAAGGACCCAGTAATCCACTTCTAGATATTTATCCGAAGAAACCCAAAAAGACTACTTCAAAGGGACATATAAATTCATATGTTCATTGCAGCATTATTTTCAAAAGCTAAGATGTAGAGGCAACCTGCTTGTCCATTAATGGATGAATGGATAAAAAGAGGTACTACCTATATGCAATAGAATATTACTTAGCTTGAAAAGAAAGAAATCCTGCTATCTGCAACGACATGGAAACTAGAGGATATTGTACTGAGTATGTCAGGTAGAGAAAGACAGATGCCATAGGGTTTCATTTACATGTAGGAACCTAAAGAACAAAAACAAACAAAACAGAAACAAACTCATAGATAGAAATTTGATGATTGCCAGATGGAAAGAAGGTTGAGGGGACAAGTGAAAAAGGTGAAAAGATTAAGAAATACAAGTTGGTAGTTGGTCATGGGGATGTAAAGTATAACAAGGAATATAGCCAATGATACTGTAGTAACTATGTATTTTGTCAGATGGGCATTAGATATATCAGATTGAGCACTTCTAGCATGCCAAAAAAGAATACAGCTCTTTAATATATGAAAAAGGCATATTATGTATCATTTGCAGTTCTTTCCTGTAAATTGCCTATTTATGTCCTTTGCTCATTCTTTTAATTGGTAAGATTTTTTTTTGTATATAATGGATATCAATCTTCTTATGCATTACATGTACATTTATTATACTAAAAAATGTTGCCTTCTTAAATGTGTCAGTTATATTTTTCTGATGACTTAGAATCACAATTTAGTCTTTATAAGGCAATTGTAATGATAACCTCAAACTTTAAGGCATGAGAGATATTTTCTAAATATATTAAATGGTTTCAGACTTTTTGAGTTCCATCCTATGTTTTGATTTTCTGATTTTTTTTTTTTTTTTAGTCAGGAGACTATCACTTGCAGTGTGACTACTTTGTAGCCCATCTCTTATAGTTAGGAGAACATCTTTCCTTTGATTATTATAGATATGCATAAAATAAGAATAAGTAGTTTCCAAGTAAGGACTTGAGAACTTTCCCTCTAAGCATAATGTATTAGCTGTTGTGCATTGCTTTGACGTATATTTTAAACTGTTCAGGCCTGTCCTCTTGGTTGGGTGGTTGGGGATTGAAGCCTGAAAGCCAGCTCCTCCTTTCTTACATGTATTTCTGTATTGGTGATATTTCCAGAGAGCAGTTTTTGATGGGCAGAGCATTTTGATAATACCTTAAAAATACTGTAAATCACTTTTACTAATTATTATTCTTTTATTCTTAGTATTGGTTATGGAATTAAATCTTTTAATAGCTTACAATCTTTGATCCTTATTATTTACTGATATAAAGTGTCTGGGGTGTATAATAGGAACTAGAGATAGCCATTATCCTTTAATAAAATTCAGTATCCAATTTTATTTATTAAAAGTTGTAATGCCCTTTAATAATTGCTTTCTGACTGAAAAGCGTGATTTAGTCTGTTTTATATATTGCTGAGAAATTGTCATCTATTTCAATATAAAATGAATAATCAAGTTTAGTCATACAAATAATATATAGCTACCTTCTCAGTCCTCAAACATGAATCGATAGTTGACATTCTAATGTTTTACCTATCTATGACAATGATATCCATTTTCTTGTGGCCTTAAGCGTTCAAATAGGACCACTTTCTTTATAGTTTTTAGTTCTTCATTTTCTTTACTCCAGGTTAAGAAATGACAATCTTAACTGCCAAAAGTTTAGTTTGAGAAAGCACCTCAGTTTGTAATTTTGCAAGCCCACCACGTCATGTGTTAGAATAAAAGTCAGTGAATTTCCATTCCCAGGCTTCATGGGGTTTATAACAAATGAAGGTGAAGAGGTTGGGTAGCTTTTGCTAGTAGTCACTGAAAAACTTCCATGTGTTATAATGAAATTGCTCTACACACTGCTCTTTCTTTTTTTCCTTAAGCAACTTTGTTTTTCATTGGAAAAGTGTGAAAATAGAGACATGATATTAGATCACTTGAGGAGATGACAATTCAAATCTAAGAAACTGATAAAATCACTTGTAATGAAATATTGCAGATACTTCAAAAAGGAGCTCATATACATGTTAGTATTACTTAACTTATATATTTAGATACAAATCAGTTGGATCACTAAGAAATTTATGGAAGCGATGTTGCACACCTAACATAAAACTTTATTAGATACTAATGAATCTTTAAGAAAATCAAGGAGGTAATGATGCACATTATATGCAGCATTGACGAAGGGTTTGATATCTTTAATGCTTAGAATTTACAGTGAGTGTTTTTAATTTTATCTTTTAAAATCCATCTCCTAACAAAAACCCAACTCCCAACAACCTAAAATCACTTCCAGAAAACCAAAAACCTTAAAAATGCTTGGCTATTCATTATAGAAATCAGCTGTATGTGATTTAATCTTTTATAGAAAACAGTATATATATATTTTTAAAAAATATATTAATTTTATGGTGACGTTGGTTAACAACATCCAGTAAGTTTCAGGTATACAATTTATAGCAAGGCATATATATGCATTGTGTGTTCACCTCCATAGATTTCTTTCTGTTCACAATATATTTGACCCTTTTACCCCATCTACCTTCCCCTCCCCCTCCCCTCCACTTTCTGGTTAACCACTAATCTATTGTCCATGTCCATGAGTTCTCCGTTTGTCCTATTCATTGTTGCTTTTAGGTTTATATCCCACATATAAGTACTATCATGTGATTTTCAATGTTTCCTGCCAGGTTTACTTCACTTAGCATGATTATCTTGAGTCCACCATGTAGTCGCAAATGGCAATATTTCTCTTCTTACAGCTGAGTAATATTCCATTGTATATATGTACCCACAGCTCCTTTATCCAGCCATCTATCATGGGACACTTCGACTGCTTCCATGTCCTGGCCACTGTGAATAATGCTGCTATGAACCATCGGTGTGCAAATATCTTTTCAGATAAGAGTTTTCAGGTCTTTGAGGTAAATACCTAGTAGAGGATTGCAGGATCATGTGGTAGATCAATTACCTAATTTTTTGAGGAACCTCCATACTGTTTTCCATAGTGGCTGTACCAATTTGCAGTCCACCATCAGTATATGAGGGTTCCTTTTTCTCTGCATTCCTCTCCAACATTTATTACTTGTCCTGTTGATTATAGCTATTCTAACAGGTGTGAGATGGTATCTCACTGTGATTTTGATTTGCATTTCCATAATAGCTGGCGATGTTGAGCATCTTTTTATTTATATATTTGTTGGTCATTTGTATGTCTTCTAGGGAGAAGTGTCTCTTCAGGTCCTCTGCCCAATTTTGAATGGAATGTTTGTTTTTTAGTTGTTATTGAGTTGTATAAGTTCTTTGTATATTTTGGATATTAGGCCCTTCATCGGAGGCATTTGCTTGCAATATATATTCTCCATTTTGATGGTTGACTTTTTACCTTGTTGATGGTTAATTTTGCTGTGCAGAAGCTTTTTAGTTTGTTGTAGTCCGTTCATTTATTTTTTGCTTTTACTTCCCTTGCCTTTCAGGTCAAATTCATAAAAATCTCATTAATTCCAAGGTCCTGAGTTCTATGTTATCTTCTACGCATTTTACTGTTTTTAGGTCTTATATTCAAGTCCTTAAATTCATTTTGAGTTAATTTTGGTATGCGGTGATAGACAACAGTCTAGTTTTATTCTTTTTGCAGGTGGCTTTCCGGTTTTCCAGCACCTTATTGAAGAGGCTTCCTTTGTCCACTGTATGTTTTTAGCATTTTTGTTCAAAAATAATTTGCTCATATAAGTTATCTCTCAACTCTCATTTCTGTTCCACTGGTCTGTGTGCTCTGTTTTTCTGCCAATACTATGCTGTTTTGATCATTATTGCTTTTGTAGTAATTTTTGAAGTCAGGCAAAATTATGCCTCCAGCCTTGTTCTTTTTTCTCAGGATGGCTTTGGCAATTCGGGTCTTTTTTTGCTTCCATTCAAATCTGATTTTTTTTCAATTTCTTTAAAAAATGCCGATAGGATTTTGATGAGGTTTGCATTAAATCTGGATAATGCTCTAAGTAATAAAGTCATATTATCTATGTTGATTTTTCCAATCCAAGAACATGGTATATCTTTCTACTTTTTTGTATCTCTTTCGATTTCCTTTAATAAGGTCTTATAGTTTTCATTATATAGGTCCTTCACATGTTTTAGTAGATGAATCCTTAGGTATTTTATTTTTTTTTTGTTAAAATTGCAAAAGGATTATATTTTTTCTATTTCTTTTTCTGAGACTTCATTATTTATAGAATATAGGAAACGCTTGATTTTGTATCCAGAAACTTTGCTGTATTTGCTTATTATTTCAGTAGTGTTCTTGTGGAGTCTTTTAGGGTTTTCTATACAGAGAATCATGTCATCTGCAAATAGTTACAGTTTGACATCTTTGTTTCCTATTTGGATGCCTTTTGTATCTTCTCTTGCCTGACTGCACTTGCTATGGCTCCAGTGTTATATTGAATAACAGTGGCGATAATGGACAGCCTTGTCTTGTTCTGATCTTGAAAAGGTTTTTAGTTTTTCCCCATTCAGATATACGTTAGCTGAGAGTTTGTTGTATATGGACTTTCTTATGTTTAAGATATTTCTTTTGTATTGATTTAGTTAAGTGTTTTGATCATAAATGGATGCTGTATCTTGTCAGAGGGTTTTTTCTGAATTTATTGATATGATCTATAATTCTTATTTTTTAATTTGTTTTATGTGGTATATACATTAATCGATTTGCATTCTGTTGAACCATCCCGTTCCCCTGGGATGAAGCCCTCTGTATCGTGGTGTTATAATCTTTTAATATGTTGCTATATTTGGTTTTCTAGTATTTTAGGATTTTTGCATCTGTCTTTCAAAGAGATGTTGGTCTGTAGTTTTCTTTTTTTTGTGTTATCTTTACCAGGTTTTGAATTAGGGTAATAGTGACCTCATAAAATGAGTTGGGAAGTATTGCCTCTTCTTGAATGATTTTTTTTGGAAGAGTTTGAGGAGAATAGGTATTAAATTTCTTTGAATGTTTGGTAGAATTCACTGGTGAAGCCATCTGGTCCTGGAACTTTTACTTTGTGGTAGGTTTTGATGATTGTTTAAATTTCCATACTGCTGATTGGTCTATTTAGATTTTCCAGTTCTTCGTTCAGTCTAGGAAGTTGTATTTTTCTAAGTACTTGGTCCATTTCTTCTAGGTTATTAAATTTGGCGTTATATACTTTTTCATAGTATTCTTGTGTGATCCTTTGTATTTCTGGTGTCTACATAATTCTCCTCTTTCATCCCTGTTTTGTTTATTTGTGTCCTTTCTCTTTTTCTTTGAGTGAGTCTACCAGGGGTTTGTCAATTTTATTAACCTTCTCAAAAACCAGCTCTTAGTTGCGTTTATTTTTTTCTATTTTTTTGTTGTTGTTTTCCAATCATTTAATTTCTGCTTAATTTTGATTATTTCTTCCTTCTGCTGAATTTAGACTATATTATTCTTCCTTTTCTTGTTTTTAAGATAAAAGAGTTAAATTGTTATTTAGGGTCTGTCTTGTCGTTGGAGATAGGCTATAATGATATGAATTTTCCTCTAATGACTGCTTTTGCTGTGTCCAAAAGTTTTTATATGTTGTACAATTATTCATTTCTATGTATCTCTTGATCTCCTTTTATTTTTTCTCTGACCCTTTCTTTAGCATGTGATTAATTCCAAGTATTTGTGGTTCCTCCTGCTTTCTTTTAGAGTTGATCTCCAGCTTTAAAGCATTAAAATCAGAGAATATGGTTGGTGTGATTTCAACCCTCTTATATTTGTTGAGGCTATATCTGTGTCAGTTCTTTGAGAATGCTCCATGTGCTACTAGCGAAAGAATGATAAGCAGCTGTTTTTTGGTTGAAAGACTGTGAAATGTCATTTATGTCCAGTTGGTCTACTGTGTCATTTAATGATGTTATTTCCTTATTGATTTTGTGTGTTTGGATGGTATGTCCATATCCGACAGTGGTGTATTTAGTGTTTCGTACTACGATGTGTTTTGGTCTGTTTCTCACTTTAGTATCTTTAGAATTTGCTTTATATTATTTGGGACTTCTATTGATGGAGCATAGATAATTAATAAATGTTTGTCTTCTTGGTGTATTGATTCCCTTTATCATTATGAAGTTGTCCCTTGTATTGTTCTTTACCTTTTTTATTTTGAAGTCTGCTTCATCTGATATTAGTACTGCTTCCTCCCACTTTTCTCTGAATGACATTTTGCTTGAAATTCATTTTCCACCCTTTCACTTTGAGCCTATATTTGTTTTGGTGCTGAGATGACACGTGTCTCCTGGAGGTAGGCATATACTTTGTTTTGTTTTTTTATGTAATCTGCAACTCTTTGCCTTTTTATTCCTAAGTTCAGTCCATTTACATGCTAGGGTGATTATTGAATATGACGATTTCCTGTAACATTTTTATGTTTTTGCTTTCTGGTATCTTTCGGTGTTTCCAATGCTGCCTTATCCTTTGTGTTTGTGTGTGTGTATTTAATTTTTGATTGGATTTTGTGGATTTCTTCTTTGGTTCTTGTTTTATGTTATATATTTCAGTTCGAATCTTTGGCATTTGGTTACCATTACAAATATGTAGAGGAAAGTTATATATGTATATGTGTATACAACACACACACACACAACACACACACTTTCCAGATGTCCCATTTTCTTCTTGGTGTGTGCCTTTATCTCCATTTCTCTTTGTGAAATTTGGATCTTTGAATCCTCCCATTTTTTTGGCATTGTTGTCTCAATTTGTCCCCTATTGTATGGCTGAAACATTCATTACTTTGTTGCTATAGCAAAATCTCTTATTGTTTAAGCCTATAATGCCTGGGTTTCTTACTTAGGGTTGTACTTTTCTTCTTTTATCTGCCTGCTAGTTCGCTTTAACTTCTAGTCAGGAATTTTTTGTTGTTATTTTTGTTTTCAGTAAGCTGATCGCCTTTCAGTATTTCCTGTAATGCAGGCCTTGTAGTGACAATTTTTGTATGTCTGGTAAGGTCTTTATGTCCTCTTCATAAGTAAAGGAGAGCTTTCGCTGGATACATTATTCCTGGCTAGTAGTTCCTTTCATTTAATAGTTTGAATATTTGATTCCACTCCTTTCTGGTTTGTAAAGTTTATGCTGATAATCTAATGAGTTTTCCTTTATATGTTACGTCTCTTTTTCCCTGGCTGCCCTGAGAATTCTTTCTTTGTCATCGAGTTTTGATAATTTTAACGCAATGTGTCTTAGAGAAGGCCTTTTGGGTTAATATAACTGGATGTTTCTGTTGACTTTTTAATTCCAAGCTCTAGCACATTCTTTAGATTTAGAAAATTCTCATCAACTATTTGTCTAAAAATGCTTCTGGTTCTCCTTTTCCTCCCCTTCAAGAATACCCATTGTTTCTCTAATGTTTCCTCTCCTCATGGTATCAAGCTAGTTCTCGTATTTCCCTTTCATTATTTTTCATTTTTTTGGTTTTTTTCTTCCTTCTGATTTATTTCTAGATTTCTGTCTTCCACTGATCCCTTTTTTTCCATTTGGACGATTCTATTTCCCAGCTTGCTACTTCATTTTTCAAACTCTTGCAGTGTTTTCTTCATCTCCAGTTCTATTTGTTTCTTTTTGAGGGGTTCAGTCTCCTTTCAATTAGAATTATTCTGCTCATCTAGTTGTTTTTTCAGTTCCTGAGATTGTTGATATGAATTGTTTTTGGATCTCATTTAGGTTTTTCAGAATTACCATCCTAATTCTCTGTCATTTAATCAACCCATTCCTATTGTCTCTATGCTTATTTTGTGGAGATTTTTCTATTTCTTTCTGGATGCCTTTTCACGTTGGTTGTTCATGGTGTTTAATGGACTATTTCTCTGCCTGGGAATTTAATGGATGTGTATTCTGCTTTTATTTCCAGGAGAAAGATTTATTATATAAAGGTCTCTTTTTAACCTTTTGCAAAGAAAGTTTTTCTTTTGGTTTCTAGTAGGTGGCGTCTAATCTTCTTGGATCCTTGCTTTATACAAAGTCTTAATAATGTCTTTTTTTTTCTTATAAATATTCAGTCCCACTCGCTAATTTCAGTCTCAGTCGCCTGTCAGTGTTAGCGACAGTTTTGGTAGTGTTTGGCTCCGATTTCTCTGGGGCCCCAAGGTGTTCGGTCTCAGGGTATAGATGGAGGGGGCCTCTGGGTTGGGTCATGGGGGCTGCAGCTCAAGCCTCGCATTTTGCAACCTTTATAGGTAGGAATCAAGCGTCGTTTCCTCTGCCATCCCTGCTTCTCTCTGCTGTCCACTTCTCTGCTTTCTGCCCTGAACCCTGGGCACTGACGTTGGGCAGCTTGGAGCTCACAAGGACCCGATGCACCTTCACCCCTCCTTCTCTATCTGCAGAGAGATCAGACTGCAAGAGGCATCTTCTTTGTTTTTCTCACAGTCTGCCACCAGATTCCCGGGGTTCTGACTTATGGTAGCTCTTATATGCAGATCCCATGCTCTCAGAGTGGGTGGTGTGTAGTTTGGTGTTTTTTGTTGAGTTTTATATGTTAAGCTTATTGTTTGTTTCAAGGGGAGAGCTCTGGTGACATCTCTCACTCGCCATGTTTCTGACATCCAATCCTGAGTGCATCCAAACAGTCTCCACAGCTCTCCAACCAGGGCTCAGTGCATAGGGAGCCTGTTTTGTCTCTGGGAACAAACTTTTCAAGGTGTTTAGGTCCACACACACACACCACAACAAAAAAAAAAAAAAGATGCAATTTTGCCTCTTAAATTAATTTTCTTCTCTCTTGGTCCGTGAGACAGGGTGAGAGTCAGCATATATTTATTTTTTAGAAGTCATTAGTCTAGGAAAACTCCATCATTTTAGTTTACATTAAAAATTAGTTGAAAAGGTTTCTTCTAGATTGTGGTATAGGTCATTATGAATAGTTTTCTGACAAGCAATGGAATTTTATTTTTAAGATTCTGACATGGAGATATTAATTATGATTATGTTCATGAGTTGTCATTGAAATGAAGCGTCAGAAGATAACAGAGGGAATTAATGAAGCTGGAACAAAGAAACATGGAGAAGGAGAAGAAATTATTATTAAAAAGGAGGTATACTATTTATTGAAATATATGTTAAATTAACTTCAGTGTGAATATTGTTCAGAGAACTCATTAGCTGCTTGCTACATCTTAAATTAGGATATTGCTACATTTGTCACTTGCTATATATCAGTTACTTTCATATATGTTAATCAGTTAATCTTCCATTACTAGATAAATAGGAAATATTTTTCCTATTTCAACAGTGAATAAAACTGAGGTTCTGTTGTCTGGGTCATCAGCTAATGTGAAATGGGATTTGAATCTATATGCTATTTTCGAGAGTACTTGTTTCTTTTCTAAAGAGTAGAGAGAGAGATAATTTATTTGAGAATATAATTTGTGATTTTTTTAAGAGATTTTGAAATTTTATAACTTTGTTTTATTGGTGCTAGTGTTCTTTATGGAAGTAATTAGAATATTAGTTAAAAACACAGGTTCAGAAGTCACACTGATATCAATAAATGGTATCATAACAATATTTCATCCAAAGTTGGTATTTAAAAAACACATGTTTCACATGCTTTGTTACCTGATTATAATAGCTATGAATTGGAGAGGTTTGTGAATTGACTTATCTGAAATTCTTTTGAAAGGTTTCACCAGAAGTGGTTAGATCAAAATTACCTCCATCACCTTCTCTGAGAAATCTAGCAAATCTCCAAAGCGAAAATCAAGCCCAAAGTCGTCATCTACTAGCAAGAAGGACAGGAAGACAACTGCAGTATCCTCTCCCTTGTTGGACCAGCAGAGGTCAGTAGTGATAAATAGTGCCAGAAAGAAAATAGCTTTTTGTAGTGATATTGAAAAGATTGCTTAGTAGAATATAGAAGTGTACTTTTAGTATTTATTGTAAGCTATTTTCTTCTAAAAAAATGAATTGTTTCAATTTAAAAGAAAATTACAGAGAGTAAAAGTGTCACATCTACATATGCTTCAGAGCTTTTTCTTTTTTAAGAAATAAAAATAATAGATAAATTTCCAGTTTTTCCCTCTGGCATTTGGTTTTTATGATACTTGTACATATCTTTATACTTTCATAATATGTATTATTTTGTGCCAATATATAGTAGTATTTTCATCTCTATAATCTTAATACAGATTATAACTTTCCTTCTGCAGCTTGCTTTTTCAGTTAACACTTGTTTACATTCATTCTATTTTGATGCATGTAGCATTAGTTCTTTTTAGTAATTTATACTATATATTTATAGTTTCCAGTTATTGAACATTTAAGTTGTTTCTGGTTTTTTTCGCTATTAGAAGTTAGATACACTGAATTTAATTTCTTTTCTCCTTGTGTACATGATCAAGAGATTAAATTCTTTATAGTACATATGTAGCAGTAATAATATATTATTTAGAATTATTTTAGTAGCCAGTTGAAGAAAAAAAATAGAAATAATTAAATATTACCACATCGAGGGACTGAGAATATGGCAGGAGACACTTTTCATTTACTGTCACTCTATACTATTTAAATTTTAATTAAATTATATACACTAATTTTATTTAAGAAAAAGCTGGGTAAAAAATTTCTTCCAACATTTGACCAGTTGGCAAACCCCGTCTATCTTATTAACCCATAATGAAACTCATATTTGACTCCTTCCTTCTAGTTTCTAGAGCTTTAACCCTATTTTACACTCCCAGTTACTTTCTGCCTAAATTATTATATCATCCTATTAACTGTATTGACTTTATCTAGTGTCTACTCCCCACACATGTAAACATTTTCATTCATCTACTCCAAACCTGTTCATTTCATAGGATGTAAGAGAAACTTTAAGAGATTAAATTCTAATTAATTTAATTAAGTCATTGAAAAAACTCAGTGATTTTTTCATTCTCTTGAGAGAAATTCAAATTTTAGAGTGAAATTCATACTTTGATCTTTCAGTCTTGCCATATTTTTGTTGTCTTCCTCCTGCACTCTTCCAGGTTTAATCCATCAATATCTCGGTCTAGCTCAAATTCTCTTTCTGTTAAGGTTTTCCATTTCTCCTTAATGAACATAATTTCAGTTCCCTGTGTGTTTATCAGATTTTATTTATATCTCCCTTTAATATTATTCCTTTTGCATTATTTAAGCCTACTTAAAGGTTGCTATCTTGATGGTTCATTGTTCTGTCTCCCCACAGCACCTACTTTGCATAGAGCTTTGGCATTTTATTTATTTATTATTTTTAAAAATTTTTTTCCCCAATTTTATTGAAATATAGTAGACAGTCGCTCATACTTACATTGTACAATTCAATGAGTTTTTTTTTTTTCAATTATGATTGTGCCGGAGCCAGCCAGGTAAAGTTCGAACAGCACCTGAAAGAGGGGGGTGAAGCCTAAGAAAAAAGAAGAAGACAGGAAAGAACTTTTCAGGAGGGCATCTAGTCACTGCTGCAGCCCGAGTTTATTTAGCAAACCTTTATATATGTTTTTGGATACAATAACAAAGCACAACGTAATCAGTCGAATGCTGACGTTTACACAAGATTGTAAAACATCCAGCACTCAGGGTAACAAACGTCCTTTCTTTCAAGGCTGTAAAAACATTCCACTACCTTAAAAAAGTTTCTTAATGGGGAATCTCCTCATCAAGGTCAGTCATGTTTAACTTAACATCCTGCTTCATCGAATCATTGATAACACAGACTCAGCAAGCTGCTTTAGGGCTCCAAGCAGTCTCAGCAACTGTTTTATGGCTCCCAAACTACGTGACACCTTCAGTGCCTTTGTAATGGCTCCCAACATGATTGGTTATACAACATTAGTTTCAGTTGTAGAACATACGTGATTAGAGTTCAAGTGATTACCCTCTAAATCTAGTACCCTTTTTCCCTTTATGTATTTATTACATTGTTGACTATTTTCCTTATGCTACATTTATATCTCTATGATTATTTTTGTATTTGTCCATTTGTATTTCTTAATCCCTTCGCCCTTTTTCCAGCAACCCTCAACCCCCCCCCCCTCTTGTCTGGTACCCCTCAAAATATTTTGTATCTTGTGAGTTTGTTTCTATTTTTTTTTATTGTTGTTTATTTTGTTCTTTAGATTCTGCATGTATGTGAAATCACATGGTATTTGTCTTTTTCTGACTTCATTTTAGTGCAGTACTCTCTAGGTCCATCAAGGCAATATCTTTCTCCGTCCCTTTTCTTTTAGTCTTATTTGTGTCTTTTAATCTGAAGTGAATCTGTTGTAGAACAGCATATGTAGGAGTCTTGTTTACTTATCCATTCACTTCTCTGTCTTTTGGTTGGAGCACTTAATTCTTTTCCATTTGAGGTTGTCGTTGATAGATATGTAATTATTACTATTTTTTTTCAAAGTTTTTGATACGTTTTTCTTCTTAAAGAAGTCCTCCAACATTTTCTGTAATAGTGACTTGGTGTTGATGAATTCCTGTAGCTTATTTTTGTCGGAGAAGCTCTTTATCTGTCCTAAGACTCTGAATGATAGCTTTGCTGAATAAAGTATTCTTGGTTG
The DNA here is from genome assembly GCA_003508835.1 of Eonycteris spelaea. Lineage (NCBI taxonomy): Eukaryota > Metazoa > Chordata > Mammalia > Chiroptera > Pteropodidae > Eonycteris > Eonycteris spelaea. The sequence continues at coordinate 311,859 of PUFA01000286.1, read as the reverse complement.
TAGATCCTGGGTTTTCAACACTTTTGAATATTTTTTGCCAAGTCCTTCGGTCTTGCAAAGTTTTCTTTTGAAAAATCAGCTGCCAGTCTAATGGGAACTCCCTTGTGGGTAACTAACTGCTTTTTCTCTTGCTGCTTTTAACAGTTCTCTTTATATTTAACTTTTGGCATTTTAATATGATGTGTCTTGGTGTGGACCTCCTTGGGTTATTTTTTTCTTGGGGCTCTCTGACCTTCCCAGGTTGATATGTCTATTTCCTTCACCAGATGAAGGAAGTTTCCCATCATTATTTCTTCAGATAGCTTTTTCACTTCTTGTTTCTCCCTCTCCTCCTTCAAAGTACTCCTATTATGTAGATGTTTTTCGCACTTAATTTTGTCCCCCAAAATTCTTTAATTATTATTTATTCTTGGCTTTTTTTTTTTTTTTTTTTTTTTTTTTTTTTTTTTTTTTTTTGCCATCCTGATTTGTGATCTTGGCTTCCCCATCCTCTATATTGGTTGGTTGATCCTCTTCTGGATCTACTCTTAATTCCCTCTAATATACTCTTCATCTCAGATAATGCCATTCTTATTTCTGACTGGTTCCATTTTTATGTTTTTTAACTTTTTGTTAAAGTTCTCATTGAGTTCATCTACTCTTTCCCTAAGTTCATTGAGCATCTTCATAACCAGTGTTTGAACTCTGCATCTGTTAGATTGCTTGACTTCATTTTTCCTGGATCTCTGTTCTCTTCTTTTCATATGCTTCTGCTTCTTTGTCTTCTCATTCTGGCTGCCTTTCTTCATCTTTTTTCTATGTACTAAACAAACCCCTAAGTCTTCCAGTCTTATTAGTGTATAGTAGGTGTCCAGTGGCACAGACCTGAGAGGGGTTCAGCAGCAGGCCAATTTTAGCCCCAGCCTGTGTGTCTCTGTGGCTACCTGTAAGATTCAGCAAGCAATCCGCAGGTGCTGTGCTTATAGTTGCCTCAAGAAATCACACCAGAAACTGAGGTCAGCTGCCACCAGTGTGGTCTTGGAGCTTCCTCTGAAAGTTGCACAGGACTCGCCAAGGACACGACTGGATGTGGCTTGGATGGGTCTGCAAGTTGGGGGAGGTGGAATTTCAGGGAGTTTCTGGGCAGAGAAGACCTCTTTATCCAGTTTGATGATGTTTCAGCTATGGTGGTGCTTTGTCTGCACACTGGAGTAGGGAGGGCTCAACAGAGCAATGGATAGCACCAAAGCACTTCTCCCTGGGAGAAAGCCCCACCTACCGTCCTCCGCTCTGACAACTCAGTGTCCCTCTGTAAGTCTCTGGTGCCTCTCAAGCAGCCGACCCAGAGCTGGTGCTCAGCAAGGACGTCCATCACCGTGAAAGTGCTCATGGACAACAGTCCCTTTAAGAGGTATCTGCAGTTGCTGGCTGCCATAGCCTTTGGCCCACCCAATCACTAGGACCGGGAAGCCTCATGTCCTTGCTCCGTTCTACCCCATACTGTTGCTGGGTGATTTCTTATTTCTCCTCCTAGTTGTAGGGCCTTGTTCATCTAGACCCCAGGTGACTCTGCTTGCTGTTTGCTCCCTGTTTCCATCAAACTTTTGATATGCTCATAAGAGCGGATGAACAAAGCCTCTGTCATCTATGCCATTTTGAGTTCTCGATTTTTGCATTTTTATAAGGCACTCTGTAAAGTTGACTTAATCTTCTTTGCTCCTGGGATTGAGTAAAATTAGCAAGGGATATGGTAGTAGAGAGAGTGATGTGATTTCACCCCCACTTGAATCTATGTCTGCTTGGCTAACCAGTTGTTAACTTTCCCTCTAGTTTATTTATTTCTTCCAAAAAAGCATACCAGAAATACCCTTTGTTCCATTTTATTAACCTTTCTATTTATAAAATCTTTGAAATTTGTCTCTTCATAGAAAGTTTTTGACCTAACTAGATAAGGGGTAGTTGCATTCTGTTATTTTTCATGTAGTCTTTTCTTACTGCTTTATTAGTAACTCACTTATCTTTTGATGAATATTTAGCATGAACTATTACGTTGTTTTAACTACGATATTACCTGATTTTATGGTGTTGTTGACTTTAAGATGCATCATTAATTTAATGATAGAAGCAGAAAGACCTGGAAATCAGTACATTAAAGTCACAAAGAAAATATTGAATTGAATGTAGCCTTTCTTTAGCCATGCAGTTTATAGTATTTAGAATGTGTTAGACCATCAACTTTTAGTTTGATTTCTGGATCATACTATAAACTATTTGAAGACATATTAAGCAACAAGTAAGGGTTAGAATTTCAGTTAAAAATTCAGTGGGGTGTTTCAACCAATGCCAGTAAGTCAGCTGAGGTGAAAATCAGATAAACTTCTTGATCTTGACATGGTTATCATGTCAGGCAGAGAAAATTTCAGATAAGTTTCAAAACTCACAGTTCTTTCTGAGAGCTGGCAGTTTTCTTTGACATTAATTGTGAGATTAGCTTCATAGTAAGCTTTATACTGATATTTGAGATTAGGTGGCTTAGAATCAGCAAATGTAATTACCTGTTCTGGCCATGTACATTGTTTCTTAGTTTTTAATTAAGTAAATATTTTTCTTCATAACTCTTTTGTACAAAGATGTGTGAAGTATGTCAGAAGCTATTCAAGAATAAGTAGTTCTGAGGAAGAGAGTAATGATCTAAAAATGATAAAAGTAGATAATTGAACTCTATGCCACAAATAGGAAGTAGGCTCTGTGCCACTGAAGCATAATTGAATGACTTAAAAAGTGTTGAAAGGTCTTGTTTGACTTCCGAATTCACAAAACCAATTTTGGCACATTCAGTTGGAAGATACTTGAAAGCCCTTTATCAATAACATAGTTGTTTTACAACCCCTCTATTTTTTATGGTAATATGAAGAACTACTGTATTTTAGTGAGTGTAATTGGGATACTCCTGGTTGTTTAATAATAGTTTAATCCCAAAATATGGAGTGTAACACAGAAGTTTATTTCTCCTCACTCAAGTGAAATCAAAATGTATGTTTCTGATTAATAGGTAGCTCTCCTGTACTTGAGATTCAGTAACGTAGGCTCCTTCTGACCATGACTCCACTTTCTTGGGCTTTTGAGGACACCAGTAAATGGAATGTGCAAAGAAAAAAAGTAATTGGTGTTTGCATTTACATCTATATAGTTTACAACTGACTGGAATATAGAATCTTTTATTAGTTTTATGTGTAGAGTGGTGTACATTCACTTCTACTTACATTCTTTTGGCCAGAATGTGGTCATTTGGTCATATCTGATTTCACAAAAGTTTGGACATTATGGTTCAACATTGTGCCCAAGACACAAAATTTAGTAAATACCTGTCATAGGCAGTAATATAATCAGTTTGTATCGATTATTTTATTTTCAAAATGGTTTTAAAATGTTTTTGTTATAGATACCAACTGTTGATTAGTTTTTATCTTTTAACTGGAAAAATACTGAGAAATGCAGACATTCATCACTTACCTGTTAGATACATAAAATATTTGAGTCATCTCATAAATATGCAATGAGATTGTGACTGATATAGTTCATGGCAGAAGACAAGGATGAAAAGTAGATTTGGTCATAATTTAGTAATTTCTGACTTGTTTGGTGGTTTACTCCTATTTATAATAACAAAAAAATAGAGTTAAAGGACTAAGAACTAAATTTCTGAATGGCCACCATAAGTCAGTCGCTTTTGTACTATTATCTTTTTTTTTTTTTTTTTTAATTTTTTATCAGCAACTTGAGGTAGATACTATCTGTTACCTTTTTACAGCTAAGGAATCTTGGGATTAGAGAACTCAAGGTCACAGGAAGTAAATTCTAGAATTTAGGCTTAGGGTCATCATTTATAAAAACCAATACAGAGTGAAATGAGTACCTAGTGAAAACTTACCAGATATATGAAAAGAAAGGGCTACTTAAAACTTAGTACTTGACCAAACACTCATTGTTGCAGAAAATAGGAACAAATTTAAATAATTCCTAATTTTAGACAATTTGAAAGGATATTGCATTGATATGAGAGCAGTTGATGATAAAAATATAGGCTCTCTGTGAACAAAGATATTTTGGAAGAATAATAATTTTTAAACTGAAAAATAGCAGAATAATGAGATTACCAAATTTAGAATTAGTAGAATGAGTATTGCTTAAAAGAAAAATTACCAAATTTAAAAACATATTTAGGATATTGGAAAGCAAAATGGAAATAACAAAAATAAGATATGGAGGAGAGTTCTAGGAGATGCATTATTATAATAAAGGATACCAGAAAAGCTTTGGTCATATGGAGAGTTAGTGAAATTAATTAAGTAGGACTTGAGGCTTCAGATTTAAATATCTCACTGAGTGCTAGAAAAGGTTAAAAACAGAAAACCTTGATTTATCTTGGTGATTTTTTTTTTTTAATTTAGGAATAATGTAGTATAAGCCTTCCAACAGAAAATCTAGGTAACCTGCATAGGAAAAAAATTGACTCTCTTTTGACTTTTTTTATTCGTAATACTAAATAAATACTTACAAGATATTTTGATAATATTTATAGAGCTCTGAGGGAGAAGGATATTGACATCAAAGTGCTGCATTCAGTCAAACTGTTCAGGTATGCAATAAAAACAGATAATTTTGGATATATAAGGGCTCAGAGTTACACCACTTAGATAAAATTATTTAAAGTACCAAATGAAAGAGGATAATCTGTACCCAAAAATCAATTCTAGGTAGATTAAATGTGAAAGACAAAATTTTAAAATTTTAGAGGACTATCTTTACAATCTAAAAGTTGGGAAAGATTTCTTTAACGAGTCTTAGAGATTTAAATGAGTGTTTACTAACAGTGCTTAGGATTTCATTTATAGTTGCTATAATTTTGTGTTCTTTTGTAATGATAAAAAATAAATATGAAATATTTCAGAAGTTAAAGAACATATTGATATAAGGAAATTCTATACAACTCAAAATAATATTATCTAAATCTACATTTTGTTGTAGAAAGATACCTGTACTATATTTAGTACAAAAATTTACAAACCTAATAGGATTTTTTGTGGCAGGGAAGGGAGGTAAAGAGAGAGGAAGAGAAAGAGACATTGTAAAACATACGTCCAAAGTGTTAACAGTGGTTATCCTTGGGCATTGAAATTATAGATGATTTTTACTTTCTTAATCTACTTTTCTACATAAGTTAAAAAAAAATCTTCTAGTTCATACAATTGTTTTACTTTACATTACTTTTTTTTTCTGAATGAATCTATTCCTACTCTATAATATTATTTAATAAGTAGTGTTAATGAAATAAGTAGCAAGTAGTGTTAATGAAATAAAGTAGCAAGTAAATTATTTCTTTGCTCATTTCTTTTTTTTCTGGGATATTTGATTACTAGCATACAAAATACTAAAAGGCATGTTATTGAAAAGATTGCTGCCATTTTAAAATGTGCTTTGTTAAAATGAAAAATATCCATTTGATCTTCTGAAAGTATTTAGACTTCTAATGATAACTTTGTGTTACCTTCAGGAATTCAAAAAGCAGCCAAAGTAAAAAGAAAGGACCTCGTACTCCTAGTCCACCCCCTCCCATACAGGAAGATATTGCTTTGGGGAAAAAAAATAAAGAAAAGTATAAAGTAAAAGACAGGATAGAAGAAAAACCAAAAGAATGGAAAAGACAGAGGACGAGATTTTGAAAGACAAAGAGAAAAAAGAGACAAGCCCAGGTAAGTAGGATTCTAAATTTTAATAATTTTACTTTCATAGATTCTAAAATGCTTTTCAGAATATTTTAGGCATTACTGTAATGGATTTTTTGGTGTTTTTAAACTGTGTGTTTATATTTAATAATTCCCATATTGAGATATGGCTAATTAAATAAACTTTAACTTAAAGTTTTTTATCGTGATTAAACACAAAATTTCCAGTCTTAATTATTTTTTAAGTATACATTTCAGTAGTGTTAAGTATATCACATTGTAATGAAACAGATCTTCATAACTTTATTTTTGCAAATCTGAAACTCTGTACCCATTAAACAGCTCCCTTTCTCTCTCCCCTCACCACAGCTCCCCAGCCCCTAGTAACCACCATTCTAGTTTCTGTTTCTGTGAATCTGATTACTTTTAGATACATCATTTAATGGGATTGTTTTGTCTTTTCATTACTGGTTTATTTCACTTAGCATAATGTCTTCAGGATTCATCCATGTTGTAGTGTGACCGGATTGCCTTCCTTTTTAAAGCTGAATATTTCCATTGTCTGTATATACCACATTTGTTTATCCATTCTTACGTTGATGGACATGTGGGTTGCTTCCACTTTTTGGCTATTGTGAAATAGTGCTGTATGAAAATGGATATGCAAATATCCCTTCAAGACCCCTCTTTCAATTTTTTTTGGATATATACTCAAGTAGGATTGCTGGATCATATGGTAGTTATTTTTTGCTTTTGGATAGCAGCAATTTTAATGGGTATGAGGTGATAGCTCATTGTGGTTTTAGTAATTAAAGATATTGAGCATCTTTTTCACATGCTTGTTGGCCATTTGTGTATAATCTTTGGAATAAGGTCTGTATAACTCTCTTCCCATTTTTTAATTGAGTAATTTGATTTTTTGTTGTTGAGTGTTAGGAATTCATTATGTATTCTGGATATTAACACTTTATCAGATACACAATTTGCAAATGTTTTCCCCCTTTTCATAGATTGCCTTTTTACTCTGTTGGTAGTGTCTTTTGCCCAAAAGTTTTTTGAGTTAGTTATAGTCCCATTTGTCTATTTTTGTTTTGTTGCCTGTGATTTTGTTATCATATCTGAGAAATCATTACCAACTCCAGTATCATGAAGATTTTCACCTATGTTTTTTGTAGGTGTTTTATAGTTTTAGAATGTATTATGTTCAGGTCTTTAATTCCTTTTAAATTAATTTTTGTTTATGACATAAGATAAGGGTCCACCTTCATTGTTTTTGCATGTGGATAATTAGTTTTCCCAGCACTGTTTTTTGAAAAAGACCATCCTTTCCCCATTGAGTGGTCTTGGCACCCACATTGAAGGTCATTTAACTATATAGGTAAGGATTTATTTCTAGGTTTCTATTCTACTCATTTGGTTTTGGTCTGTTTGTCTTTATTCTAGTACCACACTGTTTTGATTACCTGGGCTTTGTAATACATTTCAAAATCAGGGTGAGTTTTCTCACTTAATTCATTCTTTTCAAAATTATTTTTGGCTAATCAAAGTCCCTTGAAATTCCAAATAAATTTAGGATGAATTTTTATATTTCAGCAAAAAAAACTGCCATTGGAACTTTGATAGCAATTGTGTCTAATCTGTAGATCACTTTGGATAGTATGGACATCTTACTATTAAGTCTTTATAATCCATGAGCACAGAATGTCTCCCATTCATTTGGTGTCTTTAATTTTTCTCAGCAGTGTTTGCAGTTTTCACTATACAAGTTTTTGAATTCCTTGGTTAGGTTTATTTCAAGTAATATATTTTTTATGCTGTTGTAAAATGGAATTGTTTTTTAATTTCATCTTCTGATTGTTTATTGTTAGTATATAGATACACAATGGTTTTTGCATGTTGATTTTGTATCCTGCCACTGTGCTGAATTTATTGTAATAGATTTTTGTTTTGTTTTACTTGTGGAATCTATAGAGTTTTCTATGTATAAGATCATGCTACCTCTGAACGAAAATAATTTTACTTCTTTCTTTCTTTTTTTTACTTCTTAATTTTACTTTTTCTTTCTTTTTCTGGTCCAATTGCTCTGGCTAGAACTTCCAATACTATGTTGAATATAAGTGAGAGTGTCTATCCTTGCCTTGTTCCTGATCTTAGAGAAAGTTTTCAGTCTTTCACCAATTGAATGTGATGTGCCTTGTGGGTTTTTCATAAATGGCTTTTGTTATGTTGAAATAGTATCTTTCTAGTCTTAGTTTGTTGAATTGTTTTTTATCATGAAAATGGTTTGAATGTTATCAGATATTTTCCTGCATCTATTACGATAATCATTTTTTTCTCATTCTGTTAATGTGGTGTAGTACGTTAATTTTCTCATGTTGAACCATCTTTGCATTCTAGGAATAAATTCTACTTTGTCTTAGCATATAATCTTTTTAATGTGGTTTGCTAGTACTTTGTTGAGGATTTTGCATCAGTATTTATCAGGAATATTGGTATGTAGTTTTCTTTGCTTATAGTGTTTTTGTCTGGTTTGGTACCAGGGTAATACGGCCTCATAGAATGAGCTGGGAAGTATTCCTTCCTTCTTGGAAATTTTTTTGGAAAAGTTTCAGAGGATTGGTGTTAATCCTTTAAATGTTTGATAGAATTCCCAAGTGATCCATCTGGTTTGGGGCTTTTCTTAGGAAGTTTTTTAATTACTGCATCAGTCTCTTACTCATTGTTCGTCTGTGTGGATTTTCTGTTGCTTAATGATTCAGTCTCGGACAGTTGTGTGTTTTCTAGGAATTTATCCATTTCTAAGTCAGCCAATTTGTTGGTATACAGTTGTTCATAGTATTCTCCTTTTTATTTCTGTGACATCAGTTATATTGACCGTTCTTTCCTCATTTTAGTTATTTGAGTCTTTTTTTTTCTTAATCTAGTTTACGAATTTGTCATATTAATCTTTTCAAAAATCCAACTTAGTTTTATTGATTATTTTTTATTTTTTAAATTTCAATCTCTACTCCAATCTATTATTTCTTTCCTTCTGCTAGCTTTGGATTTAGTTTTGTTCTTTTTCTTTTTATTGTAATTTCTTGAAGTGTAAAGTTAAGTTGTTTGATTTGAGATCTTATTCTGTGTATGTATTGTAGCTGTAGAGTTCCCTTAGTTTCAGTATGTTGTTTTTTATTTTCATTTGTCTTGAGGTTGTTTCTAATTTCCTTTGTGGCATCCTTTTTTTGCACATTATTACGAGTGTGTTGTTTAATTTTCCTTATATTTGTGTATTTTTCAGGTTTCCTTGTGCTGTTTACTTTAAGTTTTGTTCTATTGTGATCAAAAAAGATACTTTATGATTTTAGTCTCCTTGAATTTGTTAAGACTTGTTTGTGGCGTAAATGTGGTCTATCCTGGAGAATGTTTTGTGTGTACTTGAGAAGAGTATATAGTCTGTTGTGGTTGGGTGAAGTTTTCTATGTATATTTTAGATCTAGTTGATTGTAATGTTGTTCACATCCAGTTTCCTTATTGAACTTTTTTTTTGTTTGATAAACATTAACTTTTGATATAAATATAAGAAATTTGACCATTGAAAGAGCTGAGAAACCTTCTGAAAATCTTTTTATTTTGAAATTTAATAATTGTATCAAATTTTAGAATTTAGGACACTGCACTGATTTCCATTCTATGTATTTGATAAATTCTCATTAACCAGTTTTTGTCTACTCTAAAGATAGTACTTTCTTAAAGGTCTGTATTCAAAACTGACAAATTATAATTTCTTGATTTTTTAAATTTAGTTAAAGCTGTTAGGAACAAATATCCTTTTTGTAAAAATCAACTTTGAGGTAATATTTTTATGGTTCACAAGATTTTTGAAATGCCTACAAATCTGATAGGGTGATTTACATCGTTTATTTTTTCAATTTATTTCATGAAATGAATATTTCCTCCAGGAAAAAAAATTCACCTCTTTAGAGGGCTCTCAGTCTTTTTTCTTCTTGAGTTATAGTGTAATGTAAAATGCACCTGCCTTGAATTTACACAAAACGAACTTGTTTCTTGGCACTGCCAGTTACTTGATGTTGAGACCATGAGTAAGTTGTTTATTCTCTTTGATAAATAACTCTATTTACTAAACAAATATGCAGTAAACTACCTCATAGATTGAGGTGATAGTTAAATGAGATAAAGCTTTAAAAAGTGAGCAAAGTGCTCAATAACTGTACTCTTTATTTTTCTGTTTTAACAATTGCAGCATAGTAATATTTTAAGTGCCTTTCTATTTATAGGTTTTTTAAACTACAAATGTAGTCATAAAATTTATTTAGTTTTTTTTCTGATTTTTGTGCTTTTTTCCTGATACTTACACAGTATCAATTAGATTTAGAATCAGGTATTAGAAATAAGGCCTCAGTTTGGGAAGGCTTAAGTACGTAAGACAGTAGTGCCAAAACTTAGCTGCACATTGGAATCAACTGAGTCTTTAAAATGTATTGATGCCTGATTCCAATTCTCAGATATTCTGATTTATTTAGTATGGGGAGCCTCCTCAATGTCCAGATTTTTAAAAACTCACTGGATGAATCAAGTGTTCAGCAAAGGTTGGGGCCATAAATGCTTTATTCTCTCATTTAAAGAAGCTGGGAGGGAGGCAGTCCAAGAATGATACACTGTTCCACAAAGTCAATGATCCAGGTACTGTCTTTCTTCCTTGTGCATGCTTCCTTTTTCAGGATTATCTCTCATGATTAAATATTGCTGATGCTTAGTCTTTGCATGCATCTTCCAGGCAGCAGAAAAAAATGGGGAAGAAGCCTTAATCTTCCTGAAAGTCTCACACACACTATTTCAACTTATATTCTGATTGGCCAGAATTTAGTCATTTGGCTACATCTAGCAATGAGTGAGTCTTGGAAATGTAATCCTTTAGTTGGTGTTTAGCTTATTCAAGTAAAATTGGGGTTACTAAATAGCAAGGAGAGAATATATGTTGGGATAGGTCATTGCAGTCTCTGATACTCTTGCAAGGTGCCATTTCTGCTCATGTTTTTAAGTAACAAGTTCATTAAAGTAAAAGGAGTGTTATCTGGCCCTTTATCTGGAAAGTTCTGTGAACTGGTATTGTAATATCATCAGGATAAAGTATCTACCTAGTAAGCAGTTACTATAACTTTATAAGTTTGAACAAACCCAATCTTTCTCCAAAAAGAGATTTTAGTCTTTTCTTTTTTTTTGTCTTGATAAGAATTCTTGTCTAATCTATTTAAATGATCTCCCCCCACCCCTCGCAACCCCCAGCCCTGGGGTGACCTAGAAGAACCAGAATGATTCTGTCAGCTGTTGCTAGAATCTAGCAACATTGTGTCTTACTGGAGCAATAAGAAAATGGTTAACTGAAGCATCCACAATTCTTGAACATATTTCCTAAACTCTACTCTGTATTTTATTCAATCTAGTAGGTATGTTTTTTTGAAAATAACATGTAAATCAGATATAATTATGTTAAATGGTCTTGTTGACTAACATTTTAAGAAGTCTTTATTCTTCTCTGATGGTTCTTGGTGCTCTTTTTTATTATTTGACCAAAGAATCTCTGAGTGTTGGTGGTTTTTAATATATGTCCCTTGATATTCTGCCATTGATATGGTAACACATTTTGTATTATGAGGAATTGAGTATTATATAGGTTGATTCTTCATTTTCCAGTTTCTCTTTCTGGCTGTCTCCAGTAGCAATATAAGGTGCGCCTAGGACTCAGTATAAAGAAAATCTGAACTTGGTTTATTTCTTTTGTCTAAGGAAATGAAGCAGCAAAGTGAGCAGTACTAAAGGACTGCATGAGTACCTGACTTGCACTGAAGTTCTTAAGCTGTATATGACATGGTTGAAAGGGGGCTTTTTGATTTAGTAGGAATTTTTTAATTTTAGGATTTTTTAAAGGTGGATCTGTTATTTTAATTTATCTCCCATTATTGTGAATAAAGAATTTATTCTAAAACCAAACACTATATTAAGAATCTTTCACTGCTTTCACAATGATGGGGTATATAATTAAAGGTTAGTATCTAAATTCCTTTTGGAGAAATTGCCCTTTAAAATTAACTTGGATATTATAATGGGCTTATTTAGGAGTATTGTAGTTATCAAAATGTGTTGTGCTTAAGTAAAAGTACAGTAATCCTTGTATAATATCGTTCAATGTCATGTCATTATAACATCGAAGTAATGCTATAGGAACTTAACTCTTGTTTATATCAATTAGCCTATGATAAAAACTGGTTTCATTTTACATCATTTCACTTGAAGTCAAAGAACCTATCAACATTAAGTGAGGACTTACTGTATGTTAATTAATTCATTTATTCATCCAGCAGTTACTGAATACTTAGTGTATTGTAGTCACTGTTCTACAAGTCGGTGATGCAACAGGGAAACAAACATATTGTCAGAAGCTTTATTACTAAGGGAGGAAAGTAATATAGTAATCATGTGTGTATAAAATAATATCTTTCCAAATATAGATTTTTTTTTTCCAAGTAAGTAAATTTTACTAGGCCTATTTAATATAGGGAATTGCTTACATTTCTTAAAAGCTGGTTCCTTATTATAGTTACTAGAAGAGTAAGCATACATGTGGGACTGATGATGCACCAAAACCATATGCTCCTGTGACTTTAGTTCTGTGTCTCAGTCCTACAGCCTTCTAGCTCAGGGGCTGTTTGACCTGAGATCTATTGGTGGATTTAGGGGTGTCTGCAAATGTCTTAGTTGTGGGTGAAATTTTGCCTGTGTGTGTTTTGGTGAGGGGGAGAGTACCCATAGCCTCTCAGAAAAATTTATAGTTTTCTCCCTCTTCAAAAGATTTTAACAATTCTTTATCATTCCTTTAGACCTCTGTCACTGATCTGGCCTCTAGGATTTGAATACTTTCCTTCTAAGCCTTCATTAGCCACAGTAACTTTGTTAAGAATATACTCTATTCCTAGAATATTTGTTAATTTGAGTAACACTAAATTCTATCTCATAATTGCTTTTGAAGTGAATAATTTGGAGGCCACAGTTATAGGAATGTTTTTTATCAATGTCTTTCAGTTTGCTAGTAGATGTTAATTAGCTATGATTTATTTATCTAATATTGATCAAAATCTGAATACCACTTGTTTACTTTTAAAAAGCCTTATGGATTATTTTATTTATGCTTAGAAAATGTAGCAGTTTTCCAATAATATTTTTTAAAAATAAACTTTTCATGACCACTCTGTACAGGAAAATAGTAAAATCTTTGAATAGTTGGAACTGAACTAAATCATTTTTATTCTGTAATTTGAGATGTAACTCACAGGAAAGCTCAGGTCGAATATTAGTCAGAAAATCATTTGTGATGGGCTATATTTCGTATCAATATTCCTAACCTAACTTATTATATTTAAGATAATCCTAAAGTGGATGTTTACAGTGATGTTTCAATAGACTTGTAATATCTTCTTTATCCATTGAAAATCTGTTTCCTTTATTCATGCCAAATAAGGAAAGTTAACCTATATATATCAATGGATTAAACAGACAAAAACATTATGAATAGCAGTTAGCCAGAGAAATTAGCTAACAATTGCATATAACTCGTTCTGCTGGATATTTGGTTAAATGTGGTTTCACTGATGAGTAATATGTTTTAATCAAATGCTAGGTTGCAGAATGTTGTGGTTAAATGAGAAGATATATTAGAACATAGATAGTTTTTTTAAAAAATCACTTTGTTATAATTACCCAATTTGGAAATCTGCTTTTACTTCTTGGGTGGGTATAAATGCCTGCATGAATCATTCCTAGATTTGCCAAAACAGATGTGGTCATCTAAAGCTTTTTGGCTTTGACTTCAACTAGTAAAATAAGCAAATTACAAATTGATAGTCCTGTTTCCTTTCAGTGATCACACCCATTTATCAGTAATTAAAATCAGAATGTTTCAGACCTTTGACAAAGAATATCATCATTGGATTTATTCTTTGATTTATTAGTATTAACATTTATGTTCAAAGACCATGCATGGTCTGGACTGGTGAATCTTATCCTGTGGCCATGAACTACAGGACAGGAAGGAATCCATGCATGTGCCAAGCATTTTATATAGACTGAATTGATAGATTCCTGAGTAAGTAACGTACTAATGTTGCTTAATTGTATACAGAGGATGGAAAAAATTTACATTATTATTAATTATGGAATATTTCATACAAGTAAAAATAGAATAGTATGAAGATCCTTTTATATCCATCTTGTTTCATCCACACTCCTGTCTACCTCTCCCCTTCAGTATTATTTTGAAGCAAGTCCTGGTCATTTTATCATTTTATTCATATATATTTAAGCATATCTCTCCAAGAAAGGACACTTACAGTATCACATGTAAAAGAAAAAAAGGAAACTAATGCAATTTTAAAATAAAATTGATGGATCTGGAGTATCTTTTATAAATATTTTCCCAATTAGTGGATTCAGCACATATATCATGAAGGTATGCAAACATTTTAATATTAAATGGAACCTTTGTATTCAGTTTGAGAATTGCTTGTCTGAGGTATCGTCTTTTTCTGCATTTATTGAGCCCTGTCTGTAGACCTAAAAGGGTGTTTTCATGTGAATGGTAATTTAGGCTAGGGATATAAATTAAGGCACTTAAACGTGATATAACTGAACATAATTATATAATACACTAAATTTATAGTAGATTTGGTGTTAAAAATTTTATAAATATCAAAATAACTCAGTTATGTTGGAAAATTTTTTAAAAGACTTTCACATTTAGTCCAGTTGATCAAGGCTAGGGCTCTCATTTGTAAGTGTGATATTGGGAAAATTTTTTTGAGCCAGAATCTAGAGTGGCATTTATGTCCCTAAGAGTTGTACTTTTACCCGTTTCCAACATCCCTGGTGGAATAAAACTTGAAGTTGTTCTTCAGCAGTTTCAGAGGCTTTCAGTAGCAGGAAGTGATTGAGAAGTTAGTCTTTGTTCAATAATTGGTTTAATTGGAAGTATGTAAGATGGTAAATGAAGGCCAAAATTCACTTAGGTAAAAACGTGGGGTTGCATTATATGTGGTGAGATTAATGAAATAACGAACTCCCAGCTGCATCATCAAAATCCATCTTAACTTGGGTGTAGGTTTGGTGCCATTTGGGTGGTAATTTTTACACTGACAGTTAGATGACTAAGTAAGACTTGTAGGACTGGCAGGGATTTCAGGAATCCTTCTTAGACACCTATTTCGTTGGCCTGAGCTGAGGAAACGTTGGATCTGGGAAATTGGACCAGGGCTTTGAGAACTGTTCTTCACTTCAGTCTTTCCCAAGACTGGATTGTGTGTTATTTCTTGGCATGGTCTGGTCTTCTCCTTCATCTCTTCACTACCCCTTCCTGTCCTAGGAGAAAGTAAGAACTTTAACTTGCTCCACAAAGCAGAAGACAGGAGCCAGTTACAGTTGTTTAATTCATGTTACACTGGTGTGTGTTGTTTCTGGGTTTTATTGCATTTGGAATACTGATTCTCTTATTCCTAGAGTTTAAAAACAATTTCCTCATGTGCCAGGATACTAGGTACTTGGCTCCTCTGACTCTCGATCACAGTGGTAGGTATAGTTTTTAGCTAAGTCATTTAATTGAATAAGTCTACATAAAGCTCCTGAACCAGATCCTGAAAATATATTATTTAAATAGTAAATAGTTCTGGCTTCGAATAACATTGAAGGATGTGTTGATTTGAGATTATCTTAACATTCTTTTTTCCTACATAAATGCAAAAATAAATCTAACCAAAAATTATTAGTACTCGGCTTAAATTTCCTTGTTATCTAGAATTTCTTATTAATTTGCTTACATCGAAAGTATCATCATGTATGTTTATGGAGGATATCTTTCACAAGATTCCTATAGACAGAAGTATTCTCCTGTTTTTCTGTAGATTATTCAGTTAGAAATGATTCTCCTTCCAGGGAGTATTTTTTCATGCTCCAAAGGAACAGCAAGCTACTAGGTCTGAATAAATCACACAGAAGTGTTTTCTTTTTTCATATTCCTATATTTAGGCAAGTAAGATCTTGTTAGATTCTGAAAGGACATGTTCCTGCCTAAACTCTGCAGTGATTTCCTTCATCCTTAGAATAAAACCAGACTTTTACGTGACCTAGAAGAATTCATATCATCCAACCCTGCCTACTCTCTGACCCTCTCATGAATTGTACTTATCTTCTGCTCAGAAAGTTCTTCTCTGAGATTTTCAGCTTTTGGCTCAACTGTCATCTCAGTGAAGGCCCTTTTCTTAGTAAGCAATCTTAAGTAGTTCCCCTGACAACTTTTTTTTGAACCTAACGTTTTCTATTTCTTTTGGACCTAACAGTTTCTATTCATAACCCTGCTTTATAGACTTTGTTGCATTAGTTAGCTGAATTGCCTTGCTTTGCTCTTGGTGGTAGTTAAGACAAAACTGGTTTTCAGGCCTCTACCTCAGTTACCTTGTAGGATTGTTGTCATAAGATGAAATGAGTTAATATACATAAAGCACTTAAAGCATTGTACATAGTGGCAATGTGCTACTGTTGTTAGCATTATCGGCATGATCTTATGTCAGTGGTTTTGTTCGCCATCTTCACTTCTCTGCTTGGAACATAGAAAGTATTCACTTAATATTTATTCAGTGAATTAAAATGACTTATTTACATAAGAATAAATTACATAAGAATAAAATTCTTATGTAAAATAATAAGCCTAATATTTCTGTGTGTAATGTGTATCCTGTTGTGCTGTATTTTACCACTTAAAAGAGTTGATTTTGATTTTGTCCATAGCCATTAGTTTCTGTTTTAAAGTATTCTTTGCATGATGATTTTAATAGTTGAATAATGAGTTTATATGTTTATATTTGAGAAATAAAACTATTGACAGAAAAGTTGGTTTTCTAATTTTAAGAAGGTTCTAGGGTAAACATTGGTTGTAGGTGAATTACTTAGATCTTGAATAAGAGGAGTTTTTAATTTCTTAACCTTTCACATTTTCCCTCAAATGACAATATACACTGAATATTCTTATTTCATATCATGTCCTAATTATAGAAGCATTAAAAGCTTTCGATAGGAACCAAGTCAGGCTAAAGACCGTCTCTCCCTTTATGCTGTAAATCACATTGCTCTTGCTTACAGTTTACGGATTTCTGTTTTAAGGTCTTGAGCTTTCTTGGCACACTACACTTTCCTTTTTCCTTTATTTGAATTTCAAATGTCATTTCTTTTTTTCCTCTTCAGATGAAAACCAGCCAATTCTAGAGGCATAAGACTAATTCATTTGAAACTATTGGTGTTCTAAGTGGAAATGTTTTTAATACTGTGTATCTCTGCTATAGTCTAGTAGCCAAAGCACTAATAATTTTGGTCAAATTTCAAGGTGTTTTATTAAAGTCACACTTTTTATATATGCATAGTGAATATAATTCTTGTTCTCGTCAGGCTCACATCCATAATTTATCCATCTTGTTTTGGTAACAGATCCTTTCACTATTCAGTTATCAGACTCAAAGAATGATAACAAGAGAATGTAAAGATACTATCTTAGCCAACTTGTGATGCTGTTATTACAAAATTCCATGGACTGGGTGGGTTAAACAACATGTATTTCTCACAGGTGTGGAGGCTGGGAAATCCAGGGTCAAGGTGCCAGGCAGATTTGCTTCCTGGTGAGGGCCCACTTCAGGATTCATAGGACAGCTGTCTCTCACTGTGTCCTCACATGGAAGCAGGGTGGAGAAAGGGAGAGGGAGCTTGCTCTCTAGCTGTCTGGTCTCTTCCTTTTTGAATAAGAATGCCAGTCCCATCATGGGAGCCCACCCTCAGGACCTCATCTAAACCTAATTACTCCCAAAGGCTTTTCACCTCCAGATACCATCACATTGAGGTTGGGGTTTCAACATAAAAATTTGGAGAGACACAGACATTCAGTCCATAACAGATGCTTAAATCAACAGTTTTCTTAAACTTTTTTTTTTCTTGAAGATGGTAAGAAGAAAAATATGGTTAAAAATGATGAAGCCATAACTTGACAACACAACGGTGTTCTGACCTTAGTTAATACAATAACTCGATTATCCGAAGCTTGAACTGAAGTTTTTTTTTTTTCCATGCTATAGACACCAAATTGAATAGAAATGTGATTGGGTTATTGTTTTTTAAAAAGAGCCATTATGAACTTTTATTTTTTAAGTATGTGAACTAATCACCAAAGGTATTATTAGACATTCTTGAAAACAATTTTGAGTATACCTCAGAAATAAACTAAAAGTTAAATCGCAATTCACAGAATTGGAGAGGCAATCCTTTCTTTTATCAATTTAAATATTTCCAAGTTACTAGAACTGATGAAATTAAAATTTGAAAGCACCAAACGATGTCATTCTGATACTCAATCGCATTATTTTTTTGTTCAGTGGATTGCATTTGAATGCCATTGATCATTAAATGGTTTCCAAATTAGGGTAAGACCATGAAGTATTTTACTAGTATGTTAAGTACCTATTAGAATCAATTAAGTATAGTAGCTAATGGCTTAATTTTTTACATGAGAAAGAATACTTTTTATTTTCTGTTAAAAGGGTTTAGTGAAAATCACATAAACTAGAATGTTTAGGTGAATATAATGTCTAGTCAGCTGTAATCTTAGAAGGGTTTTTTATTTCTTAAATCCATGTTCTGCAAAATTCTTTCAAATATATTGGATCATTTTTGACTCAGTAACACATAATTTATATATTAAACCATATATATTGGAGCAGTGGTTCAACTGGGGGTGATTTTACCTCTCTGGACATTGGGAGGAATTTGGAGCAATTTCTTATTTCATAAATGGGTTGTAGGAGCGGGGAGATATACTGCCTCCTAGTATATATAGCCAGAGTTGCTGCCATACATGTAAGCCACCCACCCAAAAAAATTACTGAATAAAAATTTCAGTAGTGTCAAACTGAGAAAATCCCGATTTAGGATATAATGATTTTGCCACATTATATTAAAAAGTATTTATTGTAGGCCATATAAGGTAATTCTAAAATACTTTGACTAGAACTGCAGAATTTTTTTTGAAGCAACGTATACCCTTCAAAATGATTGCTTTGACAAATAATGATATTTGGGTATGTGATATCTAGAACATTATTTTTTAAACATTAGCCCTGTTTTCGGTTATTGCACAAATTGTGTATTCCAGCTCCCATCATGCACACATTTTGCCATATTTATTGTAGATAGGGCCCTGGACATAACAGATTATAGGAGTGATTGAGATGTGCTTTGTGAAGTTACATGTTATTTCTCTAGCATCAATGAAAGAAAGATAATTGGAAGGGAATGGAGAACGCCTTAGTTAAATCAAGATTTATGAACTGTATCTGTGCTGCTCAAGGGTGAAGGCACATAATTTAAGATAAAAACTATAGATAATACCTTCCTTCCTTAACCATAGCATTCTTTCCCCATTCTAAGTGTCAACCAGGCAGAGCAGACTTTAGATTTTGCTTAGCTCATGATATCTTTTCCCTTTCCCCATAGCCTTGAAATACAAGCATCTCATAGCAGCTTTCTATCTAGATTTACGAGTATGTTTTTTCTTTTGCTCTTTGTGGGTTCCCCCTCTCCAAGTACCTAGTCGCACTGTCAGATATTATCTCGGTAAGAGCAAATTCTGTACTTTAAGTTAGACCATCTGTGCTGAAGGGGAATGTTGCCTGAAAAAGGCCTGTGCTTAGAGCCGAAGCTTGGGATAGGGGCAGTGAAAATCTCATCTAGAAGTGTTGCCTCAAGCTGACTTAAAAATCAATTGGATCTTTCAATTTATATTTATAGCATTTTGAATTAAAATTTATCCTGGAATTATGCTCTTAGTTTAACATTTGCATTCTTTTTTTTTTTTTTTCATTTGTTTTAGAAAAGATTTCCTTTGGTTAGAAATGAAGGTTCTCTTTAAATTTTTTTCCAAGTACAGTTGGCATACAATATTATAGAGCATCAGGTGACAACATGGTGATTAGACATTTGTATAATTACAGATGTGATCACCCTAATAGGTGTACTACCCATCTGACACCATACACAGTTATTACATTACTATTGACTCTATTTCTATGCTGTACTTTACATTCCTATGACTATTTTGTAACTACTAATTTGTACTTCTTAATCCCTTCCCTTTTTCACCCTTCCCAGCCCTCCTTCTCCCATCTGACCACCATTAAAATGTTCTCTATATCAATGAGTTGTTTTTATTTTGTTTGTTTGTTTATTTTTTCTTTAGATTCCACAAGTAAGTGAAATCCTATGGCACTAGTCTTTCTTTGACTCCACACAACACAATACCTCTAGGTTTATCAGTGTTGTTGCAAATGGCAAGATTTCATTCCTTTTTTTATGACTGAGTAAATTTTCCAATTATATATGTAGCCCTTTTCAGTTCTTTGCTTCTTCTTTATCCATTCATTAATGAATACCCAGTTGCCTCCATACTTTGGCTGCTGTAAATAATGCTGCAATGAACATGATGGACTACATGTCTCTTCAAAGTAGTGTTTTGGGTTTCTTCATATAAATACCCAGAAGTGAGATCACTGGTTCTTTATCTATTGTTACAGCTTTGTTTTAAAGTCTGTTTTGTTTGGTATAAGATTGTATCCTAGCTTTTTTTGTTTCCATTTTATGAATACACTTTTCATCTCTTTGTTTTCAGTCTGCGTGTCTTTCAGTCTGAAGTGAATGTCTTTTAGGAAGCATATGTAAATGTCTTACCCATTTATTCATCCTATATTTGATTTTGAAAATTTGATGCATTTACATTTAAATAATAGTTGATAAATATAAGTTATTGCCATTTTATATTTTTGATATTTTTAAAAATTCTTCTTCATGAAGTCCCTTTAACATTTCTTGTAATACTGCTTGGTGGTGATGAGCTCCTTGAGCTTTTGCTTGTCCGAGAAGTTTTATCTGTCCTTTAATTCTTAATAATAGCCTTGCTGGTTAGAGTAATCTTGGTTGTAGGTCCTTGCTTTTCATTACCTTGAATATTTCCTGCCAGTCTCTTCTGGCCTGCAAAGTTTCTATTGAAACATCAGCTGACAATCTTATGGGAGCTCCCTTGTATGTAACTAGCTGTTTTCTCTTGATGCTTAAAAGAATCTCTCTTTATCTTTAACCTTTGGCATTTTTAATTTTCTGTGTCTTGTGTGAGCCTCTTGGGACTCTGTGCTTTTGGGATTATATGTCTTTTTCTTCACTAGGTTAGGGAAGTTTTTCATCATTATTTCTTCAAATAGATTTTCAGTTCTTTGCTCTCTATCTTCTCCCTCTGGTATCCCTATAATGTGAATATTGGTACACTTGATGGTTGTCCCAGAGGCCCCTTAAACTGTCCTCAGTTTTTTGGATTCTTTATTCTTACTGCTGTTTTGGTTGGGTGTTTTTTGCTACCTATTTTCTAAATCACGGATTTGATGCTTTGCTTCTTCTAATCTGCTTGATTCTGAGGTATTTCTTTTAGTTATTGTTCTTAATTTCTGACTAGTTATTGATATTGTTTTTCCTTATAGTCTATCTTCCCCTGCAGGACAGCATCATTCTCCTATATCTTCTAGACATCACTCATCTCTCACAATCAGGATCATCTATTCAGAGACATTCTCCTTCTCCCCGTCGAAAAAGAACTCCTTCGCCATCTTATCAGAGGACAATAACTCCACCTTTACGACGCTCACCTTCTCCTTATCCTTCACATCTCTCTCTTCTCCTCAGAGAAAGCAAAGTCCCCCAAGACATCGCTCTCCAATGCGGGAAAAAGCGAGGCATGATCATGAACGAATTTCACAGTCTCATGATCGACGTCATGAAAGGAGGGAAGGTATGCACTGTACTTTATCTTGATTTTTTAAAGTTATTTTACTTAAGTAGTTGTGTTCTTTATTTAAAACATGAGCATTCAGGTTTATTGTTATCATAGGGGGTTGAAGGGAACTGTGTTAATACAGATTCCTTTGTGACACACAGAGGAAAGTTCTTGAGGGCTGTAGGAGGTGCTTACTAACTCAGGAATGTAAGCTATTAAAATATGTATAAGTGGGCATTTATTCTAACTTGGTGCTTTCTTTAAGATGTTTTACTTGAATACTTTCCAGAAATTTTTGGGCATCTTCTTCTTAGAGTACCCTTCTAATTGCTTAGTTATTTCCTTTAAAAAATAAAAATAAAAAGAGGTGAAGGAGAGGAAAGCAGCAAGCCAGGTCCAGAGTTTGAAAGCATATGTGTTTTGGTAAAATGTGAGGACTGGGGGAACATTTAGAATGTCAGTACAAACCAAGTGATCAGTTTTCCAGGTGTAGCTCAAGAAAGAAGTAAGCAAAGCAATTTCCTTGTATTCCTGAAAATTAAGTTAACTTTGGGATACTACTTCTTTTTCAATCTGAAATGCTATTATTCCTGGCAATACAGTATAATATCTCACATCGCTTTCTGTACTTTTTGTCTAAGCTTCTTGTCCTTGTTTATTTACCTTTACAGTCCCTCCTGCCCCAACTTCTCCTTAGTTTTTAAATAAGGAACACTCAAATACTTGCTTGTTTGCAACAATGTGTCTGTTTTACATGTGTTTTCAAAGCTTGTCTGTTAGTATAACATCTCCTACAAAGCATGTTGAACTTAGTTATTCTCTTCTTATCAACATTGTAAGCGATAACTAATCAAGTTCTTTTATTCAAGAAATGATGGTTGCATAGGTATGGACTGGAGGGAACACCTATTTTATTAGAATTATCTCTTGTATACATGATTTTGGAACCAGATCAGCACAACAGTATTTATGGAACATTGATAAAGATGGGAAAGTTCTTTTATACTTGTCTATTAATTTTAATAAGATTTAGCAATTAGGGTTGACTAAGAGTATAATATTCAGTTAGTGACTATTTACTGAATGAAAACTATTATTAATTTTTAAAACAATTTTTAAACACGCTAATGAAGGAAATAATATGCAGTTAAGTGTTCTGGGATTGCTTTTTTGTGGCAGGAATACTTGCGTTACAGAAAGAATCCTTTTAATAATAAACCAT
The DNA here is from genome assembly GCA_003508835.1 of Eonycteris spelaea. Lineage (NCBI taxonomy): Eukaryota > Metazoa > Chordata > Mammalia > Chiroptera > Pteropodidae > Eonycteris > Eonycteris spelaea. The sequence continues at coordinate 289,034 of PUFA01000286.1, read as the reverse complement.
AGGTGTTTAAGTTTCTTTCAAGAGAAAGAGATATAGCACGTTGTTCCTCTCTATTTAATTGTCACTTTTTGAAACAATTAATGGAAGAATGGGGGCTGGGTAAAGAACAAAATATAATGCTAGCTATATTTGTAAAGACAGGTGGGGCATTGCAAAAAAAGGGATCTGGTATTAAGTTAACATATTTTTAGGCATAGCGGATTTTGGAGGAGGACTGGAAGTCATAGATTTCACAAGAAGGGATGGAGGAGACATATCGAATCCTTGCCTAATTCTTCTGTCCTTAAATAGCATTTATGGGCATAGGAATATGGGCAAAAATGATTGGCAGGGCAGACAGTTTTATTAATGTAAGAATCTACGCATTCTTGGATACTAGGTGTTTGTATACTTGAGAAAAGTCTGTTGGACCTAGCCATGGAGACAAAGTGAAAAGGAGGTAAATTTACAATGTCCTAGGCATAAAGGTTCTGCAGTTGCTAAAATAGCCTTAGATCTTGAGGCAATTTCAGAGTGTGAGAGCAGTTTATAAGGAATCTATTTTTTAAATGGCAGTTACTTTAGGTTCTCTTATTAATTCTTGGACTTCATATCATATTTGTGCTGTAATCGGAATATGCTTATTTTAGGTTGTATCCAAAGAATGGTTTCTAATCTTTGTAAAATCCCATGAGGTATTGGATTAACTAAGCCTGGGCCTCTATTTTATTTATACAGTGACAAGTTTGAATTCAGTAAACAGTGAGGTTCATTCCAGTTTTTTTTTAATAATGTTTCAAAATTTTATTATAGTTGATCTGTTTTTTCCTTTATTTTTACTTTTATTTTTATTTTTTTTTAATCTTAAGTTTATTGGGGTAACATGGCTTAATACAATTATATAATTTTCAGGTGTACATTATAATTTGACATCTGTATATTCTATTGTGTGTTTACCACCCAAAGTCTAGTTTCCTAGAGCTACCATATATTTGATCCCCTTTACCCACTTCACCTTCCCCTACCCCCTATATTGACCCCATTTACCCGTCTACTTCTCCCCTCCTCCCCCACCCCCTACCTTCTGTTAACCACTAGTCCATTGTCCATGTCCCTGAGTCTATGTTTGTTTGTCCTGTTCATTTGTTGCTTTTAGGTTTATATCCCACATATAAGTGATATCATGTGATTTTCAACTTTTTCTGCCTCGCTTATATTGCTTAGCATGATTATCTCGAGGTCTGTCCATGTTGTCACAAATGGCAGTATTTCATCTCTTCTTATGGTTGAGTAAGATTGCATTGTACATGTGTACCACAGCTTCTTTAGCCAGTCATTTGTAGGACACTTTGGTTGCTTCCATATCCTGGCCACTGTGAATAATGCTACTGTGAACATCGGTGTGCAAATATCTTTTTGGATATGAGTTTTTCAAGTCTTTGGGGTAAATACCCAGTAGAGGGATTACTGAATCATATGGTAGATCTACTGTCAGATTTTTGAGGAACCTCCCTACTTTTCCATAGTGGCTGTACCAATTTGCAGTCACGCCAGCAGCGTATGAGGGATCCTTTTTCTCCGCATCCTCTCCAACATTTGTTATTACTTGTCATATTGATTATAGCTATCCTAACAGTTGTGAGATGGTATCTCACAGTGGTTTTAATTTGTATTTTCCTAATAGCTAGTGATGTTGAGCATCTTTTCATATATTTGTTGGCCATTTGTATGTCCTCCAAGGAGAAGTGTCTGTTCAGGTTCTCTGCCCATTTTTTGATTGGATCATTTGTTTTTTGTTGTTATTGAGTCATATGAGTTCTTTTTATATTTTGGATATTAGGCCCTTATCGGAGGTGTTGCTTGCAAATATATTTTCCCATTCGATGGTTGTCTCTTTTACCTTGTTGACAGCTTCTTTTGCTGAGCAGAAGCTGTTTAGTTTGACATAATCCCATTTATTTTCACTTCTTTTGCTTTTAAGATCAAATTCAAAATCCTCTTAAGTCGAAGATCCTTGAGTTTAGTTCCTATGTTTTTTTCTATGCATTTATTGTTTCAGGTCTTATATTCAGGCCTTTAATCCATTTTGAGTTAATTTTGGTGTTGTGGTGATAGACAACAGTCTAGTTTCATTCTTTTGCAGCTGGCTTCCAGTTTTCCCAGCACCATTTATTGAAGAGGCTTCCTTTCTCCACTATATGTTTTTGGCTTTTTTGTTGAAAGTTATTTGCTCGTATCAATATGGGTTTACTTCTGGACTCTCGATTCTGTTCCACTGGTTCGTGTGTCTCTTTTGCTGCCAATCCCCTTCCTTTTTTATTACTGTAGCTTTGAAGTGTAAATTGAAGTCAGCAAAGAAATGCCTCCAGCCTCATTCTTTTTTCTCAGGATGGTAATTTGGTCTTTTATGCTTTCATACAAATCTGATGATTTTTTATTGTATTTCTTTAAAAAATCCCAATAAGATTTCGATGGGGATTGCATTAAATCTATATAATGCTTTAGGTAATAAGGTTATATTAACTATGTTGATTTTTCCAATTCAAGAACACAGAATATCTTTCCATTTCTTTATATCTTCTTTGATTTCTTTTAATATGGTCTTATAATTTTCATTATATAGGTCCTTCGCTTTTTCATTAAATTTATTCCTAGGTATTTTTTCTTTTTGTTGCAATTGCAAAAGGAATTATTTTTTCCATTTCTTTTCTGACACTTCATTATTAGAGTATAAGAACGCTATGGATTTGAACGTTGATTTTGCATACAGAGATTTTACCGTATTTACTGATTGTTTCTAGTGGTGGTCTTTAGGGTTTTCTATATGAAGAATCATGTCATCCGCAAATATAAAATGCTTTATATCTGTCTCTTGCTCAATTGTACTTGCTGGGACTCCCAATGTTATATTGAAACAGTGGCGATAGTGGACAACTTTGCCTTGTTCCTTGATCTTAGAGGGAAGGTTTTTAATTTTTTACCATTCAGTATAATGTTGTTGAGGACTTGTCATGTATGACTTTTATTACGTTAAGGTACTTTCCTTCTATACTGATTTAGTTAAGTATTTTGATCATAAATGGGTGCTGTATCTTGTCGAAGGGTTTTTTCACATCTTTGATATGATCATATGATTCTTATTTTTTAATTTGTTTATGTGATGTATCACATTAATCGATTTGCGTATGTCGAACCATCCCTATGCCCCTGGGATGAAGCCTACATGATCATGATGTATAATCTTTTTAATATATTGCTGTATTCAGTTGACTAGTATCTTATTTAGGATTTTTGCATTTGTGTTCATGAGAGATATTGGTCTGTAGTTTTCTTTTTTTGTGTTATCTTTACTAGTTTTTGGTATAGAGTGATATTGACCTTAAAATGAGTTGGGAAGTATTGCCTCCTCTTTGATTTTTTTGGAAGAGTTTGAGGAGAATAGGTACGAAATCTTCTTGAGTGTTTGGTAGAATTTACTGGTAAAGCCATCTGGTCCTGGACTTTTACTTTTAGGTATGTTTTTGATAATTGTTTCATTTCAGTACTGCTGATCAGTCTATTAGATTTCCAATCTTTCTTATTTAGTCTAGGAAGTTATATTTTCTAAGTACTGTCATTTCTTCTAGGTTATTAAATTTGTTATATACTTTTCATAGATTCTTGCATGATCCTTTGTATTTCTGTGATGTCAGTATTTCCCCTCTTTCATCCCTGATTGTGTTTTGTCCTTTCCCTTTTTTCTTGAGTGAGCTAGCCAGAGGTTTGTCAATTTTATTAGCCTTCTCAAAGAACCACCTTTTGTATTATTTTTGTATTTTTTTTTGTTTGCTGTTCCATTCCATTATTATTTTTTTAATTTTGATTATTTCCTTTTGCTTACTTTAGCCTTTTCTATTTAAGATGAAACATTAAGTAATTTATTTGGCTCACCTCTTTTGGAGTAGGCCGTAATGATATGAACTTCCTCTTATGAATGCTTTTGCTGGTCCCAAAAGTTTTAATTGTACTGTCATCATCGTTTCTATGTATCTCTTTATCTCTCTTTTATTTCTTCCATGACCCAGTTACTTCAGTAGCATGTTGTTTAATCTTTATGTATTGCTGTTCTTCCTGATTTCTTCTGCAGTTTGATCTCTTCTTTCAAAGCATTATAATCAGAATATGGTTGGTGTAATTTCAACCCTCTTATTATTTGTTGAGGCTATCTCTGTGTCCCAGTATGTGGTCCATCTTTGAGAATGTTCCATCTGCACTAGAGAAGAATGTATAAGTAGCTTGCTTTGGATGAAGCTCTGTAATTGTCAATTATTGTCCAGTTGGTCTAATGTGTCATTTAAGGATTTATTTCCTTACTGATTTTCTGCTTGGATGATCTGTCCATATCTGACAGTGGGGTGTTTAGGTCCCCTACTACAATAGTGTTTTGGTCTGTTTCTCCCTTAGTTCTGTTAGTAATTGCTTTACATATTTTGGGGTTCCCTGTTGGGAGCATAGATATTAATAAGTGTTATGTCTTCTTGGTGTATGATTCCCTTTATCATTATGAAGTGTCCACCAGTATCTTTCTCTTTACCTTTTTTATTTTGAAGTCTTTTGTCTGATACTAGTACTGCTACTCCCACTTTTCTCTGAATGCCATTTGCTTGAAATGTCATTTTCCACACTTTCACTTTGAGTCTATATTTGTCTTTGGAGCTGAGATATTTCTCCTGGAGACAGCATATGGTTGGGTTTTGTTTTTTGACCCATTCTGCAACTCTGTGTCTTTTTATTGGTGAGTTCAATCCATTTATATTTAGGGTGATTATTGAAATATGAGGTCTTCTTATAGCCATTTTATTTTTGCTTTCTGGAAGCTCGGTGTTTCCATTGCTTTTCTTGTCCTTATGGTTGTTTTCTTTATTTTGGTTAGGTTTTGTGGGTTTCCTCTCTGGTCCTTCTTGTTTTATCTTATATACTTCAGTTCTGAATCTTTGGTGTGTGGTTACCATTACGAATATGTAAAGGATAGTTATATAGATATACATTCGTCCATTTTCTTCTGTGTGTATGTTATCATCTCCATTCCCCTTTGCGAATTTGGATCTTTGACTCCTCCCCTTTTCAGTCATTGTATCAATTTGTCCTTAGAGATGCTGAACGTTCTTACTATCCTTGCTATATAATTCTCGCTACTGTTTAAGTAATGCTCTGTTCTTAGTAAAGGTTGCCATCCTCTGCTTCTATTTGCCTGATATTCACTTTATTCCGGATTATGGGTTTTTTTTTGTTTGTTTTCTGGGGTTTTTTTTGTTTTTGTTTTTTTGTTTTTCTGTCGTTTTGTTTTAGCTTAGCTGACCCCTTTCAGTATTTGCTGTAGTGCAGGCCTCTTAGAGGAGAATTCTCTCCATTTTTGTATGTCCCGAAAGGTCTAATTTCTCCTTCATATAAAGGAGAGCTTATAGCTGGATACGTTATTCTGGGTTGATAGTTCTTTTACTTAATAGTTTTAATATTTGATTCCACTCTTTTCTGGCTTGTAAGATCCGTGTTGTGAAGTCTGATGATAATCTAATGGGTTTTCCTTTATAAGTTTCCGTTTTCTTCTCCCTGGCTGCCCTGAGAATTTTTTCTTTGTCATTGGTTTTTAATAACTTTAATACAATGCGTCTTGGTGAAGGCCTTTTTTGGGTTGAGATGATTGGGTGTTTGTCGACTTCCTGAATTCCAAGCTCCAGCTCATTCCTTAGATTTGGGAAATTCTCGTCCACTATCTATCTGTCTGACAATACTTTCTAGTCCTGCTCCTTTTCCTCGCCTTCGATAATACCCATTATTCTTATGTTTCCTCTCTTGATACTATCAGCTAGTTCTTGTATTTCTCTTCATTATTTTTCATTCTTCAGTTTCTCTCTTCTTCCTTCTGATTTATTCAGGCTTCTGTCTTTGTTATCACTGATCCTTTCCTCCATTTAGTCGACTCTTTCCCAAGCTTGCTATTTCATTTTTCAACTCTTGCATTATGTTTTTTTTTAATATATATTAAGAGTATCTATTGTGTTCTTCTCAAGAGTTTCAGTCTCCTTGTTCTGCTCATCTAGTTGTTTTTTCAGTTCCTGAAATTGTTGATATGACTCATTTGGATCATATCAGAAGTACCATCTTGAAGTCTCTGTCATTTAAGTTGCATATTTCTATGTCTGTAAGCTTATTTTCTGGAGATTTTTTTCCCTTTCTTTCTGAGATGCCTTGTCACCGTGGTTGTTCACGGTGTTTAATGAACTATTTCTCTGCCTGGGCATTAATGGAAATGTAGTCTGTTCTTTTTCCAGAAAGAAGATATATAAAGGTTTCTCTTTAGCCTGCTGCAAAGAATTTCTTTTGGTTTCCAGTAGGGAGCATCTAAGCCATTTGGATCCCTGCTTTATATAAAGCCTAAATAATTTTTTTTTTTTGGTAGAAATTTAACCATACGCGCTACTCTCAGTTTCAGTCACTGTCAGTGTTAGCAACAGTTTGGTAGCGTTTGCTCATATTCCCCTGAGGCTTCGCAGTGTTTGGTCTTGGTGGGTATGGGGAAGGAGCCCTCTGGGCTGGGAGTTGGGGGCTGTGGCTCAGCCTTGGTTTTGCAACCGGGGGCTAAAAATCAACTGTCATTTCTCTGTGGTCCTATCCCGCTTCTCTGCTTTCTGAGCTGGTGACTGGGCCCTGCTGCCGGCTGCGTAGAAGTCACAGTACTTCCAGGCAAGGTTGTTCAGGGAAGTCGCCACACTTTCACCCTCTCCTCTCCACCTGCAGAGAGCTCTGGTGGCTTTGAGAGGCAGCTTCTTTTTTTCCTCCGAGATCACTACCCAACACACTAGCCGGATACCCGGGGTTTCTGACCTGTTGTAGTTCTTATGCGGAGATCCCACACTCCGACGTGCTGGTGTGCAGTTTGGGTGTTTTTTGTTCAGTTTTAGATGTTCAGCTTATTGTTTCAAGGGGAGAGATCCAGGGACGTCTCTCATTCCTCCATGTTTCCCAAAATCCCTCCATTTAGTTTTTTAATAACTAAAATTATTTCTTTATTTTCTAATGAATTTTACAAAATGCTTTAGGTAGAGGAAGCTTTAGAGACAGGAGTGTAATTCCATTAAATAATTTCAGAAAAGAAAATAACAGTATTTCTTTGCCAGCCTGCTTACTAACTGTAGGCCACTCCCAAGTGCTTAACTCCATTTGAGGTAGTCAACTGTGGTCTAGTCTGGCCTAATATTTCATCAGGATGATTAAAATCACTGTGTGCCTCTGAATCTAGAAGTTGTTTCTAAAAAGTAAGCCATCAGTGGTATTAGATCAGCTTGTTTCAGTTGTTTAAGATATAAGTATGGGTAACTTGAAGTCAGGGGAGATCATATTCAAAGTTTATCCAACATAATAATTCATGTGTTAATGAAATTACCTTTGGATGTCTAGCTTTTGAATGGACTTAATTTTCTTATATTAGCATGTTGTCTCCTTTTATTCTCTGCAAAGAACATGAATTATTATAATAAAATTTTAAAAGCTCCATATCAAATATATTATCTAGCTGCCCAAAATTTTGTGAAAGGAATTACAGTTGATTTCCAAAATTGCATTACAGAAACTAGAGGCAAAAGAGAGAGAGAAAAGGACACAAGAGAAGAACGAGAGTATGAACAGGATCAGAGCTCTTCTAGAGACCACAGAGAAGACAGAGAACCTAGAGATGGTCGGGATCGGAGAGATACCAGAGATACTAGAGACCGAAAGGAACTAAGAGACTCCAGAGACATTCGGGACTCCAGGGAGATGAGAGATTATAGCAGAGATAACAAGGAGTGCCGTGACCCCAGAGATTCTCGTTCTGCTCGTGATGCCCATGACTACAGAGATCGTGAAAGTCGAGATGCTCATAGAAAGGAGGATACCTATCAGGAGGAATCCCGAAGTTATGGCAGAAATCACTTGAGAGAAGAAAGTTCTCGTACTGAAGTAAGGAATGATTCCAGAAGTGACTCTCGAAGTGATATGAGGAATGACCGGATGGGCAGAAGTAGGGGGAGAGGTCCAGAGTTACCTGAAAAGGGTAAGATTTTTGACCTGTCAGCAAACTGTAACTTATATATTCATATAGAAATTATTAAATCTCCTAAGATTTATTTTTTAAATATATTATTTCTATATTGATTATTATTATTTTGTCAAAGCAATTTCCAACTTATTGAATTTGAGATCTTCCCTATAAATTTTGAATAGGAATTATAAGCTAGAATAGCAGAAGTGGGAACTGACCTAGACCCCCTGGTTGGATTATATCCAGTCACGCCTACAGTCTTGATTAATGTGGAATACTAAGAAAATTGCTATCATGCAAAAAAAGTAGAACAAAAATTAGTAGTTTCTAATAGATTGTATGTGCCTGTGTGTGTCTGTGTGTATATACCGTATATGTGTATCATGTGATTATTAAAGTGGAATTAAAATGGTGGGCTTTCAAAATTGATGGTGTCAGAGATGACTGATTTGTATATTCAGTATTTGTACTTGCTTCAGACCACCTCAAATCATCACATATTAAGATCTCGAGCCATTTTTCTTATCTTCCCCTAAAAAGACATTTACCATATTCAGTAACTACCTACATAAATGTATTGGACTATCTCCGAAATGCTTGGGCTAAATCAGTTTTGACCTGTCTCTTCCTCCATCTCCTTCTTTCTCTTCCCCGCAAACATTGCTGCACAATCTGACCACTCTTATTCTTTCCATTGGTCCGTTGGTCTATTTTGGTCAATATTACAGCTTCACATTAAGCTGAAGTCCCCTCACCTCCTCCTTCATGGTTGTCTTGGCTTATCATGGTCCTTTTCTTTTTCATATACATTTTTAAAATGAGTTTATTTTATGAAAAACTGTTGAATTTTTATTTTGAATGCATTACATGTATCATTTCTTAACTTTTTCTATTAAGGCCCTGAGCATATATATTCCTTGGTTCCATTTTGTTGCTATTATAAATGATACTTTAACAAATTCTCTTTAATGCATTCACATAGTTCAGAATTTCAAAGATACCAAAGGGTGTGTGTGTGTGTGTGTGGTGTGTGTGTGTAGAAAAGCCTCCCCTCTACACCTGAGCTGGTTCCTTCTTTTGCCAGTTTTGTTTGTATCCTTCCCAGAAATATTCTACACAAGCAGATATGCATGTCTATTTGTTTTATCCTTTGGTTTTACAAATGTAATTAAAATATATATAAACTTGTTTAAAAAAAAAAAAGAAACAACTACATACTGCTCTATACCATGCTGTTTTTCACTTAAAAATCTTTTGGAGATTATTCCTTATTAGGTAAAGAGCTACTTCCTTCTTCTGGTGCACAGTGTCTATTATAGGGTATACCATAAAATCGTAAGTCTTAAATTGATGGATACTTAGGTGTTTCAGTCTTTTTTTGTTTTGAACAGTGCTTCAGTGAATAACTATGTAGTGGTGTCACCAATTGGTATCTTTAAAACATTTTCTTAGGCTTATTGCTGGTATATGGAAATGGTAATTGATATTTGTATATCAGTCTTACATTGTGATTTTCTTTGCAGATCAAATTAGATTCTCTTAAACATTTATGTCTGGGAAGAGACAGATTTGGCTCTTCCTTTCTGGTTTTCATTTACTATCCATAACCTGCTTAGTAGCTCTTTCAAATATTGTTGAATATAATGATTTAATGGCTTCTCTTGCTTTGTTTCAGATTTTAAAGGCTGACATATCACCACTAAGCATTGTATTAATAGATGCTTTTATACTGTGTTAACTTAGCTAACAGCTTTTTTATCATGACTTTTTTCTCTGTCTTGAGATCATATAGTTTGTCTCTTTTACCTTCTCATGTTATTATACTTTTTAAAATTTAGAACTATCCTTGCATTACTAAGATAAATGCAGTTTTTCATTTTTTACATTTCTGAAATAGGTTTGTTAAAATTTAATTTTTATTTAAGCACTAATGTTTTTTATTGAGATTGGCATATAATTACTGGTATTGTAAATATTTAACAACGAACTCTTAAGAAAAAGCCTTCACTTGTAGCTTTTGCCAATTTTGTAATATAAATACTCCTGCCATAGAACATTTCAAGCTACTAACTTGTCACCAGTGTTGAGTTGGGAAGAGATGTGCACAGTTGTCTCTGTCAAGCCATTGTGAATCAGTTCTAGCATACTATACTGCACAGTTTATTTTTTATATTCTTGTTTGGTTTGGGGATCAGAGCTATCCTAGTCACATAAAATATGTCAGGAAGTGTTGCTTCTTTTTTCTTCTTCTCTGGCACAAATTAAATGACTAGTTATCTGTTCTTTGACAGTTTAAATAACATTTGTCTGTTAAGTCTTGTTTCTCATTTTTCTGCTGCTTAGAGCTTTTACTACCAATTGACTTTCTCTCAGAGTTACTGACTTAGATCATTGTAATAATATTAGATTTCTGTTTTTTCTTGAAGCAGTGTAGTATGTTAACATTTTTTTAGAGATCATTTTCAAATCTTTGATACATAAATGTTCCTCACATTTCTGTTATAATTATATTTATTTTTTTATTTCTTGTTCAATCTTGCCAGAAGTTTGTCTATTGAGTCTTTTTAAAGAATTAATCTTGTTTGTTTTCTTTTGTATCTATCGTTCTATTTCATTAATTTCCATTCTTATGTTTTACTTTGTTGTGAAATGCGTGGTATTTACATTAATAACCATTCTAAACACTTTCTAAGTTTTAATATATCTTCTTGGACTTCTTGAGTTCTGTAGAATTGGGATTTTAAATGTCCAGACATGCTTTTTAAAATAAATCCCCTCCCCCAATTTTAATTGTTGGCAGAGGACTTGTCAGTTCTTTGGCAGTTGTATTTGTTAAGGCTTATTTTGTAACAACAGTCTTTATAAATGTTCTGCATATGCTTTTAATGGTTAAATGCGAAGTGTTTCTCTAAGTAAGATCAGGTTTGTTAACTGTGCTTTCAAATCTATATTTAATTTTTTTTATCTGCTTTTTCTAACATTACAGAAATGTGAGTTAAATCTTGCAGTGTCATTGCAAATTTGTTAATTTTGTATAATTTGATCCAATTTTGCTTTGAATATTTTGAGGCTTTGCTGTTAGGTACACTTGTATAAGGCAGATTATTCTTTTATCATTATAGAATGACCCTCTTTGTCCTTCATGGTGCCTTTTGTCTTGAAGGTTGTTTCACTCACAGATTTCTTTTGGTTAGTATGTTGTGGCGCGATCAAATCTAAGACCCACGGAGCCAATTGAGATGAATTGTGAGCCTTTATTAGCCGGCAGGCGACTGTCTACCACACAGGGTTTGAGGAGATCAACCCCGAGCCTCCAGAAGGGATAGTTTAAAAAGCCCCCAAACCCCCTCTAGCAAACAAGCAGGTTTACAGAAGCTGAGGCTGGCCATTTACATATCTTTACACAGGGCAACTACACCCTTAACGTTAGCATATCTTTGCACAGAATATCTCCTAGAAGTACACCCTGTTTAACATTAAGCAATGGAAGCAGAAGTTGGCCATTTGAAAATTTTCCACTCTTAACAAGTATTTGTTTGATATCTTTTCCCATCCTTTCAACCTTTTCATATCTTTATGTTTTAAATATAACTCTAAATAGAATGTAGTTAGACATATGTTAGACATATGTTGAATCTTCTCATTATACCTTCCTTGATTCTTAACTCTCCTTTTAAATTTTTCACTTTTTTTAAATCTCACTTTCTAGGTCATATCCTCATAAAAACATCTTTTTAAACTAATTTTCTCTTAGCATCTAATTCAACATTTAACCTTTTCATTCCTACATGTTCTGTGTAGCCTTCGAAAAAATGTTTTAAATTTCTTCTTTTTGGTCCTTAATTATTGAAATATTCTTTATAGATATGTTGTTTATTAAAAAACCCTATTACAATATTTAGAATTATGCTGTAATTCTTTCAGAGCTCAAAGCCTGTTACGTGTAAGGGGTGTGTGTGTGTGTGTGTGTGTGTGTGTGCGTGCGTGCATGTGTGCGCGCATGTGTGCATAGCTGTGCATTTTTTAAAACATTTTCTCGAGATTATTGACATACAAAAAGCTTCACACATTTAATGTATATAACTTGATGAGCTTGGAGATAAGTATACACTACAATCTATGCCATAAAAATATCTATTACCTGCAAAAATAAATTTTCTCTTCTCTTGTGTTTTTGTATGGGTAATGAGAACACTTATATAAGATTATCCTCTTACCAAAATTTGAGTTTCTAGTACATCATTACTAACTATAGGCACTATGCCATATAGTAGATATCTAGGACTCATACATCTTGTACAACTGAAACTTTGGACCCTTTTACTAATACCTCCATGTTTCCCTCTCCCTCCAGCCCTTGGCAACCACTATTCTACTCTCTGCTTCTATGAGTTTGACTACTTTAGATTTCACAAATACTACATGATATCATGTAGTATTTATTTTTTTTTGTGTCTGACTTATCTCACTAAGCATAATGCCCTCCAGGTTCATCCATGTTGTCCCAAATGGCAGGATTTCCTTCTTTTTTAAGGCTGAATTCCATTGTATGTATATACCATGCTTTCTTTATCTATTCATCCATCAGTGGACATTTAGGTTGCTTCTATGTCTTGCCTATTGTAAATAATCCTGTAATGAACGTGGGAGTGCAGATATCTCCTCCAGATCCTAATTTCAGTTCCTTTGGATATATACCTAGAAGTGGAATTGCTAGATCAGTGGTAGTTCTAGTTTTAATTTTTTAAGGAACCTCCACACTGTTTTCCGTGGTGCCTGCATAGTCTTCCATTACTATCACCACAATCAAGATACTTAGCTGTACAGTCACAAGATTCCCTCTGTTACCCCTTTATAGCCACAACCTAAATCCCTTCTCCTGTCCCTGACCTCTGGCAGCCACTAATATGTCTTCCATCTTATAATTGTTATTTCACAAATGTTACATAAGTGAAATCATGCTGTATATACATCCTGTTGAAATTGGCTTTTTCATTCAGCATAATTTCCTTGAGGTTCATCCAAGTTATTACACGTCTCAATAGTTTGTCCCTTGTTTTAGTATCTCATGGTTTGGATGTACCACAGTTTGTTTAACCATTCATCCATTAAAAGACATTTTTAGGTCCTTTTCAGTTTTTGGCTATTACAAATAAAGCTACTATGAACATTAGTTTACCACATTTTCTAATTAAAAAATTCACGTACCACTTCATGTCAATAAAGTACCTTGGTTCTGTATTGGAATGTTTTCACTATAAACTGTAATTAAAGCAATAATATATATCCATATTTTTCATTTTCATGATATTTCTGTGAATTAGATATGAATTAATAGTTTTTGTTAATTGAAATGAATATTCTTTATGATTTTATTATACGGCTTTTTTTAATAGGTAAGGGTAACTGGGACTTAACTTACCCAAGTCAGTCATTATACAGCTTCGGTGTTTTGGTCTAACAGTTAGCATTCTTTTCAACAATGATTAATGTACTTTGGAATTAAAAAAAAATATATATATATATATATATTTTTTTTTTATGTTTTTGGAGGAGAAAGATTGTGACTGATGAAACTTGTTGAATAAAGTGTATATGTTTAAACGTTTGTGTGAATATCCTTTCTTTAGGAAGCCGAGGCACGAGAGGTTCTCAAATTGATAGTCACAATAGTAGTAGCAACTATCATGACAACTGGGAAACAAGAAGTAGCTATCCTGAAAGAGATAGATATCCTGAAAGAGACAACAGAGATCAAACAAGGGATTCTTCCTTTGAGAGACGACATGGAGAGAGAGACCGTCGTGACAACAGAGAGAGAGGTTTGTCAAATGGAATATTATTAAATAGTGACCAACACTGATTGGGAGAATTGTTTTTTTTTAAGTTATCAATTTACTGTTTAATATAAAATGTCTTTTAAGACTTTTTATTGACACATTTAAAACTTATATTTACTCATATAATCCTGTTTACTTAGGGGAGAGTATATAAATAGCTGGTTACGAGTACCTATTTGTCAACAAAGTACTAAGGTAATAGGTACTTGCATACTGAAGGAACTGAGGTGCCCTATTGTATGTCTCTCAATCAGATAGCTCACAACCCTTTAAAAAATGTAGATGCTTGGGTGCCATTCCAGGCATTTCTGATTTGGGAGATACTTAAACTTTCTCATTTGAGGATCCTGGCCACTCAGTAGTTGCAATAAACAGAGTTTTGAATAAGGACTGCCAAAGAGGAACAAGAAAAAAATGATAATGATAGTGCTGGGGGTTGTTTGAAGAAAGAATCATAGTCCTTCCTGGGAATATGTAATGCTTGCTTTAGCTAATTTTATATTATCTTATATAAAGCTAAACATTTTCTGTTACTCTGTTAGATGAGCTCTTAAATCAATTTTGAAACAAGGTTACTAGAAGGCATTTAAGAAGGGTGATAATTACTTTTTTGACAGGCTTATATTTCCTGTACATATTAGAGCCTTAAACATTTAAGATTTGATGACGGTCTTACTAATCTTAGCTGGATACTAAAGTCAGGTTTGCTATAATGCTGAGATTTATATAGCATGAAACTTGATGGAGTAGGGAATTGAATATTCATGCTTCACGGTCAACTGAATCAAAAAAGTAATAGTGTGTCTTGATATGGGCAGTACTGAGAGCAGAATGAAGTTTATAAGACATAGTGTACTTTGGGGAGTATATATGAGATAAAAGATGAAATCAGAGTTGGTTAGGTTGAGTTTGAGGGTAAGTGTAATGCATTTGAGTTAAAAGACTTTTATGATTTCTTTAGTTACACGTGAGGCTGGAGTTTATACGTTCTGTGTTCATATCTTAAATTATTTCTTCCTTAACACCAATTCACCTTTCAACTCTCTTTAACACCATGTCCTGGTAATGCTTTTTCAATATCTCTCTTTTTTTTTTTTTTCTAGTTTCATATCCTAGCTCAGGTTTTTCTCATGTCATACCTGAATTTAGTACTAGCATTTGGTTTCAATCTTATATTTAGTTCAGCCACACATGCATTGAGTCACCAAGAACTTTGATAGTTGCTTTATACATATTCTCTGACCTAATATCCTTTGCAATATTAAGTCAGAGAATATATATTTTAAAAATACTTTACATAATCTTTTTGTCTTTACATTGTCCCTGTCAGTGTAGATATAAGAAAATCCATGTTTCATGTTTAGGAGATTTGGGCTAAGAGAAGGTTAGTGATTTTTCCAGTATTACAGAGAAGTAAGTTCCAAAGCCTCCCCCTGCCCCCCACCCAAGAAATAATTATCGAGTACTGTTAAGGGAACAAACAAGGGACCCAGATAGAAATAAAAGGTAAAAGGGGGACCCTCTTTATCTGGATAAAATTTGAGGAAATGACATTTATGCAGAGGCATAAATACAAGAGAAGAATTTGCATTGCAAAGATTGAAGTTAAAAATGTTTCTGCAGAGGGAAGAATATGTGTCCATTCCCTGAGATGGAAAATATAGCTTAGTATGTCTATATAGCTAGAATTTGAAAGAAGACCAGCGTGACTAGAGTGTGGTTACCAATAGAGAGATTAATCAAGGCTGAGGGTAGAGATATGCCCAGGCACCTTGTTCTGTGCTCAAGAATTTAAGTATTCCCTTTAGTTCTTCACAGACTAATTAGGGCAAAAATAGACAATCAAATATGTTAAATGCTACTACTATATAAAGTTCTGTGAAGACAGAGAGGCAGACAGAATTCTGGGGAAATTCAAAAAAGTTTCCTGAAGAGGCAACATCTGATTAGGGCCTGAAGGATAAGAGTTAGCCCGAAGAACAATGAAAGAAACATGTTGCAGTGAGCAGGAGCAGCATGTGCAGACACACGGGACTAAAATAAATATGTTTGGAACTAGTAAAGAATTATGAGATTAGGGTAGAAGGTATGCTATAATTGGTAGAAAAGGAAAGAAGCTAGGAAAAACGATTGATGAGATTTGATAGACCAAGTTGTTAGGCCTATAAGTCAGGCTGAAATTTTTGGATTTAATTGCCTTTTCACTATAAGATAACTGCTTTTATGCAGTTGGAAAAACAGTTTTCATCAAAAAAATGAAAGTTTGGGGAAAGACTAAAGACAAGGATAGCAACTAGTTAGACTGTTGATGGGATAGACATCTAAGAAGAAATGAACAAACTGAGTTAATAATATTAACTATAGGGATGGAGAGAGGAAGTGGAAGAAAGAAATATTTTGAGAGTGAAAGTGATGGTACTTAAATATAATGGGACTTGGATAACTCAGATTTCCAGCTTTTGTGAATGGGTATGTCATTCATTAAGAAAATATATGAAGAAAAGCTCATCTTCAAAGAACACATTTTGAGGGAAAAGATAGAGAAGATAGTTTAGACATATTAAAGAAGTGTTCTTATATTCTTTCCATTTTTTTTTTTGAAGTAAGGAACATTGTCATTTTGGTCAGGAAAATAGAGTTTTTATATGTCAAAAAAGAATCTCTTGCTGTAAGTAGTCTGTTTCTTGACATTGCTATAATCAGAAATTTCAAATAGGAATTACTATGAGTTGCAGTATTTTGTTTCAGCTTGTTTTGTAGACATTGTTAAGTTAGTATGACCCCCGAACCGGGAATTCAGACAGTCATATAGCAGTCTGGTAATTGAAAGTGCAGTACAATAGAACCATTTTAAATTTAAGTTGCTTTCAGCAAAAGTAAAGTGTTTTAAGAGAACTGACTTCTAGTCCTAGTTACCATCTCTATGATTTTGGCAAATTTCTGGACCATAATTTCTCTTTTTTTTTTTTTTTTAAGAAGAAGAGGGGAAAAGGGGCTGAACAAGGTTTTGTTTTGTTTTAGCTTTAAAATTCTATGAACTTTTATATCAATCTGTAACCTCTGAAGAGGAAATATGAATAATTCAAATGGCTGTGTTGAACCCTTCCCTAGAAATATCCTAAAATTATTCTGCCTAATAAGTTGATGTTAACATTACTATATAATGTTAACAATAAGTTGATAAACATTACTATATAATATGAAAGTAGAAGCATCACCTTAGCCTAGATTCTACCACAGTGAACAACTTTCAGAAGTGGCTCTCTCCATGGAAGAGTTTATGCCATTTTCTTGTCCATTTTTTGATCCCAGACTAATGTCCGGCTCAACTGGGCATTTGGCTTCATATATTTATTTTTCTGTGTTTATATATGACCCATGTATTGAATATATACATATATACACATACACACTCACATGTATATATGGTGAGATTATCAGTTAATACTTTAAGAAAATAGTTCTTCACCCGAGTAATCAGTTATATGATTAAATAAAACTTTTAATTTGTTAGTAGTTAATTATAAATTTTTATCACATGAAACTTTTTACATTTGATTATTTTGGATTACTAAGCATCAGTACCCTTAATTTTCTAGTTTACGATAAATTGATATTGCAGCAACAAATATTTGTTTTGTTCTACTATATTTCCCTCACATAATAGCTGCACTTCGATGTTTATATATATTTTGCCTGAAATTAGAGGTGTAACTTACGAGGGAAATTTTTTTTTTCCTTCAGCTCCTATGTTCTACACCTCCTGCTGCCCCTATCTTTTGCCACCAGTGTTCTCAGGTCCTGCTGGGGGGACAGAGAAGATCAGAGGTGAAGGGTAGAGATGGCAGAAAGTGGGGTTGGAGCACTGGGCTGGAGGTAGGGTAGGAAGCATGCAGAGAAAGATCAAAGGTAGATCAGTGAGAGGTGGCGGGGGTTGATGGGAAGCAGAAAACATGTTAGAGGACAAATAAAAATACATTAAAGAAAAAAATATTTTTAAACATCTAGGGGTGATTATTTAGATGACTAAATTAAAAATGCCACCATGACCCTGTACACAGATTAAATTTAAGATTTGCCATGCTGTCCTATCAATAGGTTATCTGTCGAATTAATCACTGACAAAACTTGATTTTCATTGTAGATCAAAGACCAAGCTCACCAATTCGACATCAGGGAAGGAATGACGAGCTTGAGCGTGATGAAAGAAGAGAGGAACGAAGAGTAGACAGAGTGGATGATAGAAGAGATGAAAGGGCTAGAGAAAGAGATCGGGAACGAGAACGAGACAGAGAACGGGAACGTGAGCGGGAACGTGAGCGGGATCGGGAAAGAGAAAAAGAAAGAGAATTGGAAAGAGAGCGTGCTAGAGAACGGGAGAGGGAAAGAGAAAAAGAGAGAGACCGGGAAAGAGAGCGAGATCGTGACCATGATCGAGAGAGAGAAAGAGAGAGGGAGCGAGATAGGGAAAAAGAACGGGAGCGGGAACGAGAGAGAGAAGAAAGAGAGAGGGAGAGAGAGCGAGAAAGAGAGAGGGAAAGAGAGCGAGAGCGGGAACGAGAAAGAGCAAGAGAAAGGGACAAAGAAAGAGAGCGTCAAAGGGATTGGGAAGACAAAGGACGAGAAGACCGCAGAGAAAAGCGAGACGATATACGAGAAGACAGGGGTCTGAGAGATGGACATGATGAAAGAAAATCAAAGTAAGAATGAATGAATCATTTTTTTTAAATTACATTTCAGTAAAGAATTCAAAACGTTACTTTCAGTGCTTTTCAGTGTGCCCCTAATGTCCTTTTAATTCTTTTTTCCCTGTATACTTTTCTGTATTTCTATTTTATTATATATGTTGTTAAAATTTTTTGAATAGTCTGGGGAAAAATAGTTTTCCCATTCTACTATTTCTATATCCAGGGGATATAATCAATCAGTCTTATTTCATTACATTTTTGATGGCACATTGGTTTATTCAACTACTGTAGACTTGTTTTTAACAGGAAACCAACATAAAAGTGATAGAATCATTGAACTTGTATCCCCTTACATCCACTTTATAACTAATTAATGAAGTTGACTAGTCACCAAGAGATGTTGCCTGTGCTATTTCTAATAATCTTTCATGAGTTTTGTGCACTTAAAAATCTGGAATCACTGTCCTCAGGCTACTGAAGCATTTACTGTGTCTTAGAACTCAGAGAATTATTGTAACTAGTGCATGGCTGAAAGAAGATGAGAGAGAGGAAAGTATCCTCTCTTGGGCTATGGAGTTATAGTAGATTACTGGGGACAAAAATGTGTTATTTCAAATAATAAACCTGAGGGCATTTTCTTGTTTTTCTTTGCCCCTCCCCTCCCTCTTTTTTAAAGCAAAAAGAATTTATTTTCTTAATCTATCTTGGAAGTCCAGGGTTACCTTTCATTTGTTCTGATGTGACTGTGTCCACATTCTCAAACAGAACATCAGAAATGGTATCTCTTCATCTCTCCACTGTTTTCTCTTATTAGTTCCAGTCTCAGAAAGGTTTTCTCCAAATGATAGCTAAGGAAGCCCCAGGGTTATACTTGTCAGACTAGCAGCCTTCAGTGTTGGACCTCTCATTAGGTGAGGACAAGGGAGCCAAGCCAATTACTGTGGCCATGAGGATTCTGGACTCCGGTCATTTTTGACATTTTACAGGCACAAAACCAAACTTATTGGAGTTAACTTCTTTTTTAAAAATAGCAACTGGGATAAATGTATGGTTAAGTTTGCTAAAACAAACTGTGGAAATGTTTTATGTGTCTTCAGTTTCTTTACTCCTGCCTCCTCATTTGCCTCATGTTAAATACAGACTCCCTGCTTTAGGCTTTTTTCAGCATTACTATTAATGGATTATGGTTATGGACAAACAACATAGCATAGAAGTGGAGGCTTCTTTCATTAGGTCCTGGCTTCCCTTCATTCTGCAGCCAAGATTTTCTGTAGTTCACCCTCATTAAAAGAAAAATCTTACATTAACAAATTCAAGTATTACCTTTAACACATGTAGGCAGACAATACATATTCTCTCTCTTATCTCCTATGATCTCTAGCTCTCTCTTCTAAGATTAAAATTCTGAAATTTGTTTTTTATCCTCTACTGTGCTTTAACATTTTTCTATGTGTCTGATCTGTTTATAATAGCAAAAGTTGCTTCTGATTGTGTGTGTGTGTGTGTGTGTGTGTGTGTGTGTGAGACCAGACAATCCAAGTATTGATAAGGACCCCGGAAGCTTAGGAGTCAAACAGCTCTATGACAGTAACTGTTTATATGAGATTAATATCTTGATGTCTTCATTAATTGTATTGTCATCTTAGTAGTTGGAAGTTATCTAGCACTTTTTTTTAAATCAGTGTTATGTAGAAGGTTTACAGAATTGCCATAGTATTTATTTTACTCTAATTCTAATTTTCTTTCTGTAGATATTGCCTTGAAATTAAAGGGGTTTTTTATTGCATGTTTAAATTTTTCACTTTATTCTAGTGTTTGTTATCAGATATCTTTTGCTATATATCAAATCACCCCAAAAGTTGGTAGTTTAAAACAATAATTTTTTGTTCATGATTCTGTGGATTAGCAATTTTGGCTGGGCTCTGCAAAATCAGTTGTTTTATTGGTCTCACTTGGGACAGTCATGTTTCTGCAGTCCAGTCTGGCAGTTCATCTGGATCTGAATGACCCAAAATGGCCTCACTTACCCTATGTCTTTGAAATACTACTGGCTGTTGGTTAGGGCATCTCATTTCTTCTTCACGTAACCTCCCATCCTCCAGTAGTCTAAACTCTGTTTTTACATACGATGATAGAAACATGCAAGGCCTCTTGAGTTCTAATATAGTGTCACTTTCACCACATTCTGTTGCTGTAGTAAGTCACTGGGCCAGCCCAGATTCAAAGAATGGGAAAGTATACTGCCTAAAGATGGGAGGTCCTTCAGAAAATAAATTGCACAAGCTTGGTTCTTTTTAATTGTCATACTGTATCTGAGGCTTCCTTCTTTTCCACCTGGCCACTCATTTATGTAAACGAGCTATCAAGGAAATAATATGTGCTGTAGTGTGTTTCTTGACTTTTACCATAATATTTACTAACAATGTTAATAAAAACTTAGGTGGTCAAAATTTAATGAAAATGTAGGAAAACACTAGAATAGCTTAAGTACTCAAGAGTTATAAATCACTACTCATTTAAAGTTCAACTAAAGAACAAAAAGTATAATGAACTTATGAATGATTTTATTAATATGTCACCAAGCAAGTAGTTGAGTTCTAAAAAGAAAGAAGGAACTAATTTTACAGTATATACACAACATGCCTAGCACTGGGCTTATTACATAACTAATTTATTCCTCATTGCAATATCGTAAATATGGACCCGTTTTATTTTTCCCCCATTTTAAGTTGAGAAATCTCAAGTTCAGTAACTTCAAGGAATTTATGTAAGTTTGCATAATAAGTAACATAGGCTATAAGTTGAACTCATCTTTTTGACCTTAAAGCTAATATTTTTTCATTTAGCTTCCCTGCATAAGGTATTTTTGAATCATAAAAATGTAAAATTAATGAATACATTTCAGTGGAGGGTTTATTAATATATCATGGATGTATGTTATCACCTTGCAGTATTTAAATGAAGTAATTTTCAATTGAGTGATTCTACATGTATAATGAAAGGAAGATATGTTGCCATGTATTTTAAGTTCACAATTGTAAGTCTTAACATGAAGTGAAGAATTTTATTAAAAATGCTAAATATCCTTTGTATGATATAGCTCTGACAATATTGCTATCCTATAATTATATATTCTAGTTATAGTGAAGAAATAATAGTAAAAAACATTGTAAAGCTCTTCACCTCTTGGAATTTCATAAATTATACTTGTTCGTCTTATTTAGGAAGCGCTATAGAAATGAAGGGAGTCCTAGCCCTCGTCAGTCACCTAAGCGCCGACGAGAACATTCTCCTGACAGTGACACCTACAACAGTGGAGATGATAAAAGTAAGCAGAATCTGTTTTCTGCGTCTCTGTATTCGTATTCATTTGTAACCATGAAACCATCCTTTGACATTAGTAGGAAGTGGTGAATTAAGATTTAAAATTTTTATTTGCTTTGCTGCCTCTGAATATCTTCTGAGTATGTGTTAGACATAGTCATTTTATCATAGTGGCACTGTTCTTTTCTACTATTTGTAGTAAAGTCATTTTTATTTTTATTGAAATTATTGCCATTTTTCAAGTTAAAATAAGAGATTGGTTTGTTATTAGTTATATATAACACGCAATGCTTATTAACTTGGTGAAAGTGTGATTACTTTTATCTTTTTGTATAGATGAACGACACAGACTTTTGAGCCAGGTTGTACGACCTCAAGAATTTCATTCTCTCAGTCCATCACAACTTCCAGAAGACAGGCAGGGTAGATGGAAAGAAGAAGATCGTAAATCAGAAAGAAGAGAAAGTTCAAGGCGCTATGAAGAGCAAGAGCTCAAAGAGAAAGTTTCTTCTGTAGATAAACAGAGAGAACAGACAGAAATCACAGAAAGCTCAAGAACTCGGGCACAGGAAATGATAGGACACCACTCATCTGAAGACCGAGATACATCTGATGGAGCTCATGATGAAAACAAGAAAAAAGTAAAAATTCAAAAGAAACCTATTAAGAAAAAGAAAGAAGATGATGTTGGAATAGAGAGGGGTAGCACAGAGATAGCATCTGAAGATGGTCAACTGTTTTCACCGAAAAAAGGACAGAAGAAGAAAAGTGTTGAAAAAAAATAAAAGATCCAGAGGTGATTCTGATATTTCTGATGAAGAAGCAACCCAGCAGAGCAAGAGGAAAAGAGGCCCCCGAACTCCACCTATAACAACCAAAGAGGAATTTGTTGAAATTTCCAATGATAAGGATGTGACTCTAGAAGATCCCCGGAGAAAAGAAGATACAGCATTCAGTGACTGGTCTGATGAGGATGTTCCTGACCGTGCAGAGGCGACAGAACCAGAGCATGCTGCCACAGCTGCTATTCCTGGAAGGATTCCTCCATCTTCCCTTCCTCCTCCTCCTCTTCCTCTGGCTACTGCTGCTACCACAACTGCTCCTGCTACTTTTGCCAGTACTGCTGCTGCTACCAGCACCTTCAACACATCTGCCACCACTATTTCCACCTGTGCCACCCCCACCAACACTACCAATACAGCTTTTACCAGTGAAGACTCATATAGAAAGTGCCATAAAACACGGGCAGAAAAAGTAGAGGTACCTCATGTTACTATGGAAGATGCACCACATCGCAAGCCAGTGGATCAAAAGAGAAGTAGCAGCCTTGGGAGCAATCGTAGTAATCGTAGTCATACATCAGGTCGTCTACGCTCTCCGTCCAATGATTCTGCCCATCGAAGTGGAGATGACCAAAGTTGTCGAAAGAGAGTACTTCATAGTGCTTCAAGAGACAGAGAAAAAACAAAAAGCCTAGAATTCACAGGCGAGAGAAAATCTAGGATTGATCAGT
The DNA here is from genome assembly GCA_003508835.1 of Eonycteris spelaea. Lineage (NCBI taxonomy): Eukaryota > Metazoa > Chordata > Mammalia > Chiroptera > Pteropodidae > Eonycteris > Eonycteris spelaea. The sequence goes on along the minus strand of PUFA01000286.1, from coordinate 265,631 downwards.
TAAAGCGTGGAGAACCCAGTCGAAGTACTTCTTCAGGTAATAAAATTGAATTATAATCTAGCCAGCGTTTCTTATTTTAGTATATTTTATACAAATTATAATTTTAAAGTAAATGCTAAATTGATTACCTTATACGCTGCCTTAAATTTCAGGGAACTTAAAATAGAAGCTTAACCATTGCACCAAAATGTTGCCTGTTATTACATTAATACCAATATTATAATAAAGGTACATTCAGTGTTGTCAATCTGCTTAATATCAAGATTTTAGTAGTATATGTCTTTGCAGAAGGACTATGTATTCAAATCCTTTACCGATGCCTAAAATTTTAACCTTTCTGCTCTTCCAGCAGCCAATTCATTCTCTTTTGACCACAGAAAATTGAGAGGGGGATAGGAAGAGATCACATAATGAAGTGATCAGTTCTGTAAATGCTTAATCATTTTATGTTTTTATTTCTTTGAAGAGATTTGCAGTTATAGTGGAAATAGATAAATATGTTTTTTACATATTTAAATTAGTACTTTTAGAGGTCAGTTTTTCCTTAAAATGAGTTCTTTGGCTAATTGGGAATAAGTATAGAAAAAGATAAATTGCAAGCTTTAAAGGACCCTAAAATGCAGCATTTTATTTCTGTTCTATCACATGTTAACTTTTTGGATATGGTATATGTATTTTAGATCGCCAGGATTCAAGGAGCCATAGTTCAAGAAGAAGTTCTCCTGAGTCAGATCGTCAAGTTCATTCGAGATCTGGATCATTTGATAGTAGAGAGAGGCTTCAAGAGCGTGATCGATATGAGCACGACAGAGAGAGGGAGAGAGAGAGGAGAGACACAAGGCAGAGAGAGTGGGAGCGAGATGCCGAGAAAGACTGGTCACGAAGCAGAGACCGAGATAGGTTACGAGAAAGAGAGCGAGAACGAGACAAAAGGAGAGACTTGGACAGGGAAAGAGAGAGATTAATTCCTGATTCCATGGAAAGGGACAGAGACAGAGATAGAACTTTTGAGAGTTCTCAAATGGAGTCTGTAAAACGCAGTGAAGCAAAACTGGAGAGTGAACATGAAAGAGACCTAGAAGGCACATCCCGAGACTCTGTGGCTTTGGATAAAGAAAGACTGGATAAAGATCTAGCATCTGTACAGGGATTTGAAGATACAAATAAAGCTGAGGGACCTGAGAGTGTGGAAGGTGAGTATCACACCTTTTTGTCTCTTATACTAACTACTACATTCCTTTTCAGATTTTATAGGAAACATTTTCTTTTAAAAGGTAATCTAATGATATGCATATTGACTCCATTGTTGTTTAGGGAAAGTAGATATTATAAGAAAAAGTCATATCGTATTAAAATGTGTTCGCATTAGTACTGTCAAGACAGACTTGGTTCAATTGTCTAAATGAAATAAAAGATTACCTACATTCAGTATCTATAGATGTTAAAAAATAGTCATCACTTCTTTTTCTTTGATGTTTAAATATAAAAATTGAAGTGACTTTTTGGTTCAGAGAAAGATTCAGAAAACTATTAGGGCAGTTGAGAACAAATATATGAAATAGTAACATTACCTAAAATTGCATTTAATGACTATAGATCCTGCTGACACCCCCAGCTCCTAGAATGAGGAACCCTGAGAAGTCCAATCCCTTTGGCTCATACTCTCTGTCCTTCAATTCTTATGTACTATGCAAATAACTCATGCCTCTGCATTCCCTTAATGGGCCGCATTCTGTAGCCTTTGTTGTACCTGCTTCTCCCATTGCCTAATAGATCTTTCCCCTTCTTTGTTCTTTTTTTCAAACTGCAAGTTCAGTTTTATGCATTATTACCTCTAAGAAGCCTTCTCTGCTAAAGGTGCTTACTCTTTAAAAATGAAATAGCACCTCATTTATGCATCTTTCAGAGCATCCTCCGCTATATTAAAATTATTTTTTCATGGTTTTATCTCCACTAAACTACTCCTTCACAAAGGACCATAGCTTTTCATTTCTTTATCATCGTGACTACAGCAAAGACACAATAAATGGCTCATAAATGAAGATATGTTTTCCCTGTACGTACATGCCCTACATTTTATTCTTTGGTGAATTATAGCCTAAGATAATAGTAATGGCTCCCCTGAGCTTTCTCCTGGAACTTTTGCCTCTATGGGACTGTCTTGTTCTGATACCAGTGCTTACACCGTTGTTCTGACATCACCTCTCCACTTCAAGCCCCATAACACACTTATAGAATACTTAGTATATAAGTAGTAATATTTTATTACTCTTTTTATTTGCCATATTGTAGCACTGAGACCAGAGTAAAAGGCACATCATTTTAAAACTATAAACATCTTTATATTCTTTGGTTATCTGATTAAATATTCCAATTATGCCACCTGTTACATATTTTTTCTACTTGACAAAAACCTCAACGTTCTTTACATTACATTTTCATCTGAATTTTGAGTTTAAGTAGCATCAATCTTGGGTATAATTGAATATATAATTGAACTAATGATTATTATAGTTCTCTTGTGGTTGGAGTCTGTTCCCCTTATCTCTAAAATATTTCATTTATTGATTATGGTCATAGATAACAGCATAGAAATTTATAAGTGAATTAACTACTGTGAGATGGAACTTTTTTTTTTCACTTAAAGTAGGAAAATGAGTTGGATAAACTTGAAAAATTAACAATTCTATTATTTGCCTTTATGTTTAGATGCATATTTGTATAACGATAAATTATTAAAATTGGTCACCTTACTAGTGAATTGGTGAGGGTATGGGAGCATTGTACAGTTTAATAGAATAGAAAATTATTAAAATTATTAGAAACATATCATAGTTTATTTGCTGCAAATTTTTATCTATAAAACATACTGTTGCATTTGAAAACTAGTGTTGTAAACTCAATAAAATGTATTGATAACTAGTGATCAGAAGTATTAAATGTGGAGTTCCAATCAAGATGGTGGATCAGCCAAACACTCTGCATGCATCCTCCCATGACCTCATTAAAATTGCAACTAAATTATGAAACAGTCAACCTGGAAAACGATCTGAAGACTAGTTGGACAGAGGAGGCCATATTGAGAGTCATAGGAGGGGCAGACACATGAAAGAAATTGGCTGGTCCTACACCCATATGAGGTAGTTGAGCATCAGATGGTAGTTGGCCATCTAGCTGCAGAGGTCCCCCGGAGGAGCAAGGGGCCCCAGCCCACACAGGGGCTCCCCAGCCCAGGGTTCCGGTGCTGAGAAGAGGAATTCCCATAAAATCTGGCTGTGAAAATCAGTGGGAAATCTGAAGGTCCAGGTGAGATGGAATGAAGCTGGAAACACAAAAGTCCCCTTAAAGGGCCTGCATACAGACTCACTCACTCACAGCAGATTGGGAGGTACCAGAGACATAAAGGGAAAGACAGAGTTGTGTGGGTTTCAGAGCAAGATCTGGAGGGACAGCTGCCATTGTCCCTTTGTTAAGCTCTCCTCCTGTGCATCCTGCAGGCAGGCACCATCTTGCCTTTATTGAGCTCAATCTCACATGGATAAATCTGAATCTGCAGTGCCCTGGTGAGATCTGCTCACTCCACCCTGGTAATCCCCTGAGACCCCCACCCCACCCAGCTCACAAATTGCCAGTGGAAATATTGTTGCTGATAGCCCCACCCCACGCTATCAGCAGAAGGCTCCTTTGGTATTAATCAACAGACCTCGGCTTCCAGACCTCAGGAGACACTTTCAGTGGTGGGTAACCAGCCCCAGCCCTAGTTACAGTATTTCTTGAACAATTCTCGGGTCTGCAGGCCCAAGGCGGACAGCGGCAATTCCCTATGTGAGCTGAAACTTGGGAGTGGCCACAGGCTCACCACTGGCAACAATGCTAACCTGGGGAACACTACTTACCCTACCCTGGTGACTTCCAGAGACAATGCCTCATCCAACTACTGTACCACCGAGGCTCATTCACCTGCTGAGTTTTACGGGCAGTGGGCAGACAGCCTCAGGACTCGGGGTACCCTAGCCCTTTTGCTGAGCTGCCTCAGGCCTGGTACTGATGGGAGCCAACCTCCATTCACAGCATGGCCTCCCTTATGTGCCTCCATGTCCATTACAGGCAACAACCAACCCAGGATAGCTTAGTAGCTCCTACTGGGTAGCTCCAGGCTGTTCACAGACAGTGGCTGATCTTGGCCTCCATGGGAGCCCCTACCAAGGAGCCGTAAAGACAACACACCCAGAGGCAGCCATCACCCGAACAGACCACTATCTGATTAGCTCCACAGGTGGCACACACAAAGTGTAGTCTCAATAGGCATATAAGTTCATGGGTCAAATCTCACTTCGTGGGCTCAGCCCCCCACAGCAGTTCATACTCTGTAGGCATGGCCAGTAATTACAACCAGTCAGCCTGTCCCTCTCCTGCACCCGACATGCTAGCAGCAGTCAAGGCTCAACCACAGCAAGAGAACACGCAATCCACATAGGGACACTCCTGGAGCACCTGGTGTGTGTGACCAGGGAGATTGCGTCACTGGGCCACTCAGGGTACCTCCTACATGAGGCCATTCAACCAAGACTGGGAGATATAGCAGATCTACCTAGTACATAGAAACAAACACGGCAAAATGAGGAAACAAACATATTTCAAATAAAAGAACAGGAGAAAAATCTAGAAAAATAATTAAATTTAGGCAATCAGCCTACCAGATACAGAATTCAAAACAGTGATTTAAAGATGCTTAATGAACATGGGGGAGGAATAGATGATCTCAGTGAGATAGTAAGCATAAAAAAGGACATAGAAATCATTAAAAAAAGACCAGCCAGAAATGAAAATACAACTGAAATGAATACATTAGGGGGAATGGTAGATTAGTGAAGCAGAGGATTGAATCACCAATTTGGAAGATATGGTAGCAGAAAACATCCAATCAGAACAGTAATAAAAAAGTCCAAAAAAATGAGGACAGTTTAAGGGGCCTTTTAGATAAAATCAGGCACACCAACATTCACATCAGAGGGATGGATACCAGAAGGAAAAGAGAACAAGGGATTGAAAACCTATTTGAAGAAATAACTATAAACTTCCCTAACCTGGTAAAATAAATAGAAATACAAGTCCAGGAAGTATGTAGAGTCCCAAACAAGATGAACCCAAACAGACCCACACCAAGACACGTCATCATTAAAATGGCAAAGGTTAAAGACAGAATTCTAAAAGTAGCAAGAAGAAGGAAGCTAGTTACTTACAAGGAACTCTCGGAAGACTGTCAGCTTATTTATCAACAGAAACTGCAGGCCATTAGGGACTGGTAGGAAGGAAATACTCAGTGATAAAAAGCAACTACCTGACAACCACAGCTGCTCTACCCAGCAAAGCTACCAATTAAAATTGAAGATGAGGTTAAGAGCTTCCACAACTAGAAAAAGCTAAAGGAATTTCAGCCCCACCAAGCTAGTTTTATAGAGCTGTTAAAGGGACTTCTTTTAGAATAAGAAGGGGGAGAAAAACATAAATATGAATAATGGCAATAATTATGTACCTATCAGTAATCATTTTAAATGTAAATAGATTGAATGTTCCAATCAAAAGACATAGGGTAGCTGAATGGATAAGAAAACAAGACCCATGCATATGCTATCTACAACACCCACTTCAGATGGAAAAACAAAGAGGCTGAAAGTAAAGGGATGGAAAAAGATAATTCATTCAAATGGAAATGAAAAAAAAATTAAGGTAACAGTACTTACATCAGACAAACAAAGACTATAAGAGACAAGACCACCACATAATGATAAATGAATCAATCCAATAAGGATATAATCCTAATAAACATTTATGCACCCAATGTAGGGGCACCGAAATATATAAAGCATATATTGACCGATATAAAGGGCGAGTTCGACAGTAGTACGGTAATAGTAGGGGACCTTAACTTAAACTCCATTAACCAATGGATAGATCTTCCAGACATAAAATCAACAAGCAAACAGTGATCTTAAATGGTACACTAAACCAGATAGATTTAATTTATATTTTTAGAACTTTTGACCTCAAAACAGCAGAATGTACATCCTTCTCAAGTGCACATGAAACATTTTCCAAGATAAACCACAAGTTAGGCCACAAACAAGTCTCAATAAATTTAAGAGGACTGACATCAAGTGTATCCTCCAACCACAATGGTATACCACTAGAAATCAAAAACAAGAAAAAAACTGAAAAATACACAAACACATGGAGACTAAATAACATGATACTAAACAATAAACGGGTTAGCTATAAGATCAAATAAGAAGTCAAAAGATAGCTAGAGACTAATGAAAATGAAAACACAGCAAACTAAAATATTTGAGACACAGCAAAATAGGCCTAACAGGAAAATTCATAGCAATACAGGCCTAACTTAAAAAACAAGAAAAATCTCAATCTAACCTTACACTGAAAGGTACTAGAAAAAGAACAGTAAACAAAGCCCAGAGTGAGAAGAAAAAAGGAAATGATAAAGATCAAAGCAGAAATAAGTGAAATAGAGTAAAAAACAGAATTCAAAAGATCAATGAAACCAAGAGCTAGTTCTTTGAAAAGATAATCAAAATTGATAAACCTTTAACCAGACTCATCTAGAAAAAAAGAGAGGGGTACCCAATAAATAAAATGAAAAAACGAAAAAGGAGAAGTGACAACTGACTCCACAGAAATACAAAGGGTTATAAGAAAATACTATAAGCAATTATATGCCAACAAATTGGACAATCTGGAAGAAATGGATACATTCCTAGAAATTTACAATCTTCCAAGACTGAGTCAAAAAGAAACCATCTAAACCAACTGATTACTACTGAAAAATTGCATCAGTAATCCCAAAACTCTCAACAAACAAAAGTCTTGGACTAGATAGCTTTGCAGGTGAATTTTATACCAAACACTCAAAAAAGAATCAAAACCTATTCTTCTAAAACTATTCCAAAAGCTTCAAGAGGAGGGAAGGCTTCCAAGCTCATTTTACAAGGCCACCATTACCCTGATTTCAAAACCGGACAAAGACAAAATAAAAATAAAAAAATTATAGTTTGATATGCGTGATGAACATAGATGCAAAAATCCTCAAAATATTAACAAACCAAATTCAGCACTACGTTAAACAGATCACACACCATGATTAAGAGGGATTTATTCCTGGGATACAAAGTTGGTTCAATATCTACAAATCAATTTATGTGATACACCACATTAACAAATAACAAATTGAAAGATAAAAATCATATGATGATATTGGCAGACTAGGCAAAATGGTGTAGGTAATAGAATCTTTGCTCATCCTCTCTCACGACCACAGCAAAGTTGAGATGGAAACACAGAGCAAACAGCAAGCAGAGTTGCCTGGGTCTAGATGAAGAGAAGCTATACAACTATAAGAAATCACCCTGTGACGGTAGGAGGGGGCAAGCACGCGAGACTGCCCAGTCCCGAGCAGCTGAGTGCAGATGCAGTGCCGACATAGCTGAGATGTCATCAAATTAGATAACAGAGGTCACTCTATCTAGAGAACTCCCTAAAACTTTGCTTCCCCCAACTTGGGCCCCGCCCCCCAAAGCCCCAACACCAAGGCTTACACTGTTGGCAGCTGACCTCAGTTTCTGGTGTGGTTTCTTGAGGTAACTTATAAGCACAGCATCTTTGGATTGCTTACTGAATCTTAACAGGTAGCCTCAGAGGGGCACAGGCTGGGGCTAAAATTGGCCTGCAACTGAACCCCTCTCAGAACTGTGTTGTTGGACACCTACTGCACAGCCATGCTCATAAGACCAGATGCCTTAGGAGCTTTGATTAGTATATAGAAACAGACACAGAAGGGCAGCCAAAATGCGAAGACAAAGAAGCAGAAAACATATGAAGGAACAGAATGGAGATCAAGGGAAAATGGAGTCAATCAGTCTCACAAATGCAGAGTTAAAAACACTGGTTATGAAGATGTTCAGTGAAATTAAGAGACGTGTAGATAAATCCTGTGAGAAGTTTAAGAAAGAGTTAAAAAACAAGATTGGAAATGGAAATTATAAAAGGGAACCAGTTAGAAATGAGGAATACATTATCTGAGATGAAGAGTATATTAGAGAGAATCAACAGAGTGGAGGAAGATGAGAATCAGAACACCGATATAGAGGATGGGGAAACCAAAGACACCCAGCAGAACTCTAAACATTCCACCAAAAAAACTGTTAGAACTGATAAACGAATTTAGTAAAGTAATAGGACACAAAATTAATGTTCAGAAATTGTTTGCATTTTTATACACATGTAACTATCAGAACATTAAAACAATCTTATTTACAATTTTATCAAAAGATAAAATATCGAGGAATAAGTTTAACCAAGGAGCTATATAGAAGACTTGTAATCAGAAAATTTGTCATTTAAGATAGAAAATTAAGTTACAAATAAAAGGAAACATACACCATACTCATGGATAGGAAAAATTAGCATCATTAAAATGTCCATACTCCCCAAAGCAATCTGTAGATTCAACAAAATCCCTATCAAAATGTCCATGGCTTTTCTCACAGAACTAGAACAAATAACCCTAAAATTTATATGGAACCATTAAAGACTCTGAATTGCCACAGCAATCTTCAAAAAGAAGAACAAATTTGGAGGTATTAGGCAACCTGATACCAAACTGTATTACAAGACTATAGTAGTAATCAAAACAGTGGCATAAAAACAGACACATAGGTCAGTGGAACAGATAGCCCAGAAACAAATCCACACCTATATATTATTTTAATCTATTAACAAAAGAGGCAAGAATATACAGTGGGGCAAAGACAGTCTATTCAATAAGTGGTTTTGGGAAAACTGGAGAAATACATGCAAAAAATTAAAATTGACCACCTTTTACACCATATACAAGAATAAACTCAAAGTAAATTAAAGACTTAAATGTAAGACCCCAAACCATAAAAATTGCAGAAGAAAACTTAGGCAGTAAATTCTCTGACTTGTTATACCTCCTTGAGCAAGGGAAAGAAAACTAAAAATAAACAAATGGGACTACATCAAACTAAAAAGTTTTTACACAGCAACGGAATCCATCAACAAAATGAAAAGACAGCTTACCTAGTGGGAGAATATATTCACCAGTGATACATCAAAGAACTCATAGCACCAAAAAAAAAAAAAAAAAGCCAATTAAAAACTGGGCAGAGGGCCTGAATAGACATTTCTCCAAAAGGGACATGCAGATGGCCAGTAGACATAAGAAAAGATGCTCAGCATCACTAATCATCAAGGAAATGCAAATTAAGACCACAATGAGATATCACTTCACACCTGTCAGAATGGCTATCAGTAAATCAACAAACAACAAGTGTTGGCGGGGTTGTGGAAAAATGGGAACCCTCATGCATTGTTGGTGGGATTGACAATTGGTACAAACACTATGAAAAACAGTATGGAAGTTTCTCAAAAAATTAAAAATACAACTATCTTATGATCCACCAGTTCCACTTCTGGGTATTTATGTGAAGAAATCCAAAGCACTAATTTGAAAAGATACATGCATCCCTCAGTTCATTGCAGCACTATTTGCCATAGCCAAGATATGGAAGCAGCCTAAGTGCCGATTAGTAGACAAATTAGATAAAATGTAAGTGGTACATATATCCAATGGAGTATATATTACTTAGCCATATAAAAAATTAAATCTTACCATTTGCAATGACATGGATGGAACTAGAGGGAATTGTGCTAAGTGAAATAAGTCAGACATAAAAAAGACAAATTCATATGATTTCACTTACTAGATGACTCTAAGGAACAAAATAAAGCGAAAACAGACTCAGATACAATGAACAAATAGTTGGTTTCTAGATGGGAGAGAGATTTGGGGGCTGGGTGCAAAAGGTGAAGGGATTAAGAGGTACAGATTGATAGTTACAAAATAGTCATGGGGATGCAAAATGCAGCATAGAGACAATTATGTAATTATGGTGTCAGGTGGATACTAAAGTAATCATGAGGATCACTTCATAAATCATATAAATGTCTAACCACTGAGCTGTACACTGAAACTGATATAAAATAATATTGAATGTCAACTCTATTTGAAAAATGAATAATAAAATAAAATAAGTTTAAAAAAAACTTCATTTTAAAAAACTTAAAAGTACTCTAATTTTAGGAAATTTTTAGTTCACATTTAACCCAATATGAGACAAAGTTTAGCCTACCTATGTGGTTGAGAAAAAGTTGGTAAAATAAATAGACTATACACCAGTGGGACTAACAAAAATGTTTTTAAATTGTATTATAGAATTTTTAAAAAATTTACATTCATTAAATGATAATCTTGGGGTAGGGAAGATGAATTGGGAGCTGGGCGGGGGGAATTAATGGAACTTTTACATTTTTACCTCACTGCTATAAAGTCCTTTATATGAGCTAAATATTATGAACTAAGATTAAAATTTCAAATAAATTTTATTAATGAATTTGCAAGTATAAAAATTAATGAGTTTAGGTAGAGAAATTTATGAGTCATTTTTAAGTTACTAGATTTGTCCGGATATACTTCAAATTTTACAATGAAAAGTTAACACATAGTCAACATTAATATGTTAATGGTAACTTTTATTTCTCATTTTAATTGTAATCTGACCTATTCTGATATTGCTACCCATATTGAGTTCTTGTCATTAAAACCTAATTTGACTAGGTACAGGTACATGGCTCTAGTGCACACAGTTGCAAAAAGGGTGCAGCTCCTAGTCGGGTCTGGTGGTGTTGGAGCTTCTTGGGAAGAAAAAGCAAAGTACAAGGCAGTACTTGGAGTTCATTGAAAGGATATGTCCTTTCCGTGCCAGGAATAACTCTTCACATCCACGTCTCAGGGACATATGCTTTATTTTTTATTTTTTTACTTTAGTAAATTAGAAAGTAGGACTCTTGGAATCTTCAAGTTGGACAGAGAATAGCCACATTTCAGCTTCTGTGTCTATCAAAAGTTTTTATTTGTCGTGAATAATCTGTCATATGAAGAAATTCATTTGAGGGCTCACCAGGTTACTGATGAGTTTCTGGAAAATACGAAGACAATCCTGGGTTTAGCCATTGAGTCTCAGGATGCAAGGACAGGACTATCACTATGCTGGATGAACAAGAGGACTGAACCTCATAGAAGAAGGCATGGGCCAAATAAAGACATGAAAGAAGCAGAGAAGATTTCAACAGAACAAGTGTTGTGGCTTTTGTGTATGCCCATATAGTAGCATAACTAATGCTGCTAGAAGAGAACCTGACTCAAGTGGGCAGTATCCTAAGGAATCTAAATAACTTGTTCCTGGACAGGGGCAGTGAGATTTGAGGCTCAAAATCAACAAATAGACCGGATCATAAAAAAGGCTGACACCAGCAAAGATTGTATTGACAGATGCCAATGCCAGAACAAAGAAACTCATTGACAGCTCAGTTACTGCTGTATTTCTTTACCATTAATTCACTTGCCTAGCTCTTCCTTCAAAGTCATTGCTTTCTTGGAGTATGAGATTTTGGTTCCACATTCTTCTAATCAGGAGATAATGTGGAAGAAGGGCTAGGAGTAACAACCCCCATATTTTTTTATTTTCTTTTTTTTCCCTTGAGGGTAGACCGCTGCTCAGCCTGCCTTCTAGTATTTTCTTTCTTAGTTTATACTCTTAGATTGGTTTTCGTACATAATGTATAGCATTGTTTTTCACCTTCCTAACTGTAGCAGATTCTTCTGCTTTCAAGATTTAGAAGCATTGCCAAAGACAGCCATTTAAAAGGAAGCTAGAGCAGGGGTGGGGGAGTGCAAAAAGTAGAAGGAAAAGGTAAAAAAGTTATTACCTCAGTAAAACTTTCAGGCCACAAAGCAAAAGGTTGCATAACCACAGTAAAGATCTAGTTGAATTTAGTTTTTAATTTAGTTGCAGTTATTTACCAGTTTAGGCTAACACTTGGCTTTGAAACTTTTATACACAGTGTTTTTGTTATACATCACAACTTGGCAATCTCTACTTCAAAAAAAGAATAGAATGAGTTTTCTTAAAGTGAACTTAATTCCTGAACTCTTCTTGGTGATTTATGTATGTACATAGACTCTGGTCATATTTAATATTGCACCATACAAGAACACTTTGTATAAGTGAATGGCTTTTTATTTTCATATTATTAGTGTCATGGTTCCACTACAGGCTTACTAACATATATTTGTCATTAGTCTTTGAAGAAAAAAATATGTAAATGTATGTTATACAAGAATTTAAAGCAGAGCTTAAAATATTTTGGAAAAGGTTGACAAAATTCAGGTTATCCTCAATGCCAAGAATTATGTTTAGATAGGGAAAAAAAAGAAACTTGTTTTGATCACAGGTAGAAAAACTATTAGATTGCTTTGAGTTTTATATAGGTTTAGACATTTGAAAAGCTACAATTCTGTTTAAGTGTGATTTAGAAAATTACACCTTTGATGTATTTTTGATAATTGCATTATCATTCACTTTGGCTTGTATATTGAACTATGTTCAGAATCATGTTTGTTTAGATCCTGAACAGTGTTATAAGAGTCTGATTGGTATTTGTCACCTTTATTTAAAAGCTAGCACCTGTAAACTCCAAAGCTATTAATATGTATTGCTTGATCCTTACAGTTAAATTTTGTAACTAAAAAAAATAAATTTAATTGAATTTTGTTTTTCAGTTTTTATTTTTGAATCAAGTGTTATTGAATAACTAAAAAAAAAGTCATTTTCTAATGAAAAAAATGCTTTTCTAATGAAAAAAATGCTTTTTTAATTTTTTTAGTATGCACAGCCTCTACGTCTTTGATTTGACTTAGGTGTTCCTTCTCCTAAAATGCTCTTTTACATGATATTTTTCTAATTATCAGGAGATGACGAATCCAAGTTAGATGATGCCCATTCATTAGGATCTGGTGCTGGAGAAGGATATGAGCCAATCAGTGATGATGAACTAGATGAAATTCTGGCAGGTGATGCTGAAAAGAGGGAGGACCAACAGGATGAGGAGAAGATGCCAGGTAATCAATTGTAGAGGTTGAACATAAAAGATTTATGGTATTAAGGTATTTTTTTGTTCTCAAGTGTTGTAAGAATTGATAAAAGGCACTTTGAACTTTCCCCTTTATATTTTAATTAATGTTGAAAGGCCATTAAAATGAAAATTATAGTGAATATGCTCATATTTTTAAGTAGACATTGCCTGTGAATTGGGAAGAGTCTCATTTAAAATAGCAAAATTGAAATATTTCTTTTCCAGAGTTTAAGATTCGTATTTTATATGACTTGGAATCTGACCTAATACTGATTGCCTTGCAGTGTTCTAGTTGGTAGGTGTATAGTACAGAGCTTTATAACTGTGGTGCCACAAGCCAACTTTTGAAACAACTTCTCAGAAATTTATAATAGTTGAAATTATATTTGAACAGTATTTATATACTTTTTCCTATCAGTTTTCTAAATTCAGTAAGTATTTTCACTTACAGTGCTTAGTATCTTTCCAGAGCTTACTCTGCTGATTATGTACAATTAATCTGATTGTAACTAACAATTTTTCTTTTAGTCATAGTGAGGTTCTTAGTTTCATCTGGGTATGTAGAATATTGAATTTTTATTTTGACTTAATTTGCTCTGTATTTTACAGTTATTTCTGTTGATGTAAAAGGTATGTATAATTGTTAACCTTTATTATTGGCTATTAGATATTTCTTAGTAGAACATTATTTTGTTTATTTCTTCAACTGTTCAGTGTCAGTGGATGATTTGTTCTCAATGTTAATAATAGCCACTGTCTGGTTCTTAATTTAAGTTCATGACGAATTGTTTTTAAAAAAATGAAATTGTGTGTGTGCACGTGTGTGCATACATGCAAACTAGATTCTTGGATTTAACCCATGAAAGGATTCTAATACCAAGTTTCAAAACCTCAGACCTATTCTTAGTGAAATAATGGCGTTCTTTCATTGGTGATCTCTCAAGCAATTTAAATGAGTTATTTGTAAGAATGGGTCTGCTTGGGTTTTTGTTTGCTTGCCTGTTTTCTTTTGGTAATAAAAATTTTGATTTGTAAAAGTCCTCAGATTTTAAACATTAATGTTTATAGAAAAGTTTTCATTGTAAGAATATGACATTTTTGGTTTAAAGTACTTTTTATGTAATGGCTTTCTGTGTTTTACAATTATATTTTTCTAGAGATAGCAAGAATTCTAAATCTTGTTATAAAAATAAATTCTGTTTTTTTAACTTTTACAGATCCTTTAGATGTGATAGATGTAGATTGGTCCGGTCTAATGCCAAAACATCCAAAAGAACCACGAGAGCCCGGGGCTGCACTCTTAAAATTCACACCTGGAGCTGTCATGCTGAGAGTTGGGATTTCTAAAAAGATGGCAGGTTCTGAACTATTTATCAAAGTCAGAGAAACATGTCAGAGACTTTTAGAAAAATCTAAAGGTAATTCCATTCTACTTTCATTATGTACTGTCTGCTATAACTATTAAGATTCCTTTTACAAGGATTCTGTTTTCTCATGTAGCATTAATAGTACTGGATATAGATATCTTTTTCTTTTTTCTTTTTGAAAAATCACATTTATTATTTAATTCTCATAGTGGAAATTCCTTTTTTAAATTTATTTTGAGAAACATTTAAGCTCACAGAAAAGTTGTAAAAATAGCACAGTTGATCTTTCTGTATCAGATTACTTTTAACAAGGTACTCAGTAGTTTACCCAGGGCTAAATGAAGCAGAGCCTGGGAAAGTGGACTAGATACTTTTCATAAATGAGCAAATTGGATGTCTTGGCAACCCTTTTGTCTGGAAAATGGGAGAATTCTACCCCAATGAAGTTATGTAGGTTGAACCTTTAACAAAGTTGTTAAAAACTTGATCTTCAGGCCAAATGGTCCAGATTCCAATAGGCATACCACTTACTAGCTATTATTTCTGTGTGTTAGTATCACCATCTTAAGCTGGGAGTAGTTACTCCACCAACTTCATACGATTGTTGGGGGAACAAACAAGGTTTTAAAAGTGAAGCACTTAGAACAGTTTTTGATGTATAATGACACTCAATAAATATTAACTGTTACTCTTAAGTTTATAGTTGATTATAAACCTTTTTGGCACAACTATTTATTATTCTAGAACATTTTATTTAGCTTGTGGATTTTTTTTTTTTTTTGACACTGTGTCTCTTATCTGGTACCTATCTTGTTTAGTTTGTTGGCTTATTAATACTTTATTAATGGGGAGGGGTTGTAAAAAGAAAGTAAAGAGGGTAAAGGTGAAAGCATAGTTTTTAACTTTATATCATGTTCATGAGAATAAAAGAGTTTGGTTAAAAGAATTAAGATTTTTACTAAGATAAAATTAGAAAAAAATTGCTTTGAAATTTCATGAATCCATGTCCTTTCTTTCAACTCAGGATAAGCAGTAAAATTCTTAATTTTACTGTCTTAATAAACATAGTATGTATGTGTATGAAACATATACTTGTGAATGTGTATTAACCTGACAAATGACTGAAGTCTTGAGTTATTGCCCCATTCTTTCTACCTTGATTGGCTCTGTGATCTGAAGCTTGTGGATATAAAATGATGGAATGAAACCCCTTATCTAGATCTAAAGATATTTGTTCCTGTGATTTTTGCTGATGGCATTTCAGGTTAAAATCTAGTTTGATTTTGCTAACTATATATAATATGCAGTTTTTAATCCTGACTTGATGGCTTAATCTAAACAATGAAAATACACACTGAAAAGAGGGATTTGATTGTTCCTTACCAATCAGTCCAGTTTTTTAGTTGCTATAATAGCTTTGTTAGAGAACTGTCATACGTTACTAAATATAAGTTTCTTAAGGAATAGAACTTTGTTTTGTTTGCTGTATCCAGTGTCTAATAATCTGTTTTTACTAATTATTCCATTGCCTAGAATACTACCTGACACATAGTAGGTATTCAATAAGTATTTGGGAAATAATTGATACAGATATTTTTCTATTTTATTTGGTCTGTTTCAGTGCCCCAGTATTAAAGAAAGTATATCCCCATTCTAAGTGTCAATTTTTTAAAAATTCAGAGAACCTTAAATTCTTAATACAGAAAACTTGCATGTGCAGTTGACCATGGAGCAACACAAGTTTAAACTGTATGGGTCCACCTATACATGATTTTCTTTTAATATGTGTACAGTCAGCCCTTCATATATCTGTGTTTTGCATCCAACAACAGGTGGAAAGCAGTATTTTTGATAGCAGTTGGGGATCCACAGATGCAGAGAGCTGACTGTGTATTGTTCTTCGCTATTTTATATAAGGGCCTTAAGCGCCAATGTGTTTTGATATCTGTGGGAAGGTCCTTGAATCAGTGCCTTTCGCAGATACCAAGGAACAGCTGAGTTTTGGGGGAGTCAAAAATTGTATGTAGATTTCTGACTACACCCCTTACTTCCCTGCCTTGTTTAAGAGCCAGCTGTATACTGAAATTTAAATTGCTTTTGTCTAGGTCTTCTGATTGTAATATGGTTAAGTTTTTTAAGTATGTAGTTAGTCTGTCTAGGGAGGTTTGCAGATAGTGTTTTTTATTCTGTTGTGAAAGCAGAAAATGATAAGAATTCAGTAAAAGAAATTTGTCCTAATGAACATTTTTCAAGAATGGCATGGACTCAATACAAAATTTTTTCTATATTTGTAGTTATAATGGAATGATAGTTAATTTCTTTCTTTAATAGTACGTATATTTGACTATGTCATTGATTCAAACATTCATGTGTCTGAATCACCTGAGGAACTGCCTTTTTTCGTATAAAGTGTCCTGTTCCAACTGTGGAGATTCTGTAGATATGATGGTAGTGCCCCTGGCAATGTATATAAAAAGCTCTTCAGATGATTCTGATACACACCAGAGTTTGCAAACTATTTTTGAGGTTTTCTTTATATTTATTAACTCTTTTCTCATGTTATATACCCATTGGCTAGGTATATAACTTATTGACTAGGTATCTTACATGAGACTAGTTTTTTGTTAATTATCCAGTCTTTCTATTTATGCTTTACAGTTCTTGAATATGAAATAAGTAATGTAGTTCCATTTATTCTTAGTTAAATGTGACTGTTTTGTTTTTACCTATATATCTATTGCTTTTCTTTGTGGGTCCTAACATTAACCTGTTTGATCATGTTATGGAAGCTTTGAAGTTACTACTGTTCTGTAATTTATTTTTATTGCTGACTGATCCTATTCTGATATTTTGACTTCCTTTTTGTCTACTTTTAATTTAACTTCGTTATTTTTATTAAATAATAAAATAATAAAGTATAATTCTCCCATTTTTATAAAGTTTAAGTATTTTTCCCTACCTTGCATGTTATGACTTAAAACTAAGTGATTTTAATTTAATATGTTGTCCAGGTTTTTGTAGTGATCAAATCTAGGGTAAAATTTGCAGATTGTATGACTAACACCTAGTCATTTTGCTGACTGATTTTTTTACAGGTCACATTACTACATTTGAATCTTACTAAAGTCCTGAAATCTAGAAATTTAAGTAATAGTTGATGGTGTATGCAATATTCTAAATTTAACTTCACTAAGTTATAACTCGAATTTATCTTCCCAGTCATCATTGTCTAAATTCTCTCTCCCAAGTCTGGTTTTCTTATATCTTAAAGTGGCTGTCAGAATATTTATTTTCGTTTCAGACTACCAACATGTTGAATGACTGTTAACAGAAAATACGTAAATAATTTTGTAATTTTGATAGAGTATAGGCTTTACCTAAGCAATTGGTAACACTTCTATTTTAGGAAAATTTTAATGCAAGTTGTTTGTTTATTTTGAAAGATGCAGACAGTCTTTTTGAACATGAATTAGGGGCTCTCAACATGGCTGCATTACTACGAAAAGAAGAAAGAGCAAGTCTTCTTAGTAATCTTGGACCATGTTGTAAAGCATTATGCTTCAGACGGGATTCTGCAATTCGAAAGCAGCTTGTTAAAAATGAAAAGGTATTGTTTCCTTGGAAAACTGCAAAGTGTTTGTTGAGTAGTATGAAAGACATATTTTCAATTGCTTTAAGGTGAGATTGTAGTCTCATCTGTTTTTATGAGATTGGTTTTCTAGTCTTTTATACATGTAAAAGAAAGAAGTCTGTTAGAATTTGTAATCCTTTTTATTTTACTTTAACAATTTGTTTCAAAAATTGATGTATAAAATTTAAAATACTCTTATTTCTGTGAAATGTTTTTCATTTCATTATGAAAAGTTTCTTTAGATAATAAAACATACTAGAAATTTATTTAAATTGAAGATTAAGGAAAAAATTTCCCAGAAAGAGTGGAAAGGGTATTTATAGAAATAGTGTTTATGAGAATGTACTAAGTTGGGAGAGAGAGAAATCCAAATGATATATATGTAAGGATTTATTTGAGAAGAATAAAGGGAACTGAAACTAATAGAAATTAGTTTAGATTTGGAAGAGATTTGATCATGAGAAACTCAAAATATCTTAGGCTTTTTAAAGTTGACTTCTTCATTCCCTATTTGGATGCATTTGTTGTCGTTCTCTTGCTTGATTGCACTTGCTAGGACTTCCAAGACTATATTGAATAATAGTGGTGATAGTGGATAGCCTTGTCTTGTTCCTGATCTTAGAAGGGAAGGTTTTTAGTTTTTCACCAGTAAGTATGATGTTAGCTGTGGGTTTGTCATATATGGTCTTTACTACATTGAGGTACTTTCCTTCTATACTCATTGAGTGTTTTAATCATAAATAGACACTGTATCTTGTCAAATGCTTTTTCTGCATCTATTGATATATGATTTTTATTTTTTATTTTCTTTATGTGGTGTATCACATTAATCGATTTGTGTTTGTTGAACCATCCCTGTGTCTCTTGGATGAAGCTCATTTGATCGTGGTCTATAATCTTTTTAACATGTTGCAGTTTTCTAGTATTTTATTTAGGATTTTTGCATCTGTGTTCCTGAGAGAGACTATGGTCTGTAGTTTTCTTTTATTGTGTTATCTTTACTAGGTTTTGGTATCAGGGTAATGTTGGCCTCATAAAATGAGTAAGAAGTATTGCCTCCTCTTCAGTTTTTTTGGAAAAGTTTGAGAAGAACAGGTATTACATTTTCTTTGAATGTTTGATAGAATTCACTGGTGAAGCCAATCTGCTAATCAGTCTATTTAGATTTTCCAGTTCTTCTTGATTCAGAATAAGAAGGTTGTATATTTCTAAGAACTTGACCGTTTCTTCTAGGTTATTAAATTTGGTGGCGTAAAATTTTTTTGTAGTATTCTTGTATGATTCTTTGTATTTTGACGGTATCTGTCATAATTTCTCCTCTTTCATTCCTGATTTTATTTGTGTCCTTTGTCTTTTTTCCTTAGTGAGTCTAGCCAGGAGTTTGTCAATTTTATTGAACTTTTTAAAAAACAATTTTTTCTGTTGTCCTTGTAATCTCAATTTCATCTAATTCTGTTCTGATTTTTATTCTTCCTTTTGTTGACTTTGGGCTTCATTTGTTCTTTTCTTCCTAGTATTTTAAGATGTAATATTAGGTTGTTTATGATGGAGCTTTCTTGTTTCTTGGGATAGGCCTGTAAAGATATGAACTGTCCTCTTATTACCACTTTTTCTATGTCCCAAAAGTTTTGATATGTTGTACTTTTATTCTTGTTTGTTTCTGTGTATCCCTTGATTTCTTCTTTTATTTGTTCTTTGACTCAGACATTCTTGAGTAGCATGTTGTTTAACCTCCACATATTTGTGGTTCTTCCCACTCTCTTTTTTTGAACTGGTTTCAAAGCATTAGGTCAGAGAATATGGTGGGTATAATTTCAGACTTATTAAATTTAATGAGGCTAGTTTCGTGTCCCAATATATGGTCTGTCTTTGAGAATATTCCATGTGCATTAAGGAAGAGTGTATAATCTGAGATTTTGAGATAAAAGGCTCTAAATGTTGATTATGTTGAATTGGCCTAATGTATCACTTAAGATTATCTCCTTATTGATTTTATGTCTAGATGATCTATCCATAACTGACAGTGGGGTATTTATGTCCCCTACTATAATTGTGTTTTTGTCAGTTTCTCCCTTTAGTTCTGTTGGTAGTTGCAGATATTTGGTGCTCCCTGATTGGGGAGCATAAATATTGATAGGTGTTGTATGTATGGTCCTCTTTATCATTGTGAGGTGTCCATCATTGTCTCTCATTCCTTTTTTATCTTGAAGTCTATTTTGCCAGATATAAGTACTGCTACACTTACATTTCTCTGGATGCCATTTGCTTGGAATATCGTTTTCCACCCTATTACTTTGTGTCTGTATTTTTCCTTATATCTGAGATGTGTCTCTTGAAGGCAGCATATAGTTGGGTTTTATTTTTTGATCCAGTCCACTATTTTGTGACTTTTTATTGATGAATTCAGTATGTTTGCATTAAGGGTGATTATAGAAATATGAGGTTTTCCTATAGCCATTTTATCTTTTGTTTTCTGGTAACTTGGCGTCTCCATTGTTTCTGTGCCCTTGTGTTCTGTCTGTTATTTTAATTTGGTGGTGTTTAATAGTTTTTTCTTCTGTTCCCTCTTGTTTTATGTTATGTATCTCTGTTCTGGATTTTTTTATGTGTGGTTACCATTAAGTTTATATAAAGGAAAGTTATATATACAGTAGTC
The DNA here is from genome assembly GCA_003508835.1 of Eonycteris spelaea. NCBI lineage: Eukaryota > Metazoa > Chordata > Mammalia > Chiroptera > Pteropodidae > Eonycteris > Eonycteris spelaea. Next base: position 244,909 of record PUFA01000286.1, on the reverse strand, counting down.
CTTCTGCCTTGTCTCCATTCCCCTTTGCAGTTCAGATCTTTACTCTCTCCTATTGCTGAGACGGTTAGGAAGAAGAGTCCGAGTCTGGAAATGCATTAACTAACATGGATAAGGGAGAGGGGATGAATGGCAATGCTAGCTTCCCCAGCCCTGTCTCCATGGCTTTGTATTCTCTCTCTCACAAAGCTGGCTTTTGTTGTTGTTATTAGTTACAATCAGATTAGTAATTAACAGATTACAGTCAACTCCCAAATTCAGCCTCAAGGCCACCACCATGTTATCAACTACTCCCTCTTTTTATCCTTGTGCCTAGAGCAAGAAGTCCCAGAACAGGTAAGGTGTGTGCACCCTCCCTGTAGTGTGACCTTGTTGCTCCTGGCACCAGGCATCCCTGCTGTGACTGCAGGCCTCTCTCACAACACTTTCCCCTTTTTTTGTTGTCTCAAATTATCCCTATATATGGTGTACATTCATTTTTGTGTTGTAGTAACTGTTGTCTTCTTCTCTTTTTCAAGTGTTTTTTTTTTACCTTTAACCATTATATAACATTTAAGATTATAATACACTGTTCTTAATAAGAGTTTTACTTTCCTGTTTCATTGTTATATATTTTTTGTCCTTTTGTTTTAGGTTGAATGATTCCCTTCTGTATTTCCTGTAATGTAGGCTTTGTGGTAGAAAATTCTCTGAGCTTTTGTAAGTCTGAAAAGGTCTTTCTTTTTCATTTCCAAAGGAGAACTTTGTTGAATATATTTCTTTCAATAGTTTGAATATTTGGTTCCACTCCCTCTTAGCTTGCAAGGTTTGTCCTAAAAAATGTGATGATAATCTAATGGGTTTTCCTTTATAAGTTATTGTCTTCTTTTCCCTAGATGCCTTGAGAATTCTTTGTCATTAATTTTCAACAATTTTAATATGTGTCTTGGAGAAGGCCTTTTTGGTTTTGGGTTTATTTTGTGGGGCAGGGGAAAATGCCTTTTTGGATTAAGATAATTAAGAGTTTAGAGTTTCAATCTTGGTAAAGTATTCCTGTTTTTTAATTTTGTTTCTAAGTTCTTTGAACTGTCTCTCAGAATTTTCTTGCATTTCATTGAATTTTTTCAGAAGTGCAGTCTTGAAATCTCTGTCATTTAAATCATATATTTCTATATCTTTAAGTTTACTTTCTGGATTTTTTTTTTCCCTTAGCTTCTTTGTCCCCTTGGTTCATGGTTTTGTTGGATTATTTCTCCACCTAGGCATTAATGGGAACATAATCTGTATTTAAAAAAAAAAAGAAGAAAATTTATAATATAATCATCTCTTTAGCAGGTTGATAAGAGGTTTCTTTTATTTCCAGTAGGTGGTACCCAAGCCTCCTACATGTCCAAGCCTGCTGAATCTCTCCTTTGAGGTTAAGAATGCCCTTTATTCTCGGGGGAGGTGTGCGTCTTCTCTATGACCAGCTCACCTCTGTCCCAGGGCTCCATCCCTGTAAGAGAATGTGAAGGATGATGGGGTTCCGTGCCTCTGAAAAGGCTCTGAAGTTTTTGTGCTGCCCCAATAGTCAGATGTAATGCTCCAATGCTTCTTTCCAAATCATCCTGACTCAGGGGGCAGAGGTGCCAGATTGGGTGAGGTCAGCTGTCTGTGTGGCTATTTTCCTTCCAGTAATGCTGGCCCTCAGGCTCCAGCTGCCTTGCTTCTATATCTCTGCCACTGTCACTGGAGACAGCTGCACTGTATGTTTCAGTTCTCCTGGGGCTCAGTATTAGCTCTGGAGGGTACAGGCAGGAGGAGAAGGAGGGGAGGGGAAGGACTTTGAGATGATATGGGGAGGCTGTGACTCAGCTTTCTACCTGGCAGTGGCGGTTGCTGAGACACAGATGTTGTCCCTCTGTGCTCGGTCTCTGCCCCTCTCCACTGGGTGCTTATCCCTCAGGCAGGTCTCTTCAGTGCTTCAAAGAGCCAAAAATCTGCCACATAATTCCCTCCTCCCTCATCCTTCAGGGAGTTACAGGCTGCATTCTACAGCTCTTGTCTTTTTTTCTTTCTCTCTTGGTACCTCCCTATCACATACAGTTGGCCCACCTTCAGATGTTATGATGCACAGATCTCAGACATGTTTTTGTGTGCAGGTTGGGTTTTATTTGTTGGATTGTAGATTTCAGATTGTAATGTCAAGGGGAGAGATCAGGGGAGACTCCTCACACCACCATGCCTCTGATGTCACCTCCACATTGAAAGCTTTCTAACTGAAAACTTTCTGATTGTGTCTCTGGAAAGAAGAGACACAAGTAAAGAAAAATTAATTTTAGATGCTAAGAAAAAGAAAAACCTTTTTAAAGTATATAAATATAGTACATATCAGAAGAGATACTAAGAGAACATTTAGGGTACTTTAAATGAGTTTAAATCTCATTTTTGTATCATAGTATTAAAAGAATGTACAGAACGTATAGCGTTCAGATGGAAGGAAATAATACACCAAATCAATAAAAATTTATACTAGAAAAACATTAGAGAAAATCAGTGAAACCAAAAGCTGATTTTTGAAGAATAAAATTGTCAGTCCTTTACCCATACTGATAAAGAAAAAAAGAAAACACAAATTACAATACCAATGAAAGGGAATGTCACTACAGTTCTCACAGATAGTAAAAGAATAATAAAACAATACTATAAACAACTCTATGTACTTAAATTTGAAGAAATGGATTAATTTCTCTGAAAGCCACAAACTATTAAACTTACTCAAGAAGTAATAGATAACCTGAAAAGTTTTGTCTATTTTATTCTTTTTTTTTTTAAATCAGATTTGTAGTTAAAAACCTGAAAAAGAAATATCCAGTCCCAAACTGTTTTACTGGAAAATATACCAAACTTTTAAGGAGGGAATAGCACTAATTCTAAACTATTTCTCCCAGATAATTGAAGAGGCAGGAAGACTTTCCAATTCATTTTATGAGCCCAGCAGTACTCTAATATTGCAACTAGACAAAGACATTATAAGAAAAGAAAACTGCAGATCAATATCTCTTATGTACATGGACGTAAAAATCCTCAAAAATAATAGCATATCAAATTCAGTAACATGTAAAAAGAATACAACACCATGACCTAGTATGGATTATCCTGGGTGAAAGGCTGGTTTAAAATTCTAGACTTGAAGAAAAAAAACACATGGCCATATCAACCGATACAAAAAAAGCATTTGACAAAATTCAGCATTCCCTTACAATAAAAATTTTTAGAAAGCTGGAATTAGAAAGTACTTAATAAAGGGAATCTACAAAAAAAAAAAAAAAAACACTACAGCTCACATAATACGTAATGGTAAAAAGTTTGAAAGATTTCCCCAGAGATTAGGAACAAGACAAGGACTTTCTTACTACCCCTATTCAACATTGTGCTGGAAGTCCTAGCCTGTTTAATATGGCAAGGGAAAGAAAGCATACGGATTGGAAAGGAAGTAAAACTATCTTGATTATAGACAGTGTAATTGCTTACGTAAAAGCTTCCATGGAATTTACCAAATATACTCATAGGACTTATAAATGAGCTAACAAGGCTACAGATTCAAAGTCAGAATGCAAAAAGCAATTGTGTTTTTATATATGAGAGTAATATATAGAAGCACCTGGAAACCGAAATGTATTAAAAAAAAAAAAAAAACTTTTTAGCAGCTTCCCCCCAAAATGAAGTACTTAGGTATAAATCTAACAAAACATGCAGGATCTATCTATGCGCCGAAAACTACAAAACACTGAGGAAAAAATCAAAGATCTAGATAAACGGAGAGACATATTGTGTTTGTAGATTGGAAGAAGACAATATAGTTAAGATTGTGATTCTCCCTAAATTGCTCTACAATTTAACATAGTTCTAGTAAAAGTTCTTGCATGATTTTTTGTATATATAGACAAACTGATTCTAAAATGTACATGGGAAGTCAAAGCAACTAGAATAGCCAAAAAAAATATTTTAAATAGATGAACAAAATATTAATAAAGTTGGAAGACACACACTACTTGATTTCAAGATTTACTACAAAGCCACAATACTCAAGATAGTGTGGTAATGATGAAGGGATAGACATTTAGATCGATGGAACACACTAAACAAGAGTCCATATGTAGACACAATATGACCAGTCTTCTGGGGAAAGACAGTTTAAGAAGAGGTTTTTTTTTTTTTTTTTTTTTAATTAAAATTTTTATTTTTAGATAATTGATCACCAAAATATAAATTTTTTTGTTCTTTGGCAGACAGAAGGAAAAGACAAGTATACTGCAAGAAAATATTTGCAAATCACATTTTGAAAAAAAAAAAAAAAAACTTGTATCCAGAATATATAAAGAACTCATAAATTATCAGTAGGAAACAAGCAGCACAATTTTTTTTTTAATGGGCAAAAGTCTTGATTAGATACTTTACCAGAGAGGATATATGGATGTCTAGTAAGCACATGGAAAGATGTTTAACATTATTAGCCATTAGGGAATGTAATAAAAACTTCAGTGTGATGCCATTAACAACCTCTTACAAATAGCTAAAAAAAACAAACAACAAAATATCTTGACAATATCAAGTGTTGGTGGGAATGCAAAGCAGTTAAACCTCGCGTATATTGCTGGTGAGAATACAAAATGGTAGAACTACTTTGGAAGACAGTTTGGTTATTTCTTACAAGGTTAAATGTATACTTACCCAGCAATCCATTGCTATGTATTTACCTTAGAAAAATGAAACTTACATTCATATAAAAATCTGTACATAAAAGTTTAGAGCAACTTTATTCATAATCTCCAAAACTGGAAACAACCCCAGTGTTCTTCACTTGGCTAATAGATAAACTTTGACATATCCATACAATGGATTACTGATCACTAATAAAAATAGCCAAGCTATCAGCATTATCTATGGCATGAAAGAATCTCAAAGGCATTATGCTGAGTGATAGAAACTAGTCTCAGAAGATTATATATACTGTATGATTCCATTTATGTGGTGTTCTTAAAAAGGCAAAAGTATAACAGACACTTATTGGTTGTCAAGGGTTAGAGATTAAAGAGAGTGTGAATACAAAGGGGTGACAAAGGGAATTTTTTTGAGTGATGACACAAATGTCTCTGCCTAATGGTGGTCATGAATACATGAATCTATACATGAGTAAAAATTCACAGAACTATATATAAAAGTCAATTTTACTGTACTATAAATTGTAAAATATTTTTTAAATGCAAATGTGATCAAAGAACCACCATTCCATTAAGGATCCTGGCAAGAAGAGAAATGGCAGAATGCTAGATATTCAAACCTTACCTTATTTCATTATACATATGGTTGGAGAACATTTAACAAAAAATTTTGACAGTAACTTCCAAAACTGCTAATCTAGATTTGAGTTACAATACTAGAGATAAACATTTTAGTATGAGGGAGGTAGTAGTTTCTCAGTGTACTGCATTGACCAGTATACTGAGAATTTGTGCAGTTCTAGAACCTGCATCTTATGGGACGTTAACAGTTCAATGCTTCTCTTCAGATAATTGAAAGATTATCATGTAAGAGTAAGATTGAATTAGTGTGTAGTACCATGGAAGGGAGTTTATTTCAACACATAGAAGTAGTACTGTTCATCATAAAATGAGCAGTGTGTTTTTTTCTCATTAGAAATGAAGTAACTAGTCGATTACCTGTCAGAGATTGAGAAGATTCCTACATTAAGCAAGATGTTAGGCTAGGTGCCCTTTAAAGATTGTTTTGTTTTCTAAGATTCCTCAAGTCTGAAAACATTTCCTCATTTTGCTTTTAAATATCCAGTACAGCTAATATTTATCTCAAATTAATTTTTCTTATAACTTTAATATTTTGTTAGACTTTAACCTGTCTTTCCTACTGTTAACTAATCATGTCTTTTTAAATTTGCTTTTATTTTCTTCAAATAGGGCACAGTAAAACAAGCTTACACAAATGCTCCGGTGGTAGACAATGAATTATTACGATTGAGTCTGCGATTATTTAAGCGGAAGACTACTTGCCATGCCCCAGGACCTGAAAAGACTCAAGATAAACTCTCACAATCTGGTGTCCAACAGGAACTGTGTGTGTCTTAAGACAAGTTCAATTACATCTTTGGTACTATCTTTCTTCAGCAGTGCATATTCTTTTTCAAAGTGCTTTGGTTTCAAAAGCATTGTTAGTGTCAGTGTCAGAAAACATTTATCAGCCATGCTAAAAGAGTGAAGAACTTGATCTAAAGTTTAAAGACATTAGTTTTGGCTAACTTAAGATTTTACATAAATTTTTACACAGTACTTAATACTCATGCAAAATAATGTGAAAGCAGCTAGATTTAGTAGTTTATTTTGTAAATTTTGTTAAAACTGAAGTTTTGGAAAATGGCTGTCACTGCTCTTCCAGCCTATGAAGATTTTTTATGAAATGTAGCCATTGATATGTTCTGGATCATCCATAAAGTGACTATGATTTTATTCAGAAATCATTCAATGAATGCATACAATGTGCAAGACTGTGCTGTGCAGAACACTTGGGATGGTGGTTCTGCATGCTGTTTGTAGGCAGACCCTCTAGCAGAAGGGAGCCAAATACTTTATTTCTTTCTAAAATTTTTTAAAAATTTCTTCATGAGTCTTTTTTTAATATATGTGCACAATGTATACTGAGACTGTATACTGTTTTTATTTTTGATAAATGTACCTTCCCTTGTTCTAGATTTACTTTGCTCTTCATTAACTATATTCCTGGTGTTTTGAAACATTTTTCATCTTACATCATTACATATTTCATACTTCAATATTTTACTGGTTAAGTTATTATTATTGGACAGCTGTAAATAATGTGGAGTTGAATATGTATTTCAACTATAGCTCAATAATACTTGAAACCAGTGTTAACGAACCTGTGAATTTTGAGCTTTAAAATCCTACCATCATATTTTTTGAGCTGTAACCTTTGATTACATCGAACTGCCTCCAGCCAATAGTATGTAAATTATTTACTTTTTAAAGTTACAACATATCTGCTTTATTCTGTATGTACATATTTAACTCATGAAGTAGGCTCTTAAAAGATTTGAAATAGACTCCAAACTGCAGAATTTATGGGGAGACAGTAATAATAATAAAGGAACCCAATCAAAATTGTCATTTGGTCATTGCCTCTCAGTTTTTTTTTGTTAAAACTGTAAGCCTATGATCTGTCTCAGTAGTTTTGTATCCTGTTTTCTAAAGGTAACCAAATCTTACTGGTGTAAAGTTTCTGTTCATTTCAAGAAACATTAATTATGCACTGAAGTTGTACAAGATATTTACCCAGTAAAGGAAATGATTTTATTTTTAAATGACTTGGAAAGCATATATAAGAAAAATTGCAAACAAGAAAAATTTATTTTCCTGGTGTTTCCTTTTCCATTTAGTAAATGTTTTGTTTAACAAAAAATGAAAAGATAAAATTCTTTAATGACTGGAGAAACTACATCCTGATTATAGTGGGCAATCTTCCCGTACCATGAAGATTTAAAGTCCTTAAACTTATAATTTCAGTTCCAGAATTGTGTAATATAGCAAAAATAATGATTTTACTGTTTCATCCACTGACTTTAGAACTTCTACACAAGTCATTATAGAATGAAAACTATGTGCAGGCAGTCCTTGACTTAAGGGTTCAACTTAATGATCCTTCAACTTTACGATGGCCCGAAAGTGGTACACATTAAGTAGAAATTAAGTAGAAGTAGAAATTAAATAGGCTAAGCTATGATGTTCAGTAGTTTAAATGCATTTTCAAGTTAAATTTTCAACTTACAATGGGTTTATCAGTATGTAACTGTCTCATAAATCAAGAAGCATCTATAGTTAAATTTACCATACAGTCAAAACTGTTGTCTTACAGTTTGAATATCTTTTTGTTACATTCTGAAAGAAAATTTTAGAACTATTGTTTCCTTAGTCACAGTATTAAGAGCTTTATGTTCTCTGTAATACTGTTAAGTTTCATAATGTTTTTAAAATTCATACATTCTCTATTTCTAATCATAAACTCGTAAAGTTCTAAAGCAGATCTTTTCATTGAATTTTTCATAAAAGCTCTTGGACCATAATTAAAGTCTCAAACCAGTATTCCTCCTGAAGACATCTTCCAGTTTATAAATTATTTACTAGTACAATTAAAGAGGTCTGTTATAACTGATGTATCAAGTTTGTGTATTTCCAAAAACTGCACAACTGGACTTGAGCTGTTGGTAATAAGGAGTTGTCTAGATAGGGAAAGGGCAAAAGTATGTCTATAATCCAAAATAAAATGAGACTCAGCACATGTATCATTGAGTCATTTGTTTGATTTTGGGGGAGAGAGGGGCAGCTGTCCTCGCTAGTAAAGGGTTGCACTAACTTACTATAACTGGTAACTTTTATTTCACAAAAATTTGTAAGTGTAGCTAATAATGTAATATGCTGAAAATATGACCTGTCTCTTTATTCTGATCAATACCTACAGGTTACCTTCCTCATCTTACTTAAATGTAAGCCCTGAAACCATAACTGTTAGAAGAAACCATAGGCAGTAAACTCTCTAACATTGCCCTTAGTAATACACACACACACACACATATATATGTATATGTATACATACATAGATGTTTTAGTAATATATAACATTTGATATATATCATAAAATATATATTTATGCTTATATATATATATATGATATATCTCCTTTCAGCAAGAGAAACAAAAGAAAAAACAAATGACACTACATCAAACTAAATGTTTTTGCACAGCAAAGAAAACCAACAACAAAATTAAAAAAAGACAAACGGGAGGAAAAAAAAATAACCCTTTCCTATTTAGAAAAAATAAAAAGTTTAGCTCATGTAGGGATACTATGTTTAATAGGATTTGACATTTTTCAGCAAACTAATAAAAACTGCTATAATATAGAATGATGTCATTTGGTTTCAAGACTATTAATATACCAGAGTGATACAAAAAATAGAAAGCAAGATATTCCATGCAAACTTGGGGGTAAGGTTAGAACTGTAATCTGAGTGAACTCAGTGCAAAGGGAAAAGGGCTAAACAAAATGTAGACAAGCAATCTACTAGATACAGAGTTCCAAACACTGGTTATAAGGATACTCAGTACTAGGGGAAGAGTAGATGGACTCATTGAGAAATTTAGCAGATAGAAAACACGAAAATGGAGACAGAAAAATATATTTAATAACTGAAATGAATAAATATTAGAGGGAATCAACATATTAACTGAAGCAGAGGATCAAATCAACAATTTTAGAAGATAGCTGGAAAACACCAAATCAAGAATAGCAATGTGGAAAAAGAATTAAAAAAAAAAAAAGTTGAAGGCTCTTTGGACAACGTCAAGGGTACCAACATACCTATCATTGGAGTACCAGAAGGAGAAGAGAGCAAGAAAATGAAAAATATTTGAAGAAATCATGACAAAATCTTCCTCAACTGGTGAAGGAATAAGAAATACAAACCCAGAAAGCACAGAGTCCCAGACAAGATGAACCCAAACAGGACCACACAAAATACATAAAATGCCAAAGGTTTAAAAGACAGAATTTTAAAAACCAGCAAGAATAAAGCCAATTTGTTATTTACAAGTGATCTCCCAAAGATTGTCAGCTGATTTCTCAACAGAAAACTAGTCCAGAAGGGATTGGCAGGAAATACTAAAAGTAATGAAGAGCAAGGATTTGTAATTGAGATTACCCAGCTAAGCTATCATTTAGAATTGAAGGGCAGATGAAAAAGATTCCCAAAGAAAAAGCTAAGGGAGTCTGCTATCACCAAGCCAGTGATCAAAAAAACGTTGGAGGGACTTTTTAAAGAATAATAAAATTCAAAAACTATAAGTAATAAAAATGGCAAATAACTACATATCTATCAATTACTTTAAATGTAAATGATACTTTCATGAAAAGATTAGAATGGATAAGAAAAAACAAGACCCTTACATATGCTGCCGATAAGAGACTCACTTCAAATTGAAGGAAACACAGACCAAAAGGATGAAAAAAAAAGATGTTCATGAAAATTGAAACATTTTAAAGTGGTGTAGCAGATACTTATACCAGACAAAATAGACTTTAAAAACAAAGGCTATGACAGAAGTCAAAAAAGGACACATTAATCTCACTTCTGGGTGTTTATTTGAAGAAACCCAAAACACTGAAGGGACGTTGTGAATCCCATATGTCATTACAGCATTAGTTTAAAATAGTCAAGATGTGGAGGCTACCTGGATGATCATCAATAGAAAAAGGGATAAAGAAGAGGTGGTGCATATATACAATGAAATATTACTCAGCCATAAAGGAAGAATGAAATCTTTCCATCTACAAACAACATGGTTGGACCTAGAGAGTATTGTGATGAGTAAAATAAATTAGAGAAAGACAAATGCCATGGGATTTCACTTTCATGTGAATTAAAAAGTAAAAAGTAAAAATAAAACTCAGATACAGAGAACATTTTGATAGTTTGCCAGATGGGAGGAATGAGGTGGGCAAAAAAGCAAAGGGATTAAGAAGTACAAATATGTAGTTATAAAATAGTTATGGGTATATAAAATTAAGGAATATGGTCAATAATGTAATAAACTATACAGTGGACAGATGGGTACTAGATTTATCAGGGTTAATAATTTTTAAGTTGGTATAAATCTCTATGTACACCTAAATATATGCCAAACTGAAATTGAATTTTTTTTAATTTAAGAAATAAGAATATAAAGAAAATAAATAACTAACTGTATACCTAAATGAACTGGAAAAAGAAGAGACACACCCCAAAGTTAAGGAAGAAAATAATAAAGACTAGATGGAAATAAATGATATAGAGACTAAAAGACAGTACGAAAGATCAAAGAAACAAGAGCTGTTTTTTTTTTTTTAAGGTAAATGAAATAGAGAAACCTTAAGCCCAAATTACCAAGAAAAAAGATGACTCAAATAAAATCAGAAATAAAATAGCAGCGATACCACAGATATACAAAGGGTCATAAGAGACAACTGTGAACAATTATACTCCAACAAATTAGATAACTTGTAAGAATTGGATAAATTTCTAGAAATGTACAACCTACCAAGACTCATAAAGAAATAGAAATATTAGCAAATCATTACTAATAAGGAGATTTAATCACTAATTAGAAAGAAACCTCCCAACAAATCAAAGTCCAGGACCAGATGGCTTCACTGGTTAAATTCTGTTAAACGTTTAAAGATTTGATAGCAATACTTCTCAAACTCTTTCAAAAAAATAGAACACTTCCAAGCTCATTTTATAAGGCAAGCATTACTCTAATTTCAAAATTAGACAAAGATACGACAAGAAAAGAAAGTTACAGGCAAATATAACTAATGAACATTTATGCAAAATTACTCATCAAAAATATTAGCAAACAATCCAATGATACATACAAGTATTATACACAATAGTCAAGTAGGATTATTTCAGAATGCAAGGATGGTTCCAATATTTCAATCAATGTGATACACCACACTAACAAAATAACAAATATATGGTCATCTCAATGGATGTATAAAAATCATTTGACAAAATCCAACAACCATTTCATTATAACAACTCTCAACTGGGTATAGAGGGAAATTACCTCAACATAATAAAAGCCATATATTATAAGCTGGGAGCTAACATCTATACTCAATGGTGAAAAACTGAAAGCTTTATTCTTCAAAGATTAGAAAGAAAGCAAGGATGTCCACTCTCGATACTTTTAGTCAATAACCCTAACTACTAGAAGTCCTAGCCGGAGTTAGGCAATAAAAAGAAAAGCATCAAAATCAGAATTGAAGAAGTAAAACTGTCTTTATTGGCAGATGACCTAATATTCTGTATAAAAACTTAGAGACTCTACCAAAAATCGTTAGATTATGAATTCAGTGAATTTTATGAATACAAAATCAGTGTGAAAAAATCTGTTGTTTTTTAACACTAATGACAAACTTTTCAAAAAAGGAAATTAAGACAACTCCCTATTTGCAATTGCATCAAAAAGAATAAAATACTTAAGATTAAATTTAACCAAGGAGGTTAAAGAATTGTAAACTGAAAATTATAAAAGAAATTAAAGAAGATGAAAATAAATGGAAGGATGTAACACTAAACCTAAACTCAATTCAAACCTAAATCTTAACCCTTACCCTAACCCTAATCCTAACCACAACCAAAACTAACCTCAACCTTAATTCTTAACATACACCTAAATCTAAACATAACTCTAACTTCAACACAAACCCTAGCCCTAAATCAATTGTAACTCTAAACAATTAATCTATACCTAAACTCAAACCTAACTCTAAACCTAACCTTAATCCTAACTTCAACCCTAGCTCTCACTATAAACTTAATCCTAATCCTAACCTTTACCTTTAACCTAATTTCAAGCCCTAACACTAAGACATATCCTAATCCTTACCTAAAATTTAACCCTAATTACCAAAATAAACCATAATGCTAATCTCAAACTTAATCCTAATTCTAACTCCCAAACCTAACTATAATTCTAGCCTAACACAAACCTTAACTCTAACACTAACCCTAACCATGCAGTAACCCTAACCTCAACCTTAACCCTAAAATTTTAAACTCCAACATAGCCCTCATACCAACATGAAGCCTAAATCTATACCTAAACCCAACCTTAACCATAACCCTAAAACAAATTCTAAACTCAATTCTAACTCAATCCTATCCAAACCAATATTCTGACCTCAACAATAACTCTAAAATAAACCCTAAATTTAATCTTAACTCTACCTTATTGCTAACCTCAAATTTAGACTTAAATCTAACCTTAAATATAAGTAAAATATAAGTAACCTCAACCCAAACCCTATCTTTCAACAGAGAACTAAATCCAAAGCTCAGTCCAAAACTCCAACCTAATCCTAACACTAAAATTCAACATCAACTCTAACCATAAATCTAACCCTAACCCAAACCCTAAATTTAATCTCAACCCTAACTTCAAATTTATGCCTAAGAATAAAACTGACACTAATTATAAACTCAATTTTAAACCCTCAGCTCAACCTTAATCCTAACCTAAACCCTAACCCTAACCTAATCATAACCTCACTCACATCTATCCCTAAACTAAAGCTATTCTTAAACCCTAATCCTAAATGTAATCCTAACACTAACATTAAACTTTACCCTATACCTAAAATCAAAACCTAACACTAATTATAACCTTAACTCTAACCTCAACCCTAACCCTAATCCTAATGCTAATCTTAACTGAAATTTAACCCTAATTCTAATCATAATAATTCTAAACTAATGCATAATTAAACCTGAACCTTAACCATAACTCTAAACCAGACTTAATCCTAATCCTAGTCTTCACACAAATCCTAATGCAAACCTAACCTAATCTTAAAATCAACCCTAACTCTAATCTAAACAATACTAATCAAACCAAACTCAACCAAAACCCTAACCCTAATGCTAATCCTAACCTCATCGATAATCCTAACCTCAAACTTAATTCTAACCCTAAATGTAACCCTAAATGTAATTATGACCTCAAACAAAACCATTCCCTAATCCTAAGCTAACCCTAATTCTCGTACTAATTCAATTCTAACTATACTACTAACCCTTAACCTAAATTAAACCTAACCTAAATTCAACTGTAATCCTAACTATAATCCTAACATAAACCTTGCCACTAACTCTAAACTTAACCACAACACTAAAACCTCAACCATAACATAACTGTAACTCTAAAACTAATCCTAAACTTGACTAAAACCTAACACTTATTTTAACCATAACTCTAACCCTAATCATAATCTCAACCAAAAACAAATCCTACCCTAAAGCTATCCATAACCCCAATTCCAAACTCAACCCCAAACCCCCAAAAAATCCTTACCCTAAGCCTAAACCTATACCTAAATTCAACCCTAAATCTAACATTAAATTTTATTCTAAACCTAATCCTATAACTAAAATCTAACCTAACACTAATTCTAATCCTAACCTCAAACTTTACCCTAACCCTAATCTTAAACTCAGTTCTAACCTCAACCTAACTCTAACCTCAGCAATAACCCTAAATGTAACTCTAATTCTAACCTCCACAAAATACCTAAAGCTGTCTAACCATTACCCTAACCTAATCCTAAACCCAACCCTACTCTAACTTCAAACTTAGTCTAACTTTGCCACTAACCATTAATCATAATTCTTAGTTAACCCAAACCCTAAGTCTAACCCTAACCCTAACCCTAATTTTACCCCAAATTCCAAACTCAATCCAAAGTCTAACACTAACCCTAACTCTAATTCTAACCTCAAATCTAAAACAAAACCTAATTCTAATCATAACCATAACCCTAATTGTAACCTAAACCAAAATCATATTTCTAACCCTAAAGTTAATGCTGATAATAATCCTATGCTCAACACTAACCTGAACGAAAACCCTGACCCTGAACTTAAACCTTATATAAACAAAATCCTTACCCTAACACTAAAATTTACATTAAACCTAATCTTATACCTAAACCCAAGCCTAACCCTAGCATTAACTGTAACAATAATCAACCCTAATCTTTAAATCAATCCTAAAGCTAACCCTAAACCTATCTCTAATCTAACTTCAGTCCTAAATCTAACCCTAACCATGACCATAAACCTAATCCTAAACTAACATCAACTCTAATCTTAAACTTAACTCACCTTAACATTAAACCTAATTGTAACCATAATTCAAATCCTAACACCAACCCAAACCCTAACACCTAAGCCTTACCTACACACTAAAGTCAACTTTAACTCTTACTCTGACTTAAACTAACATTAAAACGAATCCTAACCCCAACTTCAACACTAACAATAACCCACCATTAACCATTATTTTAATCCTTAACTCAACTCAAAAACCTAAACCTAACCTTAACCATAGTCTTAAAATTAACCCAAACCCAAACACTAATACTTTTTCTAAGCCTAATTTATATACCTAAACTCAACCCTAACCCTAACACTAATCCTAAACTCAAACCTAGCCTAATCTTAGTCAAAACCCAAATCCTAACTTCAACCTTAACTCTAACCTCAACCCTCACTATGACCTTAAAACTAAACCTAATTTTAAACTCAAATTTAAGCTTAAATTCAAACTTAAATTTGACATTAACTCTATGTCTAAAGGTAACCTCACCCTAACACTACTAACACAAAAGCAAACATACAGCCTAATCTAAAATCATCATTCCTAACCCTAATACTAATCCAATATTAACCCTAATCATTAACCTAACACAAACACAAACCCTAATTTTATTCTCAAACATAATCCTAATCTCACACCTAACATGGACACCAATCTTATATCCTAACCTCAACCCTAATCCTAATGCTTATCATTACCTCAACCCAAAACCTATACCTAAACTTAAAGCTACTCCTAGTTTTGAACTCAATCCTAACACTAATGCTAAATTTAACTGATACTTAAAACTAAATGCTAACCCTAACAGTAATCCTAATTCTACTTTAAACTCTAAAACCTAACCCTAACCTTAATCCTAAACGAAATTCCAATGCACGTGGTGTGCGAGCCACGTGTTCAAAAGACCTTTTGAACAAAGTCTTACCACACTGTGAGAGCTCTGAGATGGCGCTGTGGTAGCACTTACTCAGATATGGACATCCCACTGACTGGCAGTGCATGTAATAAGGCAATTGTCGTGAGCCCACAGACACAAACTAAACCCTAAATGGAACGTTAGAGCAATGCAAGCCTGAAACTCAAACCTCACTGTCTCCCTAAACATTAACCACAAAATTAAATGCAACCTTATTCCTCCTCAGTCAACCTCCAATCGAAATCTAACACCAGCCCTACAGCTTATCCCCTGTGTACTGGAAAGCCCAAACCTCAACTGCAATCGAACCTTCAGTCTAACTTCACTTGAACCTAATGTTAAACTCAAGCCTTATCCATAACCCTGATGCTAACTGAACCCAATCCCTAATCCTACCTCAAACAGCACCCTAAAGCTAACCCCAGACTTGCCGGAACCTCTACCCTAACGCCACTCCTAACTGGAAGCCAAGTCCTACTTCAGAGCTCACCCTGACCCTCACCCTAAACCTAACCATCAATGTAACGCTTGCCTTAACACTAACCTGACCTGGAAACCTAGCTCACACCCTAACCTTAGACTTCACCATGGGCCTAGCCCTGATTCTGAACCTAGTCCTCATTAAAAACCAAACTATAACCTTACAGCTTTTTTGAACCCTCACCCTAATTTTAACTACAATCGCCAATTCACCGCTAACCTTGCCTATGCTCTAAACCTAACCCTCAACTGACCTTGACACCTAACCCCAGTTTTGACCTTAAACAGAATACTAAAAGCCAAAACCCACACACTGGCTGGCATTTGGATTTTCACACTAGACCTTATCTCTGAGCTCTCTTCAACTTTAACCTCAACCCTCCCCCTTACCTTAGCCTGATGTCCAAACTTAACCATAACATGAGTTCTTTCCTGGTCTGGAGTCTAATTTAAATAAAAACTCTGAAGTCACAACCATTTCTAAATCCTAAACATAACACTAACCTGGCCAATCCTAAACATAACACTAACCTGTTTCCTGCACCTAACAGGAAGGCGAAATCTATTCCCAGATGTTGCTCTTACCTTAACCCTAAACGAACCCTAACCGTAATTTCCGCCCAAGCCTCCACCTGAAGGGTAACTCAACCTTTGACCCTAGCCCTAAACCTAATGAAAACCTATCCTTGGATCCTATGCTGACTTCCCTCTGATGGTAACCTTGTCCCAAATTTTTAACCCTACACCTCACTGTGACCATACCCCTTGATAGCAGTTTTCCTAATGCGATTCGCGAAATGGATGCAAATGGAAATCTTTACCCCCGAGCAAACCTGAATCCTCACTCTAACCCTCAGGCTACCTCAAAAGCTAACACAAACCTTCACCCTTACCCCAAAGCACACCCAGGCTTAGACTCCCCACCCCTCGTTTTAACCCTAGCCTAATTTAAACCCCAAACCAGACCTAAACGCAAACTCTTAGCCCTTAGCATTCATTCAACCCTAACCCTAAACCTAAGTGGAAGCCCCCCTCAACCTTCACCCCTGTCTTTACAGTCACCCTAGGTGCACTTCACATTGAACCATAAGCTCAAAGCAACCTCTAGACCCATTCAAATCCTTACCTGAGCTCTCAACCTGACACTACTTTAAGCATAACGCAGCACCTCGCCCAAACCCCAACAGTATTTCAAACCTTAACCTGACCACTGGCCCTTCCTCCAAACCTCAGCCTAACCCAATTTTAAAGTAAACCCTAAGTTTAGAGTTAACTCTGCCCTAACACAAATCTCTAACATGTATATAATTTATGAATAATCACCCCAATAAATCTAGTACCTATCTGACACCATACACTGTTATTATAATATTATTGACTGTATTCCCTATGCTATACTTCACATTTCCATGATTCTTTATAACTACCAATTTGTACTTTTTTTAAATAACTTAACATTTTTTAATTGTACTTGACGTGCAATAAATATTAGTTTCAGGTGTGCAACATGGTAATTTATTCATTTATGTAACCAATATGACACCATACATAGTTATTACAATACTACTGACTATTCTCTTCTGATGACTATTTTGTAACTACCAATTTGTGCCTCATAATTCTCTCCCTTCAGCTATCCCCCAACTCCCTAATCGGACAATCTTTTAAATGCTCTCTGTATCTATGAGCTTGTTTCTGTTGTTTGTTTATTCTGTTCTCTAGGTTCCACATACGACATTTGTCTTTCTCTGTCTGACTTACTCCACTCAGCACGATACCCTCTAGGCCCATCCATGTTATTGCAAATGGCAAGCAAGATTTCATTTTTAATGGCTGAGCAATATTCCATTATATATATATGTACCGCCTCTTCTTTATCCATTCATCCATTGATGAACACCCAGGATAACCCCATATCTTGGCTACTGTAAATAATGATACAATTAACATATGGATTCACATGCTCCTTCAAAGTAGTGTTTTGGGTTTTATTGGATAAATACCCAGAAGTGGAATAACTGAGTCCTTCTTTGTCTTTCATTATAGCCTTCTTTTTTATGTCTGTTTTGTCTAGTATAAGTATTGCTTCCCCAGCTTTTTTGTTGGTTTCCATTTTAATGAAACATCTTTTTCATCCTTTACTTTCAGTCTGTGTGTGTCATTTGATCTGAAATGGGTCTCGTGCAGGCAGCATATGTAAGGATCTTGTTTTCTTATCTGTTCAGCCACCCTGTCTGCTAATTGGAACATTTTATCCATTTACACTTAAAGTAATTTTAGCTAGATATATAGTTCTAGCCAATTTATTATTTATATTTTTTTATTTAGTTCTTTTTCTTAAAGAAGTTTCTTTAACATTTCCTGTAATCCTGGCTTGGTGATAATGAACTCTTTTAGTTTTGTTCCTGTTTGGGAAGCTCTTCATCTGACCTTTGATTTTAAATGATAGCTTTGCTGAGTAGAGCACTCTTGGTTAAAGGTCTTTGCTTTTCATTACTTTGACTATTTCATACCATTCCCTTCTGAACTGTAGAGTTTATATTGAGAAATCAGTCTTATGGGAGTTCCCTTGTAAATAATAACTGCTTTTCTCTTGCTACTTTTAAGATTCTCTCTTTGTCTTTAACCATTGGCATTTTGATGAAGATGTGGCTTGATGTGGGCCTCTTTGGGTTCATCTTGTTTGGGACTCTCTGAGTTTGCTGAGCTTTTATGTCTATTTTTTTCCCACCAGGTTAGGAAAGTTTTCAGTCACTATTTCTTGAAATAGTTTTTCAATTTTTTGCTTTTGCTTTTCTCTTCCTGATACCCCTATGATGCAAATGTTGGTGCACTTGATGCTGTCCCAGAGATCTCTTAAATTATCTTCATTTTTTTTTGTTTTTTTTTCTTGTTGCTGTTCTGATTGTGCATTTTCTGCTACCTTATCTTCTAAATCACTGATTCGATCCTCTGCTTCATTTAGTTTACTGTTATTTCCTCCTAAGCTATTCTTCATTTTAATTATTGTATTCTTCATTTCTGACTGTTTCTTTTTTATGTTTGCTATCTTCATTTGTATGTTTTCTATCTCTTTGTTGAAGTTCTCACTGAGTTTATTTACACTTCCCCTAAGTTAATTGAGCATCCTTATAAGTGTTTTGAACTCTGTATTGTTTAGATTGCGTGTCTTCATTTCATTTAGTTCTTTTTCTGGTGCTTTGATCTGTTCTTTCATTTGGGACATAATTCTTTTTTGTCTCCACATTTTGGCTGCCTACTTGTGTTTGTTTCTAAGTATTAGGTAGGGCTGCCATGTTTCCCAGCCTTAGTAGAGTGACCTTGTATAGGAGATTTGCTGTGGGTTCAGTGTCACAGTCTTCCTGGTCACTTGAGCCAGGTGCTCCAGGTATGTTTCTTTAATGAGTGGAGTGTGTCCTCCTGTTTGCTCATCAGTGGATGGGATTGACTCTCGGGTTGATTGGTTATGATGACAAGCCATGACCAATGGAGGAGCTGTTGAGCAAGAGCTGACCCTACAGAGTAGGATTTGCTTTAGCAGGCTCTGCTTCCTGTCTGTCTGTCTTTTGGTGTGTTTCCAATAACCCCAGGAGTGCTCTGATTCAGACCAAAAGCTGGCCACAAGCCATGCAGGCGGATCCTCCTAAAAGGGCCCTGCCCCAGGCCAAGATTAGCGTAGCCTTGCCCTACCCAGATCCATCTGGTAAGCCACCAAGCAATCCACGGATGGCTGCCACTCATGCTGGCTTGGAAGTGCCTTCGAGAGGCCAACCCGCAAAACGAGGCTGGCTGAGACTTGTGCAGGTTGGAGCTGCTCAGCAAGAGGTCCAGAACATGTTAACACCAGATGTTGCTTGATTTAATTTTTTATGAACCTTTTAGAGATATTACATTCTGAAGCAAGAAAGACAAGCCTTTTGTATGGAAAATTCACTGAACATGGCTTGGGTGGTCTGGCAAATTAGGAGGGGCAGGGTCCTGGGGAATCACCAGAGAAGGGTGATTAATGTTAGCTACATTGGTGGAGATTCAGATATGGCAACCACCTGGGTCTGCAAGCTGAGCAGGGGAGGACTCAACATAGGAAGAATGGCCTCTGCCAGCACTTCTGTATGGGAGAAAGCTGCCCCTCCAGCCCCGTCCTGAAGCCAAACAACTGAGTTCCTCCCTGTAGGCCCCTAGTATTTTTAACATCACTACCCAGCCCTGGAGCTCAGAGCTAGTGAGCCTCCATCAGTGAGTAAGTCCATAATCAAAGAATTATCATGAACTAATTTTACTGCAAACAAATGAACCACATACATATCCTTCAGGGGAAAAAAATGATTTTTGTATAGGCGTTTATGTTGGAAATAGATATTTTCAAAAGTTTACAGTGAAAAGGTATAGATGTATGGAAAACAATTTCTGCATCTATAAAGGTAATTTAGAATTGCAATATCTATTATTTTTGCTCTTTGAGTAATTTCACACCAGCTACAGCATAGATGTACAATTCAGATTGAATATGCTCATCCAAATAATTTTATCATTTGCAACCTTTTAATCTCAATCAAGAAGGCATAATATCAAGATTAACGTGATTCAAAAGTTGGCCGGGTTATAGACCACTAGTCAGTTT
Source organism: Eonycteris spelaea (assembly GCA_003508835.1). NCBI lineage: Eukaryota > Metazoa > Chordata > Mammalia > Chiroptera > Pteropodidae > Eonycteris > Eonycteris spelaea. The sequence goes on along the minus strand of PUFA01000286.1, from coordinate 224,154 downwards.
AATGGAGGTCCATTGGTCTGCTCTAGGTACAAGAAGTCAGCTCTGATCTTCTCTTAACTATCTCTGTTCATCCTTTCTTTCTTGCCAGTGCCCATTCAGCGTGGCAATATTGGAGTTTTGAGGGAAAGGGGCCCAATTAGAAGGGATAAGACTCTAGGTTCCTGATTTTGGCTTGTCTTTGTAGCCTTGTCAGCTAGGGTGTTCCCCTGCTGACAAGGGACTGATTCCTCTGGTGGCCTTTACAATGGATGACTGCTAATTTTGATGGGAGCTGTACTCCTCAACAAGCAACAGAATGATCTCCTTTTTATTGGGGATCATTTTGCATGAGCAATCCTCTCTTTTTCCAGGTAGCTGCATGAGCATTGGAGCACCAACCTATATTTAGAGTCAGTAAATAGGAAGTCATTTGTATTTTCTTAATTGGAGCCCTGAGTAAGGTCCTTAGTTCTACTTCCCATGCCTAACTGCTGAAGGGGGTGTCTGAGCTCCTGTTACCCATAATAGCATGTCCAACTCTATGATCCCTCCTTTCCTTAAAACTGCCACCAGTAGTAAACCACTTCAGCATCTCTTATTCTAGAGTTTTCAGACGTCTGTGTTCTACCCCTTGGATGTTCGCAGGGAATAGAGTGGTAGGATTTAGAGTCTGGCAGACCTTCAAGGTAAAGTGTGGTGTGTCAGGGACCAAAGCCTGTATATTGTACCAACCTGTTCCCTGTCAACCATGAGTGTCCTTTGGTATCTAGGACAGTCCATACCTGACTGGAGCTGCAAATCTCAAGAGGTCATCCTGCACTTAACTTAGAAGCTTCCCTCACTGGCTGGGCCGTCCACTATTACCCTTAGTCAACAGACTCTTAGGTAAGCAAGTCCAATTGTTGGGCTATGGCCTCAGGGAAGGCCCCAGCTTCTGAGCCAGCACTCACAGTGCCTGCACTGACCTCCCATGAATACAGGAAGGGAAGGGGTTCCTTCTGTCAACAAGCCCCAGGGCTGGCACCCTGTCCAAGGTGTCCTTTAAGATCTCAGTGCCTGTTGATATTCAGAGAGTCACAACAGAAGGGGCCCCTCTCTTCTCCCTACAAGGTTTCATAAAGGGGTTTTGAGTTATTCCAAAATTAACCCCAAAAGCAGCGGAAACTGCCCCTCAGCTCCTTTCCACTGCTTGGAACCCATGGTGATAAGATGGCCAGTTTCCTGTAAGGGTTCTGCATTCAGCCCTGGGTGTAAGGGTGGACCTGAGATACTGAACCTCTGTGGAGATTCAGGCCTTTGAGGGAGATAACTTGTAACTCCCCTCTCAGCCAAACAATTTAGTGTTCTCATCGGTATTATCCTGAGGACTCTGGAGTCCTCACTGGGAATAAGGAAGTCATCCACATATTGAAATAAGGAGCCATTTTTTAGCTTATGGTCTCTGAAGTCTCTTTCTGGTACCCATCCAGACAAGGGCTATGTGGGAACCCTGAGGGAGCACCATGCATGCATATTGGCTGACACTGAGGGTCTTTGCATCTTTCCCTTTGAAGGCTACGACAAGTGAATCTGGGTGCAATGGTTGCAGAAGTAAGCATCTTTCAAACCAAGAACTGTGTGGTGCTAAGCATTCCACAGGACCTGGGAGAGGGAGTTGCAGGGGTTGGGAACAACTGGTTATTGATTGCCCTGAGATCGCGAATCAACCAATATTTCCTGTTTGGCTTCTTTCTTGGTAAAATTAGGGTGTTACAAGGAGACTGACAGGATTTACATTATTTCGAGGGGTTTGGATTCCCTGTGGGATCTCTGCCTCGAGGAGTACTGGGTTTGCGGGGCTGTGAGACCCTGGGTCTTAGTTGTACCCAAGACTACTGAGGACTTGCATTTCTGGGGAAGATTACTGGGGCTCATATCCTGTGGACCTTCCAGAACTGAGAAGTGGGTTCCACTCTCTGGGGTTCATTTCCCTTAGTTCACACTCTGGAGGTCAATACTAGCCCCTTATTTGGTCAGTGAATCTTAGCCAATCAAGGAGATAGAGCCTTTGGGTATATATAGGAAGGACTGGGTCAAAGTTTGGGACCCCATGTTACAATGAGGGGAAAATAAATTGCATTAACAGAGGCATCCCGGAATGGTGCATGTCAGTATTAGAGAGAGGCCAATAGATTGAGTCAAGATAGAGTTTGGTGGCTCCAGGGACACATGCCAAAGCAGCTGGAAGAACGTTCCCTACAAAAAATCTCAGTGGCTCTACCTGGAACTATGCGGAGCCCCGAGTTGTCAGGAGCCTCGGTCATTGGCTCTGCTGGCCCAGTGGGATGCCCACTCAACATCCCTTTGTGGTTGAAGGCTTCTTCTGGGGACAGGCCCAGATGTCAAATTCAACCTACAACTGTGGGCCCATTGACCAGTAGCTCTTGGTGGGGAAAGTGCTGAGGTTAGGGCCCCAGACAGATATTGCCTGAAGTGACCCGGAGATGCCAGATTGACAGAAGGAGGCAGATGAGCATAGCATGTTCTGGAATAACAATATTATTGGCTGAGAGGATGATTACAAGGGGTTGCCGTAGGTACAGACTGAGCAAACTGTGGCGTTCTCATAGCATGGGTTTGCAGCAGGAGAATCTGTGAGTTTGAGTGAGGATGAACTGGAAGGATGAGCCCCAGGAGGCCTGTGAAGGAAGAATGCTCCAACAGGTGGCAGAGGCTCAGCTCTGTGCCTCTTTGGGCCCTGATCACCTCACTGCTGGGCAGAGACAAGAGGAGATGTGGTGTCTGTGGACCAGCTTTACAAAGCAGGCCAGCTAAAGGCGATCCTCGCCTTTACATGGTGAGTGGATGAGACGTGATCACAGCACACCAGTGGCAGACCTTGAACTGTCCAGGTCATCTCCATTTCCAGGATGGAAGTGGGTGCAGAGCTATGGGCCAGTCTAGAAATCCCACAGTGACCACCCCTGCATCCCAAACCCTAAATGCTCCACTTACTGCCACTGAAATTTAAAGGATTAACTTGGACAGTTTGCTGTAGTCCAAAGGGGAACTGGATAGGCAATGCATGTTGGGAGGTTTCCTCTAGGCTGTGAAATTGGTCCTCCTCTGGAAAATTCTGGAACAACAGAACCTGGAATCCACAGGAATTGCAAAGTGAAGCTTCCAGGATCACCTGCATTTCCAGGATCACCTGCATTTCCAGGTCTTATGAAAATGAAGGGTCAGAGGAGGAAGGCTGAGGGTTTCCCTGTGTGTGGCTGGGTGGCCTGGCAGAAAGCTCATAGCACAACATTGCCTCCTACCACAAATCCCATATTCGGTAATTATGCATACAGACAGAAAGAACGATGTGTTCAGGAGTACCTGTGTGGGGCGGGGGCGAGAGAGAGAGAGAGACGTGGAGTGGTGGAAGCTCCACAGTTTCATGGCCAGAGATATATAGTCAGAGGTTTCTGTCTGCACTGTCCCATCAAAGGCCTCTTTGACCCTGATGATATAGGCAGGCATGGATAAACACCTGAGAGCCAGTGTAGTCAGGCCAGCTGCAGTCCCCAGGCCCAGAGGGCAGGGTCAACCCCCATTAGGATGAAAGAGGTCCAGGTGGGGAAGCTCTGTGCTTTTCTTTCAGGTATTTTGAATAGACAGTGCTCCACCTACTGACTACTGAAGATGGGAAGGCCTGTTCTATATGGGCTCTGTTGATTAGAGTGTCCTGGGTGGTGAGTGTGGAAGCTGTGGGGCTGGGAGGCCAGCAAGAGACAATGGGGCTAAGAGGGGAGGGCATTTGCAAGAAGAGGCTTCTGCCTCAGCAGCTCAGGTGCCATCATAGACACCATAGGGCAGGGGGCTTACACGAGGGGCACTTATTTCTCACAGTTCGGAGTGCCAGCATGGTGGGGTTCTGGGGAAGGCCCTCTTCCTGTCTGGAAGATAGCTGCCTTCTTCCCTGGGTCCCAGGACAGTGGGGAGGGAGATCTGGTCCCTTTCCTCTCCTAAGCACCAATCCCATCCTGAGGGCTCCACCCTTCTGCCTTCATCTAAACCTTATCACCTCCCAAGGCCCCACCTCCTGACACCATCCCACTGCTACTTCAACATATTGATTTGGGGGCCACAAACAGGCACTCCATGGCAGTCTTGGCTTGCAGGGTGTAGGCTAGTAGGAGGGGTAAAGTGGAAATGTGGGGTTTGTGGGCGTATGTGAGGGTGGGTGGGGCAGAGTATACAGCCCTGGATGTCAAGACCATGTTGGCAGGTGTCTGAGGTGTGTTGCAGCAGGGGCAAGTGTGGGGAACAATGGCACATATGGTGAAAAGCTAGGAGTGATCTTGTGGAGGCAGGGCTCCCTACCTCCTCCAGGCTTGAAACCAGGAGAGGTTCTGCCCAGGAATGGAAGTGACAGGAAAGTGGGGTGGGGGCAGGAACCCACTTTCAGCACTAATGGCGGTGTCATGGTGAACACATGGGAGAGATGAGGAGGATAGGACAGCTCCTGGGGAGGCTCAGCCAAGGTAGGCCCATCCAATAATACAGCAGGAGGGGCAGCAGGCCAGAAGGGCCAGAGAGAATTGGTCAGGCAGAGAGAGCTACCCAAGTGACCCTGCCTGTGAACCACCTCTCAAGCCTCATCAAGGGACATCACCAGTCTGGGACAAAGAAAGGGAGAATGACCTTTCCCACCAGTTACTGTTTTCCCTTAGCAGCACTAAAGCTCTGAGGGGATTTTTGTGCCTATGGGTCTGTTGTGGGGAGTGGGGGGCAGCCACAAATAACCAGAACTGGAAAGTGAATGATTCTGCTTCCCAACATTTGGCTTCCTGAGTATGAAGATATCCGTAGACCTGTGTGAGGCTTTTGAACTCCCAAATGATGTGGGCTTTCTCTCAAAAGTTCATAAAATATCATGGAATTTTTCCCAACAACACTGTCACTGTCCCATATGCCTATCCCATTAGACAGCTGATCCACATGGGAGGGAGAGATTGAATGGTGACAATGTCATCTCTGTAAAATCCAAAGCCAGTTTTGTATGTACAACCATTTGCTTCCCTGTGCCCAACTTCAGTCAGCTTTGGGGCATGTAACCCTGGCAGGTTCCACAAATGGAGTGGGAAGTGGCACCCTGAGCATCTGTGCTCTGTCTAATCGGGTCTCTGTGCTGTGGCTGGAGGATCAGGGGCTGCATGTCTTTGCCCTCTGTGGCTCTTGAGACTAGCCTATGTGACACCAGGGAGAGCCAGCAAATAGGATCACAGGCAGATGTGGCTCTTTTACAGCAGCCCAATCCTCTCATCACCTCTTTCTTCTCTCCAAACTCCTTACTTTTTCCTTTTGGGCTTGACATGTGGCCCCAAGATATGCTTTATGACCATCTAGAGACAGGGGTAGAAGGGCACATGCTGTTTGGGCAGAGAGATGCCAAATCAGGCCCCTTCTACCTGTGTCTTCCAGAAAACGTGGAAGAAAGGTTGTGGCTATCCCTTAGCTGCTGTGAAATAAACCTCAGTCCAATTTAATGTTATCCTCGTGGTATCCCTTCTCAGCAGTGAGTTGATGCCACCATCCTCTGCATTCCTTGACATATTACACTTTTCTCAGGATGCCATTCGCTTATTCACCAAACATGAATAAACACCTGTTATGTTCCAGGCACAATGCTAGCTGCTGGGATGGGGAGTGAACAATACAAACAAATGCCGTTGGGTGTCAGGGACATGCGTCAGAGGGTAGGTAAGACTGCAGATGTTTATGAAAAATACACTTGTCTAAATCTTTAACTGCATGTGTTCACTTTAAACTTTTTCTTTCACCCTATTCCAAGTCTTTGGTTTTTTGTAATTTTTTGTTTCAAGGATTTTAGTGTGATGGAAATCGGAATTACTCTGGTTATGAAGTTATTAGGTTATTAGTTTAGCTAGCCTCTATAAGAGAAAAAGCTAAGTGGGAATGGAGTGCAGGGAGAGTGCTTTTGAGAAGCTCTGATCTAAAAATATATCCAGAATGACCATTTTTGTACCACCTCCACCAGGGTATTTAGTATAGCTCTTGGAGGTGAGGCTTTGAAGCTGTGCCAATATCCTGGTTCTCCTAAGTTTTTGCCCAGTGGCCAGAAACACTTATTATAGTGCTGTGTGCCTAGTAGGGATGTTTTTTCCCCTCATTCCTACACTTATTAATAATATTTTCTGTAAGAAAACACCCATTGCTCATATTTATCTATTTATTTGAATTTTTTTAATATATCAATTGAAACTCAGAGACATGTCATTTTATGGATGATCATTCAATATTGTCATTGTTTATATATTTTTTAAATCATTCCAACTTTGAACAATGGGAGTCCTTTCCATCACCTGATATTTACTTTTGAAAATTCTCAAAGTCACCCAGACACCTGAGGGCTTCCTTACAACAAGGACTGCTGGTTCCTGGAGAGGTGATGCCAAAATCAAAAAATATAAACACTGAAGATCACAATGTCGGTAATAGCTATCATTTATTGAGTGCCTCAGGCAGTGTGCCAAGCACTGTGAGTACTTTTTTTTTTTTTAATAAAATCATCAGTATAAACCCAAAGTCTTATTTTTCACTATCTAGATTTTTCACATGAAAAACTGAATCAGAGCGGCAGAATCTCAGCTGGGTTCACTCAGCTGACTAGGTGGTCCAGGGAAGGCCTGTTCCTTCCTTGTTTGCCAGTGCACACTGGGACCTGCATTGGCACCCATGAGAGTGATGCTTTGCTTACAGACTTCCTTTGAATGGCTCTCTATCCCTAGAGGCTGATAAAAAAAGAACCTTTCAGAGTATGCACTGGCACATGCTACCACCCATTCCCAATGGAGTTTTGAGAGCTAAATATAACCCTGTGTTTTATTTTGTATACAGAAAAGAGGAAATGTGCTTCTTATTTTGACACATTTACTATTTTAAAAACCTAAATTATGTCCACATGAATCCTTAAAATGCCTCGAAGATGTCCTTGAGGGAAAAGACATAATGCAGATTTCACCAAGGGTCCCTCCATTTTTTAATACTGATATTTAGGAAACAGCTCCTGGAAATAAGATATAGGGGACAGAAGGAATGAGAACCTTACCCAACACACATAGCCAAGGGGTGAACTTGTAAGAAGGTACCCAGATACAGATCACTGGGGGTCATATGAGTAAAGCCAGCTCTTCGTCAGCCTGGGAATTCACACCTCAGGCCAGAGGAAAAAGAAACTTTACCAGGCCTCTGTATGGCCTGTTCCATAAGCAAAAGAGAGGCTAATTATCCCACAGCCACAGACCATTAGTGAGCATGGGCTCTGTGGTCCCGAAACATGGCAAGAGACAACAGTCCGGCTCAGCTTCTACATTTCTCAGGCTGCAACAGAGTAGTCCTCTGAGGAAGGAAGGAGATGTTTGTGATAAGCTTTCCTCTAAGTAATCTCCTTAAGTGAGTGAATGCCCTGAGACAGTGCAGAGAGGGTCTCCTTTGTTTTCAAAGCTCCCCTTTAAGAGACAATCAGGGCTTGTGGGTTCGATGCTGTTTCCCGCCCTTCCTTGTCAATGAAATAGTGGAAATTTAAAAATACATAGAAAACAAACAATAAAGTAAAAAAAAAAAAAGACACATATTGCCCATAGCATACTGGAAAGCTGGTAACAGGAGTGAGGGATCATGGAGACCACAGGGTGTTTCAAGGGAGCAAAGAGCAGGATAGTGGCAGGAGAATCCATGTGGTGGAAGAGGATTTCTGCCTAGCCGGGTGATTTCAGAGGGCAGGGCTGTAGAGGTCCTCTTTGGGTGCTCTCTCCTGAGGCTGCTGTGATGTGCTCTTCTTGTCAGGATATCTCTTATCACATCCACCTGGCCTATCACCGAGCAGCACTCTCAGACATGAGCAACATCATCTGGGAGGCAGAACAGGAGCAAGAATGCGGGAAGTAGGTGGTAGAAATATGTAGTAACAATGATGAAAACATGAATGTATCAGAATGACCTGATCCAGCAGTAACAACCCAGGAATAAACTCATCTGGAAAGGCTAAGGCTTAAGGTGGAGAAAGCCCAATCTCTCTGAGAATACAAATAGTCTGAGTGAAGGAGATACACATTGAATGGCACATAGATTAATAGTCCTGGGCTTCACAGGTTTAGTATAAGTCAAAGCAAAATTATATCTCAATCATTAAAACCAGCTACTTTGATTTAAAAGCTTCTCTGGAAAAATAAGTGGACATGAAAAACCATGAGGGCTTTAAGTGAAATAATCAAGGGCAGAGATACTTAATCAGATAGTAAACCATAGTATGAAGATATAATTGCTTAAAAGTATAGACAGCTGTAGGAACCATCATCTACATAAAAATGCAGAGGTCATGCCAGGAAGAATCAGCATTTGTATCATAATGTTATGTGTACATGCAATCATTCACTGAATGACAAACAGTATCATCATTAATCAACCAAGAAAAATTTATTTAATGAAAATTGTGGGATCAAAAAAACAAAACCCCAGACAATAAAATTAGATCTTCCTGTATCCCCTTAGAACATGATAAATTCTAGGTAGAGTTGATTTAAAAAAAAAAAAAAAGAAGACAGAAAAAAACATGACTATGTTTATTGGCTCTAAGGTAAAAATGACATTTGTAGAAACTACATGGGAAAATACATAAAGTATTTTGAATTGGCACAGAGATTATAAATCAAGACCCCAGCAGAGATAAAATAAAAAACAATAATGGAGTCAAATATAGGGGAATAGGGGGAGGGTGAAGTGGATAAAATGGCGAAAGGAAATTGGACTTTGAGTGGTAAACACACAATAGAATATACAGATGTCAAATGATAAAGTACACCGGAAAATTATATAATTGTATTAACCAATGTCACCCCAATATATTTAATTTAAAAAAGAAAATTTCTGTGAAAAGAAAGATCCATGAAAACTATTCCTAAATTGTTCTATTTTTTAAATAAATAAATAAAATAATTGTTTTCCAAAAAGTGGGGGCTACATGAAAAAGAAGGAATGAATGAATAAAGACAACTAACCCAGATAGTAATCAGAATTCTCATAAAAAATTAAAGAGAAGTGGCTGCTTTGAGGCAGCTAGCTTAAGGCAAGGAAGCATTGAGCCACGTGCCATTTTCTGGGCTACAGAGACTAGTGAATAACATAGAATGGTTGATTAATGCTGACCAGAAAAATAAAAGACAAGATGTCTGCTTATGCCTTGTTGTGTCCATTATTCAATTGATACAATTATTATTTCTAAGACATTATTATATGTGAGTAAACTTTGGTGTGTGGTGATAGACAACAGTCTAGTTTCATTCTTTTGCAGTGGCTTTCCAGTTTTCCCAGCACCATTTATTGAAGAGGCTTTCCTTTCTCCACTGTATATTTTGGTTTTTTGTCAAAAATTATTTGCCCATATAATATGGGTTTACTTCTGGACTCTCGATTCTGTTCCACTGGTCTGTGTGTCTGTTTTTCTGCCAATACCATGCCGTTTTGATTACTGTTGCTTTGTAGTATAATTTGAAGTTGGGCAGAGTGATGCCTCCAGCCTCGTTCTTTTTCTCAGGATGGCTTTGGCAATTTGGGTCTTTTGTGCTTCCATACAAATCTGATGATTTTTTGTTCTATTTCTTTAAAAAAATGCCAATGGGATTTTGATGGGGATTGCATTAAATCTGTATAATGCTTTAGGTAATAGGTCATTTTAACTGTGATATTGATGAATATCTTTCCATTTCTTTGTATCTTCTTGATTTCTTTTAATAGGGTCTTATAGTTTTCATTATATAGGTCCTTCACATGTTTCATTAAATTTATTCCTAGGTATTTTATTCTTTTTGTTGCAATTGCAAAAGGAATTATTTTTTCCACTTCTTTTTCTGACACTTCATTATTAGAGTATAGGAATGCTATGGATTTTTGAAAGTTGATTTTGTATCCAGAAACTTTACTGTATTTGCTTATTGTTTCTAGTAGTGTTCTTGTGGAGTCTTAGGGTTTTCTATATAGAATATATCATCCACAAATAGGACAGTTTGACTTCTTCATTTCCTATTTGGATGCCTTTTATATCTTTCTTTCCTGATTGTACTCGCTAGACCTCCAATGTTATATTAAAAACAGTGGCGATAGTGGACAGCCTTGCCTTGTTCCTGATCTTAGAGGAAATTTTTTAGTTTTTCACCATTAAGTATAATGTTGGCTGAGGGTTTGTCATATGGCCTTTATATTTAAGGTACTTTCCTTCTATACCTGATTTTGTTAAGTGTTTTGATCATAAATGGATCGTATCTTGTGAAGGCTTTTTCTGCATCTATTGATATGATCATATGATTTTATTTTTTAATTTGTTTATGTGTGTATCACATTAATCAATTTGCATATGTTGAACCATCCCTGTGCCCTGGGATGAAGCCCACTTGATCATGGTGTATAATCTTTTTAATATGTTGCTGTATTTGGTTCGCTAGTATCTTATTTAGGATTTTTGCATCTGTGTTCATGAGAGATATTGGTCTGTAGTTTTCTTTTTTTGTGTTATCTTTACCAGGTTTTGGTATCAGAGTAATATTGGCCTCATAAAATGTGTTGGGAAGTATTGCCTCCTCTTCGATTTTTTGGAAGAGTTTGAGGAGAATAGGTATTAAATCTTCTTTGAATGTTTGGTAGAATTCACTGGTGAAGCCATCTGGTCCTGGACTTTTACTTTTTGGTAGGTTTTTGATGATTGTTTTCAATTTCCATACTGCTGATTGGTCTATTTAGATTTTCCAGTTTTCTTGATTCAGTCTAGGAAGTTTATTTTTCTAAGTACTGGTCCATTTCTTCTAGGTTAAATTTGTTATATACTTTTTCATAGTATTCTTGTATGATCCTTTGTATTTCTGCATGTCAGTCATAATTTCCCCTCTTTCATCCCTGATTTTGTATTTGTGTCCTTTCTCTTTTTTCTTTAGTGAGTCTAGCCAGGGGTTTGTCAATTTTATTAACCTTCTCAAGAACCAGCTCTTTGTTGCATTTATTTTTTTGTTTTCAATTTCATTTATTTCTGCTCTAATTTTGATTATTTTTTCTTCTGCTGACTTAAGCCTCATTTGTTCTTTCTTTTCTAGTTTTTTTAAGATGAAGCATTAGGTGGTTTATTTGGGCTCATTCTTGTTTTTGGAGATAGGCCTGTAATGATATGAACTTTCCTCTTATGACTGCTTTTGCTGTGTCCCAAAAGTTTTGATATGTTGTACTATCATTTTTATTCATTTCTATGTATTTCTTGATCTCTCTTTTTATTTCTTCTGTGACTCAGTAATTCTTAGTATCATGTTATTTAATCTCCATGTTGATCTCTAGTTTCAAAGCATTATGATCAGAGAATATGGTTGGTATGATTTCAATCCTCTTATATTTGTTGAGCTATCTCTGTGTCTCAATATGTGGTCGATTCTTGAGAATATTCCATGTGCACTAGAGAAAAATGTATAAGCAGCTGTTTTTGGGATGGACAATTGTAATTGTCAATTATGTCCAGTTGAATTAATGTGTCATTTAAGGATGTAATTTCCTTATTGATTTTCTGTTTGGATGATCTGTCCATATCCAACCATGGGGTATTTAGGTCCTCTACTATGACAGTGTTATGGTCTGTTTCTCCCTTTATTTCTGTAGTAATTGCTTTACATATTTTGGGGCTTCCTGATTGGGAGCATAGATATTAATAAGTGTTATGTCTTCTTGGTGTATGATTCTCTTTATCATTATGAAGTGTCTTTCTTTACCTCTGTATCTTTCTTTACCTTAGTATCTTTCTTTACCGTTTTTTAGTTTGTAGTCTATTTCATCTGATATTAGTACCACTACTCTCACTTTTTCTCTGAATGCCATTTGCCTGAAATATCATTTTCCACCCCTTCACTTTGAGCCTATTATTTATCTTTGGAGGTGCATTGTGTCTCCTGGAGGCAGCATATGGTTGGGTTTTGTTTTTTGATCCATTCTGCAACTCCATTTACAAAAGCATGGATAGATCTTGAGAATAGTATACTAAGAAAATAAAGCAGACAGAAGAAGTTGAGAAATGTATGATTTCGCTTATCTATGAGTTATAAAACCGAAAGCAATAAACAAACAAGATAAATGAAAACTCATAGACACAGATAACAGTATGCCATTTACCAGAGGGTAAGCGTTGTAAGGGGAGGCAGAAGAGAATTAATGGATTATGTGAAAGAAGGAGACAAGACTTTGAATGGTGGACACATATTGCAATATACAGATGATGTATTATAGAACTGAATATTTGAAAACTTATAAAATCTTATTAAACAATGTCAACTCAATAAATTTAAAATTAAAAAAAAATTCAAGCTGATGACAGAATGGACTAATTTAAGAGACCGAGAGCAAGTGTACTTGTGGGCAGAAGTCTGTGCAGTGGGTGGTCCCAAAGAGGACAAATCAAGGATCAAAGATGACACATCAGCTGGTCATAAACGGGCTGAGCTAGTACTCTACGATAGGATTCATGGGAATAAAAGTCACCATTTTTAAAAAATTAATTAATCTATTTTTATGGTTACATTGGTTAATGAAAATCCAATAAGTTTCATCTGTACACTTTAACAGTAAGGCATATATGTATTTACACTTTGTGTTTATCTCCCATAGTTAGATTTCATTAAGAAAGGATGACAAATGTGGCAGTTATAATTACAGTTAAGGTTAAAGTTAGTTATAATGCAGATAAGATAGGTCAGGGACACAAATATTGTGGCAGAAACCAAGAAGTGGGCAGTCAAATGCTGAGTGTGTGAAATTAAACACCCCTCTGAGAAGAAGGAAATGAGTACCTCAGTGCTGGCTATGACACAGCACACAACCACAGGAGCCTGATACTTTATATCTAATTCAGATATCTTAGGAGGACAGTCTATCTATCAAACTTCAGTGCTGTTTGTAATGAAGGTATCTTCTCTGCCTTCTATAAATGTACCTGGCAAAATAGTTAGGGGGTAAAAAAACAGCCTGAATTCTCTTTGCCAAGCCAAGTGTCCTGCTCTAAACTATCCTATGGAAAACAGAGAGCTCTACCTAAATATATTTGGCACAGGAAACAATATTTTATTTATCACAAAAGTGCTTATATTTGAGTTGTAACCCTGAAAATCAGAGACCCCATAGATTACATGTGAAGTCCACTCATGATCAATTGAACAAGCAGGAATATTTGAGGAAATCTGATAATGCATTCCACTCATGTGAAGCTAGGGTTATTAGAAGACTCCTGTTTGTTTTGACAAGAATTGGGACCATACAATATACCAGGGCAATGTAATCTAGAATAATGAGGTCACACATGCAAAAGTTCAGAACCCACCTGTCCTTTGTCTACTGTTTTTCAGTAATGAGCTACCCTTTAGAGGCTGTGTTTAGAATAATAACAAAGATAGGGGTGTTCTGTTTCTATAGGTGACATGACAATTATGGGTTTGGAGGGAGATGAGCCTGTTGTCTCTTATAACTACATCTTGGGGGCTTCATCTCACATGCAGAAACTCACTTCAAAGACTCATCTGAATGAGGCAGGCCTCAAGTGAGGGCAGGTGGAAGCAGAAAGCTGAGCAGCATGACATTGTTGGCCTTCTCCTCCCACCTACTGCAGTTCCATCTTGCAGACCTCACGATGTGCATTCAGGGAACAGCATGGGGAGGCTCCTCGCACTTCAGTATTAGGCTTGTGCTCCATAAAGGAGAGAAGATGACAATGTAAGGAGGATGAAGCATGTGCCCAGCTGTCCAACCTGGCTGTGCCAGGTGCTAGGCAGGTCAGGTGTGCTATGCTGGGCTCTCATGCCTATCACGCCTCTACTATCACAAGGCTATGTGATCCTGGACTTTGAAGACCTGAGCTCCTCCAAAGTGCCACCGTAACACCTGAAGCTGTGGAATCTCTGGAAAGCCAGGGTCTGTGGCATTCCCCCATGAGTGTCCGGATCATCCCTTGGACCTCAGTAAACCCAGGTGGTGATGGCCCCTTTCACTGTGTGACTCCTCCACTGCCCGGGGCAGCAGCACGGCCTTCAGTCAGCTCCTATTCATAATCTGCCAGGGATGGCAGGTCAGGTAGTGCATGATGGGAAAGGTGGCACCACCTCCTTCAACACAGGTTTTTATGAGATATTGGTGGAAGTGCCCCGGTTCTGCCTGGCACACAACATTTGCTCCACCAGCCATCACTTCCATCCTCATTCAGCGTAGCTTTATGGTCTGCATCTGTGATGGATTCCCTTTCCCAGATGGTGCTTGAGCAAACTGATACCTGCAGAATCAGCCTTGAAGCAGCCAGACAGTGGTGGTTAGCTGTTGTCCTTGGGAACAGAACAGGTGTCTGTGTGTCTTTCCGTGTTGCCCCAAGTCTACTCAGCCTCATCTCTGCAAAGGGGCCCTGGATCTTCTGTGGGCAGCAGTAGCCACCGCATTTCTGAGCACCTTTCCTCTGGCTTCTGTAGCTCATTCTTCAGGGACCCAAGGTGCCAATCACTCTGCAGCACCAAACACAGGGTGCTGAGGTTGGAGGCCAGAGCAGAGCTGGACTCTCTGTGGCTGCCAGCATGCCACTCCCATCTCCTCCAGCTCCCCTCAGCTGGGGCTCGTGAGCCCGGCCCTTCTGGATGGGGTCTCTGGTCCTGCCGGCCGGTTCCTTTCTGTGGTGCTGAGTTGGGGAGGGTGGCTCCCGGGGCCATCTCAGCTGTTGGATTACAGTTTTGGGAGGGGAGGCAGTTCCCCTGCTCCAGGCATAGGGTGCTGCACCTCCAGGACAGCCACGGCATCGATGACCTGAATCCTCCCTGGTGAGAGCTCACATACTACCTGCTGCCGCTCATCGTTCTATTCTACTTCAGGTTGTAGAAGAAAGTGCAGATGTCTTGGAAGGTCATGTGGATCCACGGCCACCATGCCACATGTGGTCCTTTGTCCTGCTCCTGCAAGGATTTGCTCTTTCTGACGCCATCGATGGCATCTAAGGATACCTGAGTGTTGACTTCCATCAGCTCCGAAGCTGATGATTGATGGTGGAGCACTCCTGCTGCCTACCTTACAGAGGAATCCAAATCTCATCAGATTAAAAATGAAGTCCAAAACAAAAACAAAAACAAAAAAATAGCAATGAAGTCCAGACTCTGGCTGCAGATTGCTTCAACAAAGTAAGAGATTGTTCGTGTTAAAAACTCACTCCCAGCCCCCTGTCCATTCACCAAACTAACCACAGCTCCCCTATAAAATAATAAGAATCTCAATTTGGATTTTTATTTAATCCATCATTTACTTGAAGTGGTCTTTAACAAAGTTTGCTTGTGCCTAGATGGTAGTCATGGGTTACACTCTACAGATAGAATCTAGTTTTATTTCACAGGCCTGGACAGTACAGCCTGTTGGATTTCTGCTTCATAAAGTTAAGTACGATTTATGGGCCCCCAAACCAGTCATTTAAAAAATCTCACATATTTGAAAATAATGTATATCCTGTCTTTACTGCTGCAAAATGCTATTCTTTTTTTTTTTCTTTCCCCATTTGGACAATTTTCTTATAAAGTCATTTAACATTCTTTATGTTGATTTGCTTTTTGTATACCCCAAACAATTGTTATCTGTACTGGTTTGAATGACATCTAATAGGATTGTACATGTGACAATTTGGCTTTTTTCTGTGACTCATCAGTTATATAGTTCTAACTCTTAAATAGTAAATCTGTTATGTGTACATGGCTTCCAATACTACCTAACACATTATATTTGCTAAGTTAATATGATACTTTGTTATTTGCCAAATTTCATATTCTTCATTTACAATGTTATTTTGTATTTGTTCTTTTTAAAATTAAAAATTTTATGACCTAAACATTGTTGCATAAAGAATATAGGCTCAGTCTGCTGTTTTGGTGAAATTCAAGTTCATAGGGCAGTCTTCAAAAATTTCTTTTATATTCAGTATCTAATTTATCTACCCATAAATATGAGTGTTAGTTGCAGCATAATTCATAGCTATAATTTTATCCTAGTAACCTGACTATAAAATAATTCTTCCAAAACCTCATTCTTATGCATTATTTTTTCTGTTTCTTCCATGTCAACTGCCTAGAAGGTCTAGAAACATGGATTAGTACACATTAAAAAATATATCTTGATATGCACAAATTATCCAGTTAAACTCAAAAGAAATACATCAATATATTATTTGATCTACATAGGAAAAAAGAATATGTGAGAAGATTATTTATAATAAGAAAATTCTTTAAATCAATTAAAAAGCTATCCACAAAGAAAAGCTCAGGGCTGAATGCCTTAACTGGTAAATTCTACCTAACATATGGTGAATAATTAACACAGATCTTCCCAAAACCTTTCAAAAATAGAAATTGTAACTTCTCCAATTATTCGATGAGGCCTGAATTACCCTGATTTGAATATCAGAAACATTATGAGAAAATAAAATACCAGATCATAATTTCTTCTGAATATAGACACACAAATTCTCACAAAATACTAGCAAACTGAAACCCAAGAAAAATGATAAAAGTTATTATGCACCATGACCGACTGGGATTATTCCACAACTGCAATGTTTGTGTACATTAAAAAAAAAAATCAGTCAACTCCCTGATGGAGTAGAAAAATGACTGTTCTTTGTTGCAGAAGACATAATCCTTTTTAAAAATTTTTGTGAGAAATTCACTAAAAATTCACTAGAACTAATGAATAATTTAAAAAGGTCACAGAATACAAAATCAAAATACAAGATTGAATTATACTATTACATAGAAATAATAAATGATGTGAAAATAGCATCAAATTAAAAAACGTTTAGAGACTTAAGCTGTTCTAATCTTCTACACTGACAGTTTTTTTGAAATTATAAATTAAATAAATGAAAAACATTTGAAATAATGTAAGTAATCAAAAGTTCAATATTAATGTCGATATGGGTAAGATCAAAATATGTCACAAATTGATCTACAAATTTAATGTAGTTTTTTAAATTACCAAAAGATTTTTTTAGAAAAACTGACAAGCTTACCTTAAATTGGATATGTAAATTTAAATCGATTTAAATTTGCATGTGCAATGTAATTGTTAAAAAGAAAAACAGTAGGGCATGACTCATAATCGCATATATCAAATCTTACTTCAATGGTTTTATAATTAAGACTGTGTGGTACTAGCATAGGTATTGGATCTATGTAGACCCATCAGGTAGATTTCAGGTCTAGTAATAAATACTTTATTAAAATTGATTTTGACAGAGTTGTTAAGAAATTCAACTTAAAAAGAACTATCCTTTCAACAGATGATGATGTGAATATTGAATATTTACCTGCAAAAAGATGAAGATGGTGCCTTGACTCAAATAATACAAAGATACTCAAAATGGATGACACACAAATGTAAAGGCTGAAAGTATAAATTTATTGGAGAAAAAAATGGTGTAGATGATAGAGGCTCTGTTCATCACTCTGGCCACCAAATCTAAGTTGTGATGGAAACAAAGAGCAGCAGCAAGGAAAAATCATCTGGGATCTTGATGAACAAGCCATACAAATAGGGAGAAATCCAAGAAATCACCCTGCAATGGCAGAAGGTAGTATGGGGCAAGGACATGAGGCTGCCTGGCCTCAAGCAGCTGAGTGAGATGGAGGCTGAGCCGAGGTTGTGGCAGTGGCAGATACCTCTTAAAGGGGCTGTATCTGCGAGCAGATTTTCGCGATGACAGACCTGCTCATTCTGAGCACCAGTGCCGATTCGGCTGCATGCAGGCAGCACAGGGTCTTACAGGAAGGCATTGTCAGTGAGGGGCTGAGGCCAGATCTCTCTTACAAAAAGTGCCAGTGGTATCCATTTTTTCTCTAATGAACCCTGTAGTGCGCCGGACACAGACTGCCATAGTATGAAGTTATCAAACTGGATAACAGAGGTCGCTCTGCCCAGAGGATTCCCCTGAAACCCCATCTCCCTCAACTCACAGCCCCACCCAAGCCACATTCAGGTGTATATATCCTTAGCGAGTTAGTGCTGCCTTGCTGAGCAGTGCCTAGACTCACACTGGAAGCAGCTGGCCTCAGTTTCTGTGTGGCCTTTGAAGCACTATAAACACAGCATCTGTGGATTGCTTGCTGAATCTTAACAGGTGGCCACAGGGGGAGAGAGGCTTGGGCTAAATTTGGCCTGCAGCTGAAACCCCTCTCAGGACTGTTGCCACTTGGATACCTACTCCCAACAAATCCACACTAATAAGACTGGGACACTTAAGAGCTTTGCTTAGTACATAAAAAACAGACATGTAAACGACAGCCGAACTGGAAGACAGAGACCAGAAACCATATGACAGAACAGAATAGAGATCCAGATATAATGGAGTCGAGTAATCTAACAGATGCAGAGTCAAAACACTAGTTATAAAGATGCTCAATGAACTTTTGGGAAAGAGAAGAACTCAACAAAGAGATAAAAACCATAAAAATGAGAAATGGAAATTATAAAGGAACCAGTCTGAAATGGAGAAACACTATCGAGATGAGAAGTATATTAAATGGAATAAACAAAGTGAATAAAGAAGGATCACATGTCCTGTCTAGAGGACAGGAAAGCCAATCAGGACACTCAACTGAATGGCAAGAAAAAGATGCCAAGACTATAAAAATAATTTAAGGAGGATATGGGACACTATTAAGGCTCCAAATATTCGTCTGATTGTGTAACTGAAGAAAATCAAGATGTTGAACAGCTGTTTGAAGAAATAATGATGGAAAACTTCCCTAACCTGGTGAAGGAATGGACATAAAACCCCAGGAAGCTCAGAGAATTCCAAAAATCAGGGATCCAAAGAGGCCCACACCAAGACACATCATAATTAAAATGCCAAAGGTTAAATACAAAGAAAGAATATTAAAAGCAGCAAGAGAAAACAAATAATTACATATAAGGGAACACCCATAAGACTGGCAGCTGATTTCTCAAAAGAAACTATGCAGGACAGAAGGGCTTGGCAAAAATATTCAACAGGATGAAGACCCAGGATATACAACCAAGAATAATTTATCCAGCAAAGCTATCATTTAGAGTTGAAGGACAGATAAAGAGCTTCCCAGACAAAAATAAGCTAAAGGAATTTATCACCCAAGCCAGAATTACAGGAAATGTTGGAGGGACTTCTTTAAGAAAAAAACATGTATCAAAAACAGAATAAAGAATGGTAACAACTATTCCTATCAATAAGTACCTTAAATGGAAAAGAATTAAGTGCTTCCAACCAAAAGATAGAGTGGCTGAAAGGATAAGAAAACAAGACCCTACATATGAAAAGGAAGGGGATGGAAAAAGATATTGCTTTGATGAACTAGAAGGTATTTAAGTCAGAAGAAAGATAAACACTATATGATTTCACTTATGTGAAATTTAAGGAATAAAAAGAAGAAACTAATCAAAACAGACTTACAAATATAGTGGACAATTTGGTGATGGACAAGGGAGGGGGGTTTGGAGAGCTGGGAGAATGGGGTGAAGGGTTAAGAAGTACAAATTAGTGGTTGATGGATGGTCATGGAGATGGGAAGCATGGCATAAGGAATGCAATTAACATTAAAACATTGCCAGGTGGAGGGTCAGGGGAGTGAGGGAACAATTGGGGGGATTATTTTACTAACTATATAGATTCTAACCAATGTAGTGTATACTTGAAACTAATTAAAATTAAAAAAAAAGATGTGACGATAAATGTTGGAGGTGTTATAGTACAATCATGCACAGTTAGCAATGTTCTTTATAATAATTACAAAATATGATTCATTTAAATACACATCATGTCCACAAAAATTTACTGACAACAAAATTAATACAATTTTAAATCTTGGTTCAAGCTGTGAACAAAGAAAGAGAGTTTCAGCACCAGAGTTCATTGTATCTATTTGTTTTGTGCTTTTAATAATTTAATTTACTTGTTTTTGTATTGTTTTGGAAAGGGGTGGACTAATGTCAGGTATGATTTTTAAAAAGTCACTTAAGAATTTCAGGTTTCCTTATAAAATGAGAAGAATATTGATCAACAAGTGTTAAATATTATATAGCCAAGTACAATACAATGTCATAATTATCTAAATTTTTATAACATTAAAAATAACATTTTTCCACCTAGACATTTACCAATGAATTTGCAAATTTAGCACAAAACCAAGTAAAACTCTTATTAACTTCAGACGTATGTCATAAGATTGTAACTCCCTTAATATAATGCATTAATTTTTTTTCTATTGAGCTCAAGATGCATATACTTTGTTCTCCAAATGTATATATATTTATTTTATTTTATTTATTTTTCTTTTCCTGCACTCCTTAATAGCTTCAAGGTCACTTTTGAATCAAGTATGCACAACTGCTCTCTAAATTGAAATCCATGCCTTTATATGTAGTTTACATTTAACCTTCATTGTTGCTGAATATAATGAGGGCTGTGGTATCTAGCTCTTAGTCTATCTCTTTAACTATACCTTCATTTTTGTATGAATTTCAATGTTTATGTAGATGAACACGCTCAATAACCTATTTCAAATTCCTAAGCATGAAAAACTTTTGATCTTTGAACTGACAGACTGCATCAATTTAATTCTATAATTACACTCTAGTCTTTTGTTTTTGGAGATATTGTTTCTAAGAAATCGCTCCAGCTCTGGAAGTTTTAACTTTTAATGTACATATTTCTGAACCCAAACTTCCCATCACTTTCTTATTAGATTAAGACCAGTTCTATAATAACAGTGAATTTTTAGTTCCAAAACTATCTTCTCAGCTCTCAACTTCCATCTCCATCATAGATTTCACAGTCACCTTGTTTTCATTTCTTTTCTCCTTCCACACCTGGAACTTCCTCAAGACCAAGAATTTTAATCCAGAAATTCTGCCCGAATGTACGGCTAACCAGAGCATATCCGGGATCATGCAGTTGGAGCTTCATGCACTGCACGCCAATGACCACCGGGGGAGGCGGGGCGGGTGCGCAGAGCCTGCTCTTGTTTGGTGGCCTGCCCAGGATAGGGAAAGAATCCACAACAGAATTAGAGAAACTCTTGTGGCCAACAGGAGGAGCCCCACTGGCATTTGGGCCCAAGAAGGCCCAGTCCTCCTAAGGCCAAAGCTTGATCCAGGGCCCCGATGGCTGAGGAGGGGTCCTGGCTGTGGCTCGTCTCACATGCTTTTGTACTAATGAGGACAGAACCTTTCTTTTGCTCTCAGGTGACCTCATGCTTCATCCCAGTCTTTCCCTCATATGCTTTGGTAATTTCAGGTGACTGTGGGAATACGGTTTTCTGAGATGCCCTGCATTTCTAGTGGCCAGCCTTGAAATCGAGCATTCCCAATGCCTCAGTTGTGTGCAGGAAACACTGGATCACCCATCATCATAAAACCAACCCCATAAGCCCCTTTCGTGCTCCCCCAACAACAATTCTCATCTAATCCATGATTCACATTTGCCCTTGAAATGACTTATGAGGGTTTGCCTCACAGAATTGGAGTGTCCTGGATTGTTCCTTATGGATTAGGGATTTCAGGGAGGCATCAGAGAACAGAGTTGCAGACAAGACGAAAATCCTGATAGGGTAGGGATATCCAGCTGTTGGAAACTGCTATGGATATCGGAGAACCATATATTCACTTTAACTCCCAGGAGACAGGTGCCACCCCAGTACCCCTTCATCCGTGACAAGAATGTACATTTTTCCAATGCTTCCTTTTTAGGTCAACTATGGAGAAAAAGAACCTCGCGCCAACATCATAGCTTTCTTTTCATGTCTCTAGTTCAGGCTACCTGATCCAGAAAGTATTAGGCTGTAAACACCTCCAGCCTCTGAGACACCATTTTCTCACTGAGAGTGGGAGAGAGAACCCCTCCATTTCAAGTCCATATGCTTTTCAAATAAGGGGATTCACGTTTCCACATGGTCCCATGAAATGGTCATGCACCTGTTCTGCCAGTCATTTTGAAGTTCCTCCCACCTTCCACTAATGTCTTCTGCTACCATCTCTGTGACTCAGTGGAAAACCATGCCGTTCAAGTCCACACAGTGATCCAGTTTGTCCTCGGTTTGTTGTCACGAGAAAGCTGGCTGTACATTGGCACTCCAAACCCTGCTGTGGTCTGTCATGTGCAGCAAATGAAAGCTAGCTGAAATTATGTAGCTTTGGAACCTTAGGAAAACATCAGGCCAAAAGCCATTTAGTCAGTGGTATGCTCAGTACCAGCTGCCTGGTGGTTTACCATCACCCTGGGCTGACCCTCTTTTATACATGCCATTGTCCTCCTGAGGCTCTGGTCATCCCTGGTCTGTGTGGCTGAGCCTAGGAATTTGCTTTTGCTTGTTTTGCTCTTTACATTTGCCCTCAGTCCCAGGTCCACATGGGAATAAACCAGAAAGGCCCTGTTCATTCCGTAACCTATTTGCCCTCCTTAGCAGGCTAGGAAACTGTCAAAAGAGCCAGGGTCACAGCATGTTTATATGAGAGTGTTCAGCCGGTGAGTGGCAGAGGCTGGAATCCCAGGAAAATGCAGCCTCGAAATGCCCAGGGCTGTTCGGAGACCACCTGTTTTCAGATTAAGAACTGACGGCTGCACAGTGACATTCAGGCAGTGGCATTCAGCAGACAGATTGCAGATGCAGACATGACTTGACTGGAGAAAGAGTTCGATGCAAAGCAGGTGAGGCTGGCCTCCCAGTATACCAGTAGCTAATGGCCAGCCTCTGGTAAAGGCAAGGCAGAAGTCCTGAGCATTGGCTCTCATGCAAACTCCAGGAATGTTGGGGCCAGTGGGAGAGTGCAGCACCCCTGTTCATCCATCTGGCCTGGGCTTGAGGCTGGGAAAGAGTGGTACTACTCAGTTAGTAGGGGGCCACTGCACCTACCTACACTCAGCTGTAGGCAGGAAGACTGAGCACTCAATTGGAGTTCAGGACACACAATGCAAACTCTGGCTGTTGAATTCAGCCCACTGCTCACAGTGCCATCACGGCACTTATCACTGGCTTCCTGCCTTCCAATGCCAGCAGTGATGAAGAAAACCGAGTCTCAAGGAAGGCAAGGACCAAGAGCTGGCCAGGTGCTCTCTTCATCCTGGGGGCCAGGCCAGCAAATGTCCTGGCATTGAGGGCCTGGAGTCACTGTCCTGCCCCCACCTGTGCAATCGCCACCTGGCAAGGCACTGGGGAACTGCAGCGTGCCAGCCATTTGGGATTCCAGTTTCCTCCTGCCCTGACTGTCCGGTTCACCAGTACTCATGCTTTTGCTCCAAGTCTTGGGTGACAAACAAGGGACCAGGAGCCACCCTTTCATCCATGCACCTTCCCCTCTAGAGGTTTTTCTCTCTCCGTGGCCCTGTCTCTGCTTGGCTCTTCTGCAATTTCGAAGTGGCCAGGCCCAGGGCAGGTGAAAGACCAGAGGGCAACTCTGGGTGGGCAGAGGCTAGCTGACATCAATTCAGCCTCGCTGGGACCCTGGACTGGCTCAGGACAGTGGCCGCAATTCAATGCTCCTAGGAGGGAGGGTTAGCTGTCAATAAATCACAGCTGTTGTACATGCGCTTGATGCCGGCCCAGCCATGAACTCTCCCCTCCCCAAGCCTTTTGCTGTATCTAACCAACATCCTCAAGCCTTGTTCTTTTGCCTGACCTCCTCCTCCCATTTGCCTTCTACTCTCAGCTTCCACCTTCATTCACACCCCATCCCATTCCAAATCATGTGGAATTATACCAATAGGCCATTTCCCTTTTCCTTCAGGTTTCTTTGACTATTGCAGGCAATTCTACATTCCTCCACTCACCCATTCTCTTGTCTTCATCCTCCCGACAATCACGCCTAAGTTCCTCACCCCACCCATTTTCACATCCCAAATCGTGCAGGTGTTCCCATAACCCCATCCACACCCTAGTCTCTCTTGCTCCTCTCACCCCCAGAAGGGCTGTGAGACAAAAGAAAGCACCAAATTTTGGAGCAGGCCTGCCTTCAGGCCCACTGCCCAGCCAGGATGGGGACAAGATTCTGGAGACAAGGATTTGGTGACATCTCATTAAGCCTGGCTAGTGGCTCAGAAAGCGAGACCACACACATGTCCATACCCAAGCCATGCCACCAGGCACACTCCCTTTTATCTTTTAGCAAGGCATACCAGAGGCTGAGGAGAGTGCGGAAGGCCCAGGCCTGCAGACCCTGAATTGAGAAGCTACATGTTCTCAAGGTCTGGCTGAATTGCTGGAGTGACTTTTGGGTATCTTTCTGTGTCTGGGTCAAACAGCACAGCCAAGTCCTGCCTCCTTGGATCTTCCTGCTGTGGGACTTGTATAGCTGTGCCACATCCTTAAATATCATGGGGAACAGATTTCAATAAGCCCCACAGTGGGGTAGTTAGGTACCACTCTGTGAGTTTGTGTGCAAGTGTGTTTGTGTGTCTGTGTGTGGAGAGAGATTGTGGGTTTGTGGATATCCAGGCAGGTGGATTGCATGAATGTCTCCATGTGTGTGCCTATGTGACAATGTCTTGAGTATCTGGGTACATTTTCAGGTGTCTAATGATGTGGGCACTTGGTATCTTTGCTAAAGTGTGAGTGCAAATCAGCATGTGAGCAAAAAAAGTGTCCTTTTTGTGTGGTGTCATTGTCCAGATGAGTGTGTTGAGTGTTCATGTATTTTCTCCCAGGGAGGCCTGTAAATTGGGCTGGCCCAGTCTGAAGGAAGGGTGCTCCAAAGGGAGGGAATCATCTCAGTCAATTGTGAGAGTTTGCCAGGTGGCAGAATGTGGCTGGACTCTTTGCGGGGAACTTATCAGGAGATATGTAAGTGTCTGATCATGACTTCGTGGACCTGAAACTTACATAAAGTTGGATTCCAATTCTGCTTCAGTTTGGGATCTCCATTTCAAAAAGACCAGAATTTAATCCAGGAAAATTTGCCCAAATGGACCAATGCCCACACCACTGCCCCGATCCTTTGGTTGGATAATCATTGTGCTGTGTGCCAACGGCATAGACACTCCTGCTTGCTGCCTGCTCAGTTTAAGGGAAGAATCCTCATCAGAAGTAGAGACTCCTGTTGCCAACAAGTGGAGCCCCATGATGCCTTCACAGCTGTTTTCATGCTGTTGATGCTGTCCAGGTTCATTGACTCCCCTCCCCCAGGCTTTTGCCGTTGTCCAACTATCTCCCTAAAGCCCTGTTCTTTTCCCTGACTCCTCATTCCTTTGTCTTTACTCTCAGCTTCCACCTTCACACCTTGTTCCATTACATTTATTGTGACTTTTCAACTAGTTCATTTCCCTTTTACTTCATGTTTCTTTCAGTCCTTACAGGTGAAGGCCAATTCCTAATGTGGCTCAAGGTCTCTGGATTTGATGCCTGCTTGGCTTTGGGGTTCTTGATGTGCCTTTTTCAAACTCATGGTCAGCCATTGCCTGCCTAATTGGCCCTGTCCTGGTGCTGAAATTGTGGACCTGTGCCACGTCCCTAAGTGTCTTGGACTCTGAGTCAGAGGTTTCATGTCTCTGTGTTTTCACTGCCCCTGGTGTGTGTCTGGGAGATGGTGGTGATACATGGATATGGCCATCCCAGGCATGTGTCTATTCATGAATGTCTCTCCTTGTTTATCTGTGTGAACATTTCAAGGGGGTTGGGTGTGGTTTCCCATATTTCTCAGGATGTACAGTATTTGTGTGTTTGCTTAAGTATGCTTGAAAATCTGCAAGTATGAATCAAGTGTCTTTGCATGGTCAATGTCTGGATGAGTGTGTTCTGTTTCATCTCCTTTTCTTTGCATGTAATGTCAATATTTCACTGGCATGGGTTTGAGGGGGATCCTG
Source organism: Eonycteris spelaea (assembly GCA_003508835.1). Lineage (NCBI taxonomy): Eukaryota > Metazoa > Chordata > Mammalia > Chiroptera > Pteropodidae > Eonycteris > Eonycteris spelaea. Next base: position 198,275 of record PUFA01000286.1, on the reverse strand, counting down.
TCACTTATGTTGTGATAGTTGGCTGGGTGAGAGATGATTACTACACTCTGGGTTGGCAAAACCTTTTGGAAGGTGTGTCAGTGGCTTCAATATATCATGCATCTGAAATATCACTTGAAAAATAGTCTTTGCCTAATCTAGGATAGAATTAAAAAAAAAAAAACGTAGATTGACATCAGAAATATGGCAGAGTGAGAGACATTGCCAGGTCTTTCCCCTTGAAACAATGAGCTGAACATCTAAAACTCAACGAAATCACCAAACTGCACACCAGCATGTCTGAGCGTGGGATCGGCACATAAGAGCTACCACCAGTCAGAACCCCAGCAATCGGGCAGTAGACTGGTACAAACAAAGAAGTTGCCTCTTGCAGCTGGAGCTCCCTGTAGAAAGATGGGAGGGAAGAAGGTGTGGAGGGTTCTCTGAACAACCCTGCCTGGAGAGCTGTGAGCTCCAGGTGGCCGGTAACAATGCCCAGGGATAAGAGAGGAAAGCAGACAAATTGGGGACAACAGAGAAATTGGGATTGGCAGAGAAACAATAGTTGATTATTATTAGCTGTGGTTGCAAAATGTGAGACTTAGCTACAACCCATCCCCCAAACAAGATGGCCCCCCTCCCATATCCTTCAAGACCGAACACCAAGATGGAACCCTAGTGGAATCTGAGCAAACGCTACCGAAAGCTTGTGCTAATACTGACAGGTACTGAAAGGTGAGGGTAGCAAACATGATTGAATATCTATACAAAAAAAAAAGGCATTTAAAAGACTTGTATATAAAGCAGGTATCCAAGAGGCTTAGAAGCTACCTGAAGGAAACTAAGAGAAATGCCTTCTTTGCAACAAGCTAAAGACAGACCTTTATATAACAAATCTTTCTTGGGGGGGGACAGAATACAACTTTCATTAATGCCCCAACAAAGAATTAGTCTATTAAACATCATGAAAAAACCAAGGTGACAAGATAGCTCAGAAAGAGAGAGAAAGATGTCCAGAAAAGAAGCTTAAATACATATAAATATGTGACTTAAATGACTGGGAATTCAGGATGTACTTCTGAAAATGTTCAGTGTGATCCAAAACAATTCATATAACAATTCAGGAACTGAAAAAGAACAACTAGATGAGCAGAATATGTTCTTTAGCAAGAAGATTGAGACCCTCAAAAAGAACCAAATAGAATTTCTGGAGATGAAGAACACACTGCAAGAGATAAAAGATGAAATAGCAAGCTTGGAAAATAGAGTTGATTATAATGGAGGAAAGGATCAGTAATATCAAAGAATGAAATTAGAAATAAATCAGTAAGAAACCAAAGAATGAAAAACAATGAAAGAGAAATACAAGAACTAGTTGATTACCATCAGGGGAGGAAACATAAATTATAATTGGCCATTCTCAAAGGGAAGGAAAAAGAGCAGGGATCAGAAAGCCTTTTCAGACAAATAGTTGACAAGAATTTCTTAAAATCTAAGGAATAAACTGGAGCTTGGAATTCAAGAAGTCAAAAAGGCCTTCACCAAGACAACATTGCATTAAACTTACCAAAAAACCAATGACAAGGCAGAATTCTCAGGGCAGCTAGGGAAAAAGAAGATGGTAACCTATAAAAGAAACCCATTAGATTATCATCAGACTTCTCAGCACAAACCTTAACAAGCCAGAGAGAAGTGGAATCAAATTTCAAAAAGTATTAAATGAAAGAAACTATCAGCCAAGAATAAAGAATCCAGCAAAGCTCTCCTTTAGGTATGAAAGAGAATAAAGACCTTTCCAGACATACAAAATTTGAGAGAATTCTCTACTACTAGGCCTGCATTACAGGAAACACTACAAGGGTCAGCTCACCTAAAAACAAAATGACAAAATACAGAACTATGAGTAAAGTGACTAGCAGGCAGATAGAAACAGAGGAGTGCAAACCCCTTACTAAGAACAGGGCATTATAACCTTAAACAATAAGAAGATATTTGCTATAGCAAGATAGTAATGCACATTTGGCATACATAGAGACAATTGAGGCAACAATGACAGAAAAGAGGAGGGTTCAAAGATTAAATTTGCAAAGGGAAATGGAGATAAGGCACATGCCTTATATATATAACTATCCTTTCATATTCATAATGGTAACCACACACCAAAGATTCAGAACTGAAGAATATAATGTAAAACAAGAAAGATCAGAGGGAAAACCCACAAAATCCAACCAAAATTTTTTTTAAAAGACACACAAGGACAAAGAATTAATGCAAACACTGAGCTACCAGAAAGCAAAACATAAAAAGCGATATGAAAACCTCATAATCACCCTAAATGTGAATGAACTAAAATCACCAATAAAAGGCACAGAGTTGCAGATTGCATCAAAAAACAAAACCCAACAATATTCTGCCTCCACAGACAAATATAGACTCAAAGTGAAAGGGTGGAAAATGATATTTCAAGCAAATGGCATTCAGAGAAAAGCAGGAGTAGCAGTACTAATATCAGATGAAATAGACTTCAAATAAAAAAGATAAAGAATGATACTGAGAGACACTTCATAATGATAAAGGAATCATGCACCAAGAAGACATAACACTTATTAATATCTATGCTCCCAATCAGGAGCCCCAAAATATTAAACAATTACTAACAGAACTAAAGGGAGAAACAGACCAAAACACTACATAGTAGACCTAAATACCACACTGTCAGATATGGACAGATCATCCAAACACAAAATCAATAAGGAAATAACATCCTTAAATGACACATTAGACCAACTGGACATAATTGACATTTACAGCCTTTATCCCAAAATGCTGCTTATAGATTCTTCTCTAGCACACATGAACATTCTCAAGGAATTGACCACATACTGGGACAGGATAGCTCAAAAATATAAGAGGGTTGAAATCATACCAACCATATTTTCTGATCATAATGCTTTGAAGCTGGATCAACTGTAAAAAGAAAGCAGGAAGAACCACAAATACATGGAGATTAAACAACATGTACTGAAGAATAACTTGGGGAAGAAAAAAAAGAGAGATCAAGAGATACATAGAATGAATGATAATAATAGTACAACATATCAAAACTTTTGGGACACAAAAGCAGTATAGAGGAAAAGTTCATATCATTACAGGCCTATCTCAAAAACAAGAATGAGTCCCAAATAAACAACTATGCTTCATCTTAAAAACTAGAAAAGAAAGAACAAATGAAGCCTAAAGTCAGCAGAAAAGAAAAAAATCAAAATTAGAGCAGAATAAATGAAATTGAAAACAAAAAAATAGAAAAAATAAATGCAACAAAGAGCTGGTTCTTTGAGAAGGTTAATAAAATTGACAAACCTCTGGCTAGACTCACTAAAAGAAAAAGAGAAAGGACACAAATAAACAAAATCAGGGATGAAAAGAAATTAAGACAGACACTGCAGAAATACAAAGATCATGCAAGAATACTATTAAAAAGTATATAACACCAAATTTAATAACCTAGAAGAAATAGACCAGTACTTAGAAAATACAACCTTCTTTGACTGAATCAAGAACAGGAAAATCTAAATAGACCGATCAGCAGTATGGAAATTGAAACAATCATCAAAAACTACCAAAAGAGAAAAGTCCAGGGCCAGATGGCTTCACCAGTGAATTCTATCAAACATTCAAAGAAGATTTCATACCTATTCTCCTCAAACTCTTCGAAAAAATCAAAGAGGAGGCAACACTTTCCAATACATTTTATGAGGCTAATAATACTTTGATACCAAATTCTGGTAAAGATAACACAAAAAAAGAAAACTACAGATATATCTCATGAACACAGATGCAAAAATTCTAAATAAGATACTAGCAAACCAAATACAGTAACATATTAAAAATTATACATCATAATCAAGTCAGCTTTCATCTCAGGGGCACAGGGATTGTTCAACAATACACAAATTAATTGATGTGGTACACCACATAAACAAATGAAAAAAACAAGAACATAGATCGTAATCAATAATGCAGATAAAGCCTTTGACAAGATTTAGCAGTCATTTATGATCAAAACACTTAACAAAATCAGTATGGAGCATTTTAACATACAAGCCCTCAGCCAACATTATACTGAATGGTGAAAACTAAAAACCTTCCCTCTAAGATTCAGGAACAAGGCAAAGTTGTCCACTATTGCCACTGTTATTCAGTATAACATTGGAGGTCCTAGCGAGTGCAATCAAACAAGAGAAAGAAATAAAAGGCATCTAAATATGAAACAAATTAAACTGTCACTATTTTGCATATGACATGATTTTCTATATAGAAACCCTAAAGACTCCACAAGACACACTATTAGAAACAATAAGCAAATACAGTAAAGTCTCTGGACACAAAATCAGTGGTTTCAAAAACCCATAGCAGTCCTATACTCTAATAATGAAGTGACAGAATAGAAGTGGAAAAATAATTACTTTTGCAATTGCAACAACAAAAAAATAAAATACCTAGGAAAAATTCTAATGAAACATGTGAAGGACCTATATAATGAAAATTATAAGACCCTATTAAAAGAAACCGAAGAGGATATCAAGAAGTGGAAAGATATTCCATGTTCTTGGATTGGAAGAATCAACATAGTTAAAATGGCCTTATTATCTAAAGCATTACACACATTTAATGCATTCACCATCAAAATCCCATCAGCATTTTTTAAAGAAATAAACTAAAAAATCATCAGATTTGTAAGGAAGCACAAAAGACCCCAAATCACCAAAGCTATCCTGAGAAAAAAAGAACAAGGCTGGAGGCATCACTTTGCTTGACTTCAAATTATACTACAAAATGACAACAATCAAAAAGGCATGGTATTGAAAGAAAAACAGACACACAGACCTGTGGAACAGAATCAAGAATCCAGAAATAAGCCCATGTTTATATAGGCAAATAAATTTCAACCAAAATAAAGCAATAAAAGCATACAGTGGACAAAGGAAAGTCTCTTCAATAAATGCTGCTGGGAAAACTGGAAAGCCACCTGCAAAAAAAATGAAACTAGTCTGTTGTCTATCACCACACAGCAAAATTATCTCAAAATGGATTAAAACCTGAATATAGGACCTGATACAATAAAGTGCATAGAAGAAAACATAGGAACTAAACTCATGGATCTTGGACTTAAATAAGATTTTATGAATTTGACCTTGAAGTCAAGGGTAGTAAAAGATAAAATAAATGAATGGGGCTACATCAAACTTAAAAGCTTCTGGACAGTTAAAGAAACCATCAACAAGGTAAAGAGACAACCATCTGAATGGCAGAAGATATTTACAAGCAACGCCTATGATAAGGACCTAATATCCAAAATACACAAATAACTCATACAACTCAATAACAACAACAAAACCAATCCAATTAAAAAAAATAGGCATACAACTGACAGACCTTGTCCCAGGAAGACATAGAAATGGCCAACAAATACATGAAAAGATGCTCATGATTGCTAGCTATTAGGGAAATGCAATCAAAACCACAATGAGATACCATCTCACATGTGTTAGATTGGCTGTCATCAACAGAATAAGTAATAACAAATGTTAGAGAGGATGTGGAGAAAAAGGGACCCCCATACATTTCTGGTGGGACTGCAAATTGGTACAGCCACTATGGGAAACAGTATGGAGGTTCCTCAAAAAACTAAGAATTAATCTACCATACGATCCTGCAATCCCTCTACTGGGTATTTACCCCAAAGACTTGAAAACTTCATACCCATAAAGATATTTGCACACCAATATTCATAGCAGCATAATGCACAGTGGCCAGGACATGGAAGCAACCCAAGTGTCCTACAATAGATGATTGGAAAGAAGCTGTGGTACATATATACAATGGAATATTACTCCGCCATAAGAAGAGATGAAATACTGCCATTTACAACAACATGCTTAGTGAAATAAGCCAAACAGAAAAAGTCGTCACTTATATGTGGGCTATAAATCTGAAAGCAAAAAATGACAGGGCAAACAGAGATTTATGGACATGGACAATAGACTAGAGGTTACCAAAGGGTAAGGGGGAGGGGTGAGGAGGGAGTTAGATAGGTAAAAGGGGTCAAATATACGGTGACAGAAAGAAATCTTACTATGGGAGGGGAACACACAACGCAATATATTTGCCTCACTATTAAACTGTACACCTGAAACTTAGTGGATTTTGTTAACCAATATCACCAAAAAAAAATTAAAAAATATATAAAGAGACAAAAATAAAAATACACATAAAAGCAATTGAATCAAAGGAATCTGCCCTAATGGACTACTTCCCCCACCCTGGCCCAAAGTCATGAAGTTGAAGCTTCGTGTGCTACATTCCCACAGCCAGAAGGGGGTGCCAAGCCTGCCCCATCTGCCCTGTTGTATCCCATGCCTGCTGGCCTGCTCTGGACAGGGCTGAATCTACCTCAGGAGTAGAGCTTCCAGTCCTCCAGAGGAGGGAAAGCGCTGCTCAGCCTCTAGGGCCATGGAGGCCCTATCAACCTGAAGCCAAAGCTTGCTTCAGGGTCCTGATAACTGAGGAGGGAGACTGGCTGTGGCTTCTGTCAGATGATTCTCTTAAGAGTAAGTGAAGAACCTCCTGTGTGCTCCAATATTACCTCACGCTACATTTTTCACCTCCTGCCTAATAAATTAATGAATTTCTGGTGCTGGTGGGAGAATGGGGTCCAATGACATGCATTCCAGGTGGCTGGGCTTAGGATTCAAGACAAGGAAGCAGTGGGAAGGGAGTCTCTGTGACCCCCATCACCATACAATGGCTCCCCTTGGCCCCTTTCACCCTTCCCCAACTTCCTCCTCACCTAATGTTGAGAAGACCTTGCAGAGTGATCCATTTGACAGGGCATTTGGCATCAAAATCCTAGCATCCTCTGTGGTTCCGTTTAAGGTCCAGAATGTTTCTGGGGAGAAATCCCAATCGAGTTTCAGACAAAGGTGAACACCTCGACAGGGCAGAAATTGCTATCCAAAAGTTGGGGCACGCCCACGTCCCAAGGAGCTCATTTTAGCCCGAGGCCAAGGAGACAGTATACAGCCCAATCCCATTTGTACTCGACTAGCCCATTCTTTTTTTTTTTTTTTTTTTACCAAGTGTGACTCCTTGAATAAGATTAAGCAAAGGAGAATGTATCCCATTTCACAGCCTTCTTGTCATCTCCACATTTCTTTCTAGCCGATCCAGAATGGATCACACTGTCACTCTTCAGGCTCTCAAGAAGCTGACTTATCAGACAAAATGAAACATGTCCTTTATGAGTGCATCTGGTTTTCCCCTCAGAGGATTAATGTGTTTGACATTCTCATGAACCTGCCAGTCATTTCACAGAAGACTCTGAGATGATTCAAATGTTTTTATTGGCCATCTCTGAATGGATTCAAAAGAATCCCGGCCAAAAACATTTCAGTACGTCTAGGAATCTGTAGAAACCAGTATGTCCAACTCGGGCTGGACAGACCCAACCCAGCTGCTGTGTGTATTTTTGACCAAGTACAACCTGCCGGAGATATACTGCTGAATAGCCTCAAAAAATTTCAGGTGCGCACCCTCCTAATCTGACACCTGGATACTCCACAGCATGCTCACATCTGCTACTTGGGTTTTAACCACCACCCTAGAGCTGACACTCTTATCACATGTCGACTCCTCCTACTTTCCTATGTCCCAGTCACAAACAATGTGTTGTTTGAGCCTCTGAATTTGCTGTTGTTCATTTTGCTTCTGGGGATCTTGCTCTCTGTTCCAAGAGCACATGGGGGTGAAATCATAAGGTCCCTGCCCTTTGCGGTCTGATGTGTTTCCTTTACCTCTGTGGGTTGGGGGACTGATTGGGAGGGCCAGTGAGACAGAAGAATGAGGTGAGTTTTCCAGCTAGGAAGTGGCAGAGGTTGGAGTTCCTGGCTGAATGCAGCCCTCAATTTCCAGTTCTGTCTGGTGACTGACCCCTCTGCAGATTAAAGGCACCAGCCAGAAGGTAGGAGGGAGAAGCTCATAGCTTTTGGGCAAATTGAGAGAACGCAGATAAGACCATGACTTGAGTGGTAAAAGAGGTCAATGTGTGGCCAATGAGGCTGGACTCCCAGAAGGCTGGTGGCTTATAACTAGCCATTTGGCAGAGGCCAGAACAGGCTTCCTGAGCCAGGTTTCTCATGGTGTCTCCAGGAGCATTGTGGCCACTAGCATGTGAACACCCTGGCCATCTGTTCTGGCCTGAGCTGGGGCTGGAGAGGAGGCAATGCAACACATGAGTGGGGCCTGCAGGAGGAGTCTGCTAGGGATGGAGTCCCAGATGGACATGGGAGTCCTGAGAAGTCTTTCCAAGTACAGGACACACAAATCTCACATTGGCTCTTGAATGGAGCCCTGGCCCATGTCCCAGTCCAGGCTGTTCTCATGACACTTCCATGATCCATGCCATCAGTGGTAAAGAAAGTCTCATAGAATTCCCAGGACAATAGCTGGCCTGGTTCTGTCCATCTTCCTTGGAGCCAGGTTTGGAAATGTTCAGGATTTAGGAGGCATAGGGCTCACTGTCCTGTCCAATTTTGGAGAATCAGTCCATGTCCAGACCCTGTGTGGCCTGTTCAGGATTTAGGAGGCATAGGGCTCACTGTCCTGTCCTCTTTGGAGAATCAGTCCATGTCCAGACCCTGTGTGGCCTGTGAGGTAGCTGGCCATGTTGGGTCCAATGTCCCACAGCTTTGACTATCTGGGTCACCGATATTCCTGCGTCAGCTCCATGTTTGCTGGTTGACCAAGAAGTAACCACCAGCTATTATTTTAACCTGTTTTCTTCCCCTTAAATATGTCACTCTTACAGGCTTTGTCCTAATTTGCCTCTTTTGCCAACTAAAACTGGCAGACCTAGGAGATGTGGAAGGCCCAGAGAGGAGATTTGGGGAACAGGGATGAGGTGGTACAGATTCAGCCCTTCCATTTTCTTTGACTGGCACAGTTAGATTGCCCAATCAAGGATCTTTTGAGAGGTCTTATCTGTCCTCGAGTAAAATGACACTTAGATACCCTAAGTGAAGCATTTCAAGCAGGCTTTTGCGTCACCATGTCTTAGCCATCAGCGCCCTGCAGGCCTGAACCTTGCTCAGTCTTCTCTGCCCCTGGCTGTCACTGCTTCAGGAAGAAAGCAAATATGCCTGGCAGCTGGTCAAAGGAGGGACCTAAGGTCTGCATTTCCTGAGCTACAGGCCATACTTCATGGAATAATCACCAAAACACATGACACATGAATCTAGGTTTCTGTTGCTCCAATCTGGTTGAGCAGTTGTCTTGACATCAACCAAAGTTCCAAAAGCAGGGGCACTTGGCCTGAGCCAGGAATTCTGCTATGGAGTTGAATACCTTGGGTGAAAATAGGAGATGGGAGAATGGGCCGCAAGGGGCTAAGTTGAGTGGGGTGTGAAGAATAGGTGCCAGTTGGGAGGTGAAGAAGGTGGCAGAGTGATTGAGGGGCTGGAGGCAGAACTCATCGCAAGGGTGAAAGGAACCCTGAAGGAGGAGGGCAAGGGCTATTTGGGGCAGTTGGAGATTGAAGATACAGGAAGTAGAGATGGGGACGTAGAATAGAAGGAAAAGCAATGGGGGTGTCAAGGGGAAAAATGGAGCTCCAGGGTGATGGGAAGACACAGTGGTGGGCTGGGGGAGGGGAGAGCCCACTACCTGCCTGGCCAGCATCAAGAGCATGGACAATAGCTATGTGTGATTGAGACCTAGACCTCCCTCAAAGGAGCTTTGATTGGGCAACTCACCTGTACCACTCAAGAAGTCTGGAGGACTGAATCCATTTCAAGCCACCCCTATCCTCAAACTATTCCTGCCTTCCAAGAGCTTCTATCTGGGGGTACTATGTGCCCCAGGCTGGGTGTGATCTAGTTTGCTGCAGGAAACTGAGGACAGAGCCCGAGAGAGGGGAAAGCTTCCAGGGGAAGGGGATAGATGAAAGGGTGGACTTTGGTCTGTGCTTGGTTGGCCAACAGTCTCGGACCTAAAGCAGGAATACAAGAGAACTGGACAGTCAGGGCAGCAGTGAGACTGGAAGCCCACATGGTCAGCTGCATCACAGGCACCCTGGTTCCTGGCCAGGTGCTGATTCTCCAGGAAGGGGCTGGGCTGTGATTTACAGACTTTTTCAATCCTGGCAATTTTCAAGCCTGGTTATTTGCAAAGTGGCCAGGACATGACCAGCTTTTGTTCCAGATCTTCTCTGAGACTCAGTTTCTTCATCCCTGTTGGCCTGGCATGGTTGGTAGAAGGGTTGTTGTAACAGTCTCTATGAGGCCATTTTTATCCAGTCCCTGACCCCACCAAGGTAAATGAACTATGTCAACCAAAAAGGACAGGGGCCTTATAATTTCTCTCCATACCAGGGACACCTAGTTGCAGAGAATCCTGACAAACAAAAACCAATTCCTAGAATCAGAAAAAGGAAGCCATTACTAACCATACATGGAGGTAGCTACCAAAGAATAAGGAACTTATCTGAAAGTCTATTTAGTGTGACTGACATGATGTGTTTATTGCTGTTTCATGAGAACACATTGTGTTCATCCTCTGACTTGAAAACGAGATATGCTTAAAAAGGACATGTTCTGTTTGTGATAAGTCCACTTGCCCCTTTAAAGCCAAAAAAGTTAAAAGGTGACATTTTCTGGTTTGGAGACGAAGAAAGATTGAAATGAATGAATGTTGGGGATTCTTTCTCCATAATGTAGTAGATTACAATGAGTTTAACTCATTGTAGAAAGTGAACAATCTCAGGAGTCTGAGGTGTGACCTGTTTCCTTGGTCTTGGCCTAAAATAAGTCACCACAGGAAAAAAGCTGGTCGCATATTTTGGATATTAATTTCTGCTCTGTAGATGTCTTTGCCTCTGTCTGAAACTTTTTTGGGATTTCTCCCCAGAAATCATCAGGAATCCAACCAAAACAATATCAAATATTGTGTAGTTGAGGACAAAAACCTGCATGAGTGAATCCTGGTGCCAACATTTTATCAATTGTATGTGGGGGAGGGGGCAGGGGAAACAGAGCAAAGGGGGTCAGTTGTATGGCGATGAGTGGTCACTAGATGTACTGCCCACTCTTGACACATGCTGAGTCCTAACGCCATTCACATGGAACACATGTAATCTCAGATTCCCAATTTTTTACAATCACAAGACATTGGTTATTACATTAGGCAAGAGAGTAAAAAGCAAAAAGGAAGTATGAGGGAACCCTTTAGAAAATGAAAGTTTTGACATTGACTGTTTTGTGAACATTTAAGAGAAGCCACAGGAAAGACCCTTCCCCAGCCATCAGGGGCCTGGATCAACCTTTTTTCTCAAATAGTGCCCCCTCCTGGGAGGGCTTCATCCTACTGAGGTGGGGAAGCTCTTGTCCTCCTGAGGATTCTGCCCTGTCCCATGCAGCCCTGCAATCTTGAGCTCAGAAAAGCCAAGATATGAGCTGCTATGTGCAGGAGAGTGAAGGTGTGGGCTTAGAGTAGAAGGCAAAGGCAATGGAGTGACAGGAGGAAAAAATGAGTCCCCAGGATGATGGGAGAACACAGCAGAGTGATATGAGAGTACTTCCTAGTCTCTATCACTAGTATGTGCAAGAGTTGTGTTTTATTGCTACCTAAACCTCCCTCATAAGAACTTTAATTGGCAACTTTTCTGTGCCACTTAAGCTTTTCAGAATGACTGAATACATATCAAGTAGCCCCTGCCTTTCCAGAGCTTCCTTGGAACTCTTTCTTTCTCTGGACCTGTTTTAAAGCTGTTTTCAAGCTGTTTTCTTAAAAGTACATGGATTCTTGGACACCCATTTTTTTTACTTTCAGATTAAATTCAAAGATTTTTTTGCCAAAAATTTATAGGAAGATACTTGAGTGTACCATTTAAAATTGAAAGACTTTTACTATTTAGAAAACATGTAATGAATTGGGTTTGGCTCATATTTAGGTTTATAGTTAGTTTTGAGCATAGGGTTTGGTGTTGTTTAGCGTTGGTGTTTTCATTAAGATTAGGGTAAAGTTGGTTAGGTTTTGTTTAGGTGTCAGTGTATTTTTGATTTAATGATTACGGTTATGTTTAGGGTAGGATTAGAATTAGATGTCAGATTAAATTTTCTGTTTCTTTGAAGCTTAGTTTAGGGATGTTATTTGTAAACCAAGTTTAGGTTTCAGTTTTGCATTAGGGTTAATGTTTGGATTTGAGTAAGGTTTAAGTTTAGGCTTAGGTTTTGGTTTACTGTTAGAGTTAATATTGTTTTAAGTTAATGTAATGATTATGTTTAGTTTTAGATATATGGTTAAGATTAGTGTTCATGTTGATTTTATGATTAGGGATAGGATTAGGTTCAGCTTTGAGGTTAGCTTTCAGTTATGTGTTCAACATTATTTTTTGTTAAGTGTAAGGGTAAAGGGCTAGGCCTGTGTTAGGGTAGGGGTAGGGTTAATGTTAGGTTTATGGTTTGTTAAGGGTTGATTTTCAGTTGATGTAATGATGAGGTTTAATAGGATTGGTGTTATGGTTAGCTTTGAGTTTAAGGTTTGTGTTTAAATTAGGATCTGGTTTAGGGGTAGCGATTAGGTAAGGGCTAAACTCCAGGTGAAGTTTAAGTTTACATTAAGTTTTCAGTTAGAATTAGTATTTGGATTCAGGTTATTTTTAGGTTTATTTTAGGATGAGGGTAAGGGTACATTGATGGTGAGTTTTATGGTTCGGTTTAAGGTAGGGTATAGCTAATGAGATCAGGATAGAGTTTAGGTTAGGTTTGGGCTTAGCTCTGAGATTCGTGTTAACTTTCTACTAGGTTTACCATTAGGGTAAGTGCTATGGTTATGGTTCAGTTTATGGTTAAGATTTAGTTGACGATTAGGGTTGGATCCAAGTTTTTGTTAAATTTAGGATCAGGGTTTGGGTTAGGATTAGGGTAGGTTTAGGTTTTGGGTTAGGGTTCAATTTGAGTTAGCATTAGGTGTAGAGTTAGCATTCAACGTAGAGTTATTGTTAGGGTTGAGTTTACAGTTAGGGTTAAAATTAAGATTCAATTTAGCTTTGAGGTTAGGCTTTAGATTTACATTTGGGGTAAATTTAGCTTTGGTGTTAAGGAAAGAGCTAGGATTGGAGTTGGCAGTAGATATAAGGATAAGTTTAGGTTTTGATTTAAAGTGAATGTCAGAGTTAGGGTTATGGATAGGTTGAGAGTTAAATTTATGATGAGAGTTAGGGTTATAGTTAGGTAAAGTTGGGATTGAGGTTCTTCTCATTAGGGCTGGGTTAAGGTTAGCCTCAGCCTTGGATGAGGTCTATGGTTAAGGTTAAATGGTTTAATGTTAGTGTTGGGTTCAGGGTTTGATTTCATATTAGCATTAGCATTAGAGTTAGGGTTAGGGTTAGGGTTAGCCTTTGATTTTGCTTAGAATTACGGTTGAGGTTTTGATTATGGTTAGGGTTCTATTAGAGTTAGCTCTGAGGTTAGGGTTTGGGTTTAAATTGAGGTTAGATTTTGTATGAGGGTGAGGTTCAAAGTAAGGATTGGGTTAGAATTAGTGTTAGTATTAGGACATTGTTAGGTTTAGGGATGGCATTTGAGTTCAGGTAGTTTGTGGTTAGCTTTCAGGTTAGGCTTTAATTTAAGGTTAGAATTAGGTTTAGGTCTAGAATAAGTGCTAGATTAGGTATAATGTTAGGGTTAGGTTTAGGCTGAGGTTAGAGTTTATGATTCCATGTGGGGTGAGGGATAGAATAGAAATAGCTTTGAGGCAGGGTTTGTGTTTAAATTAGAGTTTGTATTGGGGCTAGGAAAAGGACTAGCAATAAGCTAGTGTTTGGGGTTAGAGTTACAATTGAGGTTAGTGTTTAGGTTTCAAATAGGTTTAGGGTTAGCATTAGGGTTAGTGTTAAGGTTACGTTTTGAGTTAAGGTTAGGTTTGGATCAAAGTAAAGTTTACATTTTGATTATGTTTAAATGTAAATTAAAGATAGTGTTAGGGCTCGGTTATGAGTTCAGGTTATGAATAGGTTTTGGATCAGGGTTAGGGTTATATTTACCTTTGATGTTAGGTTTTGGGTTTAAATTATTGTTAGGTTTCAGTTTAAGGTTAGGTTAGGCCTCAAGTTAAGGTTCATTTAGGTTTAGGGTAGGGATTAGGTTTTCAGTTAGGGAGAGGTTTAGAGATAGGTTTAGGTGTGAATTTATGATTAGGATTAGAATATGGGTCAGGGTAAGGGTGACATTTGTGTTTAGGTTTTGGGTTAGGTTTGGGGGTTAGGTTTAGCTTTACTGTCATGTTCATGGTTCATTTAGGAAGTAGATTTAAATTAGGTGTCCATTTAGGGTTAGGTTTGCTTTGAGGTAAGAACTTGTGTCTAACTTAGGCTTGGGTTTATGGTTTGGGTTAGGGTACCCTAAAAGCCACTTTTAGGGTTAGTTTTAGCCACGAGGAATAGGTTGGGATTAAATTTCGAGTTTAGAGTTAGGGTTAGGTGTAGAGTAAGGGTTTGGGTTATGATTAGGGTTAAGTTAAATTTAGCATTTGTCTTTGAGTTAGGGTTGGAGTTAGGGTTGCTTTCATAGTTAGGATTAAAGTTTGAGTTAAGTTCACTTAATGGTTAGCAGCTCTTATGATTAGATTAGAATTAGGGTTAGGTTTAGGTTTAGGGTTAGGGATAGAAATAGGTCAAAACAAAAATTAGTGATAGTTTTGCAGTTATGGTAATTGTTTGGGTTGGGGTTGAAGTTAGTGTTGCATTCAAAGTCAAGTTAAAAATTTATAGTAGGATTGAGTTTATGATTACAATTAAAGTTAGGCTCAGATATAACTTTGAGGTTTGTGTTATTTAAACTGGGATTAGGGTTCTGTATTGGGTAAAAGGCTACCATTAGGGTTAGGTTCAGGTTTAGGGTTATCATGAAGGCTGTGCTTAGGGTCATGTTTGGGTTTAGGGTTAAGGTTCAGTTAATATTTGAGTTTATAATTATTTTCAGGATTAGGTTTAGATTTAGCTTTGAGGTCAGGATTGGGTTTTCACTAAGAGTGGGTTTTAGAATTAGAGTAAGATTGAATTGTAAGGGTAGAGTTAAGTTTAGGGATAGTGTTATGAAACAGGGTTAGGGTTAGCATTAGAGTTGGCTTAGGGTTAGTACTCTGCGCATTATGAGAATTAGGGCTAGGGTCTGGGTTTGAGTTAGCTTTGAGATTATGATTTGGTTTTAAATTACTGTTACCTTTATTTTCACAATAGGCATAAGATCTAGGGTTTGGATGAGGTTAGCATTCGGTTTTGAGTTAAAATTAAGTTAAGTTTCACAGTTTCATTAAGGTTGAGTGTTAGAGTTGAGTTTATAAGTAAGGTAAAGTTTAGGATTAGAATTAGATTCACCTTCAAGGTTAGGATTTGGGTTTAAATTAAGTTTAGGTTTAGGATGAGGTTAAAGTGAGGGTTCTGTTTAAGGTGAGATTTGGAGTTAGGGTTTTGAGTTAGGGTTAAGTTAGGGCAGAGTTTGTAATTATGTTGAAGGTTAAAGTTAGGTTTAGAGTTAGCTTTGAGGATAGGTTTAGGGTATAAGTAGGGTGAGGTTTCAAGTTAAGCTTAGTGTATGGGCCAGGTATACGTTTAGGTTTAGGGATAGAGATAAAGTCACGTTTAGACTTAAGTTTAGAATTACAGTTAAGGTTCTGGTTCGGGGTGAGTTTATGATTGGGATTAACCTTACAGTTACTGTTGGTGTCAGCTTTGAGTCTGTGGCTAAGTATTAAGTTGAGGTTAATGTTAGGGTTAGTACGAGGGCTCGGGTTAGGGGTATGTTTTGGTTTAGGGTTAGAATTAGGGTACTACTTGTGTTTAGGTTTAGATTTAGGGTCAGGGTTAAAAGGTCAGTGTTCAGTTTAAAAGTACAGTTGGCCCTAGAATTAGAGTTAATTACCTTGGTAGAGTTACATTTAGGATTAGTTTTAAGAATAGAGTTAGGTTTTTATTGAGTTAGAATAGGGGTTAGTGGTAGGTTTAGTATGGAGTTTAGGATTAGACTTAGAAAAAGGGTAATGGTGAAAGTTGGCTCTGAGTTTAGCACTTGGGTTTAAATGTGGGTTAAGCTTAGGTTTGGGGTTGAGGTAAGGGTTAGGTTCATTAGTTTTAGGGTTGGGTCAGGGTTTACTTTCAGATTAGATTTAAGGCTAGCATTAGTTTTGAGGGTAAAGGTTTAGGCTTTAATTAAGATTGAGATGAGGCTTCAGTTAAGGTTTGAGTTAAAGTAAGATTTTGTGTTAAGATTATTTATAGGTTTAGGTTTACATGTGAGTTTCTGTGTAGGCTTATGGTTAGTGTTACAGTTAGCTTTAGCTTTAGATTTAAGATTTGGTTTTAAGTGAGGGTTTAACTTAGAGTTAAATTGTATTGGCTTGAGATTTCTGTTAGGTTTAGGGTTAATATGAGGGCAGATTTAACTGTGAGGTAGGGTTTAATTTAAAATTGGGATAGAGTTAGTATTGGAATAAGAGCTATCCTTAGGGTTAAAATTTGGGTTATCATGAGGTTTAGGGTTATTGTTTGAGTTATGGTTAGGATTAGGGTTAGGGTTAAAGTTAACTTTAGTCTTCAATCTAGGATTAAGTTTGAATTAGCAATAGAGTTAATGTGAGTGTGATGTTTAGAGTTAGCTTTGAGGTAGGGTTGGGTCTAAATTAGGTAAGGTAAGGTCCAAGTTAGGTTTATGTTTAGAGTTATGGTTTAGGCTTAGGGGATGCTATGACTGCTATGATTAAGGTTAGGATTAAAATTAGAGTTTAAAGTAGCTATGAGTTTATGGTTTGGGTTTAAATTAGAGCTTGTTTAGGTTTAGCATCAAGCAAGAGCTAGCAGAGGAATATGGCTTGGGATAGGGTACTGTTTGGAGAACTTTAGAATTGGAGTTTCTTTTAGGGTTAGGGTTAGCGTTAGCTTTAAGTTTAGGGTTTGAGTTTGAAATAAGATTAGGGTTTCCTTATAATTAAAGGAAAAGCTATGTTTAGTGGTGGTTTTAAAGTTAAAGTTATGTTTAGAGTTTGTATTAAGTTTATAAGAAGTTTACACATTGTTTTGAGCTTCAGGTTTAATTTAAATGAGATCAAGATTTAATGTAAAGACTAGAGTTTCAGGTTAAGGTGAATGTTAGGATTTGAGATAGCTTTAGACTTATTAGAGTATGGATTCAAGTTAGCTTTGAAGTTAGCATTTGGGTTTAAATTAGGTTTGGGTGTTAGGGGTGAAGAAAGTGGTATATTTAGGTTGAGGTATTAGGTTAGGGTTAGATCAGGTTTTCAGTTAGGAGTAGGATTTGAGAGAGGGTCAACTTTAGGGTCAATGTAAGACCCAAGTTGAGTCTATAATCAGGTTTGGGGTTAGTTTCAGGGTTAGAATTACTTGTCAGGTGAGGGTTTTGGTTAAATATAGGATAGGGTTTCCTTAAGTTTAAGATAAGGGCTACATTAAGGGTTAGATTTAGGGTTAATGTTAGGGTTAAGTGTAGTGCTAGAGTTAGGTTTAAAATTAACTATAGGAGTATTTTGAGTTTAATATTTCTATAAATTAAGGTTAAGATTAGGGAAGGACTAGAGTTACTGTTAGGTTTAGGGTTAGGGTGGGTAAAGCTTAGTGTGGAGGTTAGGTTGAAGTAAGCTTAGAGATCAGGGTTAGTGTAAAATTATAATATGGGTTAAGAGTTTAAAACCAAGTGAGGTTTTGGGTTAGGGTTAGGTTTTGAGGTAAGATTAGAATTAGGTTGGAGAGTAGGTTAAGGTTGGAATGAATTTATGATTATGGTTAAAATTAGGGTTATGGTTAAAGACAGTTTTGTTGTTAGGTTAGGGGTTTAATGAGACTTTTGGTAGAATTAGAACTAAGTTTATGGTGAGGTTTAAGGTTAGGATGAGAGCTCGGTTCAGCTTATGAGGTAGTTTTATAGTTAGGGTGAGGGAAAGGTTTATGTTCAATTAAAGATTTAAATTATGGTTAGGGTTAGCTTTAGGGTGAACTTGAAGGCAGGATTTGGGTTTAAATTAGAGAGGGCCTTGGGGTTGGGATAACAGCAAGTCTAGGATTAGTGTTAGGGTTACTTTTGAGGTAGGCTATGAAATTTGGTTAGGATAGTATTAGCCTTAGGGTTAGGGTTGAGTTTATGATATGGTTAAAGTGATAGTTAGAGTTAGAGTTAGATCAAGGTTTAGGTTTTGGGTTTCTACTATGGATAGTGTTAACAATGGGATTAGTGTTAGGTTTAGGTTTTAATTTAGGGTTAGGGTTAGGGCTAGGGTTATAGGTAGCTGTGTGGTTGAAGTGTAATATGAATTGAAGTTTAGTGTTAGGGCTAGTGTTATGGCAAAGGTTAGGTATGAGTTAGTGTTGGGGTTAGGTTTCAGGTTGATTCGGGGTTAGGATTAAGGTTGAATTTTAAATTGTGGCTTAGGGTGAGGTTATATTTAGATTTGAACTTACAGTTTCCATTTTCCTAAGGGTTCTGGTTAGCATCCAATTTAGATTTAGGTTAAGGGCTATCTTTAGATGAGGGTTATGTTTCAGTTTAGGATTTTAGTTAAAGTGAGGCTTAGAGTTTAGGAAAGATGTAGAATTAAGGTTACAATTAACGTTAGTTTTGAACAGGTTTAGATTTGAGTTAGTTTTAAAAGTCAGATATATTTTTAGGGTTGAGTTTACTTTTACTCTTAGGGTTAGAGTTAGCTTTTAGGATACCATCTGTGTTTAACACAGGAATAGCTCTCAAGTTAGTGTGAGGCTTGGTAAAAAAAAAATAGAGTTAAATTTAAAAAACAATATTAGTGTTAGCTTTTGTGTGAGAGTATGGTTAGGATTAGAACTAGCTTTGAGCTTAGGGTTTAATGTAAATTAAGATTAAAGTGAGCATATTGTACATACATACACAGAGATGAATGAGTTTCTGTTCCCTTCACCAAAACAACACTCTGATGGACACCATTTGCAAGGATCCAGTTTGTTAATATAAATTACAAGGAAAAGCTACCCTCTTTTGAAATGCTTTTAACCAATACTAGAGTTTGAGAATAAAATACTATATTCGTAAGAGTGATCCAAATGCTTTTGAAAAATACTAATGGCAAGACTTGTGAACAATCTTGTAACCTGCAATAGAAAATGTGTTTAATTTCCATTCAGAAGAAAACCATCACAAAATTAATGTACTCAATAAAACTTTACTACATACTTTACGGGTGAGAGGAATGGTCATACTCAGAGTCATCCTATTCAGAATACACTTTATTTAGGTGACATCACAGTGTGCTACTAACTAGTTGAAATATTTTTTGACCAGGAAGTGAGAAACTGCATGCATAGCAAATCTGCTGAGTATCCATTCATAGGGAATTAATTTCAAGAAACATATCTTTTAGATATGCTTTAGGGAATGTTTTTCACTTCCATTTCCTGAAGAAAACTTGTAAGATACAAAGTTGCAAGAATCTTTTTCATGACATACAAATGACACATCAATCACCTTAGCACAGTACCCTAACTTGCCAGCAAGGGCTTTAGATCTCTTTAGCATATACATTCTGTGCAAACCATTTTGCATTATACTACTTGTACAAATATAAATATGTGAAATCTTAGTTTGCACTAAGCACTTTACACACTTGTAGGAACTGGAAGAGTAAAAGGCCACTGAACTAAAGAGAATTTGAGAACTAAGGAGAGATTCTTAGAATATAACTGAAAACAATTCATGTCACATACATATCCATTGGTATAACAGGGTGTGTTTTGAGCACCATGCCAAAAGGGAAGCCAGTCAAATATATTGTGCTCAAGATAATGGCTTTGCTTCCTGATTATTGGTCAGTATGATCTCCATTTTCTGATTAAGCACTCATTAAAACACAGATATGGTGCTAACCGAGTGTGCAGTGCTTCATCTAAAACTTCTTTGGGTTTTAATATTCACATGCACTCTAAAACACATTGACTCTTCATTTTTGGAAATGCAATATTGATAACACAGCTGGCCGGCCAGTTTTTATAAACAGAAATATTCCTAACCAAGTTTAAATATGGTACTACACAAAAGACAATTGTGTTTCTATTTCATTTGTCAATGAACACTGTCCCTAACATGGGTTTAAAATACTCTTTGAGAAATGAAAGTAGGTTCCCAAACTTTTATTACTTGCTTGTTCAAAGAATACGAGATTTGAAGGTGAAGACCACTGTTCTGAAGAGTGTTGGCAACTAGTCTCTTTGATTAGTACTGACCAAAAGTCATGACACAAACTTAGCTACATTCATGACACAATGTATTGGACTTCCGTTTCAAGAAAGCACCAAGGATATAAGGCATGCTGAAAACAAACAAACAAAATGTATATAACATGCATGAGAAGTAAGATATCAATTCTTTAACTAAGGTTTGAAGACAGGTTTGGACTTCACAGAGTACATTAGCACAATGCTCAAATATTTTGGAAATTAAAGTTTCAAATCACATGCATCAGGACATGTGTTTCATGAAATTCGATGAGAGAATGTCTTTGATAATTATTGTTTGCAAGTACCATCTTCACAACAGAGAAAGTGCACAAACCTAACATTGAAACACAATACCTTTCTTCTTACAAGAAAGTGTTTAGGTGTATTTAGTGTAGATATTCTATTCCAAAATGTTTGCCATATCTTATTTGGAACAAATTTCCAACATGTACACTGTCAGTTTTTCCCAATCACTTTCACACTTTGTAGATGTTGGGAGTCGAAGGTTGCTACACTAATGGGAGTTTTCAGATAGCCTCTAAAAACAATACTGCAAGCAATATAGGTCACCATATTAGAACTTGACATACAAGATGTATTAGGAGCACCACCACAACACAGAACTCTGTGGAATACAAGTTGCTCATTCAAAGCCTTTGCCTCAAGAACTATTTTTCAGTGATGTAAATTCCTGATTAAGCACACATTGGAAACCTGCATTAAGGCTTCACCAGTGTGTTAGTGCCTCATCTGAGACGTCTTTGGGAGATGGCCTTTAATGTACATATGCATTCTACAACATATTTACTGTTCATTTAAGGAACGGTGTTGCTGAGGACACAGATTACAAACACCTTCTAACCAGAAAGATTTTTCATTGCATTCAACAATAACACTATATGCAAGATGCTGTGGCTTTCTGTTCTCCTGTGCAAGGAAAACTGTACAGGACAGCTGTCAAAGAGCCGCTTTTATAAACAAGAAGCAAGCTGCCACTATACAACCAGCTCTTTGATACTGAAAACAGGTCACATCATAACAGAGCTTACACTCATGTCAGACTGGATCTGAATTTCATTCCAGTCAAGAGCACTGGGGCAAAGAGCTGCTCATATCAAAAATGTATTAAACAAATTACAAGTAGTATCTGTAATCACTTCCTACATATTGTTAGAATGCCACCTTAGACTTCACAGCATACACCAACACTAGACTGAATCGTTTACTGGACTTCTGAATTGCAGGATGCAGGTATTCAAAAACCTATTTCCTTTACATGAGCTGTAGAGTGTCTCTAAAGGATATAGTTTTCCTAGATTCTCCTCATGAAAACATATGAACTACTGTATTGAAACACCATTCCACATTATTTATTACAATGTTTTGAGGTCTTTTCAGCATATATGCTGTCTACCAATACATGGCAGCCTGAAACAGTTCATATGAATTTATAACATGAAAACTTACTGTTTACCCTAATCGCTTTCACACTTTGTAGATGTTGGAAGATTCCAAGGCTGCTTTACAAACTGCACATGTGAAGTCGACAATTAGAACAATACTGCAGGCAGTTCAAATTATCCATTAATGACTTGACTTATAGGATGCATTTGGAGCCTAAATCGAATCAGAATCTTGTAGTATGGAAGTGGCTCAATTCAAAGCCATTGTCTAAAGCATTATTTGTCAGAGTGATCAAACTTCCTGTGAAGCACACTTGGATCCAAGCTTCAAGTCTCCACCAGTTTTTTAGTACCTCATCTGAAACATCTCTTGGATATAGTCTTTAATTTTCAAATGAAGATTTACTGTTCATTTGTGGTACTGAGTTGCTGAGGACACAGATTACAAGCACCTTCTCACCAGAAAGATTTCTCATCACGTATGAAAATGACTCTACACGCAGACACTGTGGCTTTCCGTTCTCTTCGGCAGAGGAACACTGTACAGGACAGCTGTTAAAGAGCCATTTTTATATATGACAAGCTGCTGCTACTGTATTAGTTAGTACCTGCTGATTCAGTTTGTAAAAATGGTAAGTTCAAGATATGGATTTCTAAAGAGTATTTTAACCAGGTCTTTGGCACTAAAAACAGGTCACATCATTAAAAGAGCTACAGGTGTGTCATACTGGGTTTGAATTTCACATCGGTCCAGAATAGTGGGGCAAAGTTTCTTGTTAAATGAAAATGTATTACCTGAATTACAGGTACAATCTATAATCAGTTCATATATATTGTTAGAGTGCTGCCTTAGACTTCACAACATACACCAAATTGTTCACTGGACTTTTGGATTACAGAATGCAGATATTCAAAAACCTGATTAGTTTGCATGAGCTGTGGACTGTCTCTAAAGTGTATAATTTTTCTATCAAATCCTTATGACAACAAATGGTATTGAAACACCATTCCACATTGTTTAACATAATGTTTTGATGTCGCTTCTGCATATACTTTCTCTTCCTAAACATGGCTTACTGAAACCCACTTCGTACGAATTTCAAACATGAAAACTGCCTGTTTACTTTAATCCATTTCACACTTTATATTGTTGGAAGATTCCAAGGTTGTTTCACAAACTGCAGATGTCAAGACGCCTTTTACAAAAATACTGCAGGCAATTCATATTGTCCAGTTTCCACTTGCCTTATAAGATTTGTTTGGAGACCAATTCTAATCAGAAGCTTGCAGTATGGAAGTAACTCAGTTCAATGCCATTGTCTCAAGCATTATTTGTCAGAGTGATCTAACTACCTGATTAAGCATATTTAAATCCCAGCCTTAAGCTTCCACCAGTGTGTCAGTGCTTCGTTTGAAACATCTTTTGGAGAAGGCCTTTATTTCCATAAGCATTGCACAACACATTTACTGTCCATTTAAAGACCATCATTGCTGAGGACACAAATGACAAGCACCTCCTGACCAGAGAGATTTCTCATGCATTCGACAATGACACTACACGCAAGATGCTGTGTCTTTCTATTATCCTCAGCAGGAGAACACTGTCAGGACTGCTGTTAAAAAGCCACTTTTATAAATGACAAACAAGCTGCCACTGTATTAGTACCTGTTCATGCAGTCTGTGCAGATGGTAAGTTCGAGACCATAGATCTCTAAAGAGTGTTTCCACACAGCTCTTTGCTACTGAAAACAGGTCGCATCATAAACAGAACTACAGTCATGTCAGATTGGCTTTGAATTTCACTCTGGTTAAGAACACTGGGGTAAATGGATTGCTCAAATAAAAATATTTTACACAACACGTAAGAACTATAACCACTTACCATATATTGTTCAAGTGCTACCTCATACTTCACAGCATACACCAACACTAGCACTGAATCATTTACTGGACTTCTGGATTACAGAACATGAGTAGTATTCAAAAACCTGTTTCCTTTGATGTGCTGTGGACTTTCTCTGAAGTTTGTAGTTTTTCTATCTCTTCTTCATGGCAACAAATGAACCACAGTATTGAAACACCATACCACATTGTTTATCACAACGGTTGTGGTCTCTTCAGGATATATGCTCCCTTTTGAAACATGGCAGTCTGAACCTGCTTGGTACCAATTTCCACCATGAAACTGCCAGTTTTTCCTAATTGCTCTCACACTTTGTAAATATTGGAAAAGTCCAAGATTGCTTCACATATTGCAGATGTCAAGTCGCCTCTTAGAACAATACTACTGGTGATTCAAATTTTCAACTAATCGCTTGGCATATGGGATGCATTTGAAGCTACAGGATGAAACATAAGTGTGAAAAATAGACGTGACTCAATGGAAAGCCATGCCTCAAATATTATTAATCAAATTGATCTGACTTCTTGATTAAGTATATTTGGTTCCCAGCTTTAAGGCTTCACCAATGCTTCAGTGTCTCATGAGAAACATCTTAGGAGACGGTTTGAATTTCAACATGCACTCCAAAACTCATTTACTTTTCATTTATGGAACGGCATTGCTGAGGACACAGATTACAAGAACATCCTCACCAGAAGGTTTCTCATCACATTCGCATGTGACACTACACACGAGACATTGTGGCTTTCCATTCTGCTTGGCAAAGAAACAACATATAGGACATCTTTTAAAGAACTACTATAAACTACAAGGAAGCTGCCACTGTATTAGTACCAGCTCATGCAGTCTATGAAAATGGTAAGTTCGAGGAGCATGATCTGTTAAAGAGTGATTCCCACTAGCCTTGGTACTGAAAAGTGGTCCCATCATAAACAGAGTTACATTCATATTAGACTGGGTTTGAACTTCACTCCGGTAAGAACACTGGGGTGTGTGGTTGCTCAGATAAAAAATGTATTACACAAATTACAGGTAAGAACTCTAATCCCTTCCTCTACATTGTTAGAGTGCCGCCTTAGATTTCATGGCATACACCAATACTAGCACCATATCATTTCCTGAACTTCTGGATTACAGAACGCAGGTATTGAGAAATGTTTCCTTTGCATATGCTGTGGACTTTCTCTAAAGTTTATAGTTTTCAATATCCTCTTCATGGCAACCAATGATCCACAGTATTGAAACAGCATACCACATTGTTTATTACAATACTTTGAGTTATCTTCAGCATATACGCTCCATTTGAAGACATGGCAGCCTGAACCTACTTCATAAGAATTTCCATCATGAAAACTGCCTGTTTTCCCTAATCACACTCACACTTCATAGAAGTTGGAAGAGTCCAATGTTGCTTCACACACTGCAGATGTCATGTCACATCTTAGAACGATACTGCAGGCAATTCAGATTATCCATTTATCACTTGGCATATAGGATGTCTTTGGAGCACCACTATGAAAGATAATCATGCAGCATTGAAGTGGCTCAATTCAAAGCCACTGTCTCATGGATTTTTTGTCAGAGTGATCTAACTTCATGGTTAACCATATTTGGATACAAGCTTTAAGGCTCCAACAGTAGGTTCATGTCTTCAAAAATTAATTTTATATTCAGTATCTAAATTATCTAAATTAGGGTTAGGGTTAGGGTCAGAGTTAGGGTAGGGTTGGTTATGTTTAGGGTTAGGTTTAGGGTTAGGGTTAAGGTTAGGGATAGGGTTAGGGTTGGGGTTAGAGTTGGGTTAGTGTGTGAGGGTTAGGGTTAGAATTAGGGATTGGTTAGAGGTTATGGTTAGGGATAAGGTTAGGGTTTAGAGTTAGTTAAGGTTATGAAGTTAGGGTTTTTATTTATTATTATTTTATTTATTCTAATGTTATTTTGTATTTTTTCTATTAAAAATTAAAATGTTAAGGACTTATCTAAACATTGTTACATAAAGAATATAGGCTCATTCTGCTGTCTGATGAAATTCAAATTGATAGGGTAGTCTTCAAAAACTTATTTTATATTTAATATATAGTTTATCTGCCCATAAATAGTGTTGGAATTAGGATAAGTTAAGGATAGAGTTAGGGTTAGGGTTAGGGATAGTGGTAGGGATAGGGGTAGGTTTAGGATTAGGTTTAGGTTTAGAGTTAGAGTTAGAGTTAAGTTTAGGGCTCAGGTTAAGGGTAGAGATAGGGGTAGGGTTATGGTTATGGTTAGTGTTAGGGTTAGGGTTAGTGTTAAGTTTAGGTTTAGGGTTAGGGTTACAGTTATGGTTAGCGTTAGGGTTGTTATTTGCCAAATTTTCATATTACTCTTTATTTACTATGTTATTTTGTATTTTTTTAAATTTAAAATTAAAATTTTTATGACCTATCTAAACATTGTTGCATAAAGAATATAGATTCATTCTGCTGTTTTGATGAAATTCAAATTCATAAGGCAGTCTTCAAAATTTTATTTTATATTCAACATCTAATTTATATGCCCATAAATAAGGTTGAGTTTGGGTTAGAGTTAGGGTTAAGAATAGGGTCAGTGTTAGGGTTGATTTAGGGTTAAGGTTAGAGTTAGGTTTCCAGGTATGGTTAGGTTTAAGTTTAGGGTTAGTGTTAGTGTTAGGGGTAGAGTTAGGTTTAGGGTTACGGTTCAGTTTAGGTTTGGAATAGGGTTAGGATTAGGATTAGGTTTAGGGTGATGGTTAAGGTTACCGATAGTGTTAGGGTTAAGGATAGGGTTATAGTTATGGTTAGGGTTAGGGTTAGGGTTAGGGTTAGGGTTAGGAATAGGGGTAGGGGTAGGGTTGATGTTTTCCAAATTTTCATATTATTCTTTTAAATGATATTTTGTATTTTTATTTTCTATTTAAAATGGAATATTTTGTGACCTATCTAAAACTGAATGAAAAAGAATATAGGCTCATTCTTCTGTTTTGCTGAAATTCAAATTCATAAAGCAATCTTCAAAAATTTATTTTTGATTAAGAATCTAATTTACTGCCCATAAATAGGGTTAGGGTTAGGGTTAGGATTAGGGTTGAGTTAGGGTTAGGGTTAGGGTAGCGTTAGGTTTGGGTTAGGTTTAGGGTAGGAGTTAGGGTTAAGGTTAGGGTTGGGTTTAAGTTAGGGTTAGGGTTAGGGTTAGGGTTAGGGTTAGGGTTAAGGTTAGGGTTAAGGTTAGTGTTAGGGTTGTGTTAGGGTTAGGGTTAGGTTTATGTTTAGGCGTAGGTTTAGGGTTAGAGTTATGGTTAGGTTTATGGTAGGGTTAGAGTTAGTGTTAGGTTTAGGTTTAGGGTTAGGGTTGGGTTACGGTTAGGTTAAGTTATGGTTACGGTTAGGTTAAGGTTTAGGGTTACGATCAGGTTTATGTTTAGGGTTATGTTTAGGGTTAGGGTTAGGTTTAGGTTTAGGTAAAAGTTAAAATTAGGGTTTGGTTAGTGTTAGGGTTAGGATGAGGGTTAGGATTTGGGTCAGGGTTAGGATAGGGGTTGTTATGGTTAGGGTTAGTGTTTGGGTAGCGTTAGGTTTAGGGTTGGTAGGGTTATTATTATAGTTAAGGTTAGTATTGTTATGCCATATTTTCATATTATTTTTATTTACAATGATATTTTGCATTTTTTCTATTTAAAATTAAAATTTTTTATGAACTATCTAAAAATCTTTGAAAAAATAATATAGGCTCATTCTGCTGTTTTGATGTTTTTCAAATTCATAAGGCATTCTTAAATATTTATTTTATATTCAGCATCTAATTTATCTGCCCATTAATAGTGTTAGGGTTAGAGGTTAGGGTTAGGGTTAGGATTAGTATTAGCTTTAGTTTAGGGTTAGGAATGGGTTAGATTTTAGGGGCTATGGTTAGGGTTAGAGTTAGCTTTAGGTTTAGGGTTTAAGTTAAATTTAGGGTTGGGGTTAGGGTTAAGGTTTGGGTTCAGGTTGGGTTGAGGGTTAGGTTTAGGTTGTTATTTGCCATATTTTCATGTTATTCTTCATTTACAATGTTATTTTGTATTTTTTAATTAAAATTTTTGTGACCTATCTAAACATTGTTGCATAAAGAATATAAGCTTATTTTGTTGTTTTGATGAAATTCAAATTTTATGGTAGTCTTCAAAAATTTATTTATATTCAGTATCTAATTTATCTACCCATTAATAGAGCTAGGGTTAGGGTTAGTGATAGGGTTAGCGTTAGGTTTGGCATAGGTTTAGGGTTAGGTTGAGGTTTAGGTTGAGGGTTGGTTTAGGGATTACAGTTAGGGTTAGAGTTAGGGGATAGTTAAGGTGTCAGGTTAAATTTAATGTTTGGATTAGGGTTAATGTTAGGGTTAGTGTTAAGTTTGGGTTAGGGTTAGTGTTAGGTTAGGGTTGTTATTTGCCAAATTTTCATATTATTCTTCATTTACAATTTTTGTATTTTTGTATTTTTTTCTTTTTAAAAATAAAAATTTTATGACCTATCTAAACATTGATGCAAAAATAATAAAAGCCTAGTCTGCTGTTTTGATGAAACTGAAGTTCATAGAGCAGACTTCAAATATTTTTTTATATTCAGTATCTAATTTATCTACCCATAAATAGGATTAGGATTAGGTTTATTATATAATGGTCTCTAGCCTGTTGCAAATAAGGTGGTTTTCTTTTGGTTTCCAGTAGGTGACATCTAAGCATCTTGGATCTCTGCTTTATATAAAGTGTTAATAATGTCTTTTTTTCCCCTTATAGATGTTTACTTATGCTTGCTACCCTCAATCTCAGTTCCTGTCAGTATTGGTGACAGTTTCAGTACCGTTTCCTCGGATTCCTCTGGGGCTCCACAGTGTTCCATCTCGGAGGGTATGGGGGTAGAAGCCCTCTGGGTTGGGAGTTGGAGGTTGCAGCTCAGCCTCTGTTTTGCAACTGTGGCTAGTAAAAATCACCTGTTATTTCTCTGCCGCCACTTTTCTGCCGTCCTTGTTGTCTATGCCTTCCGCCCTGATGATTGGGCACTGCCGCTGGCCAAGTGGAGTCATAGCACTCTCAGGCAGGGTTGTTCAGGGAACTATCTGCACCTTCTCCCCTCTCTCCTCCTACAGGGAGCTCCACTGTGAGAGGCAGCTTCTTTGTTTCTCTCATTTCACCGCCCGACACCCGGGATTCTGACCTATGGTAGCTCTTATGCCCAGTTACCACGCTCAGATGAGCTCAAGTGCAGTTTGGGTGTGTTTTGTTGAGCTTCAGTTTATTGCTATTTCAAGGGGAAAGATCTGGGAATGTCCCTCACATTGCCATGTTTAATCCAATCTCAGGGTTAGGTTTAGAGACAAGGTTAGGATTAGGATGTAGAGGTTAGAGTTTTATTGGTTATGGGTTATGGGATATGGTTAGGGTTGTGGTTGGGTTAGGGTTAGGGTTAGGATTAGAGTTAGGTTTACCATTAGGTTTAGGGTTAGAATTAAGATTAGGATTAGGATCGTTTTTTTGCCAAATTTTCATATTATCCTTCATTTATAACGTTATTCTTTTATTTTTCTTTAGACAATTAAATTTTTCTATACATTGTTGATTAAGAATGTAGGCTCAGTCTGCTGTTTTGATGATATTCAAGTTCATAGGCAGTCTTAAAATGTTTTATTTTATATTTAATATCTAATTTATCTCCCCTAAAAGAGTTAGGGTTAGGTTTAGGGTTAGGGTTTCAGTTAGGGTTAGTATTAAGGTTAGGATTAGGTTTGGATTAAGGTTAGAGTTAGTTTAAGGGTTAAGTTTAGGTTTATGGGTTAGGGATTATAAGTAGGCTTAGAGTTAGGATTAGAGTTAGGGTTTAGGTTAAGGTTAATGTTAGGATTAGGGTTAGGATTACAGTTAGAAATAGGGTTAGAGTTAAGGTTAAGATTAGGTTTTAGGGGTTAAGGGTTAGTGGTTAGGGGTTATGAGTTAGAGTTAGGATTAAGATTTGGGAGATCATTAGGGTTAGAGTTAGGGTAGGGTTAGGATTAGGGTTTGAGTTAGGGTTTAAAGTTTTGAGGTTAGGTGTTAGGAGCTACGGGTTATGGATTAAGGTTAGGGATAGGGTTAAGGTTAGTGTTAGGGTCAGTTTAGGGTTAATGTTAGGTTTAGGTTTAGGGTTAAGGTTAGTGTTAGGGTTTAGGATTTAGGGGTTAGAGGTTAGTGTTTATGAATTAGAGTTAGGGTTAGGGTTGGATTAGTGTTGTTTTTGCCAAATTGTCACATTATTCTTCATTTACAATGTTATTGTGCATTTTCTATTTTTAAAATTAAAATTTTTGTGACTTAGCTAAACATTGTTGCATAAAAAATAAAAAAAAATTGTTGAAATTAAAATTTATATGGCAGTCTTCCATTTTTATATTTAGTATCTAATTTATCTACCCATAAATAGGGTTAGTGTTAGGTTTAGAGTTATGTTTAGGGTTAGGGTTTAGGGGTAGAGTTTAGGCTTTTAGGGGTTAGGGGTTATGTGTCGCGGTTAGGGTTAGGATTAGGATTGGCATTAGGTTTAGGTTTTGGTTTAGGATTAGAGTTAGGCTTTAAGATTAGGGGTTGGGGTTTGCATTTATAGTTTATGGATAGGGTTAGGGTTTGGGTTAGGGTTAGGTTTAGGGTTAGAGTTAGGTTTGGATTAGGTTAGTGTTAGCTTTAGGGTTAGGGTTAGGGTTTAGGGGTTTTGATTAGGGTTAGAGTTTCAGGTAGGATTAGGGTTTAGGTTAAGTTTAGGGTTTGGGTTAGGGTTATAGTTAGGGTTAGTGTTAAGTTTAGGGTTAGGGATAGAGTTATGGTTAGGGTTATGTTAGGGTTGTTATTTACAAAATTTTCATATTATTCTTCATTTACAATGTCTTTTTTCTCTTTAATATTAAAATTTTTGACAAGTCTAGAAATAGTTGCATAAAGATATAGACTCAGTTTGCTTTTTAGATGAAATTAAAATTTATAGAGTAGTCTTTAAAAATTTATTTTATATTCAGTACCTAATTTGTCTACCCTTAAATAGATTTAGATTTTGGGTTAGGGTTAGTTTAAGTTTAGGTTTAGGTTTAGGGTTTAGGGTTAGGGATTAGAGTTAGGGTTAGTGTTAGTGTTATGGTTATTATTTGTCAAATTTTCATCTTATTCTTCATTTATAATGTTATTTTGTATTTTTTCTTTTGACTATTAAATTTTTTATGAACTGTCTACACATTGTTGCATAAAGAATATAAGCTCAGTCTACTGTTTTGATGATATTCAATTTCACACGGCAGTCTGAAATTGGGGTTAGGGTTAGGTTTAGCATTAGGGTTAGGGTTAGAGTTAGGGCTAGGGTTAGGGTTAGTGTTATGGTTAGGTTAGTTATTTGCCAAATTTTTATATCATTCCTCATTTACAATATTTTGTATTTTTTAATTAAAATTTTTGTGACCTATATAAACATTGTTGCATGATATACTTTAACCACACAAGGATGCAAGCAACAGCCAATTTGTGAAGTGGGCCTGCACACATTCTGTGAGTTAACAGCAATAATGGGATAAACGCTATTTTTTTCCATTCATTGTGGTAATGCTTCTTTGCACCTAAGCAATCCATTAAAAAAAATAATCACACTAACTTTTTTAGAATCTAGAAAAACAAACAAACAAAAGCCAAATTTAATTTAATCATTAGTAGAATTGAGGCTCAGAAAAAGCATGTAGTGTGAAACAGGACCTGGAACATTTACCTCTTACCCTGGGGGCCATTCCTGGACACTCAGTATTTTTAGCAGGGGGAAGAGGAAAGAGGAAAGAGCCAGAGCCAGTGTACACACATATATGAATGCCAGTGGAAGAGAAAGGAGATTAAGATGGGAGTAAAAGGCAGAAGACGCATTATGAAATTTCCCATCTGAATTTAACTGACGTTCATTAAAAATAAATCCTTCTCTTCCTACTTCAAATCTCACTCACTGATCTAGCATTCAAAGCTGCACAAGTACAATCAAATCATTTGAAAAAATCAGATTCTACACAGTGTGTCTTTAAAATTAAAAGAATTAAGTTGTCTTTCATCATTAAGCATCATTTGTATATTTAAATTGTTTGAGAATAGCAGACCAGTTATTTGAGTTTATAAAATCTTTAAACTGCAGGTGATTATATTTATTATAAAATTTAAGGAGTCAGAAGGTTAGGGTCAGCCTAATTATAAACTCCCTTATTGCAAATAGAAATAAATGTAAAATTCATTGTAAACTGTATTTGTCATCTTCCTCTGAAACAAAATAGCTCTGATTTCAAGGAATAGAAATATATTTAGTGCTCATATGTGAATGTAATACAACTAGTTCTAATTACTGTAATTTGAATATATATCTAAGGATAATAACAATTTACCTAACGTACACATGTAGGCTTGTATATGCCCCATTATGCATGTAGAGGTGAGACAGAATAGCAAATTCGTGAATTATCCTTTCAGAAATTCATGAAGCTTAAGTGCTATTAGTTTGTTAAATGCCTGATTCTTGAATATTGTTCCTAACATTTCATGACTAATCTTTGCCTCTACAGTGTAAAATACAAACTCATGTATCTCTAACAGTTTTATTTATTAATGACTGTTAATGGCCTATAATCAATTCCTAGTCCGCTAGCTATGTAAATTAAGGTTAATTAATTAATTGTTGAAAGGTTCATTTTTTCTTCAGAATTAGCTGCCCTGTGGTTTTGAGCTCTACTACATATCATATAAATAAAGATAATAAACAGAATAAATCAAATTCATTAAAGTAGATTGTGATTTCTCTGCCAATAAGTTATTAATGAAGGTATCTGCAAAATAAGTTTTATGACTAAACTGTAACTGAATTTAATGTCTAAATGAAAATTAGTAATTAAAAATAGAAAAAGTTTAGAACTCATTTCCAAAATTTGACATCAATAGTATTTAAAACATTTTAATGTTTTATTATGGAACATCTTAAACATAAATAAAATTACAGAGACTGTTACAATGAAACCTCCATGTATCAACAACCCAGCTTTAAAATTATTGAGTCTTGGGAATCCTTTTTATCTATACTTCCAATTGCTCCTTCATTCTATTTTTTTGAAGCAGAGCAGAGACATATTTTACCTGTAACATTTCAATATGCATCTCTTAAATATAAGGACTCTTAAAACTTAATCACAATACACTTATTACTTGCTGCCAAATTAACAAAAAATCCTTAATATCAACAAATCTCCCATCAATATTTATATTAAAATTTTATTTATGTCAGAATCCAAAATTGGTCCATACATCACAATTGGTTGATAGGTCTTTTAAGTCTTTTTTAATCTGTCACTTTGCACTGCCACTTCTTTTTATTCACGTTGTTCATAAAACCAGATTCCTGAAGTCTGGATGGATGGCTATACATTCAATGGCTCATTTTTAAAATTTTCCCTGTCTCCTCTATTTCCTATAAATTAGCAGTTAGATCTAGAGTCCTGATTAGATCCAATTTTTTGTTTTTTTTAAGAAATAAATCATAGGCAATACAGTATCCCCATTATCCTCAGGGTATACACTTTCCGAGACCCTCGGTAGTTGCTTGAAACTTCAGATAATACTTAGTTCTATATGTATCACGTGTTTTTTTCTATATATATATATATCATATATACATATATATACATATATATGTATATATGATATATATATATAAAAGTGTATATATATATACTTATGAGAAAGTTTAACTTATAAATTATCACAATAAAAGAGTAATAAGGATAACTAATAATGAAATAGAACAATTACAACAATATAATAGAAGTTATGTGAATGTGGTTACTCATTTCAGAGCATCTTTTGCTGATGATTCAGTGTTTTCTGCTGCAACACATTGCTGCCAATTGGAACACATTTTCAGTTCATGTCTTCTGCCCACAAATGTAATGTCTTTCCCATCTTAACTAAACATTTGTCATGTACTGTGACCATAACTTTCAGTTTGTGGTGCAACACAGCAAACCTAGAATAAATTTCTTTTTCCTTTGTCACAATTTCATGGATAGAAGATTTATTCTTGCTGTAGATTTTAGCATACAGTTTGTTTTCTTTTATTATGACATGGGGAACTTTTACCTTTTTACTTAACAGAAGCACTTTATAGCTTCTCTTTAGCAAATCCGTACTGTTAGCATCACCACTCTTGCATTTTGGGGCTACCGTTAAGTAAAAATGGGTAAATTGAACAATCACACCATGATACCAGGGAGGATGATCTGAAAACCCACAGGGCTAATAAGTGACTAAAGGGAAGGGAGTGTGTACAGCATAGGGACACTGTACAAAGGGTTGATTCATGTGCCAGGTGAGATGGAGCAAGAGAGATTTCATCATGGTTCTCAGAAGAATGCACAATTTGAAACTTATAAATTGTCAGCTGAATTGTTTATATCTGAAATTTTCCATGTCATATTTCCAGATGACAATAACTCAAACCATAAAAGTGAAGCCAGGGATAAAGGAGTATGTACCATTTCTTTAAGGATGTACACCAAATCCTTTTGAATCTCCTTTTGTGATAGTAGCATCCACTGATAGTAATTTCCTACCTATTAATTCCTTTCATTTCTTCTGTGTTTATTAGCTAAAATATTTTTATAAAGGGGAACTTTTCCATATCAAAAAAAAATGGTTACCCCGAGTTCCTGTTCCCATAGTAAAGGCAGGGGAAAAGAATATGTTTCTTTCCTTGAAGTTACTGGACTTTAAAATAATAAGTTGATTCACTTCCATACTCCAAATGTGACTACTGAGATAACTATATTTGATTTTATGACCATCTAGATTCTGTTGAAAATATTCAACTCTGTAGTTGTAGCTTAAAAGGAGAAAGGCAATTTGCAAACAAAAGGGTGGGCTGTACTCCAATAAGTAACAAATGAATGTGACTGTGCCCCAACAAAATTTTACTTACTAAAACTAGTGTGGGCCATCCTTGACCAAAGGACTATAGTTTGCTGACTCTTGTTTTAATTCTTACTTTTACTTTACATAATATGCTTAGCATTCTTTTTTATTTTGTTTTGGGTATTGTTTGTATATTTTCTACTGTGAGCAATGCTTCTGCTTTATCTCTACCTTTCCTGCACATCTAATTTGAAGTAACTTTGTTTTCTCACTGTTAATATGGATAATATAATCTGTCATATAGTTATTTGTAACTTGTGCCCTAGTAGACTCCTCAGAGCACGCTCATAGGATCAGCATTTGCTATGTTCATATGCATTATTTAGGGTTTATCTGAGACCTTTGTAATTGAACTGAAATTTGGCTAGATATTTTATGTGAGCCTTGATTCATATTTTTTTGACAAATATATTACTCCATTTTTTTTTCTTCAAAAGGTGTAACTCCAAACTGGTTTTCTTTTTAAATGTGTGTTGGACTTATTTTCAGTTTTCAAAGAGTTTACTTCTAAGTCCAATAATTCATTTAATATACCTCCATGTTGGCTATTCTGTCATTTCTGTATATATATATATATATATATATATATATATATATATATATATATATATATATATAGATATATCCATTCAAGTACTATTTCAGGAAAGTTTGCTTGAAATCTATATTTTATCATTTTTTCTATTTTTAAATTTGTTTTTCATCTTAGGAAAATCTTATTATATAAGTGATGAATCTTTTATCTTTTGTATTACTTTCTGTCTGATCTATTTAATATCTTTATTATATTTAGATTTACATTTTTTTATTTATGATTTTTCCTAATTCTCATGCATGTTTTTTATAGCTTCTCTTTTTAAAATAAATTAGCTTGTTTCAAAATATGAAGGTACGGTTTTTGCCTTTTTAAAAAATGGCTTCATTTTCTTAGAGCCACTATTTTGCTTGCTATTCTCTTTTTACATTGTGACTTCATCTGTGATCCTTTTCTATCTTTTGTATTTAAATAAATTAGCCTTTTCATGTGCTTAAAAAAGGAAAGTGTGCTAGGATAGTTTTTTACTAATTCACAGTTCCAGAATACTTGTTTTAATTATTTTTATAAAGTGTTCCAGATCTATATTCTTTTATTTTTAAAATCCACTTGCTTTTTTTCTGTTTCCACTTTAATAGGAGAAATTTTCTTTTCTTTTTTTCTTTTTTGTCCTATTGTGCCTGTCCTGCTCAATTTATATTCTGCTCTCTGTATTTTCTCTTTAGTGTGGATTTTTTTTAGCTTAGTAAATCTTTCATTTAGTGCAGCTGCTGGACAACTTTCAGGTTCACTGGCTCTCATGACCAACAGATATCCTTATTATTCCCTGAACATCCTAAAAAGTGGTGGTCATCATACTTGCTGATATTATAAAGATTTTGTTTACATCAGTTGTTTTTTCACACACCACTCACATTCTGTAATTTGGAAATTAGCTTATTGCTTTACTTAATTGTAGTTATTATCTGTGGGGTTTTGGTTTGAGGCTGTACTTTCCTACTTAAATAAGTTTGGAGTGAGGAGGAGACCTAGAAGCAGGAGAATCTCCACAGAAATAACTATACAGGATATTAATTTAGTCCACTAAAGGCCCATAGATCTTGATAAAAGACAAAAGATTCCTGGGCAGATATGAAGAACTTTATTTAAACAAAAAATAATAGTAGGTATATTAGCATAGTAATCAGCATTGTGATCCAGCTCTTGCTAAGCCCCAAATTTCACAGGCAAATTGTAGGGCCAGATAAAACCTGCTCATGAGTGGAATACACCACAAAGAACTCTAAACTTTAGAGATTCTGCAACTGTTTAGCAAGCAATAGCAAGTCTTTGTCAAATGGAAGATCGGGTAAATTGTTGGACTATGTGATGCATTTCTGCAAATATTATCTCACTTTTCAAAATTGCCAGCTGCATAGACAGTCTTGTGTCCCAGGTGAAAATTGGGCAGGGCATTGCCACTTTGGCACACTCAGCAAGATATGTAGAAGTACAAAAAGCCCAAGGTTTACTGTCTCCCAATATTTGGCTATTCAAATCTCTGTCTGTTTGTAATGACAGAGGATTCTGGAAGATTCAAATATTACATTGTCACCTTCATCATTTTCTCAAATTCTTAAGTGCTAACTTTAACCGAAGGAGATTTGAAATATCTGTTGAATCAGTGGAGTTGTTTCACAGTTGATGAATTCGAGAGAAAGGGAACTATGTAGCCCTCTGATTTTCAAACTACATTAGCTGTTACCAAGTTTAAGATTAAATTTTCACTAGATTGCATTAAGTTTTTTAATCCAGGGTTTCCAGATATACTTTTTCCCTTAGCAAACTACTGGCTTTTATCTTTTAAATGCCATTAATCATATTCAAAAGTAGTGTGTAACATAATAAACATATGATAAACTGAATAAATGAATTATGAATAAAAAGTCCAAGTTAGCAGAAAGCATTTTTAAAGAGCAATTTTTTTTCAAGAATTGATATATAAACATAGAAAGACCAAGTAATATTGGTCTACTAGTTCATTAGATTATTGCTAAAATAAAAATGGTAAAGATAAATTGTATCCCAAGTCACAAATATACTATATCTCTGTGTTGCTGTTGTTATTTTCTATTCAACAAACTCTAGGTTTAGCATATCACTGACTATCGGTTCAGGATCTGCAGAAAGGGCTGGTGGTAGTATACAGTGCAGCGTGGTACAGAAGAGTGAACAACAAATAAGTGATCAGAGAAGACTTTTCAAATGGGTTGACCTTGAGCTATATCCTGAAGGAATAGAAAAGGGTTGAGAGGACAGTTCCAAACACAGTAAGAATATATTAGAAATGATAAAAAACTAAGTATTAAATTAGAAGTTTAGACAGAAGTACTAAGATACAATAAACCTAAAATTATAAATAAATATACAAGAAACAGATACAGATTATAAAAGATATTTAAAATAAGAACAAACACCACAAAAATTAATCACTCTAAAACCTTTATTTCCAAGAAGAATAAAAAAGGTCAAGTGAATACCTAGGAATAAATCTAATGAAACATGTGAAGGACCTATATAATGACAACTGTAAGACACTATTAAAAGAAATCTAAGAAGATACAAAGAAATGGAAAGATTCCATGCTCTTGGATTGGAAGAATCAACATAGTTAAAATGACCATATGACCTAGAGCATTATACACAATGCAACCCCAATCAAAAGACATCAGCATTTTTTAAAGAATAGAACAAACAAATCATCAGGTTTGTATGGAAGCACAAAAGACCCCAAATTGCCAAAACCATCTTGAGAAAAAAAAGCTCAAGGCTGGAGGCATCATTCTGCTTGACTTCAGATAATACTATAAAGTTACAATAATCAAAACAGCATGGTACTGGCAGAAAAACAGACACAGAGACCAATGGGACAGAATTGAGAGTTAGAAATAAACCATGGTTATACAGGCAAATAATTTTTGACACAAAAGCCAAAAACATACAGTGGAGGAAGGAAAGCCTCTTTAATAAATGACACTGGGGAAACTGGAAAACCACCTGCAAAAGAATGAAACTAGACTATTGTCTATCACGACACACCAAAATTAACTTAAATAAATTAAGGACCTGAATATAAGACCTGAAACAATAAAGTGCATAGAAGAAAATATAGGGACTAAAACTCATGGACCTTTGGCTTAAAAAGGATTTTATGAATTTGACTTCAAAGGCAAGGGGGAAAAGCAAAAGTAAATGAATGGGACTACATCAAACTAAAGGGCTTCTGCACCGCAAAAGAAACTGTCAACAAGGTAAAGGGACAACTATCCAAATGGGCGAAGATATTTGGAATCAATGCTTCCGATAAAGGCCTGATATCCAAAATATACAAAGAACTCATACAACTCAATAACAACAGCAAAACAAACAATCCAATCAAAAAATGGGCAGGGGACCTGAACAGATACTTCTCTAAACGAGACATACAAATGGCCAACACATATATGAAAAGATGCTCAACATCGCTAGCTATTATGGAAATACAAATCAAAATCACAATGAGATAGCATCTCACACCTGTTAGAATAGCTGTTATCAATGGGACAATAACAAATGTGGAGAGGATGCGGAAGACCAGGGACCCTCATACACTTCTGGCAGGACTGCAAATTGGGACAGCCACTGTGGAAAACAGTATGGAGATTCCTCAAAAAACTGAGAATTGAGCTACCACACAATCCAGCAATCTCTCTACTGGGTATTTACTCCAAAGACTTGAAAACCCATATCAAAAAGATATTTGCGCACTGATGTTCATAGGAGCATCATTCACTGTGGCCAGGACATGGCAACAACCAAAGTGTCCTACAATAGATGATTAGATAAAGGAGCTGTGGTACATATATACAATGGAATATTACTCAGCCATAAGAAGAGATGAAATACTGCCATTTGCGACAACATGGATGGACCTCAACATAATCAGGTTAAGTGAAATAAGCCAGACATAAAAAGTTGAAAAACACATGATATCATTATATGAGGGATATAAACCTAAAAGCAACAAATGAACAGATAAAAAACAAAGACTCCTGGACATGAATAATAGACTAGTGGTACCACAGGGTAGGGGCACATAGATGGGGTAAAAGGGGTCAAATATGTGGTGACAGAAAGAAATCTAACTAAGGGAGGGAAACACACAATACAATATATATGCCTTACTGTTAAATTGTACACCTCAAAGTGAATGGATTTCATTAACCAATGTCACTAAAAAGATGAATTAATTAATTAAAATAAATTTAAGAAAAAAAGGTAAAGCAAAGATTTTGTGTTAAATAGTCCTTTGGGAGAAAAAAGTTGTAAAATATCTGCATTGTCTTTCTTATCCCACAAGTTGTGAATCACCCCTAGAAAAGGGGATTGTGAGGATACATACTTTCTTCTCAGTTTTAATTTTGGCAACTGGAGTAAGAGCACTGTGTTCCTATGTTTCATAGGGCACAACAAATTCATGTCTGAGACCTGCTAGGTCATCCAGAGTGTAAACTTAGAGCTGAAAAGCAGCAGAGGGGCATCACAGCTACTTTAAAAGAAGCCTGCACTCTTAGAATTATGCAGGCAAAGAGCTTGTGAATGTTACCCAAGGTCCAGATTTGGGACACATGTAAATGCTAGTTTTTGTAGATCCTACTTACCAGGGTCACCTGGAGGAGTGATAAGAATGCAAACACCAAAAGCTAGAGATGAATTGCTGAATTTCTCCTGAAGTGATAAAATGGAATGTGCTAGTCAAATCAAGTTGCTTAAGGAGATCACTCCAGTGCCAAAAGTGACCCATGGACGATATCTCTTTTAAACACATATATGACTCAAAGCATGTTCAACCACTTCACAATAGTAATATTTAATT
Source organism: Eonycteris spelaea (assembly GCA_003508835.1). Lineage (NCBI taxonomy): Eukaryota > Metazoa > Chordata > Mammalia > Chiroptera > Pteropodidae > Eonycteris > Eonycteris spelaea. The sequence goes on along the minus strand of PUFA01000286.1, from coordinate 158,286 downwards.
GGAACTTTCCTCCCTACCTTACCAATCTTTTCTCCTCAGCCTCCAACTGCAAATGATGGCAACCTGAGTATTAAAAAAGCTGTTTCTAGTAAACTAGTAAGGAGGTGATGAATAGAGGAAAAGGAAGTCTTTTACAACCTCTTCTCTAAAGGCAGTAGACTTTCCAAGAACATAGCTAGGAAGAAAGAAAAAAATTACAAGTAAATGAAATTTGAAACACTGACTGATATATTGAATTAGAGAATATTTTATTTTAAAACTTATCATGATCTTAGTACTTTCTATTAACTAGAACTACATTTTTAATAACTCATGGGATTTCTTGAGCTATCACTTGACAGCAGAAGAAAAGACTATCTGAAAATCAGAATACAGGAGATAATAGAAAAGAAAAAATAGACTTTTATGATTATGTTATATATATATATATATTAAGCATGATTATGGTATATATATACATGTGTGTGTGTATGTGTGTGTGTGTATATATATATATATATATATATATAATATATATATATATATAATAAAGCATACTGATATTTCAGTGTGACTGAAGAGAAGAATATAGTCAAAACATTTGTAATGAATTTAAACTCTATGAGAGAAGAGTTTTTGTCTATGTGTACAGATATATCCAACAGCTTTAAAATGCACAGCACATGAAATATACTCAATAAAGGTTTTTCCAGTGAGTCAGTGAGTCTGGAAAGTTAAGGCAAGATTGTGAAGGAATTTGAATATCAGGCTAACAGTATTTAAATATGCAGCACATATACTACTATACCTCCTATGCTGTATTTGACTTGTCACCTTTTCATTGCCATAATTTAGGTAGTCATTCAAACAGATGGAGCCAGTAAAATGTCTTAAATATGGAAATGTGTTTAGGAGCTGCCTCCCAGTGCTTGGTGTTAGGGAATCTGAAGAGCTTTGAAGGATTTCTCTCCCTCCATATATAGCTGAAAAATAAAGGTTGAGTTCTCAGTCCTTTGCCACAAACCTTCTGGTCTTCCTGATTCTCAGTTTTTATTTTTCTTCTGTTGGCCCCATTCTGTCAGGTATCCATAATTTCTTCTTTGGGTCTCATGTTTTTTTTTGGCTCCCATTGTTGTTGATCAAATAATTTTCTTAATTTTTATGAATGAATAATAAATGTGAATGCATTAATGTTTTGAATATGTTATTTCAAAATTATGAGTCCTCTTTTCTTACTGTCTATGATCTCTGTCTCCCTAGACACCTCAATCCTCCTGGGTTCAAGACAGAATGTCATTGATCCTGAAACTTCTTCAAGGAACCTGTGTTCACAGAAAATTATATCATATATTATGGCCACAAAAATCATTCACATTCCTATATTTTTATGTAGAACAAAAGCAATAATATGCATCTTTATAGCTCCATTTGACTTATGGAGTGCTACAATTGAAGTGCAAGTTTTCTTTTATGGTAAAATGATAATTATCATTAAAGGTGGAAGAAAAAACCCATAACTTTCTATTAATATGTCATTGTGTTTGATTCAATAGCTAGCTTTTCAATCAGGAATAAAAGACAGGACAATTAAGATAAATTTTAAACTGATGATATAGCAACTCAAATGCTATTGATTTCATTTGATGGTTTTGCTTTAGGGTACAATGTGTAATACACTTCATTGTCTTGGCTTTTCTAGTTCCGAACAGAAGGTCTGTGACAAATAATGGTAATGACTCTTTACTCATGATTAACTGACCTACAAATGCATTCTTTGTATAACTTGAAAACAACATTGCAGAATGTTATTATTTTTTAGTTCTAATATCCCAGCTATGTTTTAAGGCCTTATATTTCTAATATAAACATATGACCACAGTTTTAGAAGCTCTATTCAAACTTTATTACTTTAAAACTTAGAGATTACTTATAAAACTGATAGCTTAATGTCCTTTGTGATATTTTTGTTTCAAACATTCTAGGAATCTTAATATACAGTTGAAAAAATATGTTTTAATAAACAAATTTCTCTGTCCAAGAAAATGATTTGATTGTGAAAAATAGCTTTGTTAAAATATAATTAAAAACCATTACAGAATTTTATTAATACATTTATGAATCCAAAAACACTGAGGCTTTATTCCTCCCAAATTGTCTTCTTAACAGGTGACATTGACTTGTGATTTAACCTTTTTCAATGAGAGTATAGAAGATAATATATATTTCTTCAAATGTAATATGAAGGAAAATCATGTTCATGAGGAAAACATTTATATGACTTCCTAGTATAAGTAAAATTAAAATTTTTAAGAATTAAGGAAGGGATAAATTGGTTCACCGTACTTTATACTAAGAGTGAGCAATGGGCCAATACTTAGTAGTTATATATTTTTCATGCTTAGAAACTTTTTCTTAATTAACATAGTTAAGAATTTAATTTTTTCTTAGCCAGTTTAGTCTAAATTTAACTTGAGATTTTGAAATAGAGATCATTCACTGGTTCACAGATACTTTGAAATCTTATGTTCTTTTTCTGAGACCAGTAATTATTTGATTGAAAATAAAGCCCCAGGACTATGCACCTCATAAACTCCTACTTTTTAAGTATTTTAAAAAATATTTTAATTACCCTACATAACAATATTATATTAGTTTAGGAGCTACAACATTGTGATTAGACATTTATATAATTAATGAACCAATTAACCCAATAAATCTAGTATTCCTCTGACCCATACATAATTATTAACAACATTATTGACTATGTTCCCTTTGCTATAATTTCCATCCCCATGACCATTTGTATTACCAATTTTTATTTCTTGATCTCTTCCTCCATTCACACATGCTCTTAACACCTCTTCCCATCTGGTAACCATCAAAATGCTTTCTGTATCTGTGAGCCTATTTATGTTGCATTCATTATTATTTTCATAGCATTTGTCTTTCTCTGTCTGAGTTAATTTACTCAGCATAATACACTCTAGGTCCATCCATGGTAGAAAAACTCACATTTCAATAGAAGCAAGCTATACCTCATTAAAATGGGGATACAACCACATAACAAAAATGTGAATAGGATAAGACGAGTCAGGCTTACTGGTGACAACAGAACTGATGAACAAACTGGAACATTGTGTGGATTTGAGGGATGGTTTTTCATTGAGTCACAGAGACGGCAGCAAAGGACATTGGTGGCAGGTGAGAGGAAGTTGAAAATGCCTGGAAGACAGGGTGCATGAATGTTTCATGGGAGCATGTGGAACACGTGAGTCCCCTGATTTGAAAAGGAGATGAACTCAAAAGAGAGGGGTTTGACTCAAAGTGAGAAGGCAGCTTCTCAAAGGTCAGAGGTGTTACAGCCTAATACTTTCTGGCCTGGGTATCCCAAAATGGAGACATGAAAGAAAGTCGTGATGCTAATTGTGCTTCTTTTCTCAAGAGTTGACCAAAAAGGTAGCATTGTGGAAAAAAAAACATTCTCATTGCAGACAAAGGGTACTGGCAGGCACCTGTCCCCTGGGAGTTGGGTGAAAATATGCCTCCTAGGACCCAGGCAGTTCCCAACAGCTGGATATTCCTGCCCCATCAGGGTCTTTGCCTCTCACTGCAACTCTGTTCTGATTCCACTCAGAAGCAATCCCAATTCCATAAGGAATAATCCAGGATGCTCTGATTCTGTGAGGTGAACCCTTATAAGTTGTCAAGGGCAAATGTGAGTCATAGATTCAATGAGAATGCAAGTGTGGGAGGGCAAAAGGAGCCTAGGGGATCCAACTGCATGATCCTGGGCTGTGGGGTGGGCAGTGGTCATTTGGGCAAGAATTCTTGGATTAAATTTGTGGTCTTTTTGAAATGAAGATCCTTGGTTGAAGCATGGATTAAGTCCTAGTTTATATCGGTTGCAGGTCCACAAAAGTCATAATCAGATAGTTACACACCTCTTGATGTGTTCTCCGTAAAGAGTTTAGCTATCATCTTGGACCCAGCAAACTCTCACAATAGGACTGAGATGATTCTCCTCCCTTTTGACATGTTTCCTTCAGGCCAGGCCCATCCCAACGTTTACAGATCTCTCTGGGGAAAAATATATGCAACACACTTATCTGGGCAACAATACAGCCGAAGGATGCTTTATGCTCACATGCTGAATTTGCACTCACACTTTAGCAAAGATATCAAACAACCACATCATTAGACACCTGATAAGATACCCGGACACTCAAGATAGTTTCCACACAGGCGCGCACGTGCAGACATTCATGCATTTCCACCTGCCTGGATAGCCACACGCCTGCATCTCTCTCTCTCTCTCTCTCTCTCTCTCTCTCTCTCTCTCTCTCTGTCTTTTTGTCTGTTTGTCTCTCAAACACACACAAACACACACACAAACACACACACACAATCACAGAGAGTGGTACCCAGCATGGTGCTTATTAAAGGACGTGCCACGGCTATGCATCTCCCACAGCAGGAAGAGCCAAGGAGCCAGGCCTTGACTGTCCCTGTTTGATCAGACATAGAAATTCAACCAAAGTCATGGCAGGATCCCAGCCAGCCCTTGATGACACCTTGTTTTCCACTTAAGGGACGCCGCATGTGTGGGCCTTTCGCACTCTCCTCAGGCTTTGGTTTATCCTCCTAAAGGACGAAAGGGAGTGTGTATGGTGACAAGGCTGGGGCAAGGACGTGTGGTTTCACTTTCTGAGCCACTTGCCAGGCTGAATGGGACAACACCAAACTCCATGTCCCCAGAATCCAGTCCCTGATTGCCCTACCTTGGCTGGGCAGTGGGCCTGAAGGGAGGCCTGCTCCCAGAAACTGGGTGCTTTCTTGTGTCCCACAGCCCTTCTGTGGGGGGCAAAAGTGTCTAGGGTGTAGATGGGAATGGGAAAACCAAGCTGGATTTGGCTGTGAAACAGGTGGGGTGAGGAAATGTAGTGTGGTTGTTGGGGGGATGAAGATGGGAGAATGGGTGAGCCCAAAAATGTAGAATGCCTGCGACAGTTAAAGAAACCTGAAGGAAAGTTGAAAATGCCTGCTGAAAATTCACATGAGTTGGAATGGGACAGGGCATGGAAGTGGAAGCTGAAAGTAGAAGGCAAATAGACATGAGGGAGTCCAGGAAAAGACACAGGGCTTGAGATGATGAGCTCAGATCCAGCAAATGGCTGTGGGAGGGAGAGTTCATGGCGCTGGCCAGCATCAAGCTCATCAACACAGCTAATGATTATTGAGATTAATCCTCCCTCCTAGGAATATTAATTCCGGCCACTCACCTGAGCCAGTGAAGGGGCCCAGACGAGCTGAACCAATGTCAACTGGCCCTGCCTAGCCAGAGTGCCCTCTGGGCTTTTTGCCAGCACTGGCTTGGCCACTGTGAGATTGCAGAAGACCAGCGAAGACAGAACCATGGAGACAAGAAAACCTACAGAGGGAAGTGCCTGATGGAAATGATGGCTTCCTGGTCTTTGTTTTTCAGCCCAGAGACTTGGAGTAAAGCAATGAATATTAGTGAACCAGACAATGAAGGCGGTGAGGGAACTGGAACCCAAATGCTGGTACCCGCAGTTTTCTGGTCCCTGCCAGGTGCTGATTTCTCAGATGGGCGGCAGTGACTCTCAGACCCTCCAATGTTGGACATTTGTCAGACTGGCATCAAAGTTGAGAGAGACACCTGGCCAGCTCTTGGCCTGTGCCTTTTGTAGACTCAGTTTCTTCCATCCCTGCTAGCATTGAAGGAGGAAGCCGGAGATAAGTGCCGCGATGGCACTTGAGCAGAGAGCTGAATTCAACAGCAAAGTTGATTTGTGTGTCCTGAAATTCAAATGAGTGCTCAGTATTCCGTTTGACAGCTGAGACATAAATACCATACTGTGCTGTGGCCCCCAACTACTGAATCACACCACCTCCTCCCAGCCTCAGCCTAGGTCAGACAGCAGAGGAACAGGGTGTGCACTCTCCTCTCCTCAGACCCCAGTGTTCTTGGAGACCACATGAGATCCAAGAATCCGGACCTCTGTCTTGTCTCCTGCCAGAGGGCTGGCTGTTAGTCATTGGCCTTCTGTGAGGCTAGCCTCACCTGCCTCATATCAAAATCTTTCTCCATTCTAATTGTGTCTGCATGTGCCGCTTGTCTGCCCAAATTCCACAGGTGACTTCTCTGGCCCATTGGCTTGTTTAGCTACCAGTCCTTAGTCTGAAAACAAGTGTCAGCAAACAGTCCTGGGAATTTCGGGGCTATATCTTCCTGGGACTCTAACCTCTGCCATTCACCAGCTGAACACTTCACATTAACATGCTGTGACCCTGGCCCTTTCGACTGGTCCCTAGCCCACCAAGAGAAGGAAAAGATGTCCCTGAAAGAAACAACCTTTCTGGTTTCACTCCCATGTGGACCTGGGAGAGATGGCAAAATGTTAAGAAGCAAAAGCAAATTCTTAGGCTCAGTAAACAGCCTGGAAGTGACCAGCTCTTCGGGATGGAGGCAGGACAATGACATGTGTAAAGAGGGTCAGCACCAGCATGAAGTTCTGAACACACCACAGGCTAAATGGCTGTTGGATAATGAGTTAGCAAACCTAAGAGTTTTCTAAGGTCCTGATGTCTCATCTTTTGGCTAGGTTTCATTTATTCAAAATGACAGACCGCAGCAGGCTTTGATGTTCCAACTCCTGTCTGGCTATCTGGTAACGACAGAACTGGCAACAACTATATCATTGTGTGGACTTGATGGGATGGTTTTCCATTGCAGAGATAGTAGCAAAGAACACTGGCAGAAAGTGAGAGAAAATTGAAAATGAATGGCAGACCAGGTACATGAACATTTCATGAGAGCATGTTGAACATTGGAAAAGGAAATGAATGAACTCAAAATGCAGGGATTTCACTCTCAGTGAGACAGTGACTACTTAAAGGTCAAAGGTGTTACAGCTTCATATTTACAGAATCAGATAGCCAAGAATTAAGACATCAAAGAAAGTTGTTATGTTGAATCGATGCTCCTTTTCTCAATGGTTGACCTCAAATGAAGTTTTGTCAATAAATGAAGATTCTTGTCAAGGACTAAGGGTACTGGGGAGGCACCTGTCTCTTAGGAGTCAAGTGCCGATATGGCTCCCGTGACCCAGGCATTTCCCAATAGTTTCTGCACTGTCAGGGTGAAAGGAAAGCTGTGATTCTGATTGTATACTCCTTTTCTCAATATATTTTTTAAGTGTAGCTTTTTAGGAAAATGAACAGTCTCGTCTAGGACAAAGGTTATTTGGGGGCACGCATTATTTTACCCATTGTTGGAATTATTGTTTTCTTTGTAATATTGTATCTCAAGGTAAATCTTATCTCTCATAATGAACCTTGGTAATGGTTCCACAATCTAGGTTGTATTAGTTTAGACTAGTAATGTCCAGCTTCTGAAGTTATATTATAGAGATCACATAATTTGAAAATAACATTTCTTAAAATAAGCATCAGAATTCTTTTTAACATAATATAGGTTATCAAGAAAGTGATAAATTATAAAATCTATTTTAGTAATAAATAATATACAGCCATCACATCTTGAGACTAAAAGTTTTCTTGATTTTGCGTTACTTGAATAATTTTTGCTATACAGCATGAACTGGGTTGTATATGTTGCCTTTGTTTTTGAAAGCATGTATATTGAAGTGTGTTAAAATATAGACTTCTAATTTTGTTCCCCAGACTAAGTATTGCTGCCCTATAGTCATGCATACAATTAATTCATTGGAAAAATTAATTTGTTTTTATTGCAAGTCAATTAACATCTTGCTATCAATGTGACTGAATTTATCACTTTCAAATAAGTGTCAGTGCTTATTTATAAAGCACATGTTTTCACTGTAGGCACCAGTGGAATTGTGGAAAAGGGTTTATCATTGGAGAAATGTTGCATCATATTCCTCCTTTAACTGGTAGTTTTTATCACAGAGTTAGTAAGTCAATTTCCCTGAGTTTGCTCATCTGATAAATAAAAATAATAACATTTACCTGGCAGGATTATTGTGAAGATTAAATGAAAATATATGTACCATATACTAGTACAATGTTTGCCACTTGGTTTCCACTGCTTCCCATTTTGGATCTAGGCAGCCCAGTGATTAAAATATACATAGTAAAATGGTGCTTTGCTTTACTCTTGTTAATAAGTTTTTTAACTTGGATTTTTATTACTCTTTAAGTTGGTGATTGTTACTTTTGATAATGGTGAGCTGTGATATCCAGCAGTGCCACAGTGAAAATCCTTGTCTTACATTCTGGAGAAATCCCATGCTTCACAGAAGAGGAATACAGGCATTAATTCTATCAGGTTTTATAATACATGAAGGTTTTTGTTTTGGTCTCTAAATACTGATGTGATATGAATTTATCAATGAGGTAGACTTCCAATTCTAGTTTAAGCTTTTCTAAGTTAACATTGTATTTATTTTAAAGTTAATATAGTTAAAATGACAATTTTGTGAAAAGAATATCAGTTTTGGTAATACTTTAATGAATAATGGATCCATTATAAATGATATAAACAAGCTTTGAAAAGTACATTATATTTTTTGGTTTTAAATGCAACTGACTAATGATCTTGATGGTGAGAAGTATACATTTATTTCTTACCAAATACTTTATATTTTCTAATTTTTGACACGCATCTGAAGTGACATTTTCAAAAAAATTCAGTGATATACATGTCCATGATGATGACTGGATAAAGAAGACATGATACATATATATGGTGGAATATTTCTCAGCCACACAAAATGAAATTTTACCATTTGTGACAACATGGATGAACCTAGAGGGTATTATGCTAAGTGAAACAAGTCAGACTGAGAAAGACAAAGAGCCCACAATTTCACTTCTATGTGGAATCAAAAGAACAAAACAACAAACAAACAAAACAGACACAGACTTGTAGATACGAAGGACAAACTTATGGTGCCAGAAGGGAAGAGGAGTGGGGTACAGGTGAAAAAAAGTGAGAGGATTAAGGAGTGCAAGTAGTAGTTACAAAATAGTCACTAGTCACAAGGATGTTAAAGTACAGCATAGAGTCTATAGTCAATAATATTACAATAATAATGTATGGTGCCGGGTACTAGACTTATCAGGGGTATCACTTCATAAATTATTTAAATGTCTAGGCACTATGCTATATACGTGCAACTAATATAATATTGAATGTCAGCTATAATTGAAAAGAAAATAATGTTAAAAATAAAGGGATTTTAAAAATCTTTTAAAGATTAAAGAGTATGTATGTGTTTATGTGCATATATTATATAGTATAGCTATAGAGTTCGTATGTACACTGTCTTAGTCAGGTCAGGCTCCCATAACAGATATCACAGACTAGGTGCCTTATACAGCAGACATTTCTTTTCTCACAGTTCTGAACACTGGAAGTCTGAGATCAGGGCACCTGCATGGTCACATTCTGGTGAGGACTCTCTTCCAGGTTTGCAGAACTCTGCCTTCTCACTTACCCTCACTTAGAGGAAAGCTCTCTGATGTCTTCCCAAGACAAGGGCCCCACTCTCCTGGCCCACCTAAACCTAATTCCTTGCTAACGGTCCATCTCAAAATATTGTTATATTGAGAGTTAAGGCTTCAACATATAAATTTTAGGGAGAAACAATTCAGTCCATGGTGTGGTGTGTGTGTGTGTGTGTGTGTGTGTGTGTGTGTGTGTCTTTAGGAAGTGAATTATTTATTGATAAATAATGAAATTAAAATGACTGTATTTTAGGATTGCTTCATAATTAGATAAAAGTGATAGAAAGATTTAGAATGCTCTCCTGAAAACACTAGAATTTTCTTTCATGTTGTTTTATTTTTGCTTCCAAGTTAAAACTTTAGTATACTTTTTTTAGTAGATTAAGACTCACAGGAGATAGTTTTCTCACAAGGATTTACTTATTCTGGGTATATCATTAAAAGGCAGCCATTCATTGTATTCCAGAGGTTTTCAACCATGGATGGAGATGAAGAACTCTATGAAAAATACAACACACTGAGAAACACAATAATAGAAGCTAAGCTAACACTACTGAGGAAGCATGTTGGAGAAACATTTTACTATATTTGAACACAATCAGCATAGATTTGAACTGTATTTTGAAGGAAAGTAGAGTTTAGCCACTCTAAAAAAATGTGGAAAGATGTTTCACACTAAAGACTCAGCATATACAGAAGTATAAATAAGGACTATGGGAGATATTGTCTCAACATCTCAAATACCAAAATCAACACAATTCTAGGTGACCAGTTGCTCTGAACTGGTTCTGAACAAATCAGTTTTGTTGCATTCTGGGAAAATTCAGGGTACATTTATGGTAGTCATTATACTGCTCATCAATGTTTCTGGTTCTCCTTTTCCCAGACACAAGTAAATTTGAACTTTCTAACTCCCTTGACATTAGAGATGGCATGTGACTTGCCCCAGCCAATGAAGTGTGTATAAGCAAAGTCTGTCATTTCAGGGCTGGAGCATTTAATGTTGATGCAAAACTGCTCCATGCATTGGGACTTCCGAAAGCCCGGATACTCCTCTGAAGCATGATGAAAACAAAATGTCTATTATATTCAGCTACTGAGGTTTGGGCTAATTTGTAACAGGCATAACTTAGCCTGATACAATAATAAAACTGTTTCCCCCCAAAAAGGAATTTATTTTGTCATGAAATTGGAATTAGACTCCAGGTTCTGATCATTATATACAAACTTTTCACTCACATGACTGTCTAGTGGCATTGAAGAATCCCGAAGGAACCTGGACAATTGCTTGTGATTCCTATCACCCCTGTCCACCCCACTCCTTGGTCACTGTGACAACTCAAACACCATCCCCACCAATTCCCCATTCACTCCCTGCTGCACTGTAAATGGCTGGCCTCCACGGACCAGACAGATCATAAAAAGCAGTGAATGCAACTGGACCAAGATGCCTACAGAACTTGGGCTTCTAAAGGAGCAACCACTACCGACTCCTCCAGTTTGTTGTCTCGGGACATTCACTCTCAATTGACAAATCTTCAAGAAAAGGCCAACATCCAGATTTCCATGTCTAATCTTTTGATTCTGTAATATCTGCATGCTTAAATTTTAAATTTAAACATTTAAAATTTTTAAAATGTTTCTTGATTCTGTTCTGTCCACTGGCCAGTTTGCTACAGAAGTCATCACTGACACCAGAACAGTGAATTGTGAGAATTTCAGTGCTTAGGAAAGATTAATGAGTAGAGTTTAGAATCTAACTTCTTTTTAGATTCTGGCAATGGGAAGTAGGATGAGAATGTAACAAAGGAGCCTGTTCAACCCAGAATCTGGCTTCCCCTAGCTCCCCAATTTTTTATAGGTCATTGGGTGTATTTGTACCTTCCTAGTGGTGGTCTGTCCCCAGTGTCAGGCCTGGGATCTCAGGGAGGCCTCCTGGATGGTTCTGTTATGGGCACAGGGGTCCTTGCCACACTCAGCATATAAATCAAGAGAGTGCGTGAAACAGTTTTGCAGAGAGAAAGACTTATTAAAGTGGAAGCTTGATGCAACAAAGGAGAAGAAATATGTGGCTCCCAAGGATCACAGGTCCAGCCGTTTTATGGCCCTTAGGGTTAGGGGCAAGCCCCACATTTTAACATTCCCTCCCCAAAAGCATGTTGAAGCTGGTCCTACTCTGCACCTGAGCAGGGTACCTATATGCTACTATATGCCTCTCATGTCTCCTGAGTATCTTGAATCTCCCCCTCAGGGGTGTATTTTACTGCAATGGTGAGGAAAATTTAACTAGAGTTGGCTTTTTACTCATGCGCAGAAGCAACTTTATGGCTTTTTTTGAGGCTGCTCCTCTCTCCTATGATTGTGGTTCTACCTGCTCATTGTTTCATATTGTTGGAAGGAGGTGGCTCCAGGTCGTTGTTCCAGCTGCAGGTTCCAACTAGGTGACTACTGACCACAATTGCATTTACATGCACTCTCCATCCCCATTATCATCCCACTCACAATAACTATTAATCTTTTTTTGTCTCTATAGATGCAAATTTTATGAAAATTTCTTTTAAGTGGAATATTAGTTTTTGTGTCCTTTTGGGTGTTGTTTCTTTACTTTAACTTCTTATGTTGAGGTCCATTCCTTGTACAATGTACCATTTCTTTATTCTTCTTGATTGGTGAATAATATTTGATTATATGAACATACACATATTATTTTTATTTTCACTATGTCATGAGTTTATTCACTTTGGTTCATTCACTTTGGGCTATTATAAACAGTATTACTATGAGCATTCGCCTATGGGTTTTGAGTGGCCATATGTTCTGGGGGGTGTAGACACCTGGGTGTATAATTTCTGGGCAGTAGTGTATCTCCATGTATAATATTCTGGGGAAAAAATGCCATGTTGTTTTTTCCACAGTGGCTGCACATTTTTACAGTTCCACCTGCAATGTATGAAGATTTTATATTCTCCACGTTGTCAATAATCATTAGTATCTTATTTATATAATACTCTTTGGGGGGCAACTATTATCTCCTTGTAGTTTTAATTTACATTTCTATAATTACAAAGAATATTGAGCACATTTTACATTCTTATTGGCAACTTCTGCACCTTCTTTGGAGAAATGTCTATTCAGTGCCTGTCCATTTTTTTAAATGGTTCATTTTTTATTATTAACTTCCAAGTGTTCTTTATGTATTATAGATATATAATTCAAAATAAATATGTAATTGGAAATATTTTTTTTTGTTAAGCAACTTGCCTTTTCATTTCCTTCTGCTACTGTTTGAAAAACGTATGTTTTTAAATTTAAAGTGCAATTTATCTCATTTTTAAAAATTGTTGATACTGTTTTTGGTGTAATCCAAGAAACCATTGCCTAATCAAAAGTCACAAAAATTATCCTAATGTTCCTCAATAAGTTTATACTTTTTAAAATTTAATTATTTTCATTAGTTTCAAGTATGTTGAAACTAGTTTCAGTATGTTGGTTAGATATCTATACCGTTTGTAAAATGGTTCCCCCAATTGCTGCCTCCTACCCCTGCCCCTCCACCAAGCCAATGAATTAATGCTAACTGCATCCACTATACTGTGCTCCCCATTCTTGTGACCATCCATCAGCTACAAATTTGTACTTCTTTAACCCTCCACACCATTCTCCCAGCCCCTGAAATCCCCTCTCTGTCTGTCACCAAATTGTCCACGATATTTATGAGTCTGGTTTTATTAGTTTGTTCTTTTTATTTCTTAGATTCTGCATGTAAGTGAAATTTTATAGTGTTTATCTTTCTCTGTCTGTTTAAATACATTCTAGGTCAATCAAAGCAATATCTTTTTTTCATCCCCTTCCTTTTCATATGTAGGGGTGTTTTTTTCTCATCCTTTCAGCCACTGTATCTTTTAGTTGGAGCACTTAATTCTTTTCTGTTTAAGGTATTTATTAACAGGAATGTAGTTGCTACCATTCTTTTTTCATGTTTTTGATACATGTTTTTTTTTCTTCTTAAAGAAGTTTCTCCAACATTTCCTGTACTACTTGCTTGGTGGTGATAAATTCCTTGAACTTATTTTTGTCTAGGAAGTTCTTTATCTGTCCTTCAACTCTAAATGATAGCTTTGCTGGATAAATTATTCTTGGTTGTAGATCCTTAGTCTTCATCCTGTCGAATGTTTTTTGCCAAGCCCTTCTGTCCTGCATATTTTCTTTTGAGAAATCAGCTGCCAGTCATATGGGTGTTTCCTTATAAGTAACTATGTTTTTCTCTTGCTGCTTTTAATGTTCTTTCTTTGTATTTAACCTTCGGCATTTTAATTACGATGTGTCTTGGTGTGGGGCTCTTTGGATCCCTGATTTTTGTAATTCTCTGAGCCGCCTAGGGTTTTATGATCATCTCCTTCACCAGATTATGAAAGTTTGCCATCATTATTTCTTCAAATAACTGTTCAACACCTTGATTTTCTTCAGTTATACCAATGAGATGAATATTTGGATGCTTAATAATGTACCATATGCTTCTTAAATTATTTTTAAAGTCTTGACATCTTATCTCTTGCTGTTCTGATTGCATGTCCTCGGCTTTCCCATTCTCTAGATAAGGCATTTGATCCTATTTTTATTCACTTTGTTTATTCCATTTAATATACTTCTCATCTCAGATAATGTGTTTTTCATTTCAGACTGATTCACTTTTATACTTTCCATTTCTATTTTTATGTTTTTTACCTTTTTGTTGAAGTTCTCTACACTTCCACTCAGTTCATTGAGCATCTTTAGAACCAGTGTTTTGAACTCTACCTCTGTTAGATTACTTAACTCCATTATATCAGGATCTCTGTTCTTTCTTTCACATGGTTTCTGCTTGTCTTCCTATTTTTGCTGCCTTTCTGTCTTTTTCTATGTACTAAGCAAAGTTCCTAAATCTCCCAGTCTTATTAGTGTGGATTTGTGAAGTAGGTGTCCAATGGCACAGTCCTGAGAGGGGTTCAGCTGCAGGCCAAATTTAGTTCAAGTCTCTACCCCTCCTGAGCCACCTGTTAAGATTGAGCATGCAATCCATAGATGCTATGCTTATAGTTGCATCAAAAAGACACACCAGAAACTGAGGCCCGATACCTCCAGTGTGAGTCTAGGTGCTGCTCAGCAAGGAGCACCTGACTCGCTGAGAATATACCTGGATGTGGCTTGGGTGAGACTGTGAGTTGGGGTAAGCAGAGTTTCAGGAAATCCTTTGGGTGCAGCAACCTCTGTTATCCAGTTCGATGACATCATAGCTATGGCAATGCTATGTCCGGCACACTGGTATGGGGGAGGGCTCATCAGGGAACAATGGATACCACTGACACCTCTGTAAAGAGAGTCTCGCCTCAGCCCTCATTCTGACAATGCCTCCCTGTAAGTCCCTGCTGCCCTCTGTGCACAGCCGAATCAGCACTGGTGCTCAGAGTGAGCAGGTCTATCACTGCGAAACTCTGCTCACAGATGGGGCCCCTTTAAGAGGCTTCTGCTGCTGCCACAGCCGCAGCCTCCATTTCACTCAGTGGCTTGAGATCAGGTAGCCCCTTGTCCTTGCCCTGTCCTAAATTCAGCTGTTGCAATGTGATTTCTAGGATTTCTACCTAGTTGTATGGCTTGTTTTCCTTGCTGTTGCTCCTTGTTTCCATCAGAACTTTGATTTGATGGCCAGAAGGATAAACAGAGCCTCTATCATGTACGCCATTTTTTTTCTCCAATAAATTTATACTTTTACTTTTTTGTGTCATCCATTTTGAGTATCTTTGTGTTATATGAGTTAGGGAACCAACCTGATCATTTGCATATAAATATTTAATCTTCACATCACCAATTGTTGAAAGGATAGTCCTTTTTAAGTTGAACTTCCTAACACCTCTGTCAAAATCAATTTTAATAAAGTGTTTATTACTAGACCTGAAATCTACGATTGGTCTACATGGATCAATACTTATGCTAGTACAACACAGTCTTAATTATAATACCATTGAAGTAAGATTTAATATATGTGATTATGAGTCATGCCATATTGTTTTTCTTTTTAAAGATTATATTACATGTGCAGTTTGGTTTAAATTTACATGTCCAATTTAAGATAAGCTTGTCAGTTTTTCTAAAAAGTCTTTTGGTAATATAAAAACTGCATTAAGTTTGTAGATCAATTTGATTTTACCAATATTGACATTAGTATTGAACATTTGATGACTTATGTTAATTTAAAATTTTTTCATTTATTTAATATATGATTTCAAAAAAAATTGTCAGTCTAGAAGATTAGATTACCTTAAATTTCTAAATAGTTCTTAACTTGATGCTGTTTTCACATCTTTTATTATTACTATGTAATAATATAATTCAATCTTGTATTGTGATTTCATATCCTGTGACCTTTTTAACTTACTCATTAGTTCTAGAGGATTTTTAGTGAATTCTTCACAAAAAATTTTATACAATATTATGTCATCTGTAACAAAGAACAATTGTATTTCTTTTCCATTGGGAGTTGATTGATTTTTTAACATACACAAATGTTGCAGTTGTGAAATAATCCCAAATGGTCATGGTGTATAATAACTTTCATTTTTCTAGGTTTTTGGTTTGCTAGTATTTTGTGAGAATATGTGTGTTTATATTCAGGAGAGATTATGATCTGATAATCTATTTCCCCATAATGTTTCTGATATACAAATCAGGGTATTACAGCCCTCATCAAATAATTGAAGAAGTTACAACTTCTAGGTTTGAAGGATTTTCAAATGAATTTGTGCTAATTATTCACCATATGTTAGGTAGAATTTACCAAATAAGGCATTCAGCCCTAAGCTTTTCTTTGTGGGTAGCTTTTTAATTAATTTAAAGAATTTTCTTGTTATAAATAAATCTTCTCACATATTTTTTCCTATGTAGATCATATTATGTATTAATATTTCTTTTTGAGTTTCACTGAATAATTTGTGCATATCAAGATATATATTAAATGTGTACTATTCCATGTTTTCAGATCTTCTAGGCAGTGGGCATGGAATAAATAAAAAAATAATACATAAGAATGAGGCTTTGGAAGAATTATTTTATAGTCTAAGGTTACAAGGATGAAAATGATGGCTATGAATTATGTTGTAACTAATAATTATATGTGTGGGTAGATAAATTAGATATTAAATATAAAATAAAATTTTTAAGACTGTCTTATGAACTTGAATATCATCAAAACAGCAGACTGAGCCTACATTCTTTATGCAACAATGTTTAGACAGGTCAAAAAAATTTAATTGTAGAAAGAACAAATACAAAATAACATTGTAAATGAAGAATAATATGAAAATTGGGCAAATAACAACCCTAACCTAACACTAAATGTTAACCCTAACCCTAACCCTAATGCAAACCCTAAAACTAACCCTAATCCTAAACATGAACCCTAATCCCAATGCTAACACTAACCCTAAAACCTAACCTTAACCCTAACCCCTAAACCTAACCCTAATCCTAGTATTAAAATGAATCCAAATCCTAACCCTAACCCCTAACCCCTAACTCTAACTCTAATGCTAACCCTAACCTTAAAGTTAACCATAAACCCTAACCCTAAATCTTAAAGCTGACCAAACCCTAACCCTACCCTAACCCAACCCTAGTTTTTAAAAGACATTTTATTTAGTATTTAATGTCATTTACATTGGGATTTTAGTCCTGGTACTTAGTCTGACATATTCAATGTAGTGGTTTTAGAGTGAGAGCTAGCCAGATGTGCTATCCGTTCTCTGTATGATCATGAGGAAATTACTAATCTCTCTCGGCCTCCATTTCTTTGCCTATAAAATAATAATAAAATATACTCAATGAAAAGTTGTTGTACAATAATGTATATATTTATGTAACACCTAGATATCTGTGAGCATTCAATATACATTAGCTTGCAGCATCAGCAATAACATCATACAAATAATGCAAATGGACTTTTTGGTTTAAAGAGCACTGGACTGATAATTGATCTGAGACTGAGCTGGCCTCAGTCATTGACTTCAACAGATTCGATGGCATGAGAGCGGCAGAATTCCAGCTATAGTTGAGGGATGGTTGTGAAGTGAAAAATTGGAGGCAATGATTGTAGGAATATTTTCTGAGAAACATAACTGTGAAAAATTATGGAGATAGTGTCAGAAATTGGTATAGAGTACAACAAGAGTTGTTTTGTTTTAATAGAGAAAGGTAGATGTCTTATAGCCTGTAGAGGAAAAGGTTGGAAGTACAGAGATAGAGATGATGAAGCATTAAACATGGAAAATATGGGAGAGAGGCAGATGAAGGCATAAGAACTTCAGCACAGATAAGTCAGTTTGTTCCTCTGAGATTTGAATAAAGGCAACAAGTATAGGTATACACACTTTTATAGTTATAGGATGAGAAGTTGAGATATTTCACACTGCTATTCCCAATTTTTATGTGAATTACAACATCACTGGAGAAGACTGAAAAAATATGTGATTTGAAGAAAAGGGCGAACTTTTTGAGCAGGACAAAGAACATAGAACACGACTTTTCCAAATAAATAAAAGCACAGTTGCACTCAGAGATCATGGACTTATAGTAGCATTCGTCTGCCTGATTATTTAACCTCTTTTGTTACTCTCCCAACACACAAGACTAGGTTGGTAGTTAAATTAACTCAAGAGGAGGCAGTTCTAGGTATGGATGGAGAAAAGAAATGAGAACAAGTTGACTGTGGAGTCTATGTGAAGAGAGAAGAAACATAAGCCCTAAAGTAGTGAGAGCAGAGAAGATATTTTGAAACTAAAAATTCACTATTATTATAGAAGTGGTCTTAACTGAATAAGAAAGTGATGGGAAGTTGTGGTCAGAAATTTATACATTAAAGTTTATGCTTCCAGAGCTGGAGTGTTTTCTTGGAAACAGTATCTCCAAATAACAAAACAATTTAGTTATAGAATTAAATTGATGCAGTCTTTCAGTTCAAACATGGAGGGATTTTCATGCCTAGGAATTTTAAATGGGTTATTGGGTGTGTCATATACATAAACAGTGAAATTCATACAAAATGAAGGTGAATTTAAAGAAGGAGACTAAGAACTAGATACCTACAGCCTCATTATATTCATCAACAAGGAAGGGTAAAATGTATACTACATATAAATGTGTGGATTTCGATTTAGAGAACAGTTGCACATGGTTGATTCAAGAGTGACTAGGAAGCTATAAAGACAGCAGAAAAAGAAAAAGAAAAAGATTATACACGCACATACACACACACACTCACACACATATAAGGAGAGCAAAGTATATGCATCTTGAGCTCAATAAGAAAAGATTGATGCATTATATAAAGAGAGTTACAATCTTATGATAGTGTTTGACATAATAAGAGTTTTATTTGGTTTTGTGGTTAAATCTGCATATTCATTGGTAAATTTCTAGGTGGAAAATGTTATTTTTTAATGTTATAGTAAAAATTTAGAAAATTTTTGACATTTTACTGTACTTGGCTATATAATATCTTAAAACAACATTTGTTGACCAATATTCTTTTCATTTAATAAGGAAACCTGAAACTCTAAGTGACCTTTTAAAAATTATACCTGACTTTTGAGTCCTTCTCTTTTCAAAACACAATACAAAAAGCAAACAAGTAAAATTAAAATTATTAAAAGTACAAAAAAATAGATACAATGCACTCTGTGCTGAAACTCTCTTCCATTGTTCACATCTTGAACCAGATTTAAAATTGTGTTCTTCATTTTGTTGTCTGTAATTTCTGTGACTTGGTATGTATTTAAATGAATCATATTTTGTAACTGATTTACAAAAAGAACATTGTTAACTGTGCGTGATTGTACTATACACCTCCAATATTTTTCAGTCATATCTTAAATATAGGTTTCAGTCTTAAATCCATTGTTTGTTGAAAATTGAATAGACTCAACATCAAACTTGAAAATTATAAAAGTACAGTAGTGGAAAGTAAATCGTAAAAGTAAAGTGTTGGATTTTTCTCATTCACTGTTTAACTTACTAGTATTCTACTATGTATATTTGGGTGAGAGCAGGGAGATTTGAAAGAATGCTAATGAGTCTGTCAACATCCTCAACATGTGTTTTCTGAAACTTTGAGATTTCAGAGGATCAAGCCCCTTCAAAGAAATAGAAATTTAAAGTGGAGTCATTACTAACAACAGGTAGAGTTTTATATTTTTGAAAAAAAAAGGTACAGTAAGCATGATATTTTTAAATCCTATATCTCATTTTTGACAATTTGCTCCAAATGTGCTATGGAAAGTTATAAAAGAAAATAGATATCCTCGAGTTATAATTATTCATTCCATATCCAAACTTTTTCATTAAACGATTTCTGTTTCATGAAAAGTATGTTTAAAAAGAGCACATTAATCCATTAAAATAACATATGGCTATTTTCTGGTTATCATAATTTAATAAACTAGCAATACTATAAAATGAAATTACTCATTTATTGAAATAGTAAGTTATCAACTAAGAACTGTGCAAAGAAGCTTAATGTACCAAGCAATCATAATGATTCCATTGTAACCACCTTTTCTTTTCTAAATTTGATTGTGTTGTGTCACCAGGTCTATTTTAAAATGTAAAAGTTTAGAATCTCACAACAAAAATCGAGTAGAAGAAGTTAGACAGAAAACAGAACACATATAATGACCCCATCAATATAAAGTTTAAAAATACGCATAACTAATCTATAGTGTTAGAAATTAGGATAGTGATTTCCTCAGGGAGCTAAGTATGACTGGAAGAGAATGAAAAACATTCTAAGATGCAGATGTTGGTCTCATGGATGTGTATGTTTGACAAAATTTTTTTGAGCTGTACACTTAAGATTTTTGCATTTTTCAGTGTGTGTTTGTTGTACCTCAATAATTTTGCATTAACAATAAAAAAGTTTATACTAGGGGAAATGACCCTGTTAATCATAAGTTAAAGGATAATATTGAACCAGATCTTAGAGTGAGTTGGCATTAGTCCCAGATTTTCTCATAATATAAAAAGAAATGTCTTTGATTACTTGATTCAAGCTCTAATTTTAACTTCAGTTGGAAATGTGCTTTTTATTTCTTATGCTGTTCCTTATTAAATGAAAAAACTCTGAAGTTCAAAACTTAAAAAGAAAACCTTTAATAACCATTTTTTCTTTGTTCTTTTTTTTTCTTGAAGTAAAAATGTGACCTAATGTTGAAATCTAATTACCATTCCTCTAATGTGAAAACTAAACTCTGTCATTATGTAAACCATCCAGATCATCTAAATAGATCTGGTGGTAGTCAGACCTTTTCCTATTCTAAAGCTAAGAATTTTAACTTAGAAAAATCAAGAAATACTTTATCCCAAAGTGAAACCTGGGTTTTGTTTTGTTTTGTTTTGTTTTGTTTTAAAAAGACCTTGTCTAACAGGTTAAGCACATATATCAAATTTGAAGCTAGAGAGTCAGGCTCATGCTGCATCTTAATATACATTTATATCATTTACTATTATTGTCATTATTATATCACAACTTTACCACTTACTATGTAGCCATTGGCTATTTAAATTTAATTAAAATGAAACTAAACTATAATTTCAATTCATTAGTCACATTATCCTCCTTTCAAGTGTTCAGTAGTCATCTGTGCCTGGTGGCTACTGTATTGGACAGAACATACTTAAAGCATTTCCATCATTGCAGAAAGTTCTGTTGGACAGCACTAATAAATATAATTGAAATAATACATTCCTCTGAGAGTTTTTATTTCATTAAAAATGTTTTTTTTGTAGAACTTTTAGTATTGTAATGGCAAAACAGAAATTCTTGATACATGATATTTAACAATGTCACTGGTTAAACTAAGAAAAATCAGATAATGAAAATATTAATAAAAACATAACATTTACATATCTAGTTTCATGAGTAGGGTGTATATAGCTTTGTATTAATTCACTAAGATTAATTCTGCTTCTAAATAGTTCACTATGAAATAATTCTTAAATTGGCATTCTGAAAAATTTCCCTGAAGTAGAGGCCATAAAGTCAGCCTAATATGCTCACAGCTTTATTAAACACACACACAACACACACTCACACACACAACATATGGTAAGCAACTATTTATTTTTTAAAATAATTCTAAATATTAAGAAAACTTAACATGTAGGTCATAAGTACGTGCCCCAGAGATAAATATGGTTACTCAGGATACAAGATAATGAAAAGAAGTTGGATTAGTATTCTAATCCTCTCAAATTAGGACATGGCATTAACTAATTAGAATGTCTTTATGCATCTCTGGGATTACTGGTTAAAAACTCTGAACTTCAATTTGTCTTATTGTCGTTTAAAATATAAATGTGTTTATTTCATTGTATTTTCCTTTAGGAAATAGGTTAGCTACAAAACACACATACAATCACATACTGTGCCTATACACAAAGCAATGGTTAGGTAAACAATCAATCCCACCCTTAAACCAGCTTGGACCACAGCCCAGAGATGAACTATTTTTTGACATGCCAGGCAAAACACTTGATTCATAGACTGGACTCAGTTAGTGTCTATGCACTTTAATTCAGAGTTCAGTGGTTATTATCATTCTAATAACAACCATTTGACATAAAGTGGACATAAAGTCTATAAATCTATATAATATCCAGAAAAAATAGACTTAAAATATTATTACTAGATAAGGAACATCACCCTTACAAACATAAATAAGTCCCTTTGCTAAAAGTTTTTTTTTTTCCTGATTATTTGTAACCTGTGTCCCCGCCCCCCTCCTAGGTTACTGATAAAGATACTGGCAATTATAGTGCCATGGCATACAGCCTCATAATATCTCCGATTAAAGAGGGAAAAGGAGGATTACAGAGGTGGAAACATACACAAGGCATATCAAAACTGCTACGCTCTTCCATAATATAAGAAGGTCCTTATTCAAGTTTCAAGTCATTGCAGCTGACGACTATGGGAAGGGACTAAGTGGCAAAGCTTATGTACTTATAAGTAGATAAAACTTCAGATAAGGAGGTACATAAAATACTAGTCAGGGGTCAGTGTTTTTAACTCATAGAATATTTAAATTATTTTGATATAAGGTTTCTATAATATGTGATTAATTTGATTCAGGTTGTTGAGAGCTATAGTTTATCATATAAAAATATAGCTTTATGGTTGTTGGGGTTTTTTTTGTCATTTGGGAAATACAGCATATGTTTTCATATATAATTGTGACAGCCATGTTGTAAGCATTAGATTTCTATTTGGTTTGTGAATCTCAAGTTTAATATAGGGTTAGTTGGAGCTACTCAAAATTATAAAATGCTTTACAGAGTTGTGCTGTAGTTAAAAGATTTTTTTATTACTATTTAAATTACTTTTAGGCCTTGTGTAATTAAGAAAACAAAAGGAAATATTTTGAAGCAAGTTTACGTTCCAAAGGATGATTTTTTTCCTGGTTTCACCAAAATCCCCACTGATGATTTTGATTACCCTTGACTGTTATATTTGGCTTCAGTCAGTAATATCCCCTATTTACTCTGCTTTTTATAGTCTATATAAGCTCGGTGGTAGATTATTACCAAGGGTGTTTTGATATTAACACTCATTCAAAATATTTAATACCAGTGCATCTATCCTATGTATGGAATACCTATCATTATTTGGACTTTTCTCTGATTAGATTAATCAGAAATTATATTTATTATTAAAACTATCTGTCACTTAAAGACTAAAACAAGTGTAATTTTTCTTTTGCTCTCTACATCTTATTAAATTTTTATCTTTTACAGTTTTCTTCATTTAGTTCTCTGGACAAAAGTGAGGAGAGGATGATTGGCCATCCCACCATATTATCCAATACTATGGCCTCACAACTTGGGCACAAGATGGAAGCTAGAGTTATTGGACTCCCATATACAAGCTTATTCGAATTATCAGGTTACAGGTAGTACTAGAAATCATTACAAACCAGACAGCCCCGGCCCTAAAACTCCTGGTGACACAACAGTCTCAAATGTATGTGGCAATATATCAAAACCAGTTAGCTTCAGATTACTTGTTAGTGGAAGGAAGAGTATGCAGAAAGTTTAACCAATCCAACTGTTGTCTCCAAATAGATGATAACGACCAGGCTAACTGATAAAGCTACTAATATTAAAAAAAAGAAGAAAAAAAGCTCATGTACCCATTCCGAGTTGGAAAAGGTGGGACCCTAATAGCCTCTTTGGAGGTTAGTTCTCTACTTTTGGAGGCTTTAAAACCTTAGTTGGAGCAGTACTCCTCTTCTTTAGGACATACCTCCTTCTCCCTTTCCTTGTGCCTCTTATTGTTCGGTCAGCTTCCTCCATTATAGAGACTGCAACAAAGGTCCTTAGCTGTGGAAGTATGAGCTGCTAGCCCAGGGATTTCAAGAGGTTGATGCCCTATACAAATTTAAAGGGCACCAAAAAAAAAAAAAGGGAATGAAGAGGAATTTCCCTCTTAATTGGCCAACATTTCTAATAAACTCTTTTCTGTTCTGTAAACATGCTCATTGCAAGGCCAGAGATCTTGGGGTAAACTGAGAACTTGTCCTCTCCTAAAGATGTATTGCTTTAGTACTTGCTGGAAAAGATGTATTGCTTTAGTGCTTGTTAGATAAAAAAAAAATCCAATGATTTGTCACTGCCTGTAACCCATAGCAATTTCAGGGGTCTTTAATCAAACCATACTAACTGTAACAATGTGAGTATAAAAATAAAATTGCCCCTAAGCCTTGGGCCCAGATTTTCAGAGCACAAGCTCTTCTGGGACCATAGGCATAATAAATTGAGTGATTCCAAACCTCCAGGTGCTTCTTGATTATTCGCTGGTCTGAGTTTTTGCAAATTTTCTGCATCAAAGGAAGATGTAACCCTGGAGCTAATGAAACTTTCCCAAGTCACTACGAAGGAAAACACTTGAGAGACACCACAGCCAGTCACTTTCTCAGTCAGCTGGGTCTTGGACCAAGCTGGGGCAACAGGAGGATAGGGCCTCTCTTGGTCCCTGATGGCAAGCATGTCAGCCAACTCCTGAGGACAGGAGATTCTGGTCCTCTCCTGTATTTTGGGCTGAGCAGGCTGCAGGTAACCTGATGGTTGTGGGGAGACAGCATATTAAGCTGGTCTTGGGTGTGTGGCGGTTGGAATCTTATCAGGTGCATTTCTTTTCCTCACTCACACAAAGTGGACGAACAATGTTTTCACATCTTTAAACAAACATGAATTTCATAGAACTCTCAGAGAAACGTTCAAGGAGTCACACACGCGCATGCACTCACATATTTCCATCTGCCTGGATATCACAAACCACATCTCTATATAACTCACATTTAGACACACGCATGCGTGCGCGTGCGCGCGCGCACGCACGCACACACACACACACACACACGGACATTGTCAACTCTCAGCCAGAAACCTATTTGAGCTCAGTTTTTAGGGACTGAGGGACATAGAACAGGTCAACCACATCCAAAGCAGGTGGGAAAATGAGGCAGGCTATGGCTTTGCCTCTTTGATGCAGACACATGAAGACCAATGAAGTCATAGAGGACTCCAGAAGCCTTTCTTTGTTGGTACCCTTCATGACTGGGCCTAGCTTGGTCTCCTCAGTCCTGTGAATTTCTGGCCTCAGGAGGAAAAGGGAGTGTGTCTGGCACCATGGCTGGTGGAGAAATGTGGGTCTCACTTTCTGAGGTGCTGGCCAGGTGAAATAACATATAACCAAAACCTCTGTTTCCAGGACCTAGTCCCTGTCTGTGCCAGCCTGGATGGGTAGTAGGCTTGAGAGCAGCCAAGGTCCCAGGAACAGGGTGTTTTTTGGGAGGTCTAAAGGTCTGCTGTGGGCAGATTGTCCACAGTGAGGGTGGATAAGGGGAGAATTAGCCACCTGTGTTGGAACAGGTAGCTGAGGATCACAGGTGTTTAGAGGGGTAAGGAAGATCATCAAAATGAAGGAGGGAGCACAGTAGAAATGGCAGCAAGGGAGTATGCAAACATGGAGTAGAAAGAGAATAGGCTGCATAGAGGCCCAAGAAAGTGGAAGGGCCCTGGGCGTGGACTTGGAAGCTGAGGTTAGACATCTGGAAAAAAAGTGGGGCTGCTGTTTTAGGGGAAGAGATAGTAGAATAAAGGAGGAGGAGAGTGCCATAGGCCTGGCTCTAATCAATTTGATGGACAACATCTGTGATTAATTCGGTTAGTCCTGCCTCCAAGGAGTGCTGATTGGACATCTCATCTCTTCCAATCAATGGACCCGGTAGAAATGAAGTCCTATCCAATGGTCACTTCCCTCCTAGAACTCCCCTTGGGTTTTCCAAGTGCCCTAGGTCTGGTGGTGAGTAGTTTCTAGGTAGGACAAAGCCAGATTCAAGATGAAGCTCCATGAGGGAGGAATAAGTAGTTCCTGTTCAATTCTGAATTAATCAAAAGGTCTGGGGAAGAGCAAGAATGTCAGTTAGCAGGAACTTCAGTGTTCCTATGAGACTGGAAGCACACCTGCCCACTGCTTGGCAGAATTTTGGGGTTTACACAGGTTCCATTTTTCAGGGTTGGGGGCGGGTGACTCACAAACCTTCAAATACCAGGCCCTTTCCTGGTCAGTCGCCCAGGGCATTCTAAATAAAACCACCTCTTATCCTGGATCTTCTATGACACTTGGTAACTTCATGCCTACTGTCCTGCTTGCGGGTTGCTGGTGATAACAGCCTTGACCAAGCTGTAGGTTACCAGCCTCATTTCACTGCTTGTTTGGCATTTGTGTGTCCTGAAATGAAAACAGCAGGTCAAGACTGCCATGTATAGCAGGGCCTCCATCAATAATAGAACCATCGCGGAACCACCATGAGCCTATCCCACCACCCCTTCTCAGCCTCAGCAAAGGACAAACTAGAGGTACTGGCCACTCATTCCCCACAAGCCCCAGTTCTTCTGAACTCCCCAGGGGAAACAAGGGTGAGAACAACTGCAGTGTCCTCTGCCAGGATGAAGCCATTAGCTGTAGACCTGCTGTGAGGCCCACCTCCACTGACGCACATTGAGTTCCTTGGCCTCCCTAATTATGGTCGTTTCTGTTTTCTATTTGCCGAGGCTATCCTCTTTGGCCCAGTGGCCGATCCAGCAACCACTGTTTAATCCAGAGACGAGTGGTCGCCTTACAGATCTGGAAATTTCAGAGCTGCATTCCACCTGGAATTCAAGCCTCTGCCACTGAGGAGATGCTAAACGCATCCATTCATTTTGAGACTGGCTCTTTCAAGCAATTACCCTGGCCATCAAGGGAAGGGAACTCTGTCAGACTGAAAGGACAGGGCCCTTATGATTTCACTTCTAATTGGAATTAAAAAGGAGAGCAAGACACTGACAAACAAAAACACAAAGCCTCAGACATGAGACTGGAGTGGATATATGACTAAGCGCATAGGGGGAGAACATGTATGTTAAGGGGCTCAGGATTAGGGAGAAAGTGACACAGCAGGCAGCAAATGCCAAGCAAGCAGCCCACACAGTTGAAAGATTTTGGAATAAAAGGCCTGCCCTGGCATATTGGTAGGAGTGTTAAGCCACATAGCCCTGCTAGGTTTCATTGAGTCCAGTGGACAGAGTGTGGCTGGTTTGGAGGCGCCAAACCCTAATCTGGCTTCTCTTTATGACATATTACTCGACACACTGGGACATTTGGATTAGTTGGGTTGGTTTTTATCCTGTCACAGAGTCTCCTAGCAGAAACAATTGGAGTCACTGGAGTATCTTTGAAACAAAATGGCAGTCCCAGTACCTCAGATTTCCTGAGACCATGTCCATCATGTTTTTCCAGCATTTTGAATATGAAAAGGACTCCAAAAAGTTGTATTCGGCTCTTCCTGAGAAGTTGGCTCCTTCAGAGCCAAAG
Organism: Eonycteris spelaea; assembly: GCA_003508835.1. NCBI lineage: Eukaryota > Metazoa > Chordata > Mammalia > Chiroptera > Pteropodidae > Eonycteris > Eonycteris spelaea. The sequence goes on along the minus strand of PUFA01000286.1, from coordinate 130,856 downwards.
AGGGACAGGGTAATCCAGTCTGGAATAGGAAAATGACAATTAGGGAAAGAAAAGCATGATGGGATGCTGCTGACAGAGGGACACTCAGAATCTCTTCTCAATGTATTTAAAATAGTTCAACCTTGGAGAACAATGAAAAATTTGTGGAGAACAAAAGGTACTTGGGAGAGATTTGTTCTGTTGGCCTCGGGCTAAATAACATCTTACAGAAACCTAGGCAGATGACAAATTTCTCATAATCTTGTCCTGTCAATGGGATTCCCTCTGTCTGAAATTCTATTGTGATTACTTTCCCAGAAACAATTCGATTTCCTTTAAAGACAGCACAGGATGTGAGGCCATCCCCAGGGAAACCTTGCTCAGTGGATCTTTACGTCAATTCTTTTCAGACTTCAAATAAGAATGGGGGTGTTGGAGGGAGAAAGGTGCCAGAGAATCAATTGATGGCTGCTGTGTGTCACAAGGTCTCTGAGCTCACTGCTTAGATTTCTGGAATTCACACATGCAATAGCTGGCCACTGGAAATGCGGGTCATTGCACACCATTTTACAAGGTCACTAGAAATTACATATGTGAAGTAAAAAAGGAAGGGCAAAGTTTGAGGTAACCTTAAAGCTAATGAAAATTTTCTCCACTCACTACAGAGGAAAACATCTGACAGATGCCAAGCTAGTCACCTTCTCAACCACCTGGGCCCTGGACTGAGCTGTGGCAACAGGATGACAGGGCCCCCTTCGTCCCAATGGTGAGCGTGTCAGCCATCTCCTGAGGACAGGAGATCCTAGACCTGACCTGGATGCTGGCCTGAGCAGGCTGCAGGTAACCCAATGGTTGTGGGGAGACAGGCAGGAAGCTCCATCTAATAAATCTGGGCTCGGGCGTATGGCATTTGGCATCTTATCAGGTGCATTTCTTTTCCTTACTCACACAAAATGGATGACCAATGCTTCCACATCATTAAACAAATGTGAATTCCATAGAACTGTCATAGAAATGTTCAAGGAGTCACACCCATGAGAAAATTCACATATTTCCACCTGCCTGATATCACACAACCACATCTTTATATCACTCACATTTAGACACAGACAAATCATCCACACTGGAAGACATACAGGGACATTGTCAACTCAAAGCCAGAAACCTATTTGAGCTCAGTGCTTTAGGGAATGAGGGACATAGAACAGGTGGACCACACCCAAAGCGAGAGGAATATTGAGGCAAGCCATGATTTGCATCTATGATACAGACACATGAAGAACCTTGAAGTCAAGCAGGACTCCCAACAGGGCCCTTAAGGCCTCCAGAGTTCTTTTCCTTTGGCAGCCTTCACAACTGGGCCTAGCTTGGTCTCTTCAGCCCTGTGACTTCCTGGCTCAGGAGGAAAGAGAGTGTGCCTGGCAGCATGGTTGGTGGTGGGGACGTCAGGTCTCACTTTCTGAGGTGTTGACCAGTCATAATAACATAAAGCCAAAACCGCTGTTTCCAGGACCCAGTCCCTGTCTGCCCCAGCCTGGCTGTGTAATAGGTTTTAGAGCAGCCAAGGTCCCAGGAGCATCGTTCTTTTGTGGGGTCTAAAGCCCTGCTGTGAGGAAACAAACTGTCCACAGTATGGGTGGGGGAGAGGAAAATGGGCCACCTGTGTTGGTATAGGTATGTAAGGATCACAGGTGTTTAGATTGGGTAAGGAAGAAGGTGAAATGAGAGAAGGAAGGTTGGTAGAACTGGCAGCAAGGGAGTACGGAAACATGGAGTGAGAATAAAATGGGATGTGTAGAAGACAAAGAAGGTGAAGGGCCCTGGGAACAGACTTGGAAGATGAGGTTACAAGGAAAATTGAATAAGACATCTGGAAAAAGAGTAGGGCTGCTACTTTAGAGGAAGAGACATTGGAGGAAAGAAGGAGAAGAGTGCCCCAAGCCTGACCCTAATCAATTCGATGGAAAACAGCTGTGAGTAATTGCCAGCTAGTCCTGCCTCCAAGGAACGCTGACTGGCAAACTCACCTCACCAATCAATGGATCCTAAGGAGTTGAAAACCTACTCAGTGGTCCCATCTGACTCAGAGCTCCCCTTGTGGTTTCCAAGGGGCCTAGGCCTGGCTGTGACTAGTTTACAGAAGAGTATAGGAACGACAGAGCCAGACTCAGAGAAGAAGCTCCAGTGGGGGGTGAGAGGGAGGGAAAAGTAGCTATTGTTCACTTCCAAATCAGTCAGGAGACCTGGGGCAAGAGCAAGAATGTCAGGGACCAGGAAGTTCAGGGTAACTGTGAGACTGGAAGCCACCTGCCTGCTACCCGGTAGAATTTTGGGGTTTACACAGGTTCCATTTTTCAGGGTGGGGGCAGGGCAGTGACTCACAGACCTCCAAATTCCAGGTCCTTTCCAGTCCAGGCACCCAGGGCGTTAAAAATAAAAGGCCAACTCACTTGGTTACTTCATGCCTACCACCCATGCCTACCACCCTGTCGATAACAGCCTTGAACAGGCCATGGGTTAGCAGCATCATTTCACTGCCAGTGTGGCATTTGTGAGTCCTGAAATAAAAACAGCAAGGTCAACTACCACGTAGAGCTGGGCTGCTATCAATACCAGAATCCTCCTGGAGCCACCACCAGTGTATTGCTCTACCACCTAACCAGCTTGAGCAAAGGGCATACTAAAGGCATTGGCCACCAAATCTTCACAAGCCCAGTGCTCCTGGGTTCCCCAGGGGAACCATGGCTCAGGATGCCTGTACTGTCCTGTGCCAAGGTTCAGCCATTATCTGCCAGCCTGCTAGGAGGTCCACCTCCCCTGCCACATTGACTTCCTTGCCTCTCCTATCATGGTTGCATCTGCATTCTATTTGTCAAGATGCCATAAGCTGTCCTTTTAGGGCAACTGGCCAGTTCACCCATTGTTGTTTACTCTGGAAGTGTGTGATTTCCAGACAGCCCTGGGAGTTTCATACGTGAGTTCTGTCTGAAATTCAGGCATCTGCCACTGAGGAGTTCTTAAACTCACACATTAATTTTGAGGCTGGCCCTTTCAAACAATTCCCTTTGCCATCAATGAAGGGAACTATGTTAGACTGCAAGGAATAGGGCCCTTATGATTTTGCTCCAATGTGGACTGAAAAGGAGAGCAAGACATGGGAAAACAAACACAAAAAAAGACAATTCAGAGCCTCAGATATGAGACTGGTGTGGATCAGTAACTAAGTGCAGTAGAGGGAGAACAATATGTGTGTAAGAGGCTCAGCATTGGGGACAAAGTGACACAGCAGGCAGAGGGTATCAAGCGCCCCACACAGGTGACAGATGTTGGAGTAGAATGCAGTTCCCTGATATGTTGGTAAGGGTATTAATGCCACGTAGCCCTAATAGGTTTCAATGAGTCCAATGGACAGTCTGCGACTTATGGTGGTGCCAAATCCTACTCTGGCATTTTCCTGATGACAGATTTCTCGACACACTGGGATATTTTTGATTAGCTGGGATCCTTTTCCATCTTGCTGCAGAGATGGCTAGCGGACACTATTGGAGTCACCTGAATGTCATTTGAAATGGAGTGGAAATCCCGGTGTCTCAGTGTTTTCTGAGACCATCTCTGTCACATTCCTCCTGCATTTTGAAAACTAGAAGGAATCCAAAAGGGTGTGTTTGACTCTTCCTGAGAAGTCAGCTTTTCCAGAAACAAATGAGGGTCAGGGTGATCCATTCTGAAATAGGGGACCAAGAAATAGGGAAAAGAAAATAAGGCTGTGATGGTGCTGACAGAGGGACACTCAAGACCTGTTCTCAATATGTTTAGAATTGTTCAACCATGGAGAGCAATGAAAAAATTTATGGAGAACAAAGGGTTCAAGGGAGCAATTTGTTCTATTGGTCTCGGGCTAAATAAGGCCTCCCTGGGACCTAAGCGGATACCAACGTTCTCAGAATCTTGCCCTGTGGAGGTGATTCCCTCTGTCTAAAACTCTATCGTGATTGCTCCCCAGGAACAATCAGTATTCTTTACAGGACAGTACAGGATTTAAGGCCTTCCCTGAGGCAAACCCTGCTCAATGAATCACTGGGTCAATTCTTTTCAGACTTCAAATGAGAAGGTAGTTGGGGGAGGGAGATAGGTGCCAGAGAATCAATTGGTGGCTGTTGTGTGTGGCAAGGTCTCTAGGTCCATTGCGGAGATGTCTGGAATTCACACATGATATGGCTGGCCACTGGAAATGCGGGTCATATTGCACATCTTTTTACAAGGTAACTAAAATTCAATGCTTGAAGTAAAAAAGGAAGGGTGAAGGCCGAGATAACCTTGGGGCTAATGAAACTTTTCCTAATCACTACAGAGGAAAATACCTGGAAGACGCCATAGCCAGTCAACTTCTCAGACTCTTGGGCCATGGATCAAGCTGTGGCCAAAGGAGGATAGGGCCTTCCTGAATTTCTGATGTCAAGTGTGTAAGCCACTCCTGAGTACAGGAGATTCTGGTCCTGACCTGGATGCTGGCCTGAGGAGGCTGCGGGGAACCCGATGGTTGAGGGAGACAGCATATGAAGCTCCATATAATGAATCTGGCCTTGGGCGTGTGGCAGTTGGGATCTTATCGAGTGTATTTCTTTTCCTTTCTCACACGAAGTGGATGGACAATGCTTCCACATCATTAAACAAACATGAATTTCATAAAACTCATAGAAGTGTTCAAGGAGTCACACACACGAGGGCACTCACATATTTCCACCCACCTGGATATCAAATGACCACATCTATCACACACATTTAGCCACAGACAAACACATGGACAGGTGTAACACAAGCATTTTCTTCAGAGTGATCTAACTTTTTGATTAAGCATATTCGGATCCACGCTTTAAGGTTCCACCAGTGTGTTGGTGTCTCATCAGAAACATCTATGGGAAACAGTTTCAATTTCCATAGGCATTCCAAAACATTGTTTTCGTTCATTAGGAACAGGTGGCTGAAGACACAGATTAAAAAAATATTCTCACCTGAAAGATTTCTCATCACTTTTGCCAGTGACTCTACCCACAAGTCACATTGGCTTTTCTTTTGGCTTGGCAAAGAAGCAATATATAGAATGCCCGATATGAAAATCTACCAAATATGCCATTGTATTAGTATCAACTCATGCAGTCTATGAAGATGGTAAGTCCTAGATCATGGATCTCTATACAGTGATTCCCACCAGCTCTTCAACACTGAAAACTGATCACATCATCAGCACAGCTATGTTTGTTTCAGATTGACTTAGAACTTCACTTCAGTTGAGAACAATGGGGTAAAGAACTAGCTCAGATCAAAAAAATGTAATTACACACATTACAGGTAAGAACTGTAATCCCTTCCTCTTCCTTCTTTAGAGTGCCACCTAGGACTGCACATCATACACCAATTCTCACATTGAATCATTGAATGGACTTCAGCATTACAAAACACAGGTGTTAAGAAAATGTTTCCTCTGTGTGTGCTGTGGACTTTCTCTGAAGTTTAGTGTTCAAAGTCCTTTTCATGGCAACACAATCCACAGTATTGAAACGGCATACCACATTGTTTATCACAACAGTTTGAATTCTCTTCAGAATATACACTCCATTCCAAATCATGGCAGCTTGAACCCACTTCGTACAAATTACAACCTTGAAAACTGCCAGTTTTACCTAATCGCTTTCACAATTTGTAAATGTTGGAAGTGTCCAAGGTTGCTTCACACACTGCAGGTGTCAAGTCCTCTATTAGAACAATACTTTTGGTGATGCAAATTATCTATTGATCACCTGGCGTATAAGAGGCCTTTGAAGCTACATGACCAAACAGAAGTGTTAAAAATAGATTTGGCTCAATGGAAAGCCACTGCCTCGAGCATTATTCCTGAGACTGATCTAACTTCCTGATTCAGCATATTTGGATCCTAGCTTTAAGGCTCCACCTATGTGTCAGTGTCTCATCAGAAACATCATTGTGCAACGGTTTCTATTTCCATATGCATTCCAAAACTTTTTTCTTATTCAATTATACAAAGGGCTGCAGAGAACACAGATTACGAGACATCTACTACATAATGCTTTATATCACATTCACATGTGACACTACACTCAAGTCAATTGGCCCTTTATTTTGCTTGTCAAAAAAATTGCAAAGGACATCTGTTAAGGAGCCACTACTATAAACTAATAGAAAGCTGCCACTGTATTAATATCAGTTCATGCAGTTTATGAAGAGCGTAAGTTTGAGATCATGGATCTCTACACAGTTTTTTCCCACCAGCTCTTCAGCGCTGAAAACTGGTCGCATCATCAACACAGCTACATCGTATGTGGCTGACTTAGAACTTCACCGCAGTCAAGAACACTGGGATAAACAACTTGCCCAAATCAAAAATGTGACACATGCCTGACAGGTAAGAAGGGTAATCCCTTCCTATTCCATTTAAAGTACTTCCTTAGACTTCACAGCAGATACCAATTTTAGCACTGAATCATTGAATGGATTTCTGGATTAAAGAACACTAGTATTTAGAAAATGTTTCCTTTGCATGTGCTGTGGATTTTCTCAGAGGTTTATAGATTTTCTCTGTCCTCTTCATGGCAACAAATGAACCACAGTATTGAAACAGCATGCCACATTGTTGATCACAATGATGAGTTCAGAATATATACTTTATTCCAAATAATTCATAAGAATTACAATCTTGAAAACTGCCAGTTTTGCCTAATCGCTTTCTCACTTTTTAGATGTTGGAAGCCTCCACATTTGCGTCACACACTGCAGATGTCAAGTCGCCTCTAGGAACAATAACGTAGGCAATTCAGATTATCTATTTATCACTTGGTACATAGGATGAGATTAGAGAACCACGACGAAAGAGAAGTTTGCTGCATGGAAACGTCTCAATTCAAAAGCACTGCACACACACAGGGATACTGTAAACTCCCAGCCAAAAACCTTCTTGAACTCAGTTCTATAGGTAGTGAGGGAACTAGAACAGGTCATCCACATCCAATGTGAGTGGGAAAATTGAGGCAAGCCATGGCTTTGCTTCTTTGAAACAGACACATGAAGACCTCCAAAGTCAAGGAAAACTCCCAGCAAAGCTCTCAAGGCCTCCAGAGGCCTTTCCCTTTTGAGTTGCTCACAACTGAACCTAGCTCAGTCTCCTCAGCCCTGTGACTTTCTGGCCTCAGGAGGAAAACGAGTGTTCCTGGAAGCATGGCTGGTGGAGGGGAAGTGAGGATCACTTTCTGAGGTGCTGGCCAGGCCGAATAACATATAAACAAAACATCTTTCCCCAGAACCCAGTCCCTGTCTGCTCCAGCCTCTCTGGGTAGTGGGCTTTAGAGCAGCCATGGTTCAGAGAGCAAGGAGCTTTTAGGAGGTCTAAGGCCCTGTGTGTGCAAACAGTCATCGGTGAGGGTGGGGGAGGGGAAAATTGGCCACCTGTGTTGGTAGAGGTAGTGATGATCAAAGGAGTTTAGAGGGGGTAGAAAATGGTCAAAAGAAAGGAGGGAGGACAGTAGAACTGAGAACGAGGTAGTGAAAAAAAACATGGAAAAGAAAGGAAATGGGCTGCATAGAGGCTGAAGTCGACTTTGAAGCTGAGGTGAGAAGGAAAATGGAATGAGGCATCTGGAAAAAGTGTGCGGCTGCTGTGTCAGGGGCAGAGACAGCAGAAGAAAGAAGGAGGAGAGTGCGCCAGGCCTGACCCTATCAATTCGATGGACAACAGCTGTGATTAATTGACAGTTAGTCCTGCCTCCAAGAAGTGCTGATTGGGCAACTCACCTGTGCCAATCAATGGACTCGAAGAATCTGAACCCCTATGCAGCGGCCCCTTCCCTCTCAGAGCTCTCCTTGGAGTTTCCAAGTGCCCTAGGCCTGGCGGTGACTAGTTTACAGAATAGTCTAGGTAGGACGGAGCCAGACTCAAAGAAGAAGCTCCAGGGTGGAGTGGGAGGGAGGAAAAAGTGGCTCCTGTTCACTTCTGAATCAGTCAAGAGACCTGGGGAAGAACAAGAATGTCAGTGACCCGGAAGTTCTGAGTATCTTTGAGACTAGAAACACCTGTGCCTGCTACCCAGCAGAATTTTGGGGGTTTACACAGGTTCCAATTCCCACGGTGGGGGCAGTTTCAGACTTTTTCTGAGTTGGTCGCCCATGGTGTTCTAAATAACAAGGCCAACTCTTGTCCTGGGTCTTCTATGACACTTGGTTACTTCATGACTACTGCCATCCTGGCCAGTTGCTACTAATAACCGGCCGTGCGTGGATTAGCGGCCTCATCTTGAGATGGGACATCTTTTAGCAGAAAATGAAATGGAACATCTCTTGCACAGTTAATCTTTTCAGTAAACCTAGTTAAGTTTTCTTCCCTCCTCTCTTTGGAAGAAGGTATTCTCCCTTAAATCTTGATAATTGCCCTGGCGACTCAGATACTTTTACAATTGATAAGGGTCATCAGTGCATCATTAAGCAGAAATGGTGTTAAGTCAGGCAGGGACCTTAGAGTCTGGTGGTGGGCAAGGCGCAGGGGCTTTAAGCTTTACTCACTTAATAGGCAAATCAATAATAGAAATAATAGAAATTCATAGATGTATGATTTAAATAACTAGTTTGTATCTTTTCCTTGTCTAGGGACTGGGGTGGCACTTCAGTAGGAAACCAAAGACCCTGACCTGACTGAGGCAGAAAGGGAAAGCGCTCCATGAAACCCCTGTAGGCAGCAACTGTGGCCGTTCTCAGCAGGAAGCAGATATGGAAGAAGAGACCTCCTCCTGTCCCTCAACATCCATACAAATGATAAGGGGGTTCATGGCTCTTAGAAAAGAGGTAGACAGGAAAGTTAGTTGGGGGCTTTTGGGTCTGCCTGCAAAGACACTGAGGTCATTCTATCTTAGAAGGGATCTGCCCTAATCCACCCACAATTAAGTAAGGCATTTTTTTTTTAACTCACACAAAGAAACCAGTAGGTAGAGATTTAGGTGCCATTTTAAGCGAGTCACTCATACCTGCTCAATGAAGACCACCCCGTCCAATGACGTTCAACTCGCCCGAGTCTACCACCATTATAAAATGATGCATATGCCCAGGAGTTCATTAATATCATTATAACGGACTGAATTCTGGGAACAAACATGCACAGAAAGATGAATCACTGAGTCCTGTCAATCTTAGTTGTCAATCAAGGGAGCCCACTCCTCTAAGAGAAGTAACCACCCACAGCAAAAAAGGGATAAAAACCCTGAAGTCTTTGTGAGGGCTTTTTGAGCCACGCTTCTTTGCTTAGGCTGGCTTCCATGTCTGGACATGTACTTTCCTTTCTAACAAAACTTTTCTTTTCTACTGTATTTTGGTGTCTTGCTCAATTCTTTATTCAAGACATCAAGAACCTGGACAACATACCAGAAGAGGACCCCACTCTTCGATAACAATTTCACTGCCAGTGTGGCATTTGTGTGTCATCAACTGGAAATGGCAGGTCAGGAGAGCTGCGTACAGCAGGGCCTCTATCAATAGCAGAAACCTCCCTGATTCGCCACCAGTGTATCGCACAACAACTTTCATGGCCTCTACAAAAGGCAGATCAGAGGTACTGGCTGCCCACTCTCAACAAACCACATATTCCTGATGTCCCCAGGAGAACCAAGGCTCAGGATGCCTGCACCGCCTAGTGATATGGTTCACCCAATAGCTGCCGGCCTGCTGCGAAGGCCCACTTCCACTGCCATACTGTGACCTCCTTGGCCTCCCTAATCATGGTTGCTTCTGCATTCTATTTGCCGAGATGCCATAAGCTGTTTGCTTTGGGCCAGTGGCCAGCCCAGCCTCTGCTGTTTAGTCCAGAGATGAGTGGTCACCTTTCAGTTCTGTGAATTTCAGAGCTGCGTTCCGGCTGGAATTCAGGCTTCTGCACTGAGGAGCTCCTAAATTCACCCATTCATTTTGAGACTGGCTTTCTTGCAGTTCTCCTCACTTTCCAGGGAAAAGAACTCTGTCAGACTGCCAGGGACTGGGCCTTTATTATTTCATTCCCATGTGGAATTAAAAAGAAGAGAACAACACCAACAAACAAACACACAAAGCCAACTCAGCCTCAGACATGAGACCGTGTGAATCAGTGAGTAAGCACAGTACAGGGAGAACAACATGTGTGTAAAGGGGCTCAGCACCCGGAAGAAAGTGGCACAGCAGGCAGCAGATTGACACATGCTGGAATAGAAAACAGCTTCCCTGACATGTTGGTAAGGGTGTTCAGCCACGTAGCCCTGCTAGGTTTCACTGAGTCCAAAGGACAGACCGCAGCTAATTTGGATGCGCCAAACCCTAGTCTGGCATTCTCCTGATGACAGATTTCTTAATACACTGGGATTCTCTTGGATGAGCTGGGATCTTTTTCCATCCTGTCACAGAGCCACCGACTGGACACAATTGGAGTCACCTGGGTGTCCTTTGAAACAGAGTGGCAGTTCCAGTGCTCAGTGTTTCCTGAGACCATGTCCATCATGTGCTTCCTGTGTTTTGGAAACAGAAGGACTCCAAAAGAGTGTGTCCAACTCATCCCGAGAAATCGGTTCTCCAGAGATGGAAGAGGGTAATTTATTCTGGAATAATAGGGGAGGGAAAAATAGGCAAAAGAAAAGAAATCTGGGATGTTGCTGACAGAATGACACTCAGGACCCTTTCTCGTCATGTTTAGAATAGTTCAACCTTGGAGAAAAAAAAAACAACTTTGTGGAGAACAAAGGGTACTTGGGAGCGATTTGTTTTGTTGCCCTTGGGATGCATAAGTTTTCCGAGAGACCTGAGTGGATGCCAAGTTTCTCATAATCATGCCCTTTCAAGGTGATTCCCTCTGGAACTGTCTGAAACTCTCTCCTGATCACTCCCCAGAAACAATCTGTACTCAATAAGGGACAGTACAGGATGTGAGGCTTTTCCCAAGGCATATCCTGCTCAATGGATCATTAGGTGAATTCTTATCAGACTTAAAATGAGAATGGATGTGGGGGAGGGAGAAAGGTGCCACAGAATCAATTGATGGCTTCTGTGTGCTGCAAGGTCTCTGAGCCCACTGCTGAGATGTCTGGAATTCACACGTGATATGGCTGAACACTGGAAATGTGGGTCACCTCGTACACCCTTTTACAAGAAATTAGAAATGCCATATGCAAAGTAAAAATGGAAGGGTGAGGGCTGAGGTAACCTAGGGCTAATGAAACTTTCCCTGGTCACTACATAGGAAACCATCTGAGAAGCATTACAGCCAGTCACCTTGCCAGCCACCTAGGCCCTGGACCAAGCTGTGGCCACAGGACGACAGGGCTTCCTTTGGTCCCCGAAAGGAAGCGTGTCAGCCACCTCCTGAGGACAGGAGATTCTGGACCTGACCTGGATGCTGGCCTGAGCCAGCTGCGGGTAACCTGTTGGTTGTATGGAGACAGCGCATGAAGCTCCATCTAATGAATCTAGGCTCGGGTGTGAGGCGATTGGGATCTTATCGGGTGTATTTCTTTTCCTTACTACCGCAAAGTGGATTACCAATGCTCCCACATGATTCAACAAACATGAATTTCGTAGAACTCTCAGAAACATTCAAGGAGTCATACACACGAGGGCACTCACATATTTCCACTCACCTGGATATCACACAACCACATCTTTATATCACACACATTTAGACATGGACAAACACATCGACAGACACACACACAGGGACATTTTAAACTCCTAGCTAGAATCATATTGGAGCTCAGTTTTTTAGGGAGTGAGGGAACAGGTTAACCTCACCAAAAGCAAGAGGGAAATTGATGCAAGCCGTGGCTTTGCGTCTTTGATACAGACACTTGAAGACCAGCGAAGTCAAAGAGGACTCCCTGCAGGGCCTCCAGAGGCCTTTCCCTTTGGTGCCCTTTACAACTGGGCCTAGCTCGGTCTCCTGAGCCCTGTGACGTCCTGAGCTCAGTAGGAAAGGAAGTGTGCATGGCAGCATGGCTGGCAGAGGGGAGGTGAATATCGATTTCTGAGGTGATGACCTGGCCCAATAATATGTTACCAAAGCCTCTGTCCCCAGGAACCAGCCCTTTTCTGCCCCAGCCTTGCTGGGTAGTGGTCGCTTCTGCATTCTATTTGCCAAGATGCCATAAGCTGTCCATTTTGGGCAGTGGCAGGTCCAGCCACTGTTGTTTATTCCTAAGATGAGCGGTTGCCTTTCAACCCTGGGAATTTCAGAACTGAGTTCCACCTGGAATTCAGGCCTCTGCACTGAGGAGCTTCTAAACTCATCCATTCATTTTGAAACTGGCTTTTTCTAGCAATTGCCCTCGCCATCAAGGGAATGGAACTTTGTGAGACTGCCAGGGACAGGGTCCTTATGATTTTGCTCCCATGTGGATTTGAAAAGGAAAGCAAGACACCGACAAACAAATACACAGAGCCAATTCAGAGCCTCAGACATGAGACTGGTGTGGATCAGTGACTGAGCGCAGTAAGGGGAAAACAAAATGTGTGTAAAGGGGCTCAGTGGGGAGAAGTTATACAGCAGTCAGTGGGTACCTAGCATCTCACACAGTTGATAGATGTTGGAATAGAAGGCAGCTCCTCTGACATGTTGGTAAGGGTGTTAAGTCACATAGCTATGCTAGATTTCATTTTCCAATGGACAGCCTGAGGCTGGTTTGGAGGCACCAAACAGTAGACTGTCATTCTCCTGATGACAGATTTCTCGACACACTGGGACCTTTTTTGATTCGCTGGGATCATTTTCCATCCTGTCACAGAGCCACCTAGCGGACACAATTGGAGTCACCTGATGGTTGTTTGAAACGGAGCGGCAGTCCCAGTGCCTAGGTCATTCCTGAGACCATGCCCATCACGTTTTCTGCGTTTTCAAAATGAGAAGGTCTCCAAAGGGTATGCTCAACTCTTCCTGAGAAGTTGGCTCTCCAGAGATGAAAGAAGGACAGGGTAATCCATTCTGGAATAGGGGCGGGAGAAATAGGAAAAAGAGAAGAATGCTGAGATGATGCTGACAGAGGGACACTCAGGACCCATTTTCAATATGTTTAGCATATTTCAACCTTGGAGAACAATGAATAACTTTGTGGAGAACAAATGGTAGTTGGGAGTGATTTGTTCTTGGGGCTCGGGCTAAATGAGGTTGCCCTAGAAGCTAGGCAGATGTCGACCTTCTCATAATCTTGTCCTGTCTGGGTATTTCCCTCTGTCGGAAACTCTATCATGATTGCTGCCCCAGAAACAATCCGGATTCATTAAGGGACAGTACAGGATGTGAGGTATTCCTTCCCTGAGGAATACCCTGCTCAATGAATCATTAGGCCAATTCTTTTCAGACTTCAAATGAGAATGGGGATGGGAAAGGGAGAAAGGTGACAGAGAATCAATTTGTGGCTACTATGTGTGGCAAGCTCTCTGGGTTCAGTGATGAGATCTCTGGAATTCACACATGATATGGCCATTCACTTTAAATGCAGGTCACCTCGCACACCCTTCTATAAGGTCACTAGAAATTCATATATAAAGTAAAAAAGGAAGGGTGAAGGCAGAGGTAGCATTGAAGATATTGAAACTTTCCCCAATCATTACAGAGGAAAATACCAGAGAGACACAATAGCCAGTCACTTTCTCAGACACCTGGGCCCTGAACCAAGCTGTAAAAGGAGAAGAGAGCCTCCCTTGTTCCCCAATGGTGAGCATGTCAGCCACCTCCTGAGGACAGGAGATTCTGATCCTGATCTGGATACTGGCTTGGGCAGGCTGTGAGAATCCCAGTGGTTGGGAAGACAGTGCACGAAGCTCCATCTAATGAATCTGGGCTCAGGTGTGTGGTGGTTGGGATTTATCGGGTGCATTTTTATTCCTTGCTCACACAAAGAGGAAGAACAATGTTCCCACGACATTAAACAAACATGAATTTCATAGAACTCTAATAAAAACATTCTAGGAGTCACACAGGTGGCACTCAAATATTTTCACCAGCCTGGATATCACACAATCACATCACTACATCACACACATTTAGACAGAAACACATCCGCATGCGCACAGACACAAGGACATTGTAAACTCCCAGCCAGACACCTATTTGAGTTCAGAACTTTAGGGAGTGAAGGACATAGAACAAGTTGACCACACCCAAAGCAGGTGGGAAATTGTGGCAAGCCGTGTCTCTTTAATACAGACACATGCAATTGATTAGGGCCAGGCCCCCAAAGACAAGGAGGATTTTCCGCAGGGCTTTTAAGGCTTCCAGAGGCCTTTCCTTTGGCACCCTTCACAGGTGGGCCTAGCTCGGTCTCCTCAGCCCTGTGACTTCCTGATCTAAAGAGGTAGGGAGTGTGCCTGGCAGCATGATTGGTGAAGGGGACTTGGGGTCTCACATTCTGAGGTGCTGGCCAGGCCTAATAATATGTAACCAAAACCTCTGTCCCCAAGACCCAGTCCCTCTCTGTCCCAGCCTGGCTGGGTATTGGGCTTTATAGCAGCCTAGATCCTAGGAGCAGGGTGCTTTTTGGGGATCTAAAGCCCTTCTGAGGAAAACAGACTGTCCAGGGTGAGGGAGGGAAAGGGGGGAATGGGCCACCTGTGTTGGAATAGGTAGCTGAGGATCACAGGTGCTTAGAGAGGTATGAAAGATAGTCAAATGGAACAATGGAGGGTGTTAGAACTGGAAGCAAGGGAGTACGGAAATGTGTAGGAAGTAAATGGGCTGCATGGAGGCCGAAGAAGGTGGACGAGCCTTGGGAGTGGACTAGTAAGCTGAGGTTAGAAGGAAAATGGAATGAGGCATTTGGAAAAGAGTGGGGCTGCTGTGTCAGGGTAAGAGCGGAGGAAAGAAGGAGAGTGCCTCAGGCCTGGCCCTAATCAATTGCATGGACAACATCTGTTATTAATTGACAGCTAGTCCTGCCTCCAAGTCACGCTGCTTGGGCAACTCACCTCTGCCAATCAATGGCTCCAGAGAAGCTGAACCCCTATCTACCGGTCCCTTCCTGCCTTGAGCTCCTCTTAGGGTTTCCAAGCGTCAAGTGCCTGGCCTGTGGGAATCACAGGAGAATACATGACTGCCATGTGGTGATTAAGTGTTGATAACCTGGGAATCACGGGTGCATATCACCAGGCCAAATTCACATAAAAACAGAAATCAAAGCTGGTTTGTAATAGAACGGCAGAGGCACCCCTTCCCCCAGCTGCCACTTTAATCTAGAGATCTTGTCTTTTTGAGAAAACAGTAGAGGTGACCCTACTTATGCTGCTCATGGCCCGAGGCAGCATCTGCTGTCAGGCAACTTGCTTTAAGACAATGGAAGCAGTTGTTGCACTTTTGCTGCATTGAAAATTTGAGGCTGAGTGTGCTGTGAAGAAACTGCTTTATGGCAGTGGCAACACCTGCTGTTCTTTTGCTGCATTGCAGTAGAAATGCAGTCTTTCTGCAAATATCACTTAATGGCAGAAATAATGGCTGATGCATTGCTCTTGTATTGCAGCCCTTAGAGGGATTTGTTTTACAGCCAGGGCAGTAGTGCTAAAATATTGAAAGTGAGGCAGTTTCTGAAATGTGTTCTGAAACATTTGGTTTAGGACAGTGGAACTCACATGAAAATCACATAGCACTACGTGAAAATCACACAGCGATCACGTAACTATCACACAGGTATCCTGTGGTGATTACAGGACGGCCACACAGAAATTGCTCTGTGATTGCATGAACGGTGTGTGGGAATTGTGGGGCAATCACATGCCTGGCCTGTTGGAGTCGCAGGGAGGTCACATCACTGTTATATGGTGAGTAATTGAAGGTGACATGGGAATCACAGAGGCATATCGCTTGGCCACATTTACGTAAACACTGAGAAAACAAGAGCTGGCGTGTAACAGAGAGTGGCAGAGGCAGTCACCTAGTTGCCACTTCATTCGAGGTCACGTCTATGTGCAAAAACTTGCTTGAGGACAGTGGTAGAAATGGCCACTGTTTTGCCTTTTTTGTGTCTGAGGCTGCTTCTGCTTTCAGGACACCTGCTTTAAGGCAGCGGAAGTGACTGTCACACTTTTGCTGCATAGGATACTTAAAGCTATGTCTGTGATGAGGAATCTGCTTCATGGCAGTGGCAACAGCTGCGGCTCTTTTTCTTCACTGCAGCAGTAATGCTGAGTCATTCTGAGAATACCGCTTTACAGCGGTAACAGGGCTGCCACAGTGCTCTCATATTGTAGCCGTTAGGCTGTGAATCTTGTGATGGACTTGGTTTACGGCCAGGCATCACTACTGAAATATTAAAAGTGACACCATTTTGTTCAGAAAACTGTTGGTTTAGGACAGTGGCAGAATAATCACTGGGGAATCATGAAGAACTAATGCGGAAATCACACAGTGATCACGTGACCCTTATGCAGGAGTCACATTGTGACCACGTGACCTCCACACAGGAATCATGTGGTGATCACAGGACTGCCACTCAGCAATCACATGATGATCACATGACTGGCCTATGGGCATTATGGGGAGATCACGGGAATGTCATCTGGTGATCATGTTTTGGCCAATTTCACATAAACCAGGAAAGGAAAGCTGGTGTGTATGATACAGTGACAGTGGTAGCCACCCAGCTGCCACTTCAATCAAAAGGTCATTTATGTTTGAGAAAACTTGCTCCAGGGCAGCCGCTGAAGCTGCCCCAATTTTGCTGCTTTTGGGGCTGAGGTCGTGTTTGTTGTCAGAATCTGCTTTATGGCAGTGGAAGCAGCTGTTGCACTTTTTCTGCATAGTGATATTATGCTGAGTTATTTCTGAGGATACTGTTTTGTGGCGGTAACAGCAGCTTTGGCAGTGTTGTTGTATTGTGGCACTGAAGCAGCAAATTTTGTGAGGGACTTGGTTTATATCCAGGGCAGAATTGCTGAAATTTTGGGAAGTGAGGCCATTTCTGTTCTGAAAATAGTGGGTGTAGAACATCAGCAGAGTAGTCATGTGAAGGTCTCCTGGAAGTCAATGGAACTAACTTGGAATCATGTGGTGATTAAGTGACCATCACTCAGAAATTACATGATGATCACGTTACTGCCATGGAGTATTCACATGGTGTTCACATGATTGCCATATCGTTAAAACATGACGATAACATGACTGGCATGTGGAAATCATGTGCATGTCTCCTGGCCAAATTTACTTAAACACAGGAAATCATAGCTCATGTAAAAGGACAGAAGTAGTGCAGCCACCTAGCTGCCATTTAGTAGGAAGTTGGTATCTTTTAGAGAAAACTTCTGGGGGAAAATGACAGAGGCTGCCCCACTTTTGCCACTCTAGGCCTGTGTCGTGTTTGTTGTGAGGCAACCTGCTTTATAGTAGTGAAAGGGGCAGCTACATTTTTACTGCATTGAGGTCTTGAGGCCGAGTTGGCTGTGAGGAAACTGCTAATGGCAGTGGTGACAGCTGCCACACTTTTGCTGAATTGCAGTAGTAATGCTGAGTCATTCTGAAGATACGCTTTACGGCAGTAACAGCAGCTGCTGCAGTGCTCTTGTATTATGAAGCTGAGCTCTAAATGTTGTGAGAACTTGGTTTACAGTCAAGGTAGTAATGCTAAAATATTGAAAAGTGAGGCCACTTCTGAAATGTGTTCTGAAACACTTGGTTTAGGACAGCAGCAGAATAATAACATGGAAGTGTCCTCACATAGCAGTAATGCGAAAAATCATGTGTTGATCACATGACCGTCACATAGGAATCATGTGCTGATCATGTGATCAACATTCAAGACTCATGTAGTGGTCATGTGACCTCCATGTAGGAATCGTGACAGTCATATGACCCATCATGCCAGAATCATGTGATGATCACATTAATGGCCTGTGGAATCACAGCAAGAGCATTTGACTCATGTGGTGATTATGTGGTGGTCATGTGGGAATCACAGGCGCATGTCACTTGGCCAAATTCACATAAACATTGAGAAAATGAGAACTGGTGTGTCATAGTGGCAGAGGCAACCACCTAGCTGCCACTTCAATCAAAATGTCATGTCTCCTTGAGAAAACTTGCTTTAAGACAGTGACAGAAGTGGCCTCATTTTTGCCACTTTGGGCCTGTGGCCATGTGTGTTGTCACAGAATGTGCTTCATGGCAGTGGAAGTGGCTTTCCCACTTTAGCTGCATTCAGGGCTTGAGGCTGAGACTGCTGTACGAAAGCTGTTTTGTAGCAGTGGCAAAAACTGAAGCTCTCTTCCTACATTGCAGTGGTAATGCGGAATCATTCTGAGGGTACCATTTTATGGTGGTAACAGTGGCTGCCACAGTGTTGTGCTTCAGCCCTGAGGACGCCAATGTTGTGAGGGAATTGGTTTAGAGGCAGATCAACACTGCTGAAATATTGAAAGTGAGGCCATTTCTGTTCTGAAAAGAGTTGGTGTAGGACAGCAGCAGAGTAATCACATGAAAGTCACTGGGAAACCATGTAGTGCTAATGCGGAATCACATGGTGATCATGTGACCACCATGCAGGCATCATGTGATCACCAGAAGGATCCACATGGTGGTCACATGACCATCATCCAGGAATCATGATCACTTGAATACCATGCTGGTATCACATGTTGATCACATCACCACCATGCAGAAACCATGTGATAATCATGTGACAGTCTGCTGAAATCATGTGTCATCACATGACTGGCCTATAAGAATCATGTGGGTCATGTGAGAATTACGGATGCATGTGTTGGCAAATTCACATAAACACTTAGGAAATAAGAGCTGGTGGGTGAAGGAGTGGCAGTGGCAGCCAAGTAGCTGCCTCTTCATTTGAAAGTCATGTCCGTTTGAGAAAACTTGTTTGAGAGCAGTGGCAGAGGCTGCCCCACTTTTGCCACTTTTGGCTTGAGGCTGCATCTGTTGTCAGGGATCCTGCTTCACGGCAACGCTAGGCAGCTGCCTCACTTCTGCTGCATTGTGGCTTTATTTTCAATCATTCCTGAGGAAACTGCTTTACAGCAACTGATGCTAGAGTAACGATAAAAGGCTTTTCAAAAGATCAAATTTCAATTGATCCCTACCCCAACACTGGGATCTCAAACCTTATGTGTGACCAAAAGACATGAATAGCTCTGGGAGTGCTCACTCAAAAGGTATAACTTATCCTGTGGCCAGTAACTTATCTCTCAAAACAATTATATCCTGTTGCTGCAGGGTGACCAGGTGTTTGAGACCAGAGCCGTGCTGCCACAGCTTTCCTAGTGCAGGAGGCTATCAAACTCACTCTGTTCAACCATTCATGTTTTAGACCCCTGTCCTGTACAGGGAGTTTTAGAGACAAGAGGCCACCAGGGGTCACCTGCCCCATATCAGGGTCTACTTCTGGATTTCCAGAGAAAGTCTTTAAACTCTGCCAGACTCCTGACATAGCTATTCCTCTTACCATCAAGACAGGAGGAAAAAGCTCAGTCACTCCTTCATAGATACCAGAGACCAGGTTTGTTCCTGTAGACATGATTCAAAGGTCAGCTCTTAGAGAACACAGTGGTAGAATGGTTCACCAATGGCAGCAGTTTTATACGAGAAGGAATCAGGAGGGCAGCATATGTCACTGTAGATGCCCTCAAACCACCGAAGCCAGGGCACTTCCTCCTAATACTTCAGCACAAAAGGCTGAATTAATAGCCCTAACTAGAGCTCACAAACTAGGAAATAGAGAGTTAACAACTTTACTGATTCTAAAAATGCCTTTCTAGTCCATGCGGCCATCTGGAAAGAATGAGGTCTCCTAACTACAATAAATCCCATATATTGCACCACTGGGAGATCTTAGACCTCTTACAGGCAGTAAAGAGGCCCACTGAGGTCACCATCATCCATTGCAGGGATCACCAAAAACAAACAAACAAAATTCAAAGAGTACTATGGGAAATAATTTTGCTGATAGAATGGCAGAAAGGGCAGCACTTACCTCATCTCAACACAGCACTCCAAGTCCCTCAAGGGGTCACCTTACCTCAAACTTCTCAGTATACTGAGGAAGTAAAATAAAGGGACTCAAACAAGGGGCTGTATTTTAAATCCAGAAGATGATGAATCCAAGATCAAAAGATACTTCTACCTCAGAAAATCGATGGAAAATTATAAAGGGATGCCATGATTTTTTCCCATCTATGGAGAGATTCCTTAAGCTCATTAATTAATTATGTTTTCCAGGGGAGGACTACAAAAAGGTATTAAAGAGTCAGTAAGGCCTGTACCCTATGTTACACTAATATGCCTGGAGGAAGGCTCAGGGCACCATCTCTTCTCCAACCCATACAAAGCCGAGGCACCTACCGACAAGACTGGCAAATTGATTTTACCCAAATTCCCTGTATAATGGAGAAAATACCTGCTAGTTTTTGTTGACACTTTTACGGGACAAATAGAAACTTCCCCACTAAAGCTCAGGAAGTAGCTAAGACTCTACTAGGAATCATCTCTTGCTCTGGGTTACCAAAATCCTACAGAGTCCTTCCTTTGTCTCCAAAGCCAGTCAATTGGCCTCCTTAGCCTCAGGATCCAACACCATCTCCATACTCCTAGAGGCCTCAATCCTCAGGAAATGTGGAAAGAGATCATCATACTCTAAAAGGATCTGGAAAAATCATGCCAAGAGACCTCTGAGACTTGGGACAAATTTTACCCTTAGCCCTTCTCAGGGTATGGATGACCACAAGGGTGGACCTACATTCAGCCCTTTCAAGATGCTACATGGGAGGCCATTCTTGACCTCTGATCTACTCTTTGACTCAGAGGCTCAGGAATTAACCAGGTACATATCAATGTAAGCCAGGTACAATGGGCCATAACAGACTATGGCAACAAAATTCTGCCCATCCCTGATCATACTCCAATTCAGGTTCAGGTAAAATCAGGAGACCCTATCCTTTTTAAGACTCTTCCACTGACCACTTCAACCCTAAATGAAAAGGCCCATGTCAGGCTCTCCTCTCTGCCCCATGGCAGTTTAACTCCAGGGAGTAACAAGCTGGGTACACTTGTTCTGAGTCTCCCTGGGAAGATCCTGATGAGGAAGACGAACAAGGCACATACACATGCCAACCCCCTGAGGACCTCAGACTTATGTTCAATAGAAAAGAAAAAGTTACATAAAGATGATCACAATCTGACATCCCAATAAAAGATAATTATGTTTCAACCTTATTGCTTAATTGTTCGCATGGGCCTTCTATGGCTTACTCAAGCTTGGCTTTCTGTCTACAGTCCAACTGCTTACTCCAGCCAGGTGGAATCATGCTTGTCACTGTCCACTTAATCTGTCCTCTACAATATTAGTCCCTTTCCTTCATCAACATAATTGAAATGAAAGTCCTGATTCCCTTTACGACCCTTCTTACTACTTTAGCTTCTGGAACTAGTAATTATCTGACATATTTATCACAAACTATTGCTCTAACCCAAAATTTAAATGACTGCTGGATACACCACATTTCTCCTTAGGTTGCCGCTCCATCCTTCTACTGATTTCCCCCACATTAGCTTTTTCAGGCCTCCTGAAACAGGAATGCCCATCTGTAAACTAGCCACCCTCTGTTTACAAGAGGTAAGTTCCAAGTTACTCCATACTTCCAGCCACTTTCCAAAAGGGCCTGGCTAGTTCCTGGGATCCAGCCATCTCTGAGTCCTTGTTTGGACAAAAGATATAGCTCCCACAAACACCCAAGGAAAATTCCCTACCTATGGAGGCTGAAAGCCCTGCATAAACTTCTGGACTGATTATGGATGAAAATGGACAAAAATATGCTATCCAGCAGGGACCTTTCATTTACTTCTGCAACAACAACCAGGCCTTTGTCTACCAGTGCTTCAGTGGCCCTGGGGAACTAAGGCCTTTAAGGAACGAAAGGTATGAAAGGTAGATCATGACATCCAGTATATGTGGGCCAACTTTATAGATGGCACCTTGGGAAACCAGAGCTTTGATAAAGCAAGACAATGGGCCCAGGCATCTTGGGGCACTCTTGGAACTGGTTTTTCCCATCCAAACTGCAATTATGATAACAAAGTAGAAATTGGTCATTTGTCACCATCATTTGTGCCCCTATAAAATGGTTGTTCACCTATAACAACCATAAAGGTCGACCATGGGTTACTCATTTTTTAAATCAGGCAGCAGTTTGAGGAGGCTGTACTCTAGGCTGGGTCACACTCCCAAATAATTTCATTCAGATCTATAGAGATTTAATTCCTCTAGAGAGAGATACACCAATGTCAGAAAAAACAAGGAGTGGCTGCCACTGCCTTAGGGATTGTGTCTGCTGATGCTACTATTGGAGACTTAATTGAAAGTATAGCTTATAATGCCTACGTTATCCAAAATACCTCAGCTCTCGATGAAGAAATTTCTGAGGACTCGGGACAGGGTCTTGAGGCATTACAGACCTCCCTTGACTCCCTTGCCAATCAGGTGATGAACAAGAGTGTAGCATTGGATTATCTGTTGGCTGAACAAGGTGGTGTCTGCGCCCTAGCCAACACCTCTTGTTGCTTCTATGTTAACACCTCCAGTGAAGCTGAAGTCAGAATACTCAAGCTCCTGCAGAAGGCCAAAAGGGTAACAGACACTAGGACATGATTAGCAGGGGACATCTGGAAAACCCTTAAAGGAGACCTACCTTTTCTTCTTCCAGGAACTATTGTCTCCTTCCTGCTCCTGTTCATCTTGGGACCTACTCTCCTTAACTATTTAGCAAAGTTTGTCTCTTCATTGCCTTCATTGTCTGTTCATGAATTATTTCTTGTGATGTTGACAAGATCCTCATTAACTGTCAGGTGGCAATTAACCTCGATGTGGTTGCTATGAGCACAAGAGGCCTTCAGAGGCTCTCAGAATACATGAAAGCCTGGCTCAGAGACACAGGTGCTCTGCCCCACAGGAATACACGTGCAGACCAAGACCTCACCCTTGCCCTGACCCTGCCATCACTGTGTCTGTTCAGTAGATCATTGAGGCAGTTAATGGTGCACCACCATTCACCTGATGCCATGACAGTTCCATAAGGACAAAAGATGTGGAGAAAAGAGTGCCTCTGAGTTCCAAGAAGAGCCACCTTCTTTCTCTGAAGAGACCACCCAGAACCATGAAGTCAGTGGGTAAAGTCCCCACCCGCAATAAAAACAGAGTAGCTCTCTCTCACCAGTTTGCCCACTCTCCTGTCTGAGAGAGCACTTTCACTTTCAATAAACTTGGGCTGTGGCTTCATTGCCTTCATTCTGTTTGTGAAGTATTTCTTGGGATGTTCACAAGATCCTGGTTAACTGTTAGGTGACATAAGGAGGCCTGGGGAGGGACCTAGACTGGCTAATTGAGATGGCTTCTCAGCTTCCTGATGACTCACAGGAAAGAGACACAGGAAGTGCAGCAGTAGGAGAGGGAGGAATGAGAATGAGGAGGAGGAGGAAGGGGTGGAGGTAAAAGAAGGGGCTCTGGCTTTGGGAAAAGTCAAGGCTAGGCCCCAAGGGCCTTTCTGAGCTAGGCCCTCCTTGTCAGCTCCCTAGGGCCCTGGGCACTGGTGGGTCACAGTCACAGCAGTCAGCAGGCAGGAAAGCCCCTGTTGAGAAAGGGCTGGGGAGGGGTCAAGTGAATGGGTGGGATCCTTGATGACAATCACACATGAACCTCCACTGCCCAGCCCTTGCCTAAGCGGGAGTTTCAGGTCACCTAGGCAGCCATTCTCAGTGTTTGCCAAGCAGGGCCTCAAGCCTGGGGCCTGAGGAACTTCTCTGTAGCCCCAGGGGTGCGGTCCTGGCCAGTGCTGTAGGCAAGAGGCCCTCAGAGCAACCCAGTGGCCCAGGGGTCCTCAGATATCACATGGGGGCACCGCAGGCCCTCCAAGCCCTTGGGGATCAAAGGGAGGAGGCTGGCAGAGCCTGGTGGGGAAAGGCATGAGGGGACTGTGCAGAAATCCTGGCATGAACACAGGGCAAGAAAGAGCCCAGTGTCTCATGTCCTTTCCTCCTCCCTGCTTCCTGCTTTCTTGTACCAGGATAAACCAAGAACTTTGAAATTTAATGCACTATAAAATAGTTTTATTTGGTGAGAAAGTTTTCAACATAATTCAACAAATGCTTATTGAGTGTTTTCTATGAAGTATGGCTAATGCAGCCCTAAAACCCCAGCCCTTTCAAAAAGTTCTGCCCATGTACAGGCTTGAACAGATTGGAAAGAAGTAGGAGGACTAGATCAGGGATATTGAAGACAAAACATCACGGGAAGAGAATGAAAGGCCAGTGAGATGTGGGAATGGTGATGGGCAGCTGATAGGGGCGTGGGAAGAGTTCCAGAGCTGCTCAACAGTGCAAGGAATCAACACACCAAGGCTGAAGAACTGATATGGGTGTCTCTATAAATGCTAGCAATGACTTTACCAGAGTATGGAGTGGAAAATGTTTACCTTCATTAAACTCTTAGGACCTAACCTGAGTTTTCTACCCACTCTGCACTCACAACCTGAAAACTCTCTTCTCTAGAATAATTAGATGTGCATACGCAGATGCAGCCCCATGCCAGTCTTGCCTAAGTCAGGAGAGGTTAAAGAAGCCATGCTCAATTCTAAGGGGTCACAGCATAAGTTACTACATTCTATTAATTTTGCAGCCCAAATATCATTAACAGTATTCTTGTTTCTGAGACCAACTTTCCCTAAGCTGCCTCCCCCCCCATAATACCCTAATCTCTGGACTTGATTCCTACATCAAGATTCACCTGCCCAGGACATCTTACCTCTCTAGAGATGGGATCAGTCCCCTTCTCTCTTACCCAGGGCCGACAGAACCCTGTGCTCAGTGCAGTGCCTGTGTTCTTCAAGTAGAACCTGCTTCTAATTCTAATTCTCTCTTCAACTAGACTTGAAGATACCTGCCATGTTCCAAGCCTTGCAGGAAGATCATGGGCTTTAGATTCAGCAATGCTTGCCTACCAAGTGCCACTTGAGACCTCGTTGAAAATGACATTCTCCAAGGCTCTTTCTAATGTAAGTAACCATCTCATTTCTGGCTGCATCACAAACTCCACAAAAGTGAAAATAACCTCTAGAGTTCGAATTGCTAAAGTAGTAAAATTCAGAATTTATTTTTCACCAGACCGTACTAAAATGTTGGGATTACTATATTTTATTTTATTTTATTTTATTTTTTTATTTATTTTATTATTTATTTTATTATTTGTTTTGTTTTGTTTTGTTTTGTTTTATTGTGCCCATCTGACACTATACATAGTTATTACAATGTTGTTGATTATATTCCCTATGCTGTACTTTACATCCCCATAACTATTTTGTAACAACCAATTTGTACTTCTTAATCCCTTCAACTTTTTCACCCAGCTCCCCCAACCCCCTTCCATCTGGTAGTCATCAGTGTGTTCTCTGTATCTATGAGACTGTTTCAGTTTTGTTTATTTTGTTCTTTAGATTCTACGTGCAAGTGAGATCATATGGTATTTATCTTCTGATGTATTTCACTTAGCATAATACTCTCTAGGTCCATCCATATTGTTGAAAATGGTAAGATTTCATTCTTTGTTATGGCCTAGCATTATTCCATTGTATTTATGTAACACAACTTTATCCGATCATTTATTGATGAGCACCTAGGTCACTTCTATATCTTAGTTATTGTAAATAGCACTGCAGTGAACTTAGGGGTATATATCTTTTTGAATTAGTGTTTGAGATTAAAATAACTTTTTAAATTACTTATTTTTAAATTGTGGTAAAATATATAACAAAATTTACCATTTTAACCATTTTAAGTATACATTTGAGTGGAATCAAACTGAAACTCCATGCCTTTTAAATAATAACTCCCCATCCTCTATCTCCCTATGTTTCTGGCAACCACCATTCTATTCTGTCTGTATAAATTTGAATGGAATCATACAACATTTGTCCTTTTCTGACTACACAGTCAAAAATGGTTCAGTAAACATTTCTTCAAGATTTATCCAAGTTGTATCATGTGCCAGAATTTCCTTCCTTATTAAAGATGAAGAATATTTCATTGTGTATATATAATGCATATTACATTTTGTTTATCTATTTATCTGTTAATAGTCACTTGGGTTGTTTCTACCCTTTGACTATTGTGAATAACGCTGCTAGGAACATGAGTACAAATATGCGTTCCAGTCCTTGCTTTTCCTTCTTTTGGGTATAAACCCAGAAGTGGAATTGCTGGATCATATGGTAATTTTGTTTGATTTTTAGAGGAAACTCCATCCTGTTTTAGAATTACTTTTTAAACCTGACATTGAACAATAACATCTTGCCACTCTCTCCTTTTCCTACATATGTGCTTCAGAGATAACCATAAAATGTATTTAAATGATTCATTAAACTGATTGGAGTTGTAAGAGAATGTCATTTTATTATCTATGATAGAAAGCTTAAATGTGTTGAAGTTTGGGCAAAAAAAAGTACATGAGAGTTGAATAGAAAGTAGAAAACCTCTATCCAGTAAGACCTGAATATGTAGATCATTTAAAGAATGTGTCAGCTGTGGCAATTTATTAAATGACTTTCACATTCTCTCCCTGGCATAACATAATGTTTTAGATAAAGATATGATGAATTTAGAATAAAATGAATCACTAGGTTTACATGGGGTTTTAAAAGAGACATTTTAAATTATAATGAGAGCAGTTTGAAATCCTATAAGGTTATGAAGGAAATAGTTAATATTATTAAGTGTAAAAAATTACCCTTAATTCCAATTATACTTGTCTTTCTAAACACAGTGAATATCTTCAATCTGAGATAAACAAGATATGCATATATAGATGAAATCTACTTTAAACAAATGACTTAAGGTATGCCCTAAAAAACAAATTCACACATAGGAACTAAATATAAAGGTACAGTTTATTGTAGAAAAATAACCCAGCAATCTGGAAAAGCCTTGTGTCAGCATGGCATGGATTTTAGCAATTACAAAATAGCTAGATTTTAAATCTCAGTAATTCAATCACACACTAAGATACTCTCCTATAAATTGTTATAAGACAGCTCTGTTAAACAAACAAAGAAACAAACAACTTCTGTCTTTCTACAAATTCTGCTGAAACTTAGCATTGGAACCACTAATGCTTTATTTACATACTATTTACATTTAGACTATATTTTCTCTGGGATTTGTAGCCTGAGTTTGAAATCAGATGTTCAAGGTATTAGTCCAGCAGCTGAATAAAATCCAAGGACTATCAACAAATAATTTTAAAGTGTGTGAATTGATAGATTATTCTAAGCTATGATTTATTAAGCTGATGGCTACTGTTGTCATTAAGGATTATTTATATAGAGAAATAGCATATATTCAGTATAGAAAACTAAGAAGTTTTACTTATTTCAATCATCTTGTTTGAAAGGTTAATTGTTGGTGTTTTCATCACTCTTAATACAAAGAGCCCCAATTAAAGGGTCAAATCATCAAATTATGTTGTTTATTTTTAAAAGTTTCCTATTCTACTAGATTTCATTATATCACGGTTCAGGTCATGAACCCACACAATGATATATATGGCATAACAAAATGTCTGCAATATATATATATATATATATATGCATTATATATTTATATACACACACACATATATGTGCAGATATACATAATTATATTTATATTATTACTGACCATCACTCTAATGTGCTTGAGTTCTTAGTTAAGAGTTTATCAAGACTCTTTTCATTTAGTCATACAACATTTATTCTACTATGTATTGGGTAGAACACTAAGCATCAGTGAAGTATAGATAAATATGATTTGATCCTTGCCTTTAAGAAGTTCAAAATCTAGTTAGGCAGAAGTTGGGTGAATATTAATGGCTTTTAGTTGGTATATTTGAACTATGACATACCTTACTGAAAGAAGAATAAACAAGTGTCTGAATAATATTATTTGTTTTACAACTTTTTTTCAACAACCTGGCCATCAGTCATGTTGTCTTTGCAGCTGAGTCCCAGCCTCTAGGACATGCATGACGTTGCCAGCAGAGACTTGTAATCTTTTCTACCCTGCCTGACATCAATGTTCTTTTCTGCTAAGCCTATACTCTCACTGTTTCTTGGCCTTTTTACCCAGAGATTTTGTACCCTATAGCCCCCACAAAAGACCCCTTTGGACCTAATCCTCCCTAAAACTCTCACAGCAGAAAAACCTGGTTTGGTAGGTATGAAGTTTCACTAAAAACATTCAATTTGAAGATAGAGACAAAGGAATAGAGAGAAAATAGAGGACCAAATTCTGAGTCAAACTATTTTCAAATATCTCTGAAGAAAAATCTCATGCTTGTACCCTTAGGCTCTAACTTAAATGAACGATTTTAGCCTCGTGGTCTCATTCATTCACCTATCCCACCAATACTATATTATAATTATTTGCATATGCATCTGACACCCTTATTTGGATCAAGGTCCTCAAGTGGTGGTATCAGCTGATGTAGAATAAAAAGTTTTAGCTTTTTCATAAGTTTCATCAATAACTTTCCCCCAACCCTCTTTTTGATATGAATATAAAAGCTGATATTTTATCAGTCTTATGCAAAGAATGAATAAATATATCTTCAAAACCTTTGAACAGTAACATATAATCTAAGTGTAAAAAACAAAAAACAAAACAAAACAAAACAAAAAACTTTGCCTGAAATGTAAACACAGTTTGTGACAAATTTCTTTGCTTCTAAATCGTCATCCTTAAACTTCTAGTTAAAAATTCCAGAAGTGCCACTAGGCAGAAGTTGGGTCTTTTTTCTTTTTGGATTACTAACTTGTAAATCCATGCCAAGGACACAGTGGGCCCTCCTGGAATGTCTCCTGAATGATTCACGATCATAAGAAATCTTCAACTCCAGGATTTGTTTCCTTTTATAACACACTAAGGGGGCAGTCAAGATTTGCCATGATGTAAGAAACTTTATAAGAGGGAATTTCAATTCTGTGAACTTCAATAAAAATCATCCAGTGGTTTCTTTTCCAACTTCTCTTGAGAAACAATTCTCTCCCTATCATACTGTATTTGGTTTTATTTCAAGCATCCTGACCTAAATTTAGTTTTTTTGTCCTAATTGATTTATTTGAAAAGCAGCAATTAAGGAAACATTGCATTCCAGTCTTACAACTTTTCACACGTGGACTTCTTTTGCACTGCTTATACTCCTAATGCTGGAACTAGAACGTTTCCTCTCAGGAGCCCAGAGGCTTCCACAGAAAAAGATCTCAAACACTTCACTTTAGCCTGAAATCAAATGAAAGTTTGAGGATATCAGCACTACCCTCAAAAAAAGTTTCCTACTCAGAGAGAGAGAGAGAGAGAGAGAGAGAGAGAGAGAGAGAGAGAAGTCTTTTTATTTTAACGGAATGCCAACTAATAAATGTAGAAGTTATAGATGGAACTTAAAAGAATCACCATTTTGCAAATATCAATAATTGATATATTATTCCAGGAAACTCAGGATTAACAAGTGTTAAAACCATTGGCTGAAAGTTTGTTGTGAAACTGAATGACGATTACTTAAAAATTACAAATGGAAAACGTACCTTTAGAATGAAGAGATCTGGTAACTACCATAACAACTAGGTGATCAATCATCCTCACCAGTAGAGAAACCACCTGACTTTATTTGCTACCGCATGTGATACAATAAGTATACAGTATTGTCTATGTAGTTTTCTTATGAATATGTATAGCCTGCACCAAATTATGAAGAAACAATATAATTGACAGTGTGAAACATTCTAGAGTATACTTATCTGGACTCAAAACAAGTCAATGTCATGAAAAATTGATTAAACTGACAAAAAAGAGAAGCAATATCAAAAGCAAACATACAGTGTAAATCTTGATTGGATTCAAGATTTTAAAAATTGATGACAGATGGTATTAAGACACTAGAAAAATTTAAATATAGGCTGCATTAGATAATTATTTAACTCTCATGAGTAGTTGTTGGTGTTTTGGTTATAAGAATATATATTTAAAATAAGATATGTATAAAGCATAAAACAAGTAAGTCTTTATTTGTGAATTGTTAATTATTATGTAACCAAATAGGTCAGCATAAAAATGAATATTTATCTGTTTTATATGTGTGTGTGACACACATACATACATACATATATCCATATACCTGTTAAAAAAACAACAAATGGGTGCAATGTTAATTTGTGAATCTAGGTGAGGGCTACATGGTCTTCATATTAATTTTTTCAACATTTCTATAGGCTTAAAATTTTTCAAAATAAAAAGTAGGGAAAAGCAAAGAAATGAGATACGATCAAAAACCTTATAATAATAATACTGTAATAAAAATGATAACTCAGGCTTTTTTAGGAAAAAAAAAACAACTTTTATTCCTGGCTCTGCCATTTAATAGGCATATGAGCTTAGATGAGTCATTTAGCCTCTATATGAATTTTTCTAATCTATAAAATGGGGAGATGATGCTCATAAAATGAAGATAAAGTTACTAACATATCTCAAAACTTTTGTTTGAATATCTCCCTCTATGTACCACAGTATGAAAGGGGAAAATGCTCATGTTATTATTCATCTCCTCTTATCCCTTTCCTTTCTCAAGCATAATTTGATCAAAAAAAGAAAATGTTACTAGCACTTTTCATTTTTCAATAAAATGAAAATTTTACTACTTTTGTTATTTGGTGTTATCGCCACATGAGGCTCAAATATAGTGGAAGATTTAAGATGGAGAAGCTAGAAAATTGTCACTATTATGATCATTTCTATTGTTACATTACAATAGAGAAGGGTTAAACTCAATTAAATATTTTTTCTCACGTTTTAAAGAACTTGTTTTTTTGTTTTTGTTTTTGTTTTTCCTACTGTGGACAGCAGACCTTGATTTTGTTTCTAGGAAACCTGGAAGGCTCTTTTAGTCCACAGGGAAACCATATTTAATGCTGTCATTTTGGCTGATTCTTTTTGGGTTGTTTGATTTGATGACAGGTCAAGGAGGTTCACTTCAAACACTTGCAAGGTGAACTAGTAGTGGCAAACTTTGATAGCCTTAGGAGCTTTGAGAGTGCCCCAGGGGCTTCCTGAAGGTGGAAACAGAAAGAGGGGAACAGTATCCCTCCCTCATTCAAGCAGAGCCATACTACTTTATTCTGATTTAGTGTGAGTCTCTGAAGAAAATGTTAAATGGGAGGCGAGAGGGAATATAAAGCTTTTCAAAAGCCATTATGCAGGGAGCTGCACTTGAAGGCTCAGCCAGTGTGTCAGTGATTCACCCAAAGATATTAAAACCAGAACGTGTCTCATCGCTTGCCGGTGACAATACACACATGCCACATTGGCTTATCTTCTGTCTGAAAAAAAACAATGTGCAGCTCATCTGCCTCATGGCCGCTACTAAAAACTCCAAATTTGCCAGTGTATAAACATCAACTTATGCAATTATGGAAGAGAGTAATTGAACACCTCGGATATCTGTACAGTGCTTCCCATTGGCTCTTCAGCACTGAAATCTGGTCACATCATCACCACTGCTACATTCATATAAGACTGATTTAGGACTTCACCAGAGTCAAGATACCAGGGAAAAGAACATGTCAAAATCAAAAATTTATTAAACGCACGGCAGGTAATAATTGTAATCCTTAAATCTTCCTTTGAGAGTGCCACTTTAGACATAACAGTAGAAACCACTTTCGCGCTGAATCATTGAATGGACTTCTGGATTGAAGCACATATATTCAGAAAAAGCTTGATTTAATGGACTGTGGTATTTCTGAGAAGTATAAACATTTTCTCTGCCCTTTCAGGGAAGCAAAGTAACGACAGGATGAAAACAGCAAGACATAGTTTATCACAAGGCAGCGCGTTTTGAAGAGGCACGGTCTTTCAACCATGAAAGCTTGAATCCTCATCGTATGAATTACAACCTTGAAACCAGCCAGTTTTCCCTGATCGCTTTCTCACTTTCAAGATGTCGCTAATATCCTCATTGGCTTTACAAACTACAGGCAACAAGTCGCCAATTAGAGCGAAGCGAGCCCTTCAGATTATCTATGATGACCTTGTATATAGAACGCGTTGAGAACACCGTGACAAAATTGAGTGTGCAGCATGAAGTCGACTGAAATCGAAGGCACCGCTCCTAGCAATTTTTATTCAGAATGATCTAACTTTTGGATTAAGCGTACCGAGAGCCATTCTTTCAGGCTCAGGCAGTATGTCTAGTTTCTCAGCAGAAACATCTTGAGGATATGGTTATACTTTCCATTGGTGTTCCAAAACATTGTTTAGTACATTTCTGAAATGTGGTGCTGTGGAAACAGATTTGAAAAATAGTCTCCACCGAAATGTTTCTCAGCACTTTCTCAATGAAGCTACAGGCAAGTCACATGGACTCTCTTCCGGTGTCCGAAGACACAATGCATAGCACATCTGTTATGAACCTGTATTCAAAATCCCAAATGGGCCTCTATTACTATCAGAATGTGTGGTCAATGACAGAAGTGAGTTCAAGATTAAAAATTTCATTGGTTCATTTATTTCTATTGGATCAGTGATTTCTATTCCATCAGTGATTTCCATGGGATCAGTGATTTCCATTGCATCAGTGATTTTCATTTCATCACTGATTTCCATGGGATCAGTGATCTCCATTGCATCAGTGATTTCAATTGGATCAGTAATTTCCATTGGATTAGTGATTTTCATCAACCCTTCAGCATTAAAACTCGGGCACATCATCAACACTGCTACATCTGTTTAAGACAGAATTAGAACTTCACCGCCGAAGTCAAGAACATCGGTGTCAAGAACTTGCCAAAATCAGAAGGAGTGTACAACACACATGAAAGGTAAGAACTGTAATCTTTACCTAGTGTGATAGATGGCCACATTAGACTTTGCAGTGGTCACCAATTTTAGCGCTGTCTCATTGAATGCACTCCTGGGTAGGGAAGGCAAATATTCAGAAAGTGCTCTCTTCCATGCACTGCGCTCTTGGTGAGATGTATAGACATTTTTTTTCTGTCCCTTGGTGGCAGCAAAGTAACCACAGGATTGAAACAGCAAGTCACATAGTTTATCACAAGGCAGCGCGTTCTGAAGTTACACTTTCTTTCAACCGTGACAGCTTGAACCCGCATCATACGAATTAGAAGTTGAAACCAGAAAGTTTTAGATATTGGAACTATCCACATTTGCTTCATGCAGCAAGATGTCCAGTCTCCATATAGGGCAAAGCAAGTAATTCAGTTTACCGTGAAAACTTCCTACATCGGATGCGTTGAGAACAGCACAATGAAAGAGAATTGTGCAGCACGGACATGACTGAAATCGAAGGCACTGCTACAAGCATTTTTCATCAGCGTGAATTTCTTCCTGATGAAGCCTTTTGGGAGCTGCACTTTAATGCTCAGCCCGTGTGTCTGTGACTCATCCAAGGATATTCACACCAGAAACTCGTCTCATCACTTGCCAGTGACACTACACACGAGTCACATTGGCTTATCTTGCGCCCCACAAAGGAACAATGTGTAGCTCATCTGCTTCATGGCCACGACTAAAATCTCCACATTGGCCAGTGTATAACCCTCAGCTCACATGGTCATGGCAGAGGGTAATAGGACATCATGGATCTCTGTATAGTGTTTCTCAATGGCCCTTCGGCACTGAAATCTGGTCACACCACCAACACTGGTATATTCGTATAAGACTGACTTAGGACTTCAACAGAGTCATGATACCAGGGAAATAGCTTGCCAAAGTCAAAAATGTTTCAAGGCACGGCAGGGAGTAATTGTAACCCTTAACTCTTCATTTGAGAGTGCCACTTTGGACTTCACAGTAGAAACCACTTTCGCGTTGAAGCATTGAATGGACCTCTGGATGAGAAACGCAGATATTCAGAAAAATGCTTGCGTTCATGCGCTGTGGACTGACTGCGAAGTGTAGGCATTTTCTCTGTCCTCTCTTGGCAACAAAGTAACCATGGACCTGAAAGTGCATGTCACATAGTTTATCACAAGGCAGTGTGTCCAGAAGATGCACTTTATTTCAACCGTGACAGCTTGAACCTTCATCATACGAATTACACCTAGAAAACAGCCAGTTTTGCCTGATAGCTTTCTCACTTTCTAGATGTTGCTACTCTCCTCATTTGCTTTATACACTGCAGGTGTCAATTCGCCAATTAGAGCAAAGCGGGCCATCCAGATAATCAATGATGACCTTCTACATAGAACGCGTTGAGAACACCGTGATGAAAAGGAGTGCACAGAATGAAGCCGACTGAAATCCAAGGCACCGCACCTAGCAATTTTGATCAGAATGCTCTAAATTTTGAATTAAGCATACCGAGAGGCACTCTTTCAGGCAAAGCCACTGATTCTAGTTTCTCAGCAGAAATATCTTGAGGACAGGCTTACAATTTCCATAGGCGTCGTAAAACATTGTTTGGTACACTTCTTAAAAGGAATGGTATGGAAACAGATTAGAAAAATAGTCTCCAACAAAATGTTTATCATCACATTATCAATGAGGATGCACACAAGTCACATGGATCTCTCTTCCGGCTTGCGAAGACACGATGTACACCACATCTGTTAGGAGCCTGTACACAGAATTCCAAAGGGGCTTCTGTGTTACTGTCAGAATATGCAGTCAATGG
This sequence comes from Eonycteris spelaea, assembly GCA_003508835.1. Lineage (NCBI taxonomy): Eukaryota > Metazoa > Chordata > Mammalia > Chiroptera > Pteropodidae > Eonycteris > Eonycteris spelaea. Next base: position 96,174 of record PUFA01000286.1, on the reverse strand, counting down.
AGAAAATGAGTTTGAGATTACGATTCCAACAGTTCATTTATTTCCATTGTATCAGAGATTTCTATTACATCACTGATTTCCATTGGAATTTCGTTTCCATTGCTTCAGTAATTTACATTGATGTTTAGTTTCCATTGCATCAGTGATTTCCATTGAATATGTGATTTCCATGACATCAGTCCTTTCGATGATATCAGTGATTTCCATTTCGTCAGTGATTTCCATTAGAATAGCGTTTTCCATTGCATCAGTGATTTCCCTAGGATGTTTAGTTGCCATTGCATCAGTGAATGCCATTACATCAGTGATTTCCATTCCACTCATGATTTCCATTAGATGTTTGGTTTCCAGTGCATCACTGATCTCCATTTCATCGGTGTTTTCCATTGCATCAGTGATTTCCATTGCATCAATGACTTCCATTACATCAGTGATTTCCATTGCATCAGTGATTTCCATTGCATCAGTGATTTCCATTGCATCAGTGATTTCCATTATATCAGTCGTTTCCATTGAGTAAGTGATTTCCATGTCATCAGTCCTTTCAATTATGTCAGTGATTTCCATTGCATCAGTGATTGCCAGTGCATCAGTGGTTTCCATTGGAATAGCAATTTCCGTTGCATCAGTGATTTCCATTAAATATGTGATTTCCATGTCATCAGTCCTTTCGATGAGATCAGTGATTTCCATTGCGTCGGTGATTTCCAGCGCATCAGTGGTTTCCATTGGAATAGCGATTTCCATTGCATCAGTGATTTCCCTAGGATGTTTAGTTGCCATTGCATCAGGGAATGCCATTACATCAGTGATTTCCATTCCACTCATGATTTCCATTAGATGTTTGGTTTCCAGTGCATCACTGATCTCCATTTCATCGGTGTTTTCCACTGCATCAGTCGTTTCCATTGCATCAATGACTTCCATTACATCAGTGATTTCCATTGCATCAGTGATTTCCATTGCATCAGTGATTTCCATTGCATCAGTGATTGCCAGTGCATCAGTGGTTTCCATTGGAATAGCAATTTCCATTGCATCAGTGATTTCCCTTGGATGTATAGTTCGCATTGCATCAGTGAATTCCAATGCATCTGTGACTTCCAATCCATCCATGATTACCAAATCGGCGTCTGTAGTACTGTCAGAACATGCAGTCAACGAAGAAAATGAGTTCGAGATTATGGATGTCTACGTTTCATTTATTGCCATTGGATCAGTGATTTTCATTTCATCAGTCATTTCCCACATCAGTGATTTTCATTGCATTAGTCATTACCATGAGATTAGACATTTCCATTACATCAGGGATTTCCATGGCATCAGATATCCATTGGAGCAGTGAATTCCACTGCATCTGTGATTTCCATTAGATCAGTTTTTTTCCACTGCATCAGTCATTTCCATTGGCTCACGATTTTCATTTCATGAGTCATTACCAAGATCAGTGATTTTCATTGCATTAGACATTTCCATCGGATGTTTAGTTTCCATTGCATCCGTGATTTTGATTGGGTCAGTGATTTTCATTGCATCAGTGATTTCCATCGGCCCTTCCGCGTTGAAACGGGGCGCAGAATCAACCCTGCTACATCTGCATAAGACATAATTAAAACTTCATCGAAGTTTAGAACATCAGTGTAAACAACTTGCCAAAAACAGAAGGAGAGTATAGACACGTGAAAGGTAAGAATTGTAATTTCTCTGTGTGACAGATGATCACATTAGACTTCGCAGTGGTCACCACTCTTGGCGCTGTATCATTGAATGCACATCTGGGTAGCTTAGGCATATATTCAGAAGGTGCTCTCTCGAGCGCTGCACGCTTGCTATGAAGCATAGACATTTTCTCTGTCCTTTGATGGCAGCAAAGTAACCACAGGATTGAAACAGCAAGACACACAGTTCGCCACGGGGCAGTGCATTTCGAAGAAGTACTTTCTTTCAACCGTGACTGCGTGATCCCTCATCGTTCAAATTACAACCTTGAAACCCACCAGTTTTGCCGGAGCGCTTGCTCACTTTCTTGATGTTGCTACTATCCTCATTGGCTTCACACACTGCAGGAGACAAGTCGCCAATTAGAGCAAAGCGAGCGATTCTGATTATCAATGATGACCGTGCATAGAGAACGCGCTGAGAACACCGCGACGAAAATCAGTGTGCGGCATGAAGGCGATTCTCATCGAGGGTGCTGCGCCTAGCAATATTGACAACAATTATCTAGCTTTGGGATTGAACATACCCAGAGATGCTGTTGCAGGCTCAGCCAGTGTGTCTGGTTTCTCAGCAGAAACACTGAGGACACGGTTACAGTCTCCATAGGCGTAGTAAAACATCGTTTGGTACATTTCTCACATGGGGTGCTATGGAAACAGATTGGAAAAATAGTCTCCACCGAAATGTTTCACATCACATTCTCAATGAGGATGCACGCAAGTCACACGGACTTCTCTATCACCTTGTGAAGACTCGATGTATAGCACATCTGTGAGGAGCCTGTACTCAGAATTCCAAATGGGCGTCTGTAGTACTGTCAGAACATGCAGTCAGTGAAGAAAATGTGTTTAGATTATGCATTCCAACGGTTCATTTATTGCCATTGTCTCAGTGATTTCCATTCCATCAGTGATTTCCATTGCATCAAATGTCCATTGGTTTAGTGAATTCTATTGCATCAGTGATTTCCATTAGATCAGTTTTTTTTCTATTGCATCAGTCATTTCCATTGGATCAATGATTTTCATTGCATCCGTCATTTCCATTAGATCAGTGATTTCCATTGCATCAGTGAATTCCACTGCATCATTGATTTTCATTGGATCAGTGATTTTCATTGCATCACTGATTTCCATTGAATATTTTATTTCCATTGTATCAGAGGTTTCTACTACATCAGTGATTTCCATTGGATCAGTGATTTCCTTCTCATCAGTGTTTTTCATTAGATCGGTGATTTCCATTGGATCAGTGATTTCCATCAGCCTGTCAGCATTGAAATGTGGGCGCATCGTGTACACTCCTACATCTGTTTAAGACAGAATGAGAATGTCAAGAACTTCGGTGTGAAGAACTTGCCATAATCAGAAGGATAGTGCAACACACATGAAAGGTTATTATTATAATCTGTACCGCTGTGTCACAGATGGCCACAGTTAGACTTCGCTGTGGTCACCGATTGTAGCACTGTCTCATTGAATGCACTTCTTGAAAGGGAAGGATAATATTCACAAAATGCTCCCTTTCATGCGCTGCGGTCTTTCTGAGAAGTATAGACGTATGTCCCTAATGGCAGCAAAGGAACCACAGGATTGAACGAGTAAGTCATCTAGTTTATCACAAGGTAGCGCTTTCCAAAGATGCCCTGTCTTTCCAACGTGACACCTTGAACCCGCATACAGGAATTAGAAGTTGAAACCAGAAAGTTTTCCTGCACGTTTCTCCTTTTTTAGATGTTGGAACTATCCATGTTTGCTTCATGCACGACAGATGTCAGGTCACCACATAGAACAAACCAAGTAATCCAGTTTACCGGTGAAAACTTCCTCTATCGAATGCGTTGAGAACAGCGCGATGAAAGAGAATTGTGCAGCACGGATGCGATTGACATCAACTGCACTGCTACAAGCATTTTTCATCAGCGTGAATTTCTTCCTGATGAAGCCTTTTGGGAGCTGCACTTTAACGCTCAACCCATGTGTCTGTGACTCATCCAAGGATATTCACACCAGAAACGTGTCTCATCACTTGCCAGTGACTCTACACACGAGTCACATTGGCTTATCTTGCACCCCAAAAAGGAACAATGTGTAGCTCATCTGCTTCATGGCCACGACTAAAAACTCCACATTGGCCAGTGTATAACCATCAGCTCACACGGTCATGGCAGAGGGAAATTGGACATGATGGATCTCTGTACATTGCTTCTCAATGTCCTTTTTGCACTGAAATCTGGTCACATCACCAACACTGGTATATTCGTATAAGACTGACTTAGGACTTCAACAGAGTCATGGTACCAGGGAAATAGCTTGCCAAAATCAAAAATGTTTCAAGGCATGGCAGGGAGTAATTGTAATCCTTAACTCTTCATTTGAGAGTGCCACTTCAGACCTCACAGTAGAAACAACTTTGCTGTTGAACCATTGAATGGACCTCTGGATGAGAAACGCAGATATTCAGAAAAATGCTTGCGTTCATGCGCTGTGGACTGACTGCGAAGTGTAGGCATTTTCTCTGTCCTCTCTTGGCAACAAAGTAACCATGGACCTGAAAGTGCATGTCACATAGTTTATCACAAGGCAGTGTGTTCAGAAGAGGCACTTTATTTCAACCGTGACAGCTTGAACCTTCATTGTACGAATTACAACCTTGAAAAGAGCCAGTTTTACCTGATAGCTTTCTCACTTTCTAGATGTTGCTACTCTCCTCATTTGCTTTACACACTGCAGGCGTCAATTCACCAATTAGAGCAAAGCGGGCCCTCCAGATTATCAATGATGACGTTGTTTATAGAATGCGTTGAGAACAATGTGATGAATGTAGATGCACAGCATGAAGGTGACTGAAATCCAAGGCACCGCACCTAGCAATTTTGATTAAAATGATCTAACTTTTGGATTAAGCATACCGAGAGCTGCTCTTTTAGGCTCAGCCAGTGTGTCCAGTTTCTCAGCAGAAACATCTTGAGGACTCGGTTACAATTTGCGTAGGTGTTCCAAAACTTTGTTTGGTTCATTTCTGAAATGGGTTGCTGTGGAAACTGATTACGAAAATTTTCTCCACCGAAATGTTTCTCATCACTTTCTCAAAGACACTGCATGGAACTCACAATGGCTTCTCTTCTGGCTTGTGAAGAATCAATGATAGCACATCTGTTATGAGCCAGTACTCAAAATTCTAAAAATTGCCTTTATTAGTATCAGTTCATGCAGTCAATGTAGAATGTAAGTCGAGATTATGGATCTTTTTACAGTGATTTCCATAGTGCGTTCAACACTGAAATATTGTTGCATCATTAACACTGCTACAGTTGTTACATTTGTTTCAGACTCGCTTTAGAACATCAACTCAGGTAAAGAACTTGCCCAAATCAAAAATGTATTAAACCCGTGGCAGATAAGAATTGTAATCTTTACCTCTGCATTATAGAGTGCCAGATTAGACTTCAGAGTTGTCACCAATTTTATCGCTGTTTCATTGAGTGGACTTCTGGGTTATAAAACTCAAAAATTCAGGAAAAGCTTACTTTCATAGCTGCAGACTTTCTGAGAAGTATAGACACTTTCTCTGTCATTTCATGGCAACAAAGTAAGCACAGCATTGAAATGGCATATCACATATTTTATCACAATTCAGTGCTTTCACAAGATGTACTTTATTTTAAACATGACAGCTTGAACTTCCATCGTACGTATTACAACCTTGAAAGCAGCCAGTTTTGCCTAATTGCTTTCTCACTTTTTAGGTGTTGGTACTATCCACATTTGCTTCATGCAGTGCAGCTGTCAAGCCGCCACTTAGAACAAAGCAAGCTATTCAGATTATCTATGAGTTCATATATAGAAGGTGTTGAGAACACTGTGATGAGAGAGAAGTGTCCAGCATGAACGTGACTCAAAATGAAGGCACTGCTCCAAGCAATTTTCATCAGCGTGATCTAACTTCCTGATTAAGCATACTGGGAGCCACAGTTTCCCACTCCACCTGTGTGTCGGTGTCTCACCAGAAATAATTAGGACACGGTTACAAATTTCATAGGCATTCCAAAACATTGTTTTGTTCATTTCTGAAATGGGTTGCTCTGGAAACAGTTTACAAAAATATTCTCCACCGAATACTTCCTCATCACTTTCTCAATGACGCTACATGCAAGTCACATTGGCTTTTCTTCCGGCTTGTGAAGAAACAATGTAGAGCACATCTGTTATGAGCCTGTACTAAAAATTCCAAATGGGCCTCTGTATTAGTATCAGATCATGCAGTCAATGAAGAAAGTGCGTTTGAGATCATGAATCTCTGTACAGTGATTCCCATTGGCCCTTCAGCACTGTAACCCAGTCGTGTCATCAACACTGCTATATTTGTTTCAGACTGACTTAAAACTTCACTGAACTCAAGTAAATCTGTGTAAAGAACCTGCCCAAATCAGAAGTATATTATACACATGACAGGTAAGAATTGTAATCTTTACCTCTTCTTGATAGACAACCACATTAGACTTCACATTGTTCACCAATTTTAGCGCTGAATCATTGAGTGGACTTTTGGATTAGGGAACGAAAATATTCAGAGAATGCTTACTTTCATGCACAGGGTCTTTCTGAGATGTATGGACATTTTTTTCTGTCCTTTCATGGCAACAAAGTAACCAGAGGATTGAAAGAGCATGTCAAATAGTTTATTACAAGGCAGTATGTTCAGAATATGTGCTTTATTTCAAATGTGACAGCTTGAACCTGCATCATGAGAATTACAACCTTGAAACCAGCCAGTTTTTCCTAAACGGTTTCTCACTTTTTAGATATTAGAAGCTTCCACATTTGCTTTTTGCACTGCAGATATCAAGTCGCCTATGAGGACAATGAGCAGGCAATTCAGATTATCTATGATTCTGTATAAAGTGATTCCCATTGGCCTTTCAGCACTGAAATTGGCCACATCATCAACACAACTACTAACTTAGACTTTCACCCCAATCCAGAATATCAGTGTAAAGAACTTGCCCAAATAAAGAATGTATTATAGGCATGACAGATAAGAAGTGTAATCCCTTCCTCTTCTTTGTTAGAATGCCACTTTAGACTTCACAGCATATGTCAATTCTATCACTGAATCTTTGAATGGACTTCTGGATAAAGGAGGCAGTTATAACAAAAAGTTCGTTTGCATGTGCTGCAAACTGTCTCTAATTTTATACTTTTTCTCTCCTTTTAATGGAAACAAAAGAACCGCAGTATTAAAACTCCATACCACATCATTTTTTGCAAGCTTCCTTTTAAAACATGGCTGCCAGAACCTGCTTCGTACGAATTGCTACTATATAAACGGCCAGTTTTCCCTTATCACTCTCACAGTTTGTAAATATTGGAACTGTCTAAGGTTGCTTTACACACTGCATATATTAAGTCCTGTGTTAGAACAATACTTTCAGTGACGTAAACTATCTATTAATCACCTGGCGTATAAGATGCCTTTGGATCTACAGGACGGAACAGAAGTATGAAGAATAAACTTGGCTCAATGGAAAGCTACTGCCTTGAGCATTATTCGTGAGACTGATCGAATCCTGATTAAGCATATTTAGAACCCAGATTTAAGGTTCCACCTGTGGTTCAGTGTCTCATCAGAAACATCATTCTCAGAAGGTTTCTATTTCCATGAGCATTCCAAATCCATTATCTTGTTCAATTTTTGTAAGGGCTGCAGAGAATGCAGATTGTGAGACATCTACTTCATAATGCTTTATATCACATTCGTATGTGACTCGGCTCTAAAGTCACATTGGCCTTTTTCAGTATGGGCGCTTTCTTTCAAACCATTGCAGCTAGAACCCGCTTCGTACGAATTGCCACCATGCAAATGGCCAGTTTTCCACTAATCGCTCTCACACTTTGTAAATGTTGGAAGTGTCCAAGGTTGCTTCATATACTGCTTATTTGAAGTCCTCTATTAGAACAATACTTTCAGCGACATAAATTACCTATTAATCACCTGGCATATAAGATGCCTTTGGAGCTACATAATCGAACAGAAGTGTAAAGAATAAACTTGGCTGGATGGAAAGCCATTGCTTCACACATTATTCATGAGACTGGTCTAACTTCCTGATTAAGCATATTTGAATCCATCTTTAAGGCTCCACCTGTGGCTCATTGGAAACATCATTGTGTGAAGGTTTCTATTTCCAAATGTATTCCAAAAGTTTTTTTCTTGTTTGTTATGGAAAGGCTTGCAGAGAACACAGATTATGAAACATCTACTTCATAATGCTTTATATCACTTTTCATGTAGCACAACACTCAAGTCACATTGGCCCTTTTTTTTGCTTGTCAAAAAAATTGCAAAGGACATCTGTTAAGGAGCCCCTTCTACAAACTAAAAGGAAGCTGACACTGTACTGGCTCATGAAGGGTATGAAGATGGTAAATGGCTGTAATGGCTGAAAAATGACTGCTAGAAATTTATTACTTGCAGGAAAATTACTGCTTGGTTATGTCCATGAGAACATGGCTATGTCCATAGAAACATAGGCTGTTACCCATAGGAACATAACATTCTAAACAAGCTTTCTGTTTCTGTAACCCTGCTTACACACCTGACCTGTGAGTTGACAGGTAATAAATAGAAGGATAGCCCGTTATGTTTAGACAGAATGAAGAATGGGATTTTGGGATTAAAAACCCTGTACCTCCACATTTCAGGGCTGCTTAATTTGGGGTCTGCGTACCCCTGGCAGACCCAGCTGGCTGAATAAAGAGTGTTTCCTATAACTCACTCACTGAGTTCTGTTGGTCCGTGTCTTTCAGAGGCTGACGGCCACAACAATAGTAGCGGTCTGCAGCCATGTGAATATGTACAGAACTTGATCTAAATATCTGGGGCTCCCTGTCACTACCCAAGACACTACTCTCACTGCGGAAAGGTCTAAGGTCCCTTCTGAGGGCCAACCTATCCCTAAGGCGGACCATTCGAGCTCACAAATAATAGGAAGTTTGCTAAGATCAGCGTGACTCTGTACTCCTCAGAGAAACCCTCCTTAAAATTTTCCAACATGCAATCTAAGGCTTCGTGGAACTCCCCACCCGTATATTTGCAGGGAGCTTCCTTTGAGAAATAAGCACAGAGACCAGTGTTATTAATGTCTCTATTGTCCTAGAAACCTAGTTAAAGCAATTCAAAACACTAAAATTATTTTGAAGAAATACAGAATCCTAGTTTTCTCCCCAGAATATCTTTTCAAAACATTCGCATCAGACCAATTGTCTGAAGAACATTACGCACAATTCCATTTTTTTTTTTTTGCATTGGTTTGCTCTCGGCATTTAAATTTCCAACCTTGTTTGACTTTATTACATAAATTTCCCTTCAGAATTTCTTCACAAACCTTCTCCTACCTTTTCCCTTCACAAAATTTCCTCTCAAGATTTCCTTTAACAGAACTTCTACTACCACAAACCTTCTTTCACATTTTCTTTATTCTTTCAGTTTGCCTCTTTTGACCCGTTCAGTAATAACCACCTCTGAAGCAAATACCTTTCTTGAAATTAACATAGTCTCAAGTGTCATTGCCTCTGACCTGACCCCATGTTTCCCACTGTGTTGGTACCGTAAAGACAGACAAAGGGTGGAGTGTCCCTTTTCAGAGACAACTCAGATGCCCGCCTGGCCCTGTTTCTCTCGAGACTTTCAGTGTGTCTTGGCTAATGTGTATCTGTATAAACCCTGGGCCTGGTCATTCCCTGGAGGGACGAATCACTGTTATGCCTTATGACATTGCTATGGAACCACAGGTTGGAGCCCTCTCAGACCCTGTAGTTCTTCACTGTGGGGCCACAGACTGGAAACTTTGAGATAGCTCTCTGAGATCCACACCCATGTACACATTCTCTCAGAGGTTAAAACATTCCCTTCCTGGTGGTCCCTGCCTGAGGGTGTTTGTCCCTGGGAGGTGATTAGTCTCCCCTTCCACCATTAAGTCTGGGTCTGTGGGGTCCCAGCCTTCCCATGTTTGATGTGGATCCACTGAATCTCCTTATTCTTGTCGCTCAGAGTCAGGGGGAAACAATGGACTGGGGCCGGCCGAACACAGCCGGGCCCAAGACTACCCAACTGGGGTGGGATGTACCTTCTTGTGCCTCAGTTGCCTCAGCTGACCACGTCTTGGCATTATGCCCAAATCAGTGGCTTCAAAGGCTGGAGCAGTTGGGTTTCCTTGTCAGGGAACCAAAATGTTGCAGAATTGGTCCGTGTACCTGGAAGAACCAAGTGGTACTCAGTGAACTAAGAATCAAACGAGGTTTATTTACAGTGGCGGGCTCAGAGGAGTCACTCTCCAGAGTCTGAGTCCAGAACAAAAGCAGGCAGGTAGATTTGTGCATTGATTACTTCTACATACTTGGCGGTCTTTTGTTTCGTGCACACAGGAAAGGTAGTGTTCCAGGGAGAGGTGGTTGGAAAACTTCCTCCGGAACAGGGTACCAACTTAGATTTCTTTATGTATCCCATATCACAAGCACCCCTGCCCGCTACCCAGAAGAATTTTGGGGTTTTACACTGGTTCCATTTCCCAGGGTGGGGGTAGGGCTGTGACTCACAGTACTCCCAATTCCAGGCCCCTTCCAGGCCAGTCTCCCAGGGTGTTCAAAAGAACAAAGCAAGCTCTTATCCTGGGTCCTTTATGACACTTGGTTAGTTGATGCTTACCGCACTGCTGGCGGGTTGCTGGTGATAACAGCCTTGACTGGGCCATGGATTAGCGGCCTCATTTCACTGCTAGTGTGGCTTTTGTGTGTACTGAACAGAAAATGTCAGGTCAAGACCGCCACATACAACAGGGCCTCTATCAGTAGCAGAAACCTCCTTGATTAGCCACCATTATATCACACCACACCAGCTTCAGCAAAGTGCAGACTAGAGGTACTGGTCATCCACTTTCCACAAGCCCTAGTAGTTCAACCATGGAGAACAATGAACAAACTTGGGCAGAACAAAGGGTACTTAGGAGTGATTTGTTCTGTTGGCCTCGGGCTAACTAAGGTCTCAAGGGTACTTCAGCTGATGCCAACTCTCTCATAATCATGCCCCTTTGAGGTGATTCCCTTTGTTTCAAACTCTATTGGGATTTCTCCCCAGAAACAAGCTGGATTCATTAATGGAAGGTACAAGCTGCAAGGCCTTCCCCAAGGCAAACCCTGCTCAATGGATCATTAGGTCAATTCTTTTCAGACTTCAGTTGAGAATGGGGGTGGAGGAGGGAGAAAGGTGCCAGAGAATTAATTGATGGCTGCTTGTGTAACAAGGTCTCTGGGCCCAGTGATGAGATGTCTGGAATTCACACATGATATGACTGGCCACTGGAATGCGGGTCCCCTTGCACACCCTGTAATAAGGTCACTAGAAATTCCCTATGCGAAGCAAAAAAGGACAGGAGAAGGCCGAGGTAACCTTGGAGCTAATGAAACTTTCCCTAGTTACTACAGAGGAAAACGTCTGAGAGAAGCCACAGCCAGTCACCTTCTCAGCCACCTGGGTCCTTGACTGAGCTGTGACCACAGGAGTTCAGGGCCTCCCTTAGTCCTAGATGATGAGTGTGTCGTCCAACTCCTGAAGGATAGAAAATTCTTGTCCTGACCTGTATGCTAGCCTGAGTAGATGGTGGGAAACCAGATGGTTGTGGGGAGACAGCTCATGAAGCTCCATCTAATGAATCTGGGCTCAGGTGACTGGCAATTGGGATCTTATCAGGTGCATTTCTTTTCCTTACTCACACAAAGTGGATGAAAAATGCTCTAACATCATTAAACAAACGTGAATTTCTTAGAACTCTAATAGAAACATTCAAGGAGTCACACACACAGGGCACTCATGTATTTGCAACAGCCTGGATATCATATACCCACAGCTCTATGTCACACAGATTTAGACACAGATAAACACATCCTCAAGTGCACACACACAGGAACAGTGTAAACACCCATCATAAACCTTTTTGAGATTAGTTCTTTAGGGAGTAAGGTACATAGAACAGGTGGGCCACACCTAAAGCAGGAGGAAAATTGAGGCCAGCTGTGGTTTTTCCTTTTTGATATAGACATGAAGAATCCAAAAGTCTAGGAGGACTCTGAGCAGGCCTCTTAAGGCCTCCAGAGGCCATTCACTTTGTTGCCCTTTGCATCTGGGCCTAGCTCGGTTGCCTCAGCCCTGTGACTTCCTGGCCTCAGTAGGAAAGGGAGTATGCCTGGTAGCATAGTTGGAGGAGGGGACTTGGACAACGCTTTCTGATATGATGAGCAGGCCTAATAACATCTAACAAAATCCTCTGTCTCCAGGACCCAGTCTCTGTCTTCCTTAGCCTGGCTGGTTAATGGGCTTGAGAGCAGCCACAGTCCCAGGAGCAGGGTGCTTTTAATAGTTCTAAAGCAAGGCTTGTGGGCAAACAGACTGTATATGGTGAGGGTGGGGGAGTGGAGAATGGGCATCTATGTTGGATTGGGTAGGTGAGAATCACAGGTGTTTAGAGGGGTTAAGTAAGATGGTCAAGTGGAAGGATGGAAGGCAGTAGAACTGGCAGCAATGGAGTATAGAAACATGGTGGAGGAAGGGAATTGGCTGTATAGAGGTTGAGGAAAGTGGAAGGGAGTGCACTTAGAAGCCGAAGTTAGAAGAAAAATGGAATGAAGCTTCTGGAAAAAGAGTGGGCCTGCTGTGTCAGGGGAAGAGACAGTGAAGGAAGGAAGAAAAGTGCCCCAGGCCTGACCCTGAAGAATTAGATGGATAATAGCTGTGATAAATTGACATCTAGTCCTGCCTCCAAGGAGCACTGGTTGGGCAACTCACCTCTGCTAATTAATGGACCCAGAGAAGCTGAATCATGTAAACTAGTCATGGCAGTGACTAGTTTACAGAGAAGTCTATGGAGGACAGAGACAGACTCACAGAAGAAGCTCCATGGGGGAGTGAGAGGGAGGAAAAAATGCCTCTAGTTTACTTCTGAATCAGTCAAGAGGCATGGGGCAAGAGCAAGAATGTCTGTAACCAGGAAGTTTAGGGGATCTGTGAGACTGGAAGCACCCATGCTTACTATCTGGCAGAATTTGGGGAGTTTACACAGGTTCCATTTCCCGGGTTGGGAGCAGGGTGATGACTCACAGACCTCACAATTCCAGGCCAGTTCCAGGCCAGTCACACAGGGCATTTGAAATAACAAGGCCAGATCTTATTCTTGGTTTTCTAGGACATGCGATTTGTTGCTGTTTATAACAGCCTTGACCAGGCTGTGGTTTAGCAGCCTCATTTCATTGCCAGGGTGGCATTTGTGTGTCCTGAAATGAAAACGACAGGTCAGGACTGATTCGTATATGAGAGCCTCTATTAATAGCAGGACCCTCCTGGAGCCACTATCAGTGTATCACACCACAGCCTAAACCCTTCTCAGGAAAGGGCAGACTAGAGGCACTGACTGCCAACTCTCCCCAAGCCACAGTGCTCCTGGAGCCCACACTAGAACCACGGCTCAGGATGCCTGATCTGCCCTGTGCCATGGGTCAGCCATTAGCTGCCAGCCTGTTGCAAGGCCCGCCTCCACTGCCACACATTGACTTCCTTGGCCTCACTAATCATTGTTGCTTCTGCCTTCTATTTGCTGAGATGCTATAAAATGTCTTCTTTGGGCCACTGGCTGATCCAGCCACAGCTGTTTAATCCGGAGACGAGCAGGCAATTGCAGCTGCATTTTGCCTGGAATTCAGGAGTCTGCCACTGAGGAACTCCTAAACTCACCCATTCATTTTGAGACTGGTACTTTCAAGCAATTCTCTTTGCCATCAAAGGAAGGGAATGCTTTCAGACTGCAAGAGACAGGGTCTTTAATTTTGCTCTGGTGTGGACTTGTAAAGGAGTGGAAAACACCAACAAACAAACACAAAAGCCAATTCAGAGTCTCCGATATGAGACTGATGTGGATTAGTGACTAAGTACAGTATGGGAGAACAGCATGTGTGTAAAGGGACTCAGCATTGGGGAGAAAGTCACACAGCAGGTAGCACATGCCAAACAGCCCACACAGTTGATACATGTTGGAATAGAAGGCAGCTGCCCTGACATGTTGGTAATGGTTTCATTGAGTCCAATGAACAGACTGTGGCCGATTTAACCTAAACTAACAATATACTAGCCAGTATTGTCCTGATAATAGATTACTCAGCAACCTGGGATGTTTTTGGACTAGCTAGGATTGTTTTCCATTCTGGCACAGAGAAGCCTAGTGGACACAATTGGAGTCACCTGAGTGTTGTTTGAAACGGAGGGGCAGTCGTGGTGCCTCAGTGTTTCTGAGATCATGTCCATCACATATTTCCCATGTTTGGAAAATGAGGACTCCAAAAGGATGTGTTCCACACTTCCTGAGATGTTGGCTCCTCCAGAGATGGAAGAAAGACAGGGTAATCCATTCTGGAATAGAGGAGCAAGAAATAAAAAAAGTAAAGAAGTCTGGGATCCTGCTGAAAGAGGGACACTCAAGACCATTTCTCAATATTTTTAGAATAGGTCAGCCTTGGAGAACAATGAACAACCTTGTGGAAAACAAAGGGTACTTGGGAGTGATTTGTACTGTTTGCCTCGGGCTAAATTAGGTTTCCCAGAGATCTAGCTGATACCAATTTTCTCATAATTTTTCCCCATTAAGGTTACTCCCTCTGTCTGAAACTCTATCATGATTGCTCTTCTGAAACAATCCTGATTCATTAATTGACTATACAGGATGTGAGGCTTTCCCCAAGGCAAACCCTGCTCAATGGATCATTGGGTCAATTCTTTTCAGACATCAAATGAGAATGGGGTGGGGGTGGTAGAAAGTTGTCAGAGAATCAATTGGTAGCTGCTTGTGAGGCAAGGTCTCTGGGCCCACTGCTGAGATCTCTGGAATTCACACATGATATGGCCAGCCACTGGAAATGTGGGTCACTTTGCACACCCATTTATAAGGTCACTAGAAATTCCACATGTGAATTAAAAAGGGAAGAGTGAAGGTTGTCATAACCTTGGAGCTAGTGAAATGTTCTCCAGTCAATACAGAGGAAAACATCTGAGAGACGATCCAGTCAGTCACCTTCTCACCCACCGGGGCCCTGGACTGAGCTGCAGCCTCAGGAGGACAGGGCCTTCCTTGGTCCTTGATGGCGAGAGTTTCAGCCATTTCCTAGGACAGCAGATTCTAGCTCTGATCTGGATGCTGGCCTGAGCAGGCTGCGCATAACCCAATGGTTATAGGAAGACAGCACATGATGATCCATCTAATGAATCTGGGCTCGTGTGTGAGGCAATTGGGATCTTATCAGGTGCATTTCTTTTCCTTATTTACAAGAAGTGGATAAACATTGCTCCCATATCAACAAACAAAAGTGAATTTCATAGATCTCTCAAGAAACAATCATGGAGTCACATACAAGGGCACTCACCTATATTTACCCTCCTGGATAGCAGACAACCACATCTCTATATCACACACATTTAGACACATGCACACACACAGGCACATTGTAAACCTTCAATGAGAAGCCTATTTGAGCTTAGTTCTTTAGGGACTGAGAGACATAGAACAGGTCTATCACACCCAAAGCATGTGGGAAATTGAGGCAAGCCATGGTTTTGCCTCTTGGCAAAGGTACATGAAGATCCCCAACAGACACATGAAGATCCCTAAAGTTAAGGAGGACTCCTAGCAGGATTCTTAAGGCCTCCAGAGGCCTTTTGTTTTGTCACCCTTTACAACTGGGTTCAGTCTCCTTAGCCCTGTGACTTCCTGGCCTCAGGAAGCATAGGAGTGTGCCTGGTAGCATAGCTGGTGGAGATGTGGGGCCTCGCTTTCTGAGGTGCTGGAAAGGTCAAATAACATATAAGCAAGGCCTCTGTCCCCAGGGCAGCCAAGGTCCAGGGAGCAGGGTGCTTTTTGGGGGTCTAAAACTCTGCTGTGGGTAAACACACTGTCCATGTTAAGGGTGTAGGAAGGGAGAATGGGTTGCCTGTGTTTGAATAGGTAGGTGAGAATCACAGTCTATAGGGGGTAAGAAAGATGGACAAATGGGAGGAGAAAGGGTGGTAGAACTGGCAGCAAGGTAGTACAGAAATGTGGAGTAGGAGGGGAATGGGCTGCGTAGAGGCCAAAGTAGAAATGCCCTAGGAGTAGACTTTTTAGCATAGCTAGAAAGTAAATGGAATGACGTGTCTGGAAATAGAGTAAGACTACTGTGTCAGGGGAAGAGACAGAGAGGAAAGGAGAGGGCACCAGGTCTGACCCTAATCAATCTGATGGACAACAGCTGTGATTAATTGCCAGCTAGTCCTGCCTACAAGTAACGCTGATTGGGCAACACACCTCTGCCAGTCAATGGAGCCAGAGATACTGGCTGCTATCCAGCAGCCCCTTCCTGTCCAGAGCTCCCCTTGGGGTGTCCAAGTGTCTTAGGCCTGGTGGTGACTAGTTTACAGAAGAGTCTAGGAGGACAGAGCCAGACGCAGAGAAGAAGCCCCAGTGGGGTGTGGGAGGGAGGAGAAAGTGGCTTGTGTTCACTTCCGAATCAGTTAAGAGGCCTGGGGCAAGAGTACGAATATTGGTGACCAGGAAGTTCAGGGTAGCAGTGAGATTGGAAGAACCTCTGCCCACTGCCCCGCAGACATTTAGGGGTTTACTTAGGTTCTATTTTTCAGGGTGGTGGCTGGGACTTGACACACAGACCTCCCAATTTCAGGCCCTTTCCAGGCCAGGCACAAAGGACAATCTAAATAACAAGGACAGCTCTTGTCTTTGGTCTTCTATGACATTTGGTTACTTCATGCCTACCACCCTGCTAGAAGGTTGCTGGTGATTATAGCCTTGACTGAGCCTTGGGTTAGCAGCCTCATTTTACTGCCAGTGTGGCATTTGTGTTTTCTTAATTGAAATCCACAGATCAGGACTGCCATGTTCAGCAGGGCCTCTATAAAGAGTAGAACCCTCCTGGAGCTGCCAAAGCATATTGCACCACTACCTCCCTAGCCTTAGCAAAGTGCAGACTAGAGGCACTAGCTGCCCCATCTCCACAAGCCCTAGTGCTCCTGGAATCTCAGGAGAACAAAGGCTCAAGATGCCTGCACTGTCCTGTGCCATGGTTCAGCCATTAGCTGCTGGCCTGTTGCAAGGCCCACCTCCACTGCCACACTTTGACCTCCTTGGCCTCAC
Source organism: Eonycteris spelaea (assembly GCA_003508835.1). Lineage (NCBI taxonomy): Eukaryota > Metazoa > Chordata > Mammalia > Chiroptera > Pteropodidae > Eonycteris > Eonycteris spelaea. The sequence goes on along the minus strand of PUFA01000286.1, from coordinate 79,235 downwards.
TGATCATGGTCACTTCTGTATTCTATTTGCCTAGATACCATACGCTGTCCTCTTTGGTCAAGTGGCCGGTCCAGCCACTGCTGTTTAGTCTGGAGAGCAGCGGTCACCTTACAGCTGTGGAAATCAGAGATGCGTTTGGTCTGGAATTCAGGCCTGTGCCACTGAGGAACTACTAAAATCACTTGTTTATTTTGAGACTGGCTCTTTCAAGCAATTCCCCTTGCCATCAACGGAAGGGAACTCTGTCAGACCAGAAGGGACAGAGCCCTGATGATTTCACTCCTGTGTGGACTTGAAAAGGAGTGCAAGATACTGACAAACACACAAAGCCAATTCAGAGTCTCAGACATGTGACCATTGTGGATCAGTGACTACGTGCAGTTCGGGGAGAACAAAATGTGTATAAAAGGGCTCAGCATTTGGGAGAAAGTGACACAGCAGGCAGCGGTTGCAGAGCAGTCCACACAGGTGACAGATGTTAGAGATGAAGGCAGTTCCTGTTACTTTTGGTAAGGCTCTCAAGCTTCATAGCATCACTAGGTTTCATTGAGTCCAATGGACACACTGTGGCTGGTTTGGAGACACCAAACCCTAGTCTTGCATGCTCCTGATGACATATTTCTCGACAGACTGGGATATTTTTGGATTAGCTTGGATCATTTTCCATTCTGTCACAGAGCCACCTAGCAGACACTATTGGAGTCACCTGAGCATTGTTTGAAACAGAGTGGCTGTCCTGGTGCCTCGGTGTTTCCTTAGACCATGTCCATCATGTTCCTCCTGCATTTTGAAAATGAAAAGGACTCCAAAAGGATGTTTTTGACTCTTTCTGAGAAGTTGGCTCCTCCAGAGCTGGAAGAGGGACAGGGCAATTCATTCTGGAATAGAGGAGTAATAAAAAGGCTGGGTTGATGCTGACAGAGGAACACTATGGACCCTTTCTCAACCTTGGAGAACAATGAACATTCTTTTGGACATAAAGGGTACTTGGGAGTGATTTGTTCTGTTGGCCTTGGGCTAAATAGGTCTCCCAGAGACCTTAGTGGATGCTGACTTTCTCATAATCTTGCCCTGTTGAGGTGAATCCCTCTGTCTGAAACTCTATCATGATTGCTCCCTAGAAAAAAATCCTGATTCATTAATTGACCGTACAGGATGTGAGACCTTTCCTGAGGCAAACCTTGCTCAATGGGTCATTGGGTCAACTCTTTTCAGACATCAAATGAAAATGGGGGTGGGGGATGGAGAAGGGTGCCAGAGAATCAATTGGTGGCTACTGTGTGTGAAGGATCCCTGGGCTCACTGCTGAGATCTCTGTAATTTACACATGATTTGGCTGACCCCTGGAAATGTGGGTCACCTCACACACCCTTTTACAAGGTCACTAGAAATTCCAAACTTGAAGTATAAAAGGAAGGGTGAAGGCTGAGGTCACCTTAGAGCTAACGAAATGTTCCCCAGTCACTACAGAGAAAAACATCTGTGACATGCCACAGCCAGTCACCTCCTCAGCCTCTAGGACCCTGGACTGAGCTGTGGCCTCAGAAGGACAGGGCATACCTTGGCAAATGTGTCAGCTACCCTGAGGACAGGAGATTCTGGCCCTGACCTATATGCTGGCCTTAGCAGGCTTTGGGTAACCCGATGTTTGTGGTGAAACAGCTCATGAACCTCCATCTAATGAATCTGGGCTTGGTAGTATGTGTGTTGAGATCTTATTGGGAGCATTTCTTTGCTTACTCACAGAATGGATGAACAATGCTCCCACATCATTAAATAAATGTAAATTTCATAGAACTCTCATAAAAACGTTCAAGAAGTCACACACACGAGGGCACTCACATATTTCCACCTCCTGGATATCACACAACCACATCTCTATATCACACACATTTAGACACAGACAAAGACATTCACATGTGCACACACAGGGACATTGAAAAGTTCCAGCTAGAAACCTATTTGAGCTCAGTACTTAGGGAGTGAGGGACATATAACAAGTCAACCACACTGAAAGTGGGTGGTAAATTGAGGCAAGGCATGGCTTTGCCTCTTTGATACAGACATGTTAAGACCCCCAAAGTCAAGGGGAACTCAGCAGGGCTCTTAAGGCCTCCAGAGGCCTTTTCCTTTGGCACCTTTGACAATTGGGCCTAACTCAGTCTCCTCACAACTATCAGTTCCTGTCCTTAGGAGCAAAGGCAGTGTGCCTGGCAGCATGGCTGGTAAATGGAACATGGGGTTTCACTTTCTGAGGTGCTAGCCAGGTCTAATAACATATAACCAAAACCTCTGTCCCCAGGACCCAGTCCTTGCCTGTCCCAGTCTGGCTGCGTAGTATGCTTGAGAGCAGCCAAGGTCCCAGGAGCAGGGTGTTCGCTGGAGGTCCAAAGCTCTGCTTTGGGCAAACAGACTGTCCAAGGTGAGGGTGGGGAGGGGGATAGGCCATTTCTGTTGGAATAGGTAGGTGAGGATACAGGTGTTTAGAGGGGTAAAGAAGATGGTCAAATGAAGGGTAGTAGAATTGGCAGTAAGGGAATATGGAAATGGTCTGCATAGAGTCTGAAGAAGGTGGAATTGCCCTGTTAGAGGACTTGGAAGCTGAGGTTAGGAGGAAAATGGAATGAGGCATCTGGAAAAAGAGTGGCGCTGCTGTGTCATGGGAAGAGTCAGCGGACAAAAGGAGGAGGACAGTGCCCCAGGCCTGACCCTAATCAATTCGATGGACAACAGCTGTGATTAATTGCCAGCTAGTCCTGCCTCCAAGGAGTGCTGATTGGGCAACTCACCTCTGTCAATCAATGTACCTGGAGATGCTGAACCCCTATTCAGTGGCCCCTTTCTGCCCAAAGCTCCTTTTGGGGTTTACAAGTGCCCTAGGCCTGGTGGTGACTATTTTACAGAAATCTATTGATGACAAGAAGACTTTGAGAAGAAGCTTCATCAGGGAGTGGAATGGAGGGAAAAGTGGCTGGTGTTCACTTCCTGATCAATCAAGAAGCCTGGGGCGAGATCCGGATGCTTTAGGTAGGACTGAGAATAATAACGACCCTGCCCGCTGCCCGGCACACATTTAGGGTTTATGCAGGTTCTAGTACTCCAAGTGGGATCAGGGCAGTGACTCCCAGACCTACCTATTCCAGGCCCTTTCCAGAGCTTTCACCTGAGCTTTTGACAAACAAGGCCAGCTCTTGTCCTGGGCCTTCTCTAAAACATGGTGACTTTATCCCTACCACCATGCTGGTGGGTGTGTGGTGATAACAGGCTTGACTTGGCCATGGGCAGCAGCCTCATTTCACTGTGAGTGTGCCATTTGAATATCCTGAACTGAAAATGGCAGGTCAGGACTGCAGTTTACAGCAGGGCCACATCAATAGCAGAACCCTTCTGGAGCTGCCACCAGTGTATTGCACCACCACTTCCTCAGCCTCAGCCCAGGGCTGACCAGAGGGACCAGACTTTTACTCTCCACAGGCTTCAGTACTCCTGGAGACCCTGGGAAAATGAAGGCTTAGGACTCTTTCACTCTCTTGTGCCAAGAGTCAGTCATTAGCTGCCGGCCTGCTGGGAGACCAGCCTCCACTGCCACGAATTGTACTCCTTGACCTCCTTAATCATGTTTGCATCTGCATTTTATTTTCCTCAATGCCATTAGCTATCTCTGTTGGGCCAGTGGCCAATCCAGCCACCACTATTTAGGCCAGAGACAAGAGGTCATCAGACAACCCTGGGAATTTTGGAGCTGTGTTCCCGCCTGTAATTCCAGCCTCTGCTACTTAGGAGTTCCTAATCTCACCTAAATATTTTGTGACTGACCAGTTCAACAGTCCCCCTCACCATCAAGAGAAGAAAACTATGTCAAACTGCAATATGCCCTTATGATTTCACTCCCATGTGGACTTGAAAAGGAAATCAAGACACTGACTAGCAGTCAAGGAAGCAAACAAACAACAAAAGTCAACTCGCCTCAGACATGAGACTGGTGTGGGTCAGTGCCTAAGGGTAGTAGAGGGAGAATGACATGTGTGTAAAAGGGCTCAGCCTTTGGGAGATGGTGATACACCTGACAGTGGTTGCTGAGCACCCCATGCAGGTGACCAGTATTGGAGTAGAAGCCTACATCCATGACATGCAGGTAATGTGTTAAGCCACATATCCCCACTAGGTTTCATTGTGTCAAATGGACATACTACAGCTGGTGTGGAGTCACCAAACCCTAGTCTGGCATTCTTGTGACGACAGATTTCTGGACACACTGGGGCATTGTTTGGATCTGATAGAATGTTTTCCATCCTGTCACAGAGCTGCGAAGCAGAGACTACTGAAGTTGCCCAAGTGCCATTTGAAATGGAGCTGCAATCCCTATGCCTCAGTGTTTCCTGACACCATGTCTGTCAACTTCCTCTTGTGTTGAAAATGAGAAGGACTCCAAAAGGATGTGTTCAACTCTTCTTGAGAAGTTGGCTCCTTGAGAGCTGGAATAGGGATGGGGTAATCCATTACAGAACAGGGGAGGGAGAAATAAGAAAATAAAAGGAAGGCTGTGACACTGCTGACAGAGGTACACTTTGATCCCTTTCTCAATAGCTTTCACAAGGATCAACCTTGGAGAACAATGAACAATCTTGTTTAGAACAAAGGGTATTTGGGAACTATTTGTTCTGTTGGCCTCGGGCTAAATAAGGTCTCTAGGGACCCAGGCAGATGCCAGCTTTTTCATATTTCTGCCCTGTCCAGGTGATTCCCTCTGTCCGAAACTATTGTGATTGTTCACCAGAAACAATCCAGATTCCTTAAAGGATGGTACAGGGTGTGAGGCCTTCTCTGAGGCAAACCCTGCTCAATGGATCATTGGGTCAATTCTTTTCAGGAATCCAATGAGAATGGGGGGGGGAGGGAGAAAGGTGCCAGAGAATCAGCTTGTGGCTGCTGGGTGCTGCAAAGTCTCTGGGCCCACTGCTGACTTGTCTGGAATACTCAAAAGTTATGGGCAGCCACTGGAAATTCAGGTCACCTGTCATACCCTTTTCACGGTCACCAGAAATTCCACACATGAAACAAAAAAGGAAAGGATGAAGTCCTAGGTAACCCTGGAGAAAATGAAAGGTTCTCAACTCCTACTGAGGAAAACATCTGAGACACCAAAGTTAGGCCTCTCCTCAGACATGTGGGCCCTGGACCGAGCTGTGGCCTCAGATGAACTTGGTCCCTTGGCCCCCGATACCGGGTGTGTCAGAAACCTCCTCAGGACAGGAGGCTCTCTCTGGTCCTGACCTGGATGTTGGGCTGAGCAGGCTGCAGGCCACCCAGTGTTGTAGGGAGGCAGCCCATGAAGCTCCATCCTAATGGTTCCGGGCTCAAGAGTGTGTGCGGGGATGGGGGATCTTATCAGGTGGATTTCTTTTCCTTTCTTTGACTCTTTTGAAATTCAGATTCCCAACTGAAGCACAAATTCAAAGGTGATATTTGTTTCAAGGTCACGCCACCCAACCGCGACAGTGCCATACAAAGTGTTTGCCGCCAGAGTCCAGCGATCATGTCACCCAGATGACGATCATAACTAAGAGGATTTTCCTCCTTTTGGACAGCCAGCCTCCACACTCAGGCCCAACATCTTGGACACATTCATAACTCTACCAGACATTGATACCCCTAAAAGTCTCTTGAGACACATGCTGATTTGCACTTCCACAAAAGTGCATGCGCAATGCACCGACATTAATAAACGCAAGTGAAACCATATGGAAACACTCATAGAAATGTTCACCCAGGCATACACATGAGGGCACTCACATATTTCAGCCTGTCTGAATATCACACAACCACATTCATTCGCACACAGATACAGATACACATACAGACTCACAGAGACATACACACAGACACACACACAGACACAGACACACACACACACACACACACACCACACACACACACACACCACACACAAGGACACTGTAAACTCCCAGCCAGAAACCTACTTTGAATTCAGTTCTTTAGAGATTAAGAAACATAGGACATATCCACCATACCCACAGCTGGCTGGGAAAATGAAGCAAGCCTTGGCTGTGCCTATTTGATACAGACACATGAACATGTGAAGGTCCCCAGCATCAAGGAGGCTTCCAAGCAGGGCTCTCAAGACTTCCAGAGGCCTTTCTCTTCTGCACCCTGCATACCTGGATCTAGCTTAGTCTCCTTAGCCCTCTGACTTCCTGGTTTCAGTAGAAAACCAGGAACATGGCAGGCAACATGGCTGGTGGAAGGGATGTGGGGTCTTGCCTTCTGAGGTGCTCACCAGGCTCAATAAAATATTAGCCAACCCTCTGCTCCCAGGACCCAGTCACTGACTGCCCCAGCCTGGCTGGGCAGTGGGCTTGACAGCAGCCAAGGTCCCAGAAACAGTGCTCTTGCTGGTGTTCCAAAGCCCTGCTGTGAACAAACAGACTGTTCAGGGTGAGGGTGGGGAAGGGGGAGAATGGGTTGCTTGTGTTGGATCAGGTAGGTGAGGAACATGACTATGGAGAGAGTGTAAGGATGCTGATAAAATTGGAGAAAGGAGGACTGTAGAAGTAACAGCATGGGAGTACAGAAATGTGGAGGAGGCTGGAGATGGGCTGTCTCGAAGCCAAACAAGGTGGAAAGGACCTGGGGGTGGACCTGAAAGCTGAGAGTGGAAGGAAGATGAAATGAGGCATCTGGAAAAAGAGTGGGACTGCTGTGTCATGGGAAGACACAGTGGAGGAATGAAGCAAGAGAAGCCCCCCTCCCTGCCTAGCCCTATTCAATTCAATGGACAATAGCTGTGATTAATTGGCAGCTTATCTCACCTCCAAGGAGCACCGATTGGGCAACTCACCTATGCCAATCGCGGGGCCTGGAGAAGTTGAACCCCTGTTCAGTGGCCCCTTCCTGCCCAGGCCCAGAGCTCCCCTCCAGGATTTCCAAGTACCCTGGACCTGGAAGTGATCAGTTTGCAGAAGCGCCAAGCAAGAACAGAGAAAGAGACAGAGAAGAAACTCCAGCGGAGAGCAGGAAGCAGAAAAAAGTGGCTAGTATTCACTTCCTAGTCAGTCAAGAGGCTTGGGATGAGAGGGTGAATATTTGTGACCCAGACGTTCAAGGCAGGGCTGAAACCAGCAGCACCCTTACCCTCTGCCCTGCAGACCTTTAGGGGTTTACTCAGGTGCTGGTTCTCCAAGTGGGACCAGGACGGTGACTCCCAGATCTCCCATTTTCAGGCCTGGTGCTCAGGGTGTTCGACATAACAAGGCCAGCTGTTGTTCTGGGCCTTCTCTGAGATGTGATTACTTCATCCCTACTGTCATGCTGACAGGTAGATGATGATAACAGCCTAGACCAGGCCATGAGCAGCAGTCTCATTTCACTGTGAGTGTGCCATTTGCTTGCTGTGAACTAAAAATGGCATGTCAGGACTGCTGCGTACAGCTGGTGCTCTATCAATAGCAGACCCCTCAAGGAGTGGCCACAAGTGTGTCTCACCATCGCCTCCCCAGGCTCAGCAAAGGATGGACCAGAGGGTTCAGCTTTCCACCCTCTACAGGCCTCGGTGCTCCTGGAGACCCCAGGAGAACCAAGGCTCAGGATACCTTCCATGTTCTCTGCCAGGGGGTCAGCCTTTAGGTGCCGGCCTGCTGGGAGGCCATCCTCTACTGACGTGCATTGACCTCCTTGGCCTCCCTAATCATGGTCCACAAAATAAGTCTCAATAAATTTAATAAGATTGGTATTAGATTAGCATCTTCTCTGATTACAGTGGTATAAATCTAGAAATCAATTACAAGAAACAAATTGAAAAACACACAAACACATGAAGGCTAAATAACATGCTAGTAAACAATGGATGGGTTAACAATGAAATCGGGATGAAATAAAATGACATCTTGAGACAAATGATAAATAAAAATGACCTAAAAATCTTTGAGACACAGCCTAATCAGGTCTAAAAAGAAAATTCCTAGCAATACAAGCCTACCTCAAGAAATAATAAAAATCTCAAATAAACTATTTAACTTTACACCTAAAGATCTAGAAAAATAACAACAAATAAAGACCAAAGTGAGTAGAAGGAATGAAAAAATAAAGATTGGAGTGAAAGTAAATGAAATAGAGTCTATAAAAATAATAGAAAAGATCAATGAAATCAAGAGCTAGTTCTTTGAAAAGATAAACAAAATTGATAAACCTCTAGCCAGACTCATGAAGAGAGAGAGTTAGACCTATATAAATTAAATCAGAAATGAAAGAGAAGTGACAATTGACACCACAGAAATACAAAGAATTATAAGAAAATACTATGAACAGTTACTTGTCAACAAACTGAACAACCTGGAAGAAATAGGTAAATTCCTAGAAACATACACTCTTCCAAGATTGAATCAAGGAGAAATGGGAAAACTGAGAGACCTATAACTAATAAAAAATTGAATTAGTAATAAAAAATAAAACTCTCAACAAACAAAAGTTCTGGACCAGATGGCTTCACAGGTAAAAACCAAACATTTAAAAGAGAATTAACACACTTCTCAAACTATTCCAAAAAATTGAATACAAAGGAAGCCTCCCAAGCTTAATTTATAAGGTAAGTATTAGCCTGATAACTAAACCAGACAAAGCCACTACAAGAAAAGAAAATTATTGGCCAATATCCCTAATGAAAATACATGCAAACAACTCAACAACATATTAACACTTAATTGGGATTCATTCCTGGGATGCAAGGTTGTATCGATATCTGCAAATTCATTAACATGATATCCCGTATAAACATAATGGATAAAAAGTATATGATTATATTAATAGATACAGAAAAAAGCATTGGACAAATCTAGCATCCATTTATGATAAAAATAAAACTCTCAACAAAGTGGGAATAAAGGGAACATACCTCAACATAATAATGGCCATATATGACAAATCCACAGCTAACATCATTCTCAATGGCAAAACACTAAAACGTTCCTTTAAAATCAGGAACAAGGCAAAGTTATCCACTTTCACCACTTTTATTCAACATAGTATTGGAAGTCCTAGCCATACCAATCAGACAAGAAAAAGAAATAAAAGGCATCCGAATTGGAAACGAAGAAGACCTATACTCAGAAAATTATAAGACATTAAAGAAATTGAAGAATAGAGAAATAAATGGAAGTATATACCTTGTTCATGGATAGAAAAATTGACCTCATTAAAATGTCCACACTACCCAAAGCAATGTATAGATTCAATGCAGTTCCTAAAAAGAAATACCAGTGGCATTTTTTTTTCCCCACAATAGAACAGATACTCCTAAAATTTATATGGAACCATGAAGGACCTCAAAAAGCCAAAGTAATCTTGACAAAAAAGAAGACCTTGGAGGTATCATGCTTTCTGATATCAAACTATATTACAAGGCTATAGTAATCTTAAGAGCATAGTAATGGCATAAAAACAGACAGACAGATCAATGGAACAGAAGAGAAAGTCTAGAAATAAAGCCGTATCTATATGGTCAATTAATCTATGGCAAAAGAGGCAAGAATATACAATGGGGTAAAGAAAGCCTATTCAATAAATGGATGGTACTGAGAAAACTGGACAGATACATCAAAAAAAAAAAACTAGACCATCTTCTTGTACCATATACAGCAATAAATCTAAAATGGATTAAAGACTTAAATGTAAGACCTGAAAACATAAAAATTCTAGAAAAAAACATTGGCAGCAAACTCCCTGACATTGCTCTTAGTAATATTTTTTGAATGTGTCTTTTCAGGCAAGGGAAACAAAAGAAAAATATACAAATGAGACTATATCAAAATAAAGGTTTTTGCACAGCAAAGGAAACTATCAACAGAACAAAAGGATAACCCACTGAAAAAGAGAGATATTTGTCAATGATACATCAAAATAATGGGTTAATATCCAAAATATATTATAAGAACTCATACAACTTACCACAAAAAGATAGATGGACAAACAGACAATCTGATTAATAAATGGGCAGAGTATTTGAATAGGCGTTTCTCCAAAGAAGACATACAAATGGCCTATAGACATGAAAAAATGGTCAACATACTAACATTCAGAGAAATGCAAATTGTAACTACAGTGAGATACCACCTCACACCTATCAGAATGGCTATCATCAACAAATCAACAAACAACAGGTGGTGGTGAAGATGAGGAGAAAAGGGAAACCTCATGCACTGTTGGTGGGATTGTAAATTAGTACAGTCACTTTGGAAAACACTATTGAGGCTCTTCAAAAAAATTAAAGATAGAACTACATTATGGCCCAACAATCCCACTTCTATCTGGGTATTTATCTGAAGTTCAAATAGATGTATTCATTCAAAAAGATGTATGCATTTTTATTTTTATTGCAGCATTATTTACAATAGCCAAAATATGGAAGGAAACTAAGTGTCTATCAGTAGAAGAATGCCTAAAGAAGAAGTGATACATATATATATATGGACTATTACTCAGCCATAAAAAGAGTGAAATCTTACTATTTGTGACAACGTGGCTGTACCCAGAGGATATTATAATAAGTCAGATAAAGAAAGACAAATACAATCTGATTTCATTCACATGTGGAATCTCAAAATAACAAAGAAAACAGAAACAGTTTTCTAGATACAGAGAACAAACTGATGGTTGCCAGATGGGAGGGGGTAGAAGGTGGGGAAGTGAAAATGGTGAAGAGATTAAGAAGTAAAAATTGGCAATTAACATTACAAAATAGTCATAAGGATGCAAAGTACAGCATAGGGAACATAGTCAATAATATTATAATAATTATGTATGGTGTCAGGTGGGTACTAGACTTACCAGGGGATCACCTTGTAAGTTATATTAATGAATAACCACTTTGCTGTACACCTGAAACTATTATATATATTGTATGTCAACTGTAATTTAAAAATAAGGAAATAAAATTAAAAATAAAAATAAATTTAAATATAATTTATATATGCACGTGTGTATCACTTTAATTTTAAACACTGTATGGTGGCCCAGTGAATGGATACATCACAATTTACTTATCCATTTTTGTATTGATAGATATTTAGGTCATTTCAGTTTTTACCTGTTGCAAATAGTACTTAAAAGCCCAGCCACTCTTTCACTTTCACCTTTCCTGATGAAAGGTGGAAACTGATTTTTGCCGTGAAGCAAACAATAGCAGAGATACATGACACCAAGGCTCTTGGTGTCCTTGCCTTTCTTTGTTCATGCCCCATAGTTGCCATGGCCAACTATAATTTTCCTAGAACAGTGTCTCTCATAAGTTTACCTGGAATCTTCCTCTGTTGCCTGGGATACTCTTGGGGGTGTGGGGATGGAGTTTAGGCTTGCAGAAATGTTTAGCACTAGAAAAACATTTCACTATCTTTCTCAATGTGACTTGCCACCAGGACAATTACCTGGTATTATCATTGAACTCTCATATCTCTTTTAACTGGCTGTACAACTCTTCAAATCTATGCTAACTTACACTGGTAGGTGGAAAAGTATACAGTTTTGACTTGTTCAATTGCTTATAATATTCTGTCAATTTAATTTATGTATTCAGCCATCAAAGATTTAAAAGGTATATTGATTGGAAAAATGTTGCTATAAAAGATGTTATAGGAACAATTGATGGAATTTAAATATGAATTATGCATTAGAAAATAAGATCATATCAATGTAAAATTTTCTGATTTTGATAATAATGCTATAGGTGTGTAAAAAATTGTTCTTGTTCTTACAAACTACACATTGAAACTAGAGGTAAATTGGAGGACAGTTTCTTCTACTTATTTTCAAACAATTCAGAAAAAATCTACATATATAGATATATAAAAATGTCTATCTAATCCTCTATCTTCTATCTATCTATCTATCTATCTATCTATCTATCTATCTCTATCTATCTATCTATCTATCTCTATCTATCTATCTATCTATCTATCTATCTATCTATCTATCTATCTATCTATCATAATCTATCTATATCTATCTGAAACATTATATATATATGTATATATATAATGTTACTCTCATATATATATATATATATATATATATATATATATATATATATATATGAGAGAGACTAAATGATTAAGCAAATGAAGCAAATGGGGTAACTAATTGGTGGGTGAATCTGGATAAAAGATAAAGACGCACTCCTTGTATTATTCTTGAAACTTTTCTTTAAGTTTGCAATTATATTAAAGTAAAAAGCTACAAAAAAATAGTGTGCTGCAGAGAAAACAATGATAAGATTTGTGTATAACCAGGGTGGCCTGCCCCAACAAGTGGGGAACAAATAAGCTCTTACCATATATATTTTCAGCCACTACTTATTTATTGTCCCTGTTGCTTTGAAGCCTGAAAGGCAGGAAGGTTAGTGTGTCTTTCTTGAGTCACTTAGGGGCTTATGGACCAAAAAAAAAAAGGGGTCAGTCTTCATTCCACATCCAAGAGGACAAAGACTCTCATCTGCTCAGACCATACTGCCATTCCTTACCTCTGCCACATAGTATCGCTGTTGAAGATGGAGCTTACATATTCAGCTGTACCCTGTGGATTCAGTGCTGCCTCAGACTCCTGCCAGGGCCACCTTGGACTAGGAGGGAAAATAACATGTAAATACCAGGTGCTGTAGAGAGGCAGGAAACTGACAACCCTGGGAAGATGTGACAAGGCTTCATGATGTTGGCATAGTTCTAGCCTTGATGGGTTTGTGTTTGGTTGGAATTGGAATTGGGGAAGACTCACCAGGTAGAAATACTTGCCACATAGTAGGGGGTAGAACAAATTTTGAACGTGTATGGTCAGGGGCAGAGGGTGCTTTCGGGGTCTTTGATATTTTGGTTTCTGGCACTATCTGCCTGTTTGTGAGTAGAGCTCATGGTAGGTGCTCAGTGAACATCCAGTGGATTAAAAATTTTGTAGCAATTATCCAGACCTTTGCAATATGACTGCAGCTCCTTTTATTTCTTCTCCTCCTGGATGACTTGCTTTGGCCAATAGAACAGGAAGAAGTAATGCTGGGACAGTTCTGAGATGAAGCCTCAAAAGTGCTTGCATGCTTTCCTGCCTCTCTTGGAATGCCAGCCAGCTGCCATGTAAACAAGCCTGTCCTGGCCTACTGGATGGTAAGAGACTATAACAGCAGAGATGAGCTTCTCAGCTCAAACCACCCCAGGCCAGCCAGCCCACAGCTGACCCAGCAGCTGACTGCAGACACATGAGGAAACCCAGATGAGGTCAGGTAAATGCCCAGCTCAGACAGTGAGAAGGATTCATAGCTGTTGATCTAAGCCACTGTGGTAGCTGAATAATGTACCACTTGCTGCCTCTCCCAACCGCAAAAAATAAAAATAAAAATAAATAAAATAAAAGACGTTCACATCCTAAACCCTGGAACCTGTAAATATGTTACCTTACATAAAGATAAAGAGATTTTGCAAATGTGATTATGTTAAGGATTTTGAGACATGGAGATCATTGTGGATTATCCAGGTGTGCACAATATAATCACAAGGGTCTTTAAAAGAGGAGCATGGCAAAGTCAGACAACAGGGAAGGGTATGTGATTGGAGTGATGCAGCCACAAGCTCAGGAGTGTCAGAAGCCTCTAAAAGCTGGAAGAGCAAAGAATGGATCCTCCCCTGGAGCATCCAGAGGGAACCAGGCCTGCTGACATCTAGATTTTAAGATTAAGATTCATTTTGGATTTCTGAGTTCTAGAACTGTAAGAGAATAAATTTGTGGTGATTTAAACCATTATATTTGTGGTGATTTGTTACAGTGACAAAAGGAAATTTATACAGCCACCAAGCTTGGGGGTCGTTTGTTATGCAGCAAAAAATAACTGATTCAGATACACTCTTGTAGCCTTGTGGAGGCTTTGGACAAGAATGATTGACAAAAGATAGGGCTAATACAGATGGGGAGGGTTATATTCAGGAGAACTAGAAAGTAATATTTTATCGAACATTTTGATGAAATGATACCTTTTACTTATAAAAATTATCTAATGACCAACTTAAATCATTAATTTACTTGTAAATTTATTAATTAATAAGCATTTATGTACTATGTGCTAGGAGTTAGGAAGCAGATTCCAAAATAAAAAAATCATGATTGCCTTGACGAGAGTGACTCCTTTAATAAGCTGCTCTGGCTGGCCATAAGCAGGGTCTCTTCAGGTAAGAAGCTTCAGCCAAGCTTCCTGGCCTTACCTATTTGCCCCTTGCTTCCATTATACACTTCCAGCTACCCACCATACTGACCTCTCTGGCCCTCTGTAGTTGATACATTTATTTCCCTCTTATTTGTCTGACAGATAGTCCAGTCTCCAGTTTGGCAGTCACCTCTTCTTCCCAGGCTAAGCCTTCATCATTCCTATTTGGCTTGGTACATACATAGATAACTCCTGAGAAAGTGACCCTTTTTATTTTCAAAGTCCTCCAGGACCACTGCAGCCTGCCCTTGCTTCCTTAGTAACGGCTGGGGGGATGGTCCAGGGTTGAGGTTGGAGGCATCATGAGCAAAGTGCTATGGGAATAAGGATGTAAAGGTTAATTTTATGAGAAGGCTTGACTGAGTGGCAAGATGTCCCAATACCTGGTGAAACATTATTTCTGCATGTGCCTGTGAGGGTGTTTCTGAAGACTAGCATTTGAATTGGTGTACTGAATAAAGCAGGTTGCTTTCACCAATGTGAGTGGGCCTCATCCAATCCATTATGGGCCTGATAGAATGAAAGGGCAGAAGAAGGTCGAATTCCCTCTCTCTGCCTAACTGCTGAGCTAGATAGATGTCAGTCTTCTCCTGTCGTCATCACTCCTGGTTCTTAGCCTTCAGATCAGAAGTGGAATCTACACATTGGCTCTCTGGCTCTCAGGCCTTTGAACCACACCACTGGCTCTCCTGGGTCTCCAGCTTATGGAGCTGATTGTGGGACTTCTCTACCTCCATAGTCATATGAGCCAATATTTTGTAATAAATCTCTCTTGATTGATAAATGGATATTGGTATCTCTATAGATGTATCTTTAGAAAATCTATCTATCTATCTATCTATCTATCTATCATCTATCATCATCTATCGAATCAAATCTATCTTCAATCTATCTCTCCCATTGGTTCTGCTTTTTTTTTTTCTGGAATACCCTGACTAAGGCAATGGGGAAGGAAGAAACAGTTTCCTCCTGGGAGGTTGAGGAAGGCTTCTACCAAGAAGGGACACAGAGTGAGTCTTGCAGTATAAGTCATATATGAACAGGGAAGGATGTTAGAATCTTCAGGTACAGCATGAACAAAAGTACAGAAATTTTGAAAAGTACATGATGTTGAAATATAACCAAGAAAATTTAAAATGTGTTCTTCACAAACATTTTGGTGTCAAATATCTATTTAGCTCATTAATGAGGAACCAATAGAATGATAAAACTGGTTCAAAAGATCTGAAAAACTGATAGAAATAGTAGATAAAAGGATGATGAAGTAAGATGATAAAATTAGATACAAAATTCACTAATGTCTCATAGGACAATAAAATCCTTATCTTTGAGTTTATCCACTCAGCTATAAAAAAATTTGCAATTTATCAATATTCAGCAAGTTTACATCTGCTTTATAAAGTCTTGTTCTTAATCGACAATAAATTTAAGTCAAACAAATTAGTCATCTAGTGCTGTGTGATAAAACACTCCAAAGTTAATAGCCTAAAACAGCAAATATAATTTTTTCACAGTTTCTGAGCACCAGGAATTTGGAAGCAGCTAGGCTGGGTGGTCCTGGATAGGGGTCCCTGAGGAAGTTGCAGTCAAGTTGTAAGCTGGAGCTAGTATTTGGAAGGTGTCAGAGGACCCATTTCCAAGCTTACACAGGTGGCTGTTAGCAGAAGACTCCAGTTCCTTTCCTCTACATAGGGCTGCTAACAAGATAGGGCAGCCAGCTTCCCAAGAGGGGAGTGATAAGAGAGAAAGAGGGACAAGGATAGGGACAAGGGCAGGAAGAGTGGTTAGGAGGGAGAAAAGAGAGAAGGGAGGAGAGAGAAGGAGAGGGGAAGGGAAGAGAGATACAGAGAGATGGAAGGACGTGGAGAGGAAGAGAGAGATGGAAGAAGAGGGGATGAGGTGGGAGAAAGAGAGCCAGAGACAGAGATAGACTAAGAGGATGGAAGCCTAGTACTTTTATAATCTAATCTCAAAAGTGACATCCCATTAATTCTATTGTGCTGAGGACTTGGGTTTAGAAATTCTGGAGTGTGCCCAGATTTTGTCCTTCCTCATGGTAGGTGGGAAGGTTGGAAGGGCAGGGATTTTTTCTGGGTTGGGGTCGCAGAAAGTGCACGTTGGCTGGAGAGCTGCTTTGCCCCACTATCTGACAACAAACAAGTAATGTATAGGAGCCAAGGCTTCAAGGCTTGGATGAAAACACCAGGTACTCACAGACTATGTGGGTTGGAGCTAGGAAGTTTCATCTTGTAGATTAGGTGGGAATATTTCTTGCCAGGGCCAGAAAAGTGCTTCTTGGCACATTCTAGAGTTGGCAGCACCTGGCCTATAGCTGATGGAAATCTCACATTCCACTCTTCGAGAAGATATTGTCAGAATTACTCTGAAGCAACAGGTAGCATATTTCTTGATTTTTATTTGTAGACAAAGAAGAAACGCACATGGTCTTTCAGACTACACCTCTATGTGTCACTGGGTAGGAGATTGTGCCCACTGGACCTGATGGCATGTGTCTAATTTGGTTATCCTGAAAGTAGACCCAGGTAGAGAATTTGGGCATGTGGTGTACCTGGGGTGGTCCCAGGGAGGTGGGAGCATGGGAGGAAGTAAGATGGGAGGGGAGAACGGGCCAGCACTGAGAGGGGCTATTTATGAGCAGGAACTGTGGGGCTGGAAAGCTTACCCCAGAGCTGTCCATGGGAGGATAAGCAGCCAGGCATCTGTTCATCACACCTTCACTTATTTATCATTCGTCCACCGGAACCACATGCCTGTTTGGGCCTAGGACTGGAGTGTGCCTATATTTTTGTTTTATTTATTTTATGCATTTAAGATATAATCACTGCCTCTGATGTCAAAACATACTTTCCTCAGAGTTAGATTGTAAAATTGTCAAGTTTCAAAGTTATTTTCCTGCTTTTCCTTCTGCTTTTCCTTCTGCCATACCATCATGCATTGCTAATTTTCTGAAAATTAAAATGATCATGAAGTCTGCTCCTCAAGTGCCAGCAGACTTAACTGATATGTGCCAATATTCTTTCATGTATGTGAATCTGTGCCCAGGTGCATGGAAACTAAATAACACCTAGAAAGAGGCTGCCCTGCTACCTTCTCCCTGCTAGGGAATTTCCATTCTTCCCTCAGGGGAGCTTGTGGACTTTGGTGACTACAATGCTTGGTCATGCAGAGTCAGTCCTTACACTAAATATTATGAGATAGTCTTCATCACATTCAGGTGAAATAAATGTAAAGAATGCCTTGTATAACTTTTATACTCTTGGGGCCATGCATTCCACTTTGGAGACCACTGACCCAGGCTGAGTGCCAACAGGAACAAGCTTCGGGTTTTTCTTTATTGCCTGAGCCCGCACCTGAACCGGTATCCTCTGAAAATTGGCCCAGAAACTCTATAGCACACTGGATCAGTGCAGGTGTGGCCTTCATTGTCACATCAAAAGAAAAGGTGCCTTTCAGACTCTCCTGTATTGTCTGCTAAGGGAATTAACAGACAATACTGTGCTGAGAATTTTAGATTTGTATTTCTGATCCTCTAATCTTTATAAGGCAGGTGTGTTATTCTCATTTTAAAGATGATGAGACTGAACCTCATAGAGTTTAAGAACATACAGTAGAAAATGGCAGAGGCAGAGGTCTGCCTCCATTTGTATTTATTTTAATTATACCACCTAAATTCAGTTTCTGAGGCAAGCCTATGTGGATGTCCATGTTGAAAAACCCATCTCTGCCCCTGTCTTCATTCCCCCACAGGATTTATGTTTGCTGCTGGCAACTCTTGACATTGGTCCTAGAATCCAGGCCTGTTAGAACTGGTGGAAGGCAGAGATCCACGTCCTGATTTACAAGATGAAGAAAGGGAAACCTGGAGGGAGTGCCTGGCCCAGAGGGGAGAAGGCGGGGTTTGGTGGGCACTGAGCTGGTCCAGAACAAAACCACCATCATTCACCATATTTCTGTAGCCATGTAATCACAATAGATGGCCTTTCCCAGAAAGCCCTGCTTCACCCTTCTTTTTCAGGCAAGCTCAGCCAGTGTCTACAGTGTAACTTCCTGTCTGCTGGGGTTGGATCTTTGCCTTCTTTGAGGTAGACGGGTACCCAAGGCTGGGGACCTGCTTGTGTAGAGGTTGTGCAATCAGGAAATCAGTCTCACAGGGACCCTAGTGATTTATTAGCCATAAGGCATATTGGGTAATAATTCATTTTAACATCTTTCAGAGACAAGGGAGGAGAGTGCAGAGTGTTTAGCAGGTGGATGGAAGGCATGAAGCACCAACCAAATCTTTGCTACAAAATAATGAGTTCCCATGTCCCTCTGGGGCTGCACTGGAGGTTTGTTCTGAGGGAAGAGGGAACATTGGGGCTGCCCTAATACCTACATTCTTCCCTAATGCTCCCTGTTTTAATTCAAAATGACTGGACTTGTCCATGTATGTGGCTGGGTAGGGAGCAACAGAGGTGGAGAAGAGGGAGGGAGCTAACCTAGCTGACTTCTTTCCTCCTTCCTTCCTCATTGTTCTCTTTATTACACCTTCCCTGACCCTTCTTCCCTCCTTGTTTCTTTGTTTCACAAAGGATTCTGAGGTGTCTTAAATAAGTTTTATATAAATATATTCTTTGGGTACAAGGTCCTAGATTCATACAGATACATGTTTTTATTCTGTGAATGAGTGTTTCAGCTCACCTTGCAGGACAGAAGGACGAGTGTAGTGTTGTCACTAGGCCCTGGAAGCCTCGTCCTGGAAATACTGGCCCCATCTCTGTAGACTGATGTAGCTACTTTCAGATGGTCAGCCTTCCAGAGTTCCTCTCAGGTCTTCCTTGCATTTCTCTCCAGAATGGGGGGCATTATGAGAGTTTTGATCCTGTGACCTGGTCTCAGGTTGGCCCTTGGGTGTCAACTGGCTGCTGCCTTCTGAGCCCTTTGGTTAGACACTGCTTCTGGGCAAGTGCAGGGCTGGCACTGATACTAGGGTGGTGTGTCATCTGCTCCTCCCAATGGCCTTAATGGAGAGTGAAGCAAAAGCCTCTTGCTCCAGCTTGGCCTTCAACTTGGACATCTGTCTGAGAGGGAGGCCATGTGTGTGCAGCAACTCTCTTCTTTTCCTCCTCAGTGCTCTCTGCCCACAGTCCCAGGGCAAGGTGGGTGGCTTTCTACCTTATTCTGATTACTGGGTCACCCATTCAGCTCTTTTTACCCCACAACTGAAACTCCTGGAACATCACTGAAACTAAACAAAATCATGAAATTAAAATAATCTTTCTGACCTTCATCTTTGAAAATTAGGAACTTTCACTGTACTTGGTTCCTTTAGCAAAAGTAAAATATGGGAAGCTGCCTAGTAAGGACACTAGTGAGGACACATAGTGAGGATGCCTAGATTTAGGAAGCTGTGATGAGTAGACTCTCCTCACCATACTGTGGGAGTCCATTCACTCCCTAAGTCTAGCTGAGGGGTTAGGAGCAGTTAGAGGTTGGACAGGCTTTGATCCAGCCATATGATATCCACAAAGCTCAGCTCAGAGGGAGCACTGCAGTACTGTGGGGCTCACAGGCAGGTGAGACTGTATAGCTGGAACATTTAGTGGGCTTGGGAAGGTTTTGGACCCTGAGCAGGGTATACAAGTTTTCCAGGCTGAGAGACCAGCATAGCAGGCTCATATGAGTCATAGTCAGGACTGCCAAGTGCCAGGAAGAGTCTTAAAGTGCAGACATATAGCCACTTAGACAAAAACATGTGTCCTTATGCAGTTTACATATAATAACCTCATCAGCTCTCATAGCTTTAAAGACATTCACTGTTTACTCATAAGAAATTCTGGAAGTGGACAGTCTGGTTAACATGTGGGCCAAAGAGTCAGGTCATCTCTGTCTTAAGTGACACGTCTTCCAGCTTGACCTCAAAGGTGCAGTGCAATTACTGCTCCTGTTCCCAGGCATCACAGCCAATGGCCAGCAGACAGAGAGAGAAATCTCTGGAAGGAAAAAAAATCTTTCTAGGAAGCCCCTGGCAGACTCTGACCTCCATCTCCTGACCATCCCTAGCTTTAAGAGAGCCTGGGGACACGTCTGGGCGTTTTAGTCTCTATAGTAGCAAATGAAGTTGGGAAAGGAGGCAAGGGGTCAACTGAGAGGGTCTGCTACATAAGAATGTGGGCATTTTGCCTGATTCAGTTTGGGGGAATGGGAAATCTGACTTGGGGCAGCAAAAAAAATTGGTTGTTTTGGTTGATGTCAATGCTTTTGCTGTGCCAGTTGTCAAGGATGGATGCACCTCTGTCCTTCAGCTTGGGGCTTGGCATCTGCGAGCTGCCAGTGAGGCTTTTTCTGTGCATCAGCTTAGCTCCCAGATAGGCACTAACTAGGGGTTTCAAAACAGAGGAAGTTCTTGCACCCATGAATTGTCAGACATCAGGGCTTACCCATGTCTTTGGAACTTCCTCTGACTTGAACATGGTCTGATAAAGAAGATCAGATTGTTCTGCCCACCAGGAGTGCTTAGCAAAGCCCTCTGACATAAAACACAGTGATTCAATCATCCCAAATTATGACTCAGGCTTTATCTTACTGCTTTTGGCTAAATGAGGGGCCAGCTGTGAGATGAAAGAGTTCTTTGAAATGATTTAAACTATGCTGTCCTTTTTCTTCAAGCTAAAAGGATAGTAGGCCAACTTAATTTCTTTGTATTTGTCCAACATGTAGCACCTTAGCCCTTCCTGAGGATGACGTCTGGTCATATACTTCTGGAAGTATTTGGAATTTTTCCCAGTAAATGGATACTGTCATCCTCAACCATCCTCTCAGTACACTGCTTATTTGATGTGACACAACTTAAAGTATACCAGTATTCATCTGAAGCCAAAAGTTTGAGGCAATTTGGAGACAGGATACAGGAGATTAGGTTATGAAGGTGTGAGTGCTAGATCTGGGGCCTTGTTTCTGTGACTCCTTTGGGAGGGGTTTCTTCATGGAGTCAAGTATGGTTTTAAACCTCTGTTTTCTCACCTATGAAAAAGCAAAACAACTTTGACTTCCTCTTCCTTATAGGCTGTTGTCAGGGTCAATTTGTGCATCAGTAAAAAAGAAAAATATACTAGTGTTTTGTAAATGAAAAAGCTGTGAATTAATACCCCACCTGCCTGATTCCCCAAAACTTTCCCAACCTGAAAATGCCAACTGAGTTTTCTTTCTTAGTTTTCAATTTGAATTCTCCTAACTGACTCACTTTGCTTAGAAAAAAACGCACGTTATCTAGATATATGAGCAGAGGTCTCATATACCTATACTTGCTGAAATAGCAAGTAGTAGAAATTAAGGTAGGTGTAGAAGAAAATTCACTGTGGAATTTCCAGAGTGTTCACATCAATAGAAATCATAACCTAAATATTAAAATGTACCTTTTTAGGTTCTCAGGTTTATCCAATCATTAGTTTCATGAAAAGGATATAAAATATTTTGTAGGTATATCATAAGCAGAGAAGCATCAACCAGGAGCTCTCAGAGTGGGTCCTGAACCAGAAGCATCACATTCCCTGGAACCTGTTAGAAATGAAAATTCTCAGCACCGACTTGCTGAGTCAGCAGCTCTGACTCTGGGGGCGGGAGGGATATTGGGGCCCAGATCTGGGTTTTAACCAGTCCTGAAGGGGATACTGATATACAAACTCTAGTCTGAGAACTACTAAAGAATGAAGACATATATTATCAAATACTAGAGGAATTGTGAGTGTGTGTGTGTGTGGTGTGTGTGTGTGTGTGTGTGTGTGTGAAGTTCTCAGGGCCCTCACCTCCTCCTTCCATGAACTGGCTCATGCTATCACCTGGGCTAGTACTTTGGATCTGATCACAGTTCTTAAGAGCAAGAGGATGGGGTCTCCACCCTCACAGAAAGTCTGTACAATGAGCCCTATCCTTGGCTTTCAAAGCTGCATTGGAGGAGGCTGTAGGTACTACATAGAATAAAAACAGGAGAAATCAATGTATTGCAGAACAAACAATTCACTTTCCCTGAGGCAATTTATTTCCTGTGGTGTGGTGACTGCTTAGGTTCTTGCAGGCCTATCACTCCGTGAAAGGAGGCAGAGTAGGCGGCATGCAGTCAACAATTTTATGACCGTGTTAGTCATATCACCCAGGTAACAAGTAGAGGGGTGAAGAAAGCAAACAACAGATTGTTCATGCAGCTTCTAGAATAGATTATTTTATTAGAATAGTTTGTGGATAGCCATTAATTTCTTGCTTGATAATCAAATAGCGAAGTGTCTTTTATTTATACTGAGAGCATAAATTCCAAACCTATATCATCCTTACAATAGGAGTGTTGTCATTCTAAGCTTTATGGACTGCCCTTGGTCAATGAATGAATGAACAACAAGGCAAGATAAAATGAGAACCCAGTCCCTAGAGTGGGCATGACTTTGATCTCCTTTTTGCACTTTTTGCAAGATATCAGCGGTGATGATGTCCTGTGAGCTTAACTCTCTTAGTAGAGGAGTTCATTTTTATTTCTTTTCTCTAGAATTGTAAGTTTCAGGAATTAGTGGCTGGCTCTCATTATGGAAAGCTGAATATTCTTAAGCAACTCCTGGAGCAAAGAAAGCCAGAATCTGGGCTATGAGCTCAGGGTTGGATCTTAGACCATTGGTATAACTGTTCAGTTTAGCAAGTTGACCTCTAACATCACAAAGTGGGAATATTTTGTAAAACTATGTTGAGAAGGACTGAAAGCCCTTTAGCAAAAACTCCTTGTGGAGGAGAATATGAAAGTGCCTGAAATGACCACCCTAAGAAATACTTTTCAACCAAGATCCCAAAGACCTCTGGGAAACTCAAATGTTATCTGGGAGGAACAACCTTTGATGATCATGCACTGACACTGAGCTTGAATGAGTTTATAACTCTGAGCACAGGAACAGGTTCCAAGACAGTCTGAGTGCTTTGGGTGAGAGTTGGGGCCAAGGAGTTTGTGGTGGGTGCTCAGCTCCAAGGCTTGGTATGGGGATGGAACAGGGGTCATGAAGACCTGCCCCAGGCCTTATTCAGCTCCTGCTCTACAACTTTCCTTTGAGGCCAGCCTTATGAGGTTGAGTCCCCATGGATGCAGGCACAGAGGTAGATGATATGGAGGAAAGAGGGAAATGATATGGAGGAAGTTCAGTGAGGGAAAGAACTTGGGCATTGTGTTCTGGAAGGCCTTTCCAAAGAGTAGGCTCTCTGAAAGTTTAGAAGAAGTGTTCCATTTGAAAATATGGAAGGGCATCTTCTGATAGTCAGTGCAAAATCCAGGGCTGGGATGACATTGGTGGAATGAGTGCGGGGCAGGGAAGGGGTCACATCACACTGGGTCACATCACACCTTAGATGTCTCAAAACAAAGGTCATTTTGCCAATTCAAAACCAATGGGAATCCCCAATTTTGGTACAGTGAAGGAGGAGATTTTTATTCAGTGTAAGCAGCTCAGTTGTGAAACAACAAGGGCAGAACAGCTCAATAGTGTTACAGCTTAATGATGATATAGCATGGCTTTGAGGCAGCCTGGGCAAGGCAGCCAGGTGTTATAGCTCCAATTAAGTGAGACAGCATCACTCTGCTCAGCTGATGCTGCATTTGCTATTCCACTTAAAGAACTTTGATGAAAGTGTGCTTCTCTGGGATGAAGTAAAGTTGGCTTATATGGAGAAGAGTGCCTGCTGCCAGTCCCTGACTGGTGCATTGCTAGCAAATAAGGACTCCTAATTCTCAGTTTGATTGGTCCAAAAAGTACTACCCTGATTGATTGGAACAGAGCTGCCCTGATTGGTCAATGATGATGCTAATGAGGATATAGCTGCACAGCTACAATTGGACCAAGAAAAACTCAGTCCTATTGATTGAAATACAAGCATAGGTGCCGGAGCCAGCCGGCTAAAGTCGAACAGCACCTAAAAGAGGGGGGTGAAGCCTAAGGAAAAAATAAGAAGACAGGAAAGCGCTTCGGGAGGGAATACAGTCAATGCTGCAGCCCGTCTTTATTTAGCTCAGCCTTTATATATGTTTTAGGATACAATAGCAAAGTACAAGGTATATCATTGAATGCTAACATACACACAAGCTCACGTAACATTCTTGTTATCTGGGAAGGAACATTCCATTATCTTAAAAGGATTTCTTTTAGGAGGCAGACCTCCCCTCCTGGTCAGTACTGATAAAAATCAACCATCTGCTTCTTTAGCCATTGATAACATAGTCTCAGCAGCTGCTTTAGGGCTCCAAACAGTCTCAGCAACTGTTTATGGCTCCCAAACTGTGACACCTTCAGTGCCTTGCAATGGCTCCCGACATCTCCCCCTTTTTTATTTTTTAAAATGCCAAAGCTTTCCCAGCTATGGCGCAGATAGACTGTGCCTGTCTTAGGCGACCCTCCACAGGTCTGGGCCTTACCCGTCATTGGCACATGAAAGTCTTGCAATCATGCCCTGTCTTAGGTTGGTCCCAGCCCTGAAGGATTCTTACCCGTCTCTGACTACCAGCCTCTGCAAATGGGAGATGTAAATAAGCTTCAAGCCTGAGCCTGGAGCCTGAGACCATGCATCTCTGCCGAAAGCAGGGAATTGAAGAAGTATTTCATCAAAGGAGGAAGCAGACATAGGCCTATAGTTATACAAAGGCCCAAGGCTAAAACGAAATAAGCAAATGACCCAAAGGAGACCAAGATGGAAAAACTTTTTAGATGTTGTAAAAATTTTGAGGCCTCTTCAGCTGCATCAAACTGAAGGGGTCCCGCTTCCTGCAGTCCCTGAATTTCTCTATGCAGTCGTATTAAATCTAAGGACATGTTAGCATCATGCCAGACACCTTGGAGATGAGAGCGCACGCGATCCCATCCATGTTGACTTTCATTATAAATTTTTGAGGTAACACAAATCCACTGATATGCTGCATGACATTCCAAATGAGATCTCACTTTTAGACCTTGGATTTCATCTCCTAAATACATAACTAGACTATATAATGCATCAAGCTTCTGTTCTAACTTGTCATCAATATTTTCCTGGGTCCCTAAAGCCATCGTAACATTTTTAGACAAATTATTAGCATTTTGCACAGTATGAGACTAACACCTGGAGACCCTGGTCAGCATACCAAGGCCCAGTAACATAAACATGAATCATCACAAAAAGGTTTGATGAAAAACCATTACAGTAGTTCCTTCCAGAACAAAAGAAATACAGTTAGTTAAATTGCAGTTATAACATGTAACATTAAATCTCCTTCTATGTTGATATTAATTTCACCAACCAACAGCACATGCGGTGGAGCAACACATGCTGTTACATTCGTGTCTGCTATCTGAGGAGTCCATCCCACAGGGTGCAGCTTCCCATCTGCGCCCAACTTCCACACAAGTTTGAGGAAACTCCTCATCAGTCCACCATAGTCCCACTGTCCAACTGGTGTTCAATCTATAACTCCAATGTGTCGTTGGTTCCACCTGACCAATCCAGGATTTGTGTTGTCTTACTAAAGCAGATGGGCAATCCTTCTCCGTTCCAGTATAATTAAATCCTGGTTCATTTACTCCTGCATCTGCCCCAAAGATGGCTGATCTAACAGCTGTGTGTCATTTACTCTCACCACAATTTCTGGGCCTTCCCAAATGGACGGATGCAAAATTGGTGGATCCGGTACATAGGCCCAATACAGCTCTCTTCAAACATCAGAAGATGGCCTATCAGCATCATCATCAGGAGCAGCTTTCTCTGTTCCTGTAGAGATATAAGCAAAACCTCGGCCCCATTTCAGTACCTCAGCAGGCACCCAATCCCCTGTTAGATCCTTGTAGTATACTGGCTGCTGCAAAGGCTCACCGGCCTGTTTCACCCAATGCCGATGAGCTGCTGTGCTACCTTGTTCATCTGATTTAAAAAATTTAAAAAGTATAATGCTCTATTAAGCCTTTGTCTTGGGGTATACCATATTCCCCCTTTTTGTTTTATAAGCTTATCCTTCTTAGAAATGTTGCAGGAGACACCCCAAGGGTGTCTTCTGTGAACTCTGGTTTTTTCCCCTCTAACGCTTGCGCAGAAAACACAAAACAGAAACACAAAACAGACACTCAGACAAGGACAATTACTGGGTGTAGGTGGGCCTAGAGAAATTTGCCACCTACCACTTAGACAAGACTAAAGACAATAAACAGACTTTGACAACAGGGCACAGGAGGCGGCGTCCCGCTGCCTGGCCATGGTCGGGAGATATGACTGCGTCCAGTCTCTCCACGGACCCCTGGTGACCGGTCAACAGAAACAGGAACAGAAAGGTACCTTTAAAAGCACTGAAATTTGTAATTTAGTCATTACTTTTCTCATTTCCAATACAAAATCAAGTTATCTTCACTGTTGACTCCATGCTAAAATGTCCTAAGTTTTAGACTAATTAACCAATAAAAAAAAAGAAAATCATAAAAAGTTTTTAAATTTCAAGTTAGAGAAAGACCCTTTACCACACAATAATGAAACCTGAGCAATGCAAGTTTGTGACTACAAGAGTGTCTTTCAAAAATACAGTATTTAAAATTCCTTTTCCACCAGCGGTGTTAGTTTCCAATGACTATCCAATGCAGTGGGCCCTTCTAAAATAGAGAACAAATTAGTTAAAGCACATGTGAGGATCAAGGGAAGGACAGAGCCAATTAATATCTCTCAATAATTTTTGAAAATTAACAGTATTGAGAGCTTCTCGCCTAATTTCTATTTTTTGAGGAGTAATTTTGTTGCAAAATTTTATATCCTAAATATTGAACAGAATCTTGTATTTCTCAGGAGCTATCTCGAGCCTATATTTTCCAGAGCAGTTTTTCCAAATGAAAAAATTTGTTTTAAAAATAATCAAAGACAAATAAAGACTATAAAGCACAATAAATTATCGACTGTATAAAACAAGATTTTCTCTTTCTCTTTTACAACTTCATATGTTCACTCATGTTCTTGTCCTTTATTTTCCTCTCAGGATTTCTCTTCACAAACTTCTACTACTTTTCTCTTCCTTCAGTTTGCCTCTTCTCATTCACTCAGAAAAACAACTTTAAGACAAACACCTTTCCTTCAATTCCCTTCAAAACAAATCTCATACTTTATACCTTCTTTTGTGCCTCAAACGACCTTTAAATAACCTGAAACTATTTTAGGATAAAATTACTCTCCTTTTTCTTAAAAAACACATCCTTTATATCTCAAAACACATACTTTGCATACAGAATTTTTTTTACTTGTATTATTCCTAGTAAATCATTTACTTATACTAGAATTCATAACTCTTAGTAGCCTTAATTTCTAGAGAATTTATCAAAAGTTGTAAATACTAACACATTCTGTATTAAGAGTTCTAAGTAGATGCACAGCAGTTTGCAAACCCTGAACAACTTTCTCTAATTCCTTAGATTTATGAATCAGAGCAACAGCCTTGATAAATGGGAAATAGCCTCCATTGTATGGAACTGTGTGTGTGTGGCTTCTTCCTCCAACTCTTTTGCATCTCTGGGGCTCAAAGGCTCCTCTCTATCTTTAGTTAGCATCAGATCAAAAGGTTTCCCGTCTCTCTGGGCGGGCAGTAGGTCTAGTCTCATTCTCCTTTTCAAATGGGACATCTCCTATATTGTCCGTTTTCTTCCCCTTTCTGGCTTTCCCAAGCCTTATCCCTCTCATGCCTGGGATCTAAACTATCTCTAATTAAAGTCCACAAGCTAAAAGTATCTACAGGTACCTTGCCAGGTGCGTGGACATCATAATAATCTTGTAGTTTTTCTCTCACCTTTTTCCATGTTCCTATTACACTGTTCCCTCCTCAGGAAACCAAGGACAAACTTTCTTTATAAACTCTAAAAAATTACACAATTGTTGATGCCCTACCTTAGCTCCTCTAGCCCGGAGCATATTCTTAAGCATATGTACAAAAAGCATGCGGCCGTTTCCATTTCCCATTTTTCTTTATTTAAGTCGACTTTCCTCTCTTTCTATCTATTTACAAACACCGCAACCCTTACTTTTCTGAGCGCTCACTTCACGCGGTGTCTTTCTTACTCCCGGACTGTTCCACCGCACTCACCTCTGCCGATTACTGGCTTTAAACTCGGGGGCCCCCCCTTTCTCCTGCGGTGGCGGTCTTCACCTCAACGTTCGTCAACGTTCCGTCCCAAATTCAGGTCCCTGTTCGGGCGCCACTTGCCGGAGCCAGCCGGCTAAAGTCGAACAGCACCTAAAAGAGGGGGGTGAAGCCTAAGGAAAAAAAGAAGACAGGAAAGCGCTTCGGGAGGGCATACAGTCAATGCTGCAGCCTCGTCTTTATTTAGCTCAGCCTTTATATCTGTTTTAGGATACAATAGCAAAGTACAAGGTATATCATTAGAATGCTAACATACACACAAGCTCACAAACATTCTTGTTATCTGGGAAGGAACAGATTCCATTATCTTAAAAGGATTTCTTTTAGGAGGCAGACCTCCCCTCCTGAGTCAGTACTGATAAAATCAACCATCTGCATTCTTTAGCCATTGATAACATAGTCTCAGCAGCTGCTTTAGGGCTCCAAACAGTCTCAGCAACTGTTTTATGGCTCCCAAACTACGTGACACCTTCAGTGCCTTGCAATGGCTCCCGAAACATAGGGATGTAATGTTTTGTTAAATTACTTGTCAACACCTACATTGAGAATAACAAGGCCCTAAGCTCCAATGCCAGCCCCAGGAGGCCTCTATTTCAACAGGAGGTCTGCTTTGGTCAGTTTCCCTTTATGTTTGTTTCTAGATGGTAGAACCTTCCTGGAGAGATAGTCACTGAGTTTGATGGCATGATGAGAACCCAGTGTCATGCACTGAGGGTGAAGATGAGCCATCATAGAGATATATCCATCAACTACATCACCAAGAATGAGTGGTGAACCCAGAACACTTTGGCAGATTTCTATGACTCTCTATCAGGTTGAAAGCACCACTTGAAAGCCCCATATTCTGGACAGGGTTCAGGGACCCCAGGAGAACTGTTTTATATCTGTGGATGGAGCCCTGATGCCAGGGCCTGCACTGTGTGTGCAGTGCAGGGAGATGGATATGAGAAATAGACCTGGGGACCATGGTCATTGCTTACCTCACCAGGGCCACTGGTGGTCAAGGAGTCCATTCCTTTGTACTTCTCCATCCCATCACTGCCCAGGTGACAGCTGTTTCTTGTTACAATTTTGTGGAAGCATAAACCTGGATGCATTTTTAAATGAGATTTTAAGATTTATTGAGACATAGCTTGATTTATAACTGACTTTATAGTTATCATTAGTCTTCACACTGAGAAAATCTTGTACATGAAAGTGTATACTGATGACAATAGTCAACGTTAATGAACACTGACCTTTTTCCAGACAGTGTGCCAAGTAGTTTTCATGTTTTTTTTTCTCATTTCATACTTTTAGACACTGTTGGATACATATTGTTATTATTATCTCAAAACATCCTTTCCTCAACAAATTGAGCACCTGTCATGCGCCCTTGCATTGGCTTAGGACTTGCTCATCATGTTAAGTAGGATGGCAGGACAGCTGCCTCCATGTTAGCAGAGAAGATACCAGGACTGGAATTAGGTCATGTCAACCACCGAGGTAACATAGTAAGAATTTTATCCTTTGGCTGCTGGTAAGCCATAGGCCACCCTGTGCCCACCTTGGCCTCACCGTTGACAAACTGGGAGTGTTACAAACTACAAAGTACCTAGTGTGTGACACCGCAATCATTTGCGTAAACTCTTAGTCATGGGTGGGATCTTTTTGTTTCTGTTAATAGTAACAGCAAACTGATGAATAAACTTTATCGGTTGTAATAACCTCTAATCCATGTCTGACAGCCTAGTCTAGAGGCCACAAGGAGAGAGAACCCATCCACAGCTTCTCAAAGTCCTTTTGAGCTGCCCCCAGCAGCTCTCTTCTTATCCAGGCTGAGGAGCTTCAGATTGGAAGATGGGAAGATTTTAATCTTAGGCCTAAAGGGCATTTATGAAGCCAATAGGTTCTTCTTCATTCAGGAATGAGAGTTCTCCAGGTAGCAGCTGAGGCCATCATGATTACACATGATTCAGGCTCAAACAATCTGTGGAAAGGAGACAGGCAGCCTTCCTTTGAGGTCAGAGCTCCCATTGAGTATTCTCACTGGAGGATTTTGTTTTGGCTTGGTTAGAGGAAAATGGTTATTCCTCTTGGCTGTAGAGGCCCTCACACTAGTTTATGATTCAGGAACATAGGGAGGGGCCTGAGCTTGCATTTCTATAGCTTCCCAGGGATGCAGGTACTGCCGGGTGGGACCTTACCAGGAGAATCACCCATCTAAGGAGAGATGGACATACAGTCACCAGATTTTCAGAAAGAGAAATCTTTAGACATCCAACAATTGTCTCTGGCCTTGTTCTGCTGTCAATTTTGACAGAGCAGGGTCCATTCTGTAGTTCAGAATCATGGTCTTGCAGAATGTGAGAGCTGAGTTGGAGCTTAATAACATTCATTCCAAGATCTCTCAACCTTGTCTCTTAACCCTGGCCAATTACCTGTCAGAGCTTTTGAAACATGCTGACATGTGGGCAGCTGTCCCACTCAGCCAGATAGGAACCTCTGTGGGTGGCCCTGGAAACTGGTCTACTTTAAAAGCTCTGTAGGTCTTCTCACCAAGCTGGTTGAAAAACTTGATTTAGTACACATATCTGCAAAGTGAGCCCAGACCATCAACATCACCTGGGAAATTGTTGTAAATAAAAATTGTCAGGCTTCTCTCCAGAGCTGCTGAAACTCTGGGTGTTGGGCCTAGCCACGTGGGTTATTACATGGTCTTCAGTGGATGCTACTGCATACTCAAGAACATTCTCCATTTTACAGTTGGGACAACTGAAGGCCAGTGTTGAAAGTGATCCACATTGCACAACCTGTCAGTAGCAAAGTTGGACTTAGAATCCAGGCCTCCTGCCCCATTAATTCTCTCCTGCCATCCTCCTACACTTCCTTCCCACAGAACTCAGTTCAGGTTTTGGTACACATCAGGGCAGTAAGGCTTGGTTGTACTAATGAGTATTTTCTCACCACCTCTCCATTCAGGCACCCATCTCTTTTTATAGGCTGAGCTAGCCATCAAATGATACAAAACAAACAGGTGGACTAGCCGGATGAATAAAAGAGGCATGGGGACCAGTGGATTTTTAACTTGTGAATGGCAAGTCTGGGTTGCCAGACCCCACATGTCATTCTCAGCTGCATAGAGACAGACTATCATGTTGCCAAATCTGTTGATGGCTGCTTTAATGTGGAGGGCAGGTGGGTCATGTGTTTCTTTCTTCCTTTTTTTTTGATTATTTTCTGAAACTCTGGGTCTTTTTTTTTCTGGCTTTATTAAAATGCAATAGACAATTAGTTTGCTAATATTTACATTGTACAATTCAATGAGTTTTTAAAATTATAGTTGGCATACAATAATAAATTAGTTTCAGTTATACAACATCATGATTAGAGAACTGTATAACTCACAAAAAGATCACCCCAATAAATTATTACCCCTTATCCCTTACATATTTATTACATTGTTAACTATTTTCCTTATGCTACACTTTATATTTCTCTTTCTATTTGGTAACTATCCATTTGTACTTCTTAATTTTTTTGCCATTTTCACCTTCCCCTAACCCCCTTCCATCTAGTAGCCATCAAAATACTCTCTGTATCTATGAGTTTATTTCCATTTTTGTTGTTGTTGCTGTTTATTTTGTTCGTTAGATTCCACATGTATGTGAGATCATGTGATATTTGTCTTTCTTTATCTAACTTATTTTATCCAGCACAGTACCTGCTAGGACCATCGAGCAGTATCTTTCGCCATTCCCTTCCTTTTAGTCTGTGTGTGTCTTTCAGTCTGAAGTGAATCTCTCATAGACAGCATATGTAAAGGTTTAATTTTCTTATCCATTAATTCACTCTATCTTTTTGGTTGGAGTACTTAATTCTTTTCCATATGAGGTACTTGTTGATAGGAATGTAGTTATTACCATTCTTTATTCATATTTTTGATACATGTTTTTTTTTCATCTTCTTAAAGAAGTCCTTCCAACATTTCCTGTAGTACTGGCTTGGTGTTGGTAAATTTCTTTAGTTTATTTTTCTTTGGGAAGCTCTTTATCTGTCCTCAACTCTAAATAATTTTTCTGGATAAAGCTTTCTTGGTTGTAGATTCTGGGTCTTCATTATGTCAATATTTTGTGCCAAGCACTCTGTCCTGCATATTTTCTTTTGAGAAATTAGCTGCCAGTCTTATGGGTGCACCTTGTAGGTAACTAATTGCTTTTCTCTTGATGTTTTTAAAACTCACTGTTTGTTTTTAACCTTTAGCATTTTAATTACTATGTGTCTTGATGTGAGCCTCTTTGGGTTCATCTTTTTTTGAGATTCTCTGAGCTTCCAGGGCTTGTATGTCTATCTCCTTTACAGTTTAGAGAAGTTTTCCATCATTTTTTTTTCGAATAGCTCCTTAACTTCTTGTTTTCCTTCAGATTCCCCTATGACATGGATATTTATAACATTTAATGTGTCCCATAGGCTCCTTAAATTATTATATTCTTGACTTCATTTTTATTGCTATTCTGGTTGGCTTCCCAATCCTCTATATCAATAGTTTTGATCCTCTTCTTCATCACTCTGTTGATTCCCTTTAATATACCTCTGAGGCCACCTGTTAGATTCATAGAGCAATCCACAGATGTAGTGCTTATAGTTGTTTCAAGAAACCACACCAGAAACTGAGACCAGCTGCCACCAGGGTGAGCCTTGGTGCTGCTCAGCACGGAGCACCAGACCCACTGAGGACGAACTGGATGTGGCTTGGGTGGAACCGCAAGTTGGGGGGGTGAAGTTTCAGAGAATTTTCTAGGCAGAGTGACCTCTGTTATCCAGTTCAGATGACATCTCAGCTATGGCATCACTGAGTCTGCACCCTGGGAGTGGGAACAGTTTAAACCGAGGAAAATGGGTACTTCAAGCACTTCTTCCCAGGAGAGAGCCTGAACTCTGGCTCTCACTCCAACAACTCAGTGTTCCCCTGTAAGTCCCTGGTGCCCCCCAAGCAGCTGACCTGAGCTGAGTCTTAAGGAAGCAGTCTTCTTCCAGAGAGAAGCTAAATACCATTTAGTAAACAAAAACTTCCCAGGACAACAAAACTCATCATTACATTTCTCTTTTAAAAATGAAGGCCAAAGGGGAAAAAAGTGGCATAGATGATAGAGGCTCTGTTCATCCTCTGGCAACCAAATAAAAGTTGTGATGAAAACAAGGAGCAGCAGCAAGAAAAAAATCACCTGGGGTCTAGATGAACAAGCCATACAACTAGGGATAAATTTAAGAACTCACCCTGCAGCAACAGAAGGTAGGATGGGATGAGGAAGCAAGGCTGCCAGTCCGAGCAGCTGAGTGGGATGAAGACTGTGGCAAGCGGCTGCAGTGGACATTCACGGTGACGAACCTGCTCACTCTGAACACCAGTGCAGATTCCGTTGTGCACAGGGGGCACCAGGGACTTACAAGCAGACATTATCAGAGTGACGACTGACACAAGACACACTCTACACAGAAGTGTTGGTGGTATCCTTGTTCTCTGTTGAGCCCTCCCTACTCCAGTGCATGTGAATGTAGTGTCACTATAGCCAAGACATCATAAAATTGTGTAACAGAGGTCGCTCCACCCAGAGGATTCTCTGACTCTATCTCCCTCAACTCATGGCCCCACCCAAGCCACATCCAGGTGTACCTCAGCGAGTCGGGTGTTTCTTGCTGAGCAGCTTCTAGATGTCAAGAATATCATAATAATTGAAAGAGAGTGTGGGACACTATTAGGTAAATATATCCATGTCATCAGGATACCAGAAGGAAAACAAGATGTTGAACAGCTGTTTGAATAAATAATGATGAAGGAGATAGACATATAAGCCCTGGAAGGTCAGAGAATCCCCAAACAAGTAATCTAAAGAGGCCCACACCAAGACACAATCATAATTAAAATGCTAAAGTTTAAATACAAAGAAACAATATTAACAGCAGCAAGAGAAAGCAATTAGTTACCTACAAGGGTGCTGATTTCTCAAAAGAAAATATGCAGGACAAGAGGGCTTGGCACAAAATATTTGATGTAGAAGACCCAGAATACTTTATCCAGCAAAGTTATTATTTAGAGTTGAGGACAGATAAAGAGCTTCCCAGACAAAAATAAGCTCAAGGAGTTTATTACCACCAGGCCAGTATTATAGGAAATGTTAAAAGGACTTCTTTAAGAAGGAAAATAATGTATCAAAAACAGGAATAAAAAATGGTAACAACTACATTCCTATCAATAAGTACCCTTAAATGGAAAAGAATTAAGTGCTCCAACTAAAAGATAGAGTGAATGAATAGATAAGAAAACATAACCCCTACATGCTGCCTATAAGACACTTAATTTGGATTAAAAGACACACATAGACTAAAAGGAAAGGGAATGTAAAAAAGATATTACTCAAATGGACCTAGAAGGCATTTAAGTCAGATAAAATAAATAATATATGATTTCACTTATACACAGACTCTAAGGAATAAAAACAGTAAACTTCAAAAACAGATATAGTGGACAATTTGGAGACAGACAGAGGGGAGTTGGGGCTAGGGGGCTGGGGCGCTGGGAGAATGGTGTGAAGGGTTAAAAAATACAAATTAGTAGTTGATGGATGGTCATGGGGATGGGGAGCATGGCATAGGGAATGCAGCTAGCATGTATACATTGAGTAGGTGGAGGGTTAGGGAGGGGGAGAGCAATTGGGCGGGATCATTTTTTGAATTATATAGATGCCTAACCAATGTACGGTACAAAAAAACTAATTAAATAATTTTTTTTAAATGAAAGGCCACATGACCTCACCAGATTTCACTTAATATGGATTAAAAAACAGCACCTGAACCTAGCAAAGTACAAATACAAAGGTCACAGTTGAAGGAAACTGTTATGGTTTTACATGCATTTTTATCCTCTAGTAAAATTAGAATATAAATATCCATAGTATTTTACATAAATATGAGTATTGATTTATTTTCCAAACTCCAAAGTTGAGTTTAAAAAACAAAATAAAATAATACATTATTACTTGTTTAAGTTGGATTCAAAACACCATTACTCAAGGAATGATAAACCAAATAACAAAACTTTCAGACAATTATCCTCTTTTTTAAAATTTATTTTTAATTAAATTTATTGGAGTGACATTGGTTTATAAAATTAAATAGGTTTCAAATGTAATTCTGTATTAAATCATCTATATACTGCCTTGTGTGTTCACCACCCAAAGTCAAATCTTCCATTACCATATATTTAACCCCCTTTATTCTTATCTACCTCCCCCATCCCTTTTTCCCTCTGGTAACCACTAAGTTGTTGTCTGTGTCTGTAAGGTTTTGTTTATTTATTTGTCTTATTCATTTATTGCTTTTGATTTTATATTCCACATATGATTGAAATCATATGGTTTAGCTTTTTCTGTCTGGTTTATTTTGCTTATCATGATTATCTCAAGATCCACCAATGTTGTTGCAAATGGCAGTATTCAACTTTTTTTTATGGCTGAGTAATATGCCATTGTATATAGTGTACCCATCTTTTATCCAAGCAGCAATTGAAGGTCACTTTGGCTGTTTCCATGTCTTGACCATCATGAATGGTTTCAATTTTTATGAGTAGATACCAGAAGAGGGATTGATGGATCATATGGAAATTCTATTCTGAGTTTTCTAAGGAACTTCCATACTGTTTTCCATAGTGGCTGTGCCAATTTACATTCAACCAGCAGTGTATGAAGGTTCCTTTCTCCCTACAAACTCTCCAACACTTATTATTAATATTCCTGTTGTGAAAGCCATTCTAATAGGTGTGAGGTGGTTTTTTTCTGGTTTTTGATTTTGCATTTCCTAGTCACTAATGAAGTTTGAGCATCTTTCACATGCCTGTTGGCCTTTGTATATCTTCTTGAGAGAATGTCTGTTCAGGCCCTCTGCCCATTTTTAATTGTATTGTTTGTTTATTTTCTGTTGAGTTGTATGAGCTTTTTATATTTGAGGGTTATTAGCCCCACATCAAAAGTGTTGTCTGCAAATATTGTCTCCATTCAGTTGGTTGCCTCTTCGTTTTGTTGGTTTATTTTGCTGTACAGAAGCTCTTTAGTTGATATAGTCTCATTTTTTGCTTTTACTTCCATTTGCCTTTGAGGTCAAATTCAAAAAATCTCTCTAAGACGCAAGGTTCATAAGTTTAGTACCACTGTTTTCTTCTATGCAATTTAATTATTTCAGGTCCTTGTAGTTAGGTCTTTGATTCATTCTGAGTTATTTCTGTGCATGGTGACAGATAATAGTCTAGTTTCAATTCTTGTCCATGCAGCTTTCCAATTTTCCCAGCACTATTTATTGAAAAGGCTTTCCTTTCTCCACTATATGTTTCTGGCGCCTTTGTCAAAAATTATTTGCCTATATATCTGGGTTTAATTTTGGGCTCTCAATTCTGTTCCATTGGTCTATGTGTCTGATTTTCTGCAATACCATGCTAAGTTTTAGTTGATGTTGTTGTTGTTTTTATGGTGATACTGATTAATGAACCAGTAGTTTTCAGGTGTACACTTCAACAGTATAGACACAACACACACAAACGCACGCGCACACAACACACGCACACACACACACACTTTGCATTGTGTGTTCACTGCCCAAGTTTTCTTTTCTGACACCATATATTTAACCTCCTTTTCTCATCTACTTCCTCCTATCCTCTACCCCCCTACTCTCTGGTAACCACTAGTCTATTGTCCATGATCATCTCAAGGTCCATCCATGTTGTCGCAAATGGCAGTATTCATCTCTTCTTATGGCTAGTAAACATTCCATTGTATATATGTACCACAGCTTCTTTAGCTAATCTTCTATCATAGGACACTTCAGTTGCTTCCATGTTCTGGCCACTGTGAAAAATACCGCTCTGAACATCGATGTACAAATATTTTTTTTAGATATGGTTTTCAAGTTTGGGGTAAATACCCATTAAGATTGTGGATCATATGGTAGATCAATTCTTAAGTTTTTTGAGGTATCTCCATACTGTTTTCCATAGTGGCTGTACCAATTTACAGTCCCATCAGCAGTGTATTTTGTCTTCACACCTCTCCAAACACTTGTTATTACTTGTCCTATTGATTATAGCTATTTTAAAGGTGTGAGCTGGTATCGCATTTGGTTTTGATTAGCATTCCCTAATAGCTTGTGATTTAAAGCATCCATTCATATCTTTGTTGGCCATTTGTATGTATTCTCTCGGTAGTGATTTTTTTCAGGTCCTCTGTCCATTTTTTAATTGAATTGTTTGTTTTTTTATTGTTATTAAGTTGTATGAGTTCTTTGTATTTGTTGAATACTAGGCCCTTATTGAAGGCATTGCTTTGCAAACATATTTTGCCATTCAGATGGTTTGTCTCTTTCACCTTGTCGATGATTTCTTTTGCTAAGCAGAAGCTTTTTAGATTGATGTAGTCCATTCATTTATTTTAGCTTTTACTTCCCTTGCCTTTGGGTCAAATTATAAAATCCTCTTAAGTCCAAGGTCCTTGAGTTTAATTTCTATTTTTTTCTATGCATTTTTTGTTTCAGGTCTTATAGTCAGGTCTAAATCCATTTTGAGTTAATTTCAGTGTGTGGTGATAGACAACAGTCCAGTTTCATTCTTTTGCAGGTGGTTTTTCAGTTTTTCCCAGCACCAATTTATTGAAGAAGCTTTCTTTTCTATACTGTATGTTGCTTGCTTTTTTTTTTGTCAAAATTATTTGCTCATATAAATTTGGGTTTACTTCTGGACTGTTGATTCTATTCCACTGATTTGTGTGTCTGTTTTTTCTGCTAATACATGCCATTTTGATTACTGTCACTTTGCAGTATAATTTGAAGTCAGCAGAGCGATGCCTCCAGCCTCATCCTTATTCTCAGGATGGCTTTTGTGCTTCCATATAAATCTGATTATTTTTTTGCTCTATTTCTTAATGTCGATGGAATTTTGATGGGGATTGCATTAAACCTATATAATGCTTTAGGTAATATGGTCATTTTAACTATGTCAATTCTTCCAATCAAAGACCACAGGAATCTTTCCATTTCTTTGCATCTTCTTCGATTTCTTTTTAATAGAATCTTGTACTTTTCAATATATAGGTCCTTCACATGTTTCATTAAATTTATTCCTAGGTATTTTATTCTTTTTGTTGCAATTCTGAAAGGAATTATTTTTTTCACTTCTTTTCTGACACTTTGTTATTAGAGTTTAGGGACGCTATGAAGTTTTGAACATTGATTTTGTATCCAGAAACTTTACTATATTTGCTTATTGTTTCTAGTAGGGTTTTTTTTGTGGCATCTTTAGGGTTTTCTATATAGAGAATTATGTCATCCAAAAATAGTGAACATATGACTTCATTTCCTATTTGGATTCCTTTTATATCTTTCTCTTGCCTGATTGTACTCACTAGGACCTCCAGTGTTATACTGATAAAGTGGCAATAGTGGACAGCCTTGCCTTGTTCCTGATCTTAGAGGAAAGGTTTTTAGTTTTTCACTATTCAGTATAATGTTGGCTGAGGGTTTGTCATATATGTCCTTTATTGTGTTAAGGTACTTTCCCTCTATACCAATTCTGTTAAGTGTTTTGGTCACACATGAATGCTGTGTCTTGTCAAAGGCTTTTTCTGCACCTATTGATACGATCATATGATTCTTATTTTTTTTAATTTGTTTATGTAGTGTTCGCATTAATAGATTTGTGTATGTTGAACCGTCCCTGTGCCCCTGGGATGAAGCTCACTTGATCGTGGTGTATAATCTTTTCATCATGGATTTTTGATAATTTTAATAACAATGTGTCTTGGAGAAGGCCTTTTCGGGCTGAGATAATTGGGTGTTCTGTTGAATTCTTGAATTCCAAGTCCCAGCTCATTCTTAGATTTGGGAAATTCTCATCAACTATCTGTCTGAAAATGCTTTCTAATCCCTGCTCCTTTTCCTCCCCTTGTAGAATGCTGATTATTCTTATGTTTCCTCTCCTGATGAATAAGCTAATTTTTGTATTTCTCTTTCATTATTTTTCATTTTTTTGGTTTTTCTCTTCATCCTCCTGATTTATTGCTAGATTTTTGTCTTCGATATCACTGATCCTTTCCTCCATTTGGTTGACTCTTTCCAAGCTTGCTATTTTATTTTTCAACTCTTGCAGTGTGTTTTAATCTCCAGAACTTCTATTTGATTCTTTTGAGGGTTTCAATTTCCTTGCTAAAGAACTCACTTTGCTCATCTAGTTTTTTTTTTCAATTTCTGAAATTTTTGACTCATTTCAGATCTCACTGAGATTTTTCAGAAGTATCATCCTTGAATTCTTATGTCATTCAAGTCACATATTTCTGTCTGTAAGGTTATTTTCTGGAGAATTTTCTTTTTTCTTTTTTCTTTTTTTTTCTGAGATGCCTTGCCACTTTGGCTATTCATGGTGTTTAATGGACTACTTATCTGCCTGGGCATTAATGGATGTGTATTCTACTTTTTATTTTATTTTTTTTAATTTATTTGTTTATTTATTTATTTTTGCCAGAAAGAAGATTTATTATATAAAGGTTTTCTTTAGCCTGTTGCATAGGAGATGTTTTTCTTTTGGTTTCCAGTAGGTGGCATCTAAGACTCTTGGATCCCTGCTTTGTATAAAGCCTTAATAATGCCTTTTTTTCCCCTTATAGTGGTTAATCACTCTTGCTGCTTTCAGTCTCAGTCCCTCTCAGTGTTAGTGACAGTTTCAGTAGTGTTATTTAGATTCCCCTGAGGTTCCAATGGTGTTCATCTTGGAGTATATCGGGGGAGGGCGCTCTCAATTGGCAAATGGGGGCTGTGGCTCAGCCTTGGTTTTGCAACCACAGCTGGTAAAAATCAATCTCTGCTGTCCCTACTTCTTTGCTCTCGCCCTAATGACTAGGACCCTGCTGCTGGCTGCGTGAAGCTCACAGCTCTCCCAGGCAGGGCTGTTCAGGGAACCTGCTGCTTCTTATCCTTCCCCCTCCTCCTACAGGAGCTCTGACTGCTGAGAAGGCAGCATCTTTGTTTCTCCCAGGTCCACCGCCTGACACTCATATTTCTTGACCTGTGGTAGCTCTTATGCGCAGATCCCATGCTCACACATTTTGGTTGTGCAGTTTGGGTGTTTCTGTTGAGTTTTAGATGTTCAGCTTATTGTTTATTTCAAGGGAGAGACATGAGGAATTCTTTCACTCTGCCATGTTTCTCCAAAACCTATAATCTTTTTAATAAGTTGCTGTCTTTAGTTCGCTAGTAGCTTATTTAGGATTTTCCCATCAGTGTTCATAAGAGATATTGGTTGTAGTTTTTCTTTTTTTTATGTTATCTTACCAGGTTTTGGTATCAGGGTAATATTGGCCTTATAAAATGAATTGGAAGTATTGCATCCTCTTCGATTTTTTGGAAGAGTTTGAGGAGAATAGGTATTAACTCTTTCTTTGAATGTTTGGTAGAATTCATTGGTGAAGCAATCTGGTCCTGGACTTTTACTTTTTGGATAGGTTTTGATGATTATTTCGATTTCCATACTGCTGATCAGTCATTCATGATCAGTCATTCAGATTTTCCATTTCTTCTTCATTCAGTATCGGAAGGTTTGTATCTTTCTAAGTACTGGTCTATTTCTTTAGCTTATTAAATTTGTGTTATATACTTTTTTCATAGTATTCTTGTATGATACTTTGTATTTCTTGAAGTGGTCTTTCATAATTTCCCTCTTTATCCCTGATTGTGTTTATTTGTGTCCTTTCTCTTTTCTCTTTGTAAGTCCTTAATAATCTCATTTTTTAAAATCAATATTCCATTAACAATCTCAATTCTCAGTCTTAGTCCTTGTCAAGGTAAATGATAGTTTTGGCAGCATTTGCTCAGATTCCCTTGGCAATCCATGGTGTTCAGACTTGGAGAATACGCGGGTACACTCTGCATTGGAAAATGGGGGGTTGTGGCTCCCCTAATGTTTTGCAACCGCGACCAGTAATTAATTAGTGGTTGCTTCTCTGCCATCCCTACTTCTCTACTTTCTTCCCTGAACCTTAGGCACTGCCGCTGCATGGAGCTCACAGCATTCTCAGGCAGGGTTGTTCAGA
Source organism: Eonycteris spelaea (assembly GCA_003508835.1). Taxonomy (NCBI): domain Eukaryota; kingdom Metazoa; phylum Chordata; class Mammalia; order Chiroptera; family Pteropodidae; genus Eonycteris; species Eonycteris spelaea. The sequence continues at coordinate 37,726 of PUFA01000286.1, read as the reverse complement.
GGAACTGCCGCATCTTCTCCCTTCCCTCTCCTCCTGCAGGGAGTTCTGTGTCAGTGGAATAATTTGACCATTGTCTTGTGATCTTCTTATTGTATATCTATTTGTAAATTCATCTCACCAGTCTTTATCTGTGTTTATGTATTATGGTTATGCAAATTCTTTGAACTGGTTATAACATTATACTGGTTCTCTCATTAATTAGTGAATTAAATAAAAGATTGGCACATATTCATATTTATATTTTGTGGAGACTTGTGATTTTATCTTTTTAAAAAATTTATTTACAAGAATCTCCTTTCCTGGAGGACAGATTCACCCCAAAATTGGGAACTTAATAGCAAAATAGTTGAGTATATAATAAAAAAGATGCTTGAAAGATAATTAGGAAATATGGCAAGGGAAGAGAGGATAAATATTTCTCAAGACTGAAGGTAAAACGATGCCTATGGATGAACATACAGACCTCTAATAAGGAGAAGAAAGAGGTCAAGGGACCTCATCCCCTTATTATCAGCTTATAAAGAGCTACAGAGAGCCTTGGTGAAATGCTGGAGAACAGTGCTACTCAAAGTATGGTTCTCACTCTGGGCAGAACTGTAACCAGTCCACTCAAGATATGCACAGAAGTTGGGAGTAAGCATTTAGTAACTTTAGCAGTACTTTGTCCTTGATGTGAAATGCAAGCACATTGGACTCGTTAAACAGGCCATGGACCAATTTGATGATGTTACCAAACTTTCTTTTATGAGTGAAATGCAGTTATGAGATGGTCACATAAATAGGTCCCTATTATACTATGAGATATTTTAAGGTTAGTTTGCCAACTACAATCCAGAAGTGCAAAATCTGGAATCCATTTCTTTCATTTACTTTCACAGGATTAATTTGTGGAGAGTGGTTACTGAAAGGTTAGAGAAAAACTTTTGAAAATATATCACCTGCATTATTTTTTTTGAAATTCCTTTAAATCTCTTCTTTCATTCCTAATAATATATTTCCTGCAACTGGTTTCTCTACTATGTATATTATTAAAACAAATCATAGAAATAATTTAGACATACATTACCTTCTATGAATGGCATTACTGTCAAAACAACAAGTTAACAAAAATAGTAAATATGTTTGTCATATTAAAAGCTAAATATTAATATATAAGACAATTATTGAAAACATGCATAGATGTTTTTAAATTGGGAAAATTATTTCACTCATAATTTGTTTTAGTTATACCTGCAGAACAGCAAGAAGTTATAAATATAATACAGAATTTTTTCATTAATTGCCTATCCACATTTTCAATAAATTTATATAATTTTTTATAATTCTTTTCTTTTTTCCTGTTTTTGGTCTGATTCAATTTATTAAAATGTAATTTTTTTGTAAAGCTAATAAGAAATAAATAGAGCTCATTTATTTCATATATTTTAATATTTTTTTCTTAGTAATTCACATTTATTTATTTTAAAAAAAACTGCCGGTCAATGGATTGAAAATTTAATCTTCACTACAGATAATTGGAGAAGCACTGCCAATAGATCATGTTTCTTAAACTCTGTGGGTATGAATCATTTAGGATCCTGTTAAAAGGCAGATTCTGATTCAGTAAGTCTGGGCGAGGGCTGAGATGTCACATTTCTAACAAGCTCCCAGGTGATGTGAATGCTGCTGATATAAGAACCACACTGAATACAAAGGCTATACAAGAGTGGGAAATTGATAATTTTAGAAAACTTTAAAACATCATGGAAAGGATTAGGGACAAAATCAGTAAAAGCAGCAGAATGCCCAAGAGAAGCAGGACTGTGTGGGATACTAGTCAGCCTTTAACTTTTGAAAGAATTTTCTCACCTGGGACCCTAGAGGGCATAAATAATAGTCTGGAAGTAGTTTTCACTGTTGTGCAAGGAGTCAGTGTTGTAGAAATAACTAGCATGTTTCATCAAGGGTTGCCTAGATGCAAGCTAGATGGGACCCAAGAGGGAAAGGTTGCCCAGATTCAGGCTCTTACTGGACAGTTGGCTTCTCCTCATGTCAGTGGGAATAGGGAATGGTTATAATATTCTATGGGTCTCAAGGACACCACCTGCTCTAAGTTCCCCACAGGCACATGGTCTGGTATTCTGATAAGTCTGTTAATGTTGGCTAAGCAGTCTTCATGTTCCTGATAAGACCACTTCCTCACACTTGTCCTATAAGAAGGCAGACCCACAGAAAGGAAAAATCTCTCCATTAAATGGAACCATGGCCTTGCTCATCCTTCTAGGTATGATCCTCATCTAGGGATAATGGAGAGACTAGTGGGCCACGTGCATCTCTGCCTCACTCCTTGATCTTTTCTTTGCTTTGGTAAAGGCTATTTCAAACTCATATCATGTAATGGTGTAGAATTCAACCTGACCTTTCTGAATGAGTAATGGCAGCCTGGAAGGAACCTCCTGACATTTGAAAAAATGTCAGAAAGTCTAATAGAACTATATTTAACTAAGATAAATCGGTAAAAATAATTAATTACTTTGTAGAGAAATCTTTCAAAAAATGATATTTGGTGCAGAATAAAATTAAAATTGGGGGAGTTCTTAGAGAAACAGAAATGAGAATCATCTAGCTAGCTCAACCCACTTGAAGTGGTATTCATTAAGAGGTTAACTTGTGTCATATTTTCTTTGGATTCTTACCTTTTCATTTGACTCTGGAAAGTGGTTGAGCCTTTGTGTTAATTTACTTTAAAGCCCAAAGAAGAGGTTTCTTGGAGATAACCCCACCACTACCATCACTTCCATGGCATTTGCTTTTAAAAGCCTAAAAAAGATTATGTTCTATTTTCCTAGGAAGGGAGAAGAGTGAGTGAATGTATTTAAGGAATAAAGTGGTAGAAGCTGTGAAAACAGAGTGGGGAGAAGCTTCTCCCAAGTCTGGAACATGCACAGGGGTGAAGTATTGGTGACCTAAACCCCTGTCCCTTGCAGCACCTCTAGGGCATGATAGAGCATGAGTGCAATGTCTAGATAGAACACCAAGAAGTGGGTGGACACACTACAAGGAACCTCCCATCCCTGACCAAGACCCTATGTTCATTCAGAAAAGAAAGATTAGAGTCACTCATCTTTATAGAAAAAGGACCTACCACCAGCACAGCTTAGGGACTAAAGACAGAAGGTCATTTCTAATGTTTATGGGGGTGAGAGAGTCAATCAATAAGACTAAAATTAAATTCCTGCTTCTCAGGTGCAGTCAGGGTCGGAGTTAACTTGGATTTAGCAAAATAAAAGAATGTAACAGTATCTAGTACACCAAAATTTTTGGAGCAAATTTCATATCTGCTTCATCATCATAATACAGATGATCAAACTAAACTTTAAGATTGGAGATATAATGATCTCTTTAAGGTTATATGATAACCAGAGGCTATTGGTTTTTTCCATAGCATGCTACTTACTTTGTTATATTTGCTTAGAGATTAGTAGGCTAAGAGGAAAATAGATTCAATCTTAAAGTCATTAATAATAATAGTAGTAGTAGTAGTAGTAGTAGTAGTAGTAGTAGTAGTAGTAGTAGTAATAATAATAATAATAATAATAATAATAATAATAATTCCAACACCAATACCACTCTGCCAGGGGCTTTACATTTATCATTTAATCCAATTTTCATAACAACCTATGATACTATTATTATTTCATTATTACAGAAAACTGAACCTCAAGAATTTCACTAGGTTGTGCAAGGCTATACTTCTAAGAAAGGCTGAATTTGGATTGAAACCAGAGCCTGCATGTATAACCAGCACACTATTCCTCCTAGCAGTGAACTGTGCACAAACCCCAATTTCATATTCACTATATACCTCCAGAAAGTTTTCAGCCAGAGCAGGAATTTAAGCAATTGTAAACCTCAAAAAGATTCTCACAGCTGAGGCACTTTGAAAATGAAATCATATTATTTTTATTGTAGGTTGGCAAATGCATTCAAAGCCAATATATTCCTTGTCTGGTTTCCAAAACCAAGGCTTTTAGCCAATAGTCACCTACATGCCTCCAATCTATATTTGAATAAGGCATATAAGGCTATTCAAACAAACTTTCTTCCAGAAATCTGATTCCTTACAACATCTCTGAAAAATTTCACATGGTCATAATTAACACCATTCTTGATTTTCTGGTCTCTGAAAACAGTATGAATGGAATATTCAGGTTCTAAAACATCCTGAATACATAACTCTTTTTTACAACTGGCCTATAATTTGCTACTCTTCCCAAGTAACAGGAGTGTTATGGACTAAATATTTATCTCCCCAAAATTTATATGTTGAAATTCTAATGCCCAATGTGATGGAATTAGAAGGTGGAGACTCTGAGAGTCAATGAGGTTGTGATGGTGGATCCATCATGAATGGAAATAGTGTCCTTATAAAAGAGACCCCAGAGAGTTCTGTTGACTTTTCTTTCCACCATGTGAGAGCACATGTTAAGGCAACCTAGAAGAAAGTCCTCACCAGAATCTGACCATGCTGGAACCCTAATTTCAGACTTCTAGCTCCCATAACTGTGAGAAATAAATGTCTGTTGTTTATAAGCCACCCAGTGCTATTTTGTTACAGAAGCCCAAATTAAGAAATGAATCTGTGTACCTTCATTCACTTGGTCTTCCCTATCCATGACAGAGTGTTCTTACTTGTGAGGGAAAGAGACAGATTCCTGCTCAACAAATGAGAGGAATCAAGATGATATCATAGGATCTAAAACACATATTGTAAAAGGAATGAACTACCCCAATAGAAGTAGCAGGACCTTCTGAATAATGAAGTCTGAATTCCCTGTCCCAGATTCAGAGAGAAGAAAAGGGGCAAGTTTGCTCCACTATGATCTCCTTCTCCCCATAATGCAGTTGGTGGGGTCTAAAAGAGTCACTTTAGAAGATCATTGCAATAGAATGGAAGGAAGTTATGACACATGCTACAAAATGGATGAAACTTGAGGACATGATGCTAAATAAGTCAGACACAAAGGACAAATACCATATGACTCCATCTATATGTAATACCTAGAGTGTTGAAATTCATAGAGACAGAAAGTAGAATTGTGGTTATTAGGGACTAGAAAGGAGGGATTGGGAGTTACTGTTTAATGGGTACAGAGTTTCAGTTTGGAAAGATAAAACTCTGGAGATGGATGATGATGATGGTTGCACAGCAATGTGAATGTACATAATACCACTGAACTGTACACTTTATTTATCTTTTAAATTAAGTTTATTGGGGTAACATTTGTTAATACAATTATATAATTTTCAAGTGTACATTATTATTTGACACTGTATATTCCATTGTGTGTTTACTATCCAAAGTTCAGTTTCCTTCAGCTACCATATATTTGATCCACTTCACCCACTTCACTCTCCCCTACCCTCTATATTTGACCCACTTTACCCCGACCTCTTCCCTTCCCCCAACACCTTTGGTAATCACTAGTCTAGTGTCCATGTCCATGAGTCTCTGTTTGTTTGTCCTGTTCCTTTGTGTGTTTTAGGTTTAGATCCCACATATAAGTGATATCATGTGATTTTCAACTGTTCTCTCTGGCTTATTTCACTTAACATGATTATCTTGAGGGCCATCCATGTTGTCACAAATGGCAGTATTCATCTCTTCTAAGGCTAAGTAATATTCCATTGTATTATATGTACCACAGCTTCTTTAGCTAATCATCTGTCATAGGACACTTTGGTTGCTTCCATGTCCTGGCAACTGTGAATAATGCTGCTATGAACATCGGTGTGAAAATATCTTTCCAGATATTGGTTTTCAAGTCTTTGGGGTAAATACCCAGTAGAAGGATGCTAGATCATATGGTAGATCACTTATTAGTTTTTTGAGGAACCTCCATACTGTTTTCCATAGTGACTGTACCACTTTGCAGTCCGACCAGCAGTGTATGAGGATTCCTTTTTCTCCGTATCCTCTCCAACATTTGTTATTACTTGTCCTGTTGATTATAGCTATTCTAACAGGTGTGAGATGGTATCTCATTTTGGTTTTTGATTTGCATTTCCTAACAGCTAGCATGTTCAGAATCTTTTCATATATTTATTGGCCATTTGTATGTCCTCTAGGGAGAAGTGTCTGTTCAGAACCTCTGCCAATTTTTGATTGGATCATTTGTTTTTTGTTGTTTTATAGATTCGTATGAGTTCTTTGTATAGTTTGGGTATTAGGCCCTTATTGGAAGTGTTGTAAATATATTTTACTATTCAGTGATTGTCTCTTTACCTTATTGACAGTTTCTTTTATTGAGCAGAAGCTTTTTAGATTGATGTAGTCCCATCCATTTATTTTAGCTTTTACTTCCCTTGCCTTTCAGGTCAAATTTCATAAATCCTCTTTAAGTCCAAATCCTTGATCCATTTTTAAGTTAATTTTGATGTGTGGTGATAAACAACAGTCTAGTTTCATTCTTTTGCAGGTAGCTTTTTAGTTTTCCAGCACCATTTATTGAACAGGCTTTCTTTTTCCACTGTATATTTTTGCCTTTTTTGTCAAAAAATTATTTGCGCGTATAAATTTGGGTTTACTTCTGGACTGTCGATTCTATTCCACTGGTTTGTGTGTCTGTTTTTTCTGCCATACCATTCTGTTTGAATACTGTTGCTCTGTAGTATAATTTGAAGTCAGGCAGTGATGCCTTCAGCCTCCTTTCTCAGGATGGCTTTGGCAATTCAAGATCTTTTGTGCTTCCATACGAATCTGATGATTTTTTGTTCTATTAAAAAATGCTGATGGAATTTTGAAGGGGATTGCAATAAACCTGTATAATGCTTTAGGTAATATGGTCATTTTAACTATGTTGATTCTTCCAATCCAAAACATGGAATATCTTTCCATTTCTTTGCATCTTTTTTGATTTATTTTAATGGAATCTTGTAGTTTTTCAATATATAGTCCTTCACAGTTTTGTTAAATTTATTCCCAGTATATTATTCTTTTCATTGCATTGTGAAAGGTATTATTTTTTTCCACTTCTTTTTCTGACACTGTTATTAGAATATAAGAATGCTATGGATTTTTGAACCTTGATTTTGTATCCAGAAACTTTACCATGTTTGTTTATTGTTTCTAGTAGTGTTCTTGTGGAGTCTTTAGGGTTTTCTATAAAGGAATCATGTCATCCACAAATAGTGACAGTTTTACTTCTTTGTTTCTCTTTGGATGCCTTTTAAAAAAATTAATTAGTTTCAAGTATAAGTATTACAGTACATTGATTAGACATCTAAATAGTAAATGATCACCCCAATTACTCTCTCACTCTCCTGACCCTCCACCTAGCCAATGATTAATACAATCCTTACGCCATACTTCCGATCCTGTGACCATCATCAGCTACTAATTCATACTTCCTTAACCCTTCACCCCATTCTCCCAGCCCTCCAAACTCCCCTCCTCTCTGTCTGTCACCAAATTTTTCACTATATTTGTGAGTCTGTTTTTGATTAATTTTTTCTTTTTAATCCTTAAATTCCCATATAAATGAAAGTATATAGTGTTTATCTTTCTCTTTCTGACTTAAATACCTTCTAGTTTCATCAAAGCAATATCTTTTTCCATTCTCTTCCTTTTCATATGTACGGGTCTTGTTTTCTATTCTTTCAGCCACTCTACCTTTTCGATGGAGCACTTAATTCTTTTCCATTTTAAGGTACTTAGTGATAGGAATGTAGTTGTTACCTTTCTTTATTCCTGTTTTTAATACATGTTTTTTTTTTCTTCTTAAAGAAGTCCCTCCAACATTTCCTGTAATTCTGGCTTGGTGGTGACAAATTCCTTTTAGTTTATTTTTGTCTGGGAAGCTTTTTATTTGTCCTTCAACTCTAAATGCTCTAAATGATAGCTTTGCTGGATAAATTATTCTTAGTTGTATATCCTGGGTCTTCATCCTGCCGAATAGTTTTGCCAACCTTCTGTCCTGCATAATTTCTTTTGAAGAAACCAGCCATCAGTTGTATGGTTGTTCTCTTATATGTAATTATTGTTTTTACTCTTGTTGCTTTAATATTATTTCTTTGATATTAACCCTTGGCATTTTATTTGTGATGTGTCTTGGTGTAAGCCTCTTTGGGTCCCTGATTTTTAAAACTCTCTGAGCTCCCTGGGGTTTTTATGTCCATTTCTTTACCAGGTTATATAAGTTTTCTATCATTATTTCTTCAAACATCTGTTCAACATCTTGATTTTTTTTCACTTCCTCCGATCATATGACTATTTGGAGCTTTAATAGTGTCCCATATCTGGCTACATTATTTTTTATAGTCTTGGCATTGTTTTTTTTTTTTCTTGTCATTTTGTCTGAGTGTCCTGATTGGCTTTCCTGTCCTTTAGATAGGGGGGCATGTGATCCTCTTCTTTATTCACTTCGTTTATTCCTTTTATTCCATTTAATATATTTTCATCTAAGATAACGCGTTCTCCATTTCAGACTGGTTCCTTTTATAATTTCCATTTCAATTTTTATCTCTTTGTTGGAATTCTCTACATTTCCCAAAGGTTCATTGAGCATCTTTAAACCAGTGTTTTGAACTCTGCATTTGTTAGATTACTTGATTCCATTATATATGTATCTCTGTTCTATTCTGTCATATGGTTTCTTGCTTCTTTGTCTTCCCATTTTGGCTGCCTTTACATGTCTGTTTCTATGTACTAAGCAAAGCTCTTAAGTCTCCCAGTCTTATTAGTGTGAATTTGTGAAGTAGGTGTCCAGTGACACAGTCCTGAAGGGTGTTCGGCTGCATTCCAAATTTAGCCCACGCTTCTACCCCTCCAGAGCCACCTGTTAAGATTTTAGCAAGCAAAATCCACAGATGCTTTGCTTATTAGTTGCCTCAAAAGTTACACCAGAAACTGAGGCCAGCAGCTCCCACTGTATGAGTCTTAGCATAGAGCACCTGACTCTCTGAGAATACCCTGGATGTGGCTTGGGTGTGGTCCGAGTTGGGGGAGGAGGAGTTTCAGGGAATCCTCTGAGTAAAGCGACCTTTGTTATCCAGTTTGATGATGTCAGGGCAATGGTGGAGCTGTTTCCACACACTGGTAGTGGGGGGGCTCAACAAGGAACAAGAATGGATACCACCAGCACTTCTATACCATGTGAGTCTCGGCTTGGTCCTCACTCCAAGATTTCTCCCTGTAAATCTCTGGTGCACTCTGTGCGCAGCCGACTCGACCACTGGTTGCTCAGAGCGAGCAGGTTGTCCCAGCAAAAATAAGCTCATGGACATAGCCCCTTTAAGAGGCTTTTGCTGCTGTCGCTGCCACAACCTCTGTCTCACTTAGCTGCTCAGGAACAGACAGCCCCACATCCTTGCCTCATCCTACCTTCTGCCATTGAAGAGTTTTTCTTAGACTTCTCCAATAGTTGTATGGCTTGTTCATCTAGATCCTAGGCATTTTTCTTTGCTGTTGCTCCTTGTTTCTGTCACAACTTTGATTTGGTTGCCAGAGGGATGAACAAGCCTCTACATCTATGGCATTTTTTGTCTCTCTCTGGATTGCCTTTTCTTATCTTTCTCTTGTCTATTGCACTTGCTAGGACTTCCAATGTTATATTGATAACAGTTACGATAGTGTCTTTAGAGGAAGGTTTTTTAGTTTTATCATTCAGTATAATGTGGCTGAAGGTTTGACATAGATCACCTTTATTATTGTTAAGGTTCTTTCCTTCTATATTTGATTTTTCTTAAGTATTTTGCTCATAAAGGATGCTGTATTTTGTCAAAGGCTTTTCTGCATCTATTGATATGATCATGTGTTTCTTATTTTTTAATTTATTTTATGTGGTGTATCACATGAATCGATTTGCATTTGTTGAACCATCCCTGTACCTCTGGATGAAACCCACTTGATTGTAGTGTATACTCTTTTTAATATGTTGCTGTATTCGTGCACTAGATACTTATTTAGGATTTTTGCATCTGTGTTCATGAGAGATATTGGTCTGTAGCTTTCTTTTTCTTGTGTGTGTTTTTACCAGATTTTGTATCAGGGTAATATTGGCCTCACAAAATGAGTTGAGAAATATTGCTCCTCTTCATTTTGGAAGAGTTTGAGGAGAAATAGGTTATGAATCTTCTTTGAATATTTGGTAGAATTCACTGATGAAGCCAACTTGTCCTGGACTTTTACTTTTTGGTATGTTTTTGATAACTGTTTCAATTAGATTTTCTAGACTGTCTTGATTCACTCTAGGAAAGGTTTTTATTTTCTAAGTACTGGTTCATTTCTTCGAGGTTATTAAATTTGGTGTTATAAACTTTTTCATAGTATTCTTGTATGATTCCTTGTATTTATGCGATGTCTTGTCATTTTTTCCCCCTTTCAGCCCTGATTTTGTTTTTACTTGTGTCCTTTCTCTTTTTTCTTCAGTTAGCCTAGCCAGGGGTTTTCAATGGTATTAACCCTCTCAAAGAAACCAGCTCTTTGTTGCATTTATTTTTTTCTATTTTTTTTGTTTTAATTTCATTTATTTCTCATCTGATTTTGATTATTTCTTTCCTTCTGCTGACTTTAGGCTTCATTTGTTCTTCCATTTTTAGTTTTTAAGATGAAGTGTTAGGTTCTTGTTTTTTTAGAGATAGGCCTGTAATGATATGAAGTTTCCTCTTATGACCACTTTTGCCACGTCCTAAAGGTTTTGATATGTTGTACTATCATTATCATTTGTTTCTATGTATTTCTTGATCTCTCTTATTTCTTCTATGACCCAGTTATTCTTCAGTAGCAGGTTGTTTAATTTCCATATTTGTGTTTTCTTCCTGATTTTCTTTTTGCAGTTGATCTCTAGTTTTAAAACATTTATGGTCAGAGAATATGAGTGGTATGATTTCAACCCTCTTACATTTGTCAAGGCTTCTCTGTGTCCTAGTATGTGGGTCGATTCTTGAGAATATTCCATGTGAGCTAGAGAATGTATAAGCAGCTGATTTGGGATAGAAGGCTCTGTGAATGTCAATTATGTACCATTGGCCTAATGTGACATTTAAGGATGTTATTTCCTTATTGATTTTCTGTTTGGATGATCTGTCCATATCTGACAGTGGGGTATTTTGGTCCCTTACTACAATTGCGTTTTGGTCTGTTTCTCCTTTAGTTTTGTTAGTAATTGCTTTATATACTTTGGGGCTCCCTAATTGGGAACATAGATATTAATAAGTGTTATGTCTTCTGGTGTATGATTCTCTTTATAATTATGAAGTTCCTCATTAACTGTATACTTTATAATAGTTTAAGATGGCAAATTTTGTATATATAATCCACCACAGTTTTAAAAAAGAGCTTTTGCATTGAAATTGAAATCATCAATTTATGTTGATGCTTGAAAGGCCCTTGCAGATTGTTGGGAACAAAACAATGTCAAATTAGAGGTAAGCAAACTGAGGTCAAGGAGGTAAAGTCCATTATCAAAAATCTCAGGACTAGTGAGAGGCCCAGCTAGGGACTAAAATGTAAACTCTTTTGGCCTCCAGGGCCACTGCTTTTCCCACAGAAGCTTATCAACCAAGGGCCCCACAGGAGACACATAAATTATAGGTAATTATGTCTCCTCAGAGCAATGACCATGTGGTATTGTTTTTGCTTATTTAGCTATCTGCCTTCCTTAGACTAATGACCACATGGTACTGCTTTTGCTTATTTAGCTATCTGCTCCTCCCAGACTCTAAGCTCCTGGAGAGCAAGGTCCATGGATGTTAAAAATACTTTATTTTTTAGAACAATTTTAAGTTTACAGGAAAATTGAGCAAAAGATACAAAGATTTTCCTTATACCTCTGTCCCCACCACATGCCACAGTCTCTCCCATAAACATCATGCACCAAAGGGTACATCTGTAACAACTGATGAACCTATATTAGAAAAAATACAACCACCTTAAATCCATAATTTACCTTATGGTTCACTCTTGATGTATATTCTGTGTTTTTGGACAAACCTATAATGACAATGTATCTATCATTAGAGTATACATCATAGTGCTGACTTAGGCCTCAGACACAAAAACTGGATTCTCCTCACAGGAACAAGAGTGCAGACCCAGGATTCCAAGGTCAAGACCATCTAATTGATAACAGACTAGACAAAACAACTACTCAACTACACCCATGGTAGCCCTCCTGTGAACAAAAAACTCATGAGGAGTGCATGGCCCACAAACAAAGCTGTCTTCTCTGAACAAAAGGAAGAATAGAGACCTCTGTTCATACAGTAACACTGTATTCCCTTAAAAGAATGTGGAGTGGTGGCACAATCCCAAGGCACAAAGCCTATCATTTCCTAACACTAAGTACAAGGGAGACAGGGACCCCAGGCACTAAAGCCTGTCCTATTGGAAAACTAGTAGATAGGATACCTAAATGCACAGGGAAAGTCTGTCCTTGGTAAAAGAATGTTAATTTAAGATCTAGGACCTTGTTTCTGGCCCAGACTTCAATCGAGAACTAGAGTACTGACCTCGGTTTGCAGTTCTAATCCCTTCCCCTATTTCCAGGAAAGTAGCACCGAGAAATTGTCTCACAGCATATCTTTTGTCATTTCCTAACATTTCTTCTGTATTTTTCTGAAGTGCTGGTACGGGCCCCTGGTTCTAAGAGTATCCTCTCTGAACAAATGCCAACTGGAATCTTAGGCCTACAGCAACAAGCCTTTCCTTATGAAAGAGAAACTAGAACAGAGACTGTAGAAATTGGAACCAAGCCTGTACCTCCTAAAAGAAACTAGTTGTCATTACAGGCCCACGAGGTCAAGACAATTCCAATTGGTAATAAAGACCAGACTGAAGACCAAGGCTCACAACACCCAGCATAGCGCCTGTATCAGAAACCCTTGTGGAGACCTTATCACTCAAAACAAGCTGTCAACTCCCAAAAGGAAGAAGAATGGAGAACTAGGTTCATGGCACCAAGACTGTCCTCCCTTTAAAGCATTTACAATAGAAAATTTGGGCCAATGGCATCAACCTTGTGCCATCCTAATAGTCCATTCAGCACATCCTGGTCCCACATCATCAATTTTCCCTTTTGCCAATTATTGAAACATGACCTTAACCTATTGGACCAAGCCTTTTCCCTGGTAAGAGGAGGTACTGTGAGCACTTAGAAACTCAGCACAAAGCCTGGACATTTCTTTCAGGAACTCATTTGGGAAGCTTGGAAGCAATGGTCAAACATTGTTTGTATTTCCAGAAAGTAAAGTGGAGACCTTGGCCCACAGAATCTAGCCCAAATTTTCATAAAGGAACCTTAACAGGAGGGCTTGGCCCATGGTAAAAGGCTGTGTTAGGTAGAAAAAAAAGTTGATAGAGGTCCATGGTCCATGACACAGTCTTCTGCTGGATCAGGGAAAGTACAGTTGGATGTTTGAAAACAGGACACCATGCCAGTACCATTTTTCAAAGTAAACTCAAGTGGCAAACATTTCACACACACTCAAGCCTGGTTCACACTAAAAAGTATAGTGAATACCTCCACCCACAGAAACAAGTTAGTCACATGGTAGACAAACAATTCCTGCATGGTCTTCCATGACCCCATGGAAACCCACAAAGTGTTTATGTAACCCAAGCGCATGATTCCCTAGTGATTGCTACTTTCTTTTCAGGAATATTTCCATCTTATTCTCTTCTCCTATCCTTAATTAAACGTTTTCAAATATTCATTTTTAATGTTTCAATATTTCATTTTCAATATTTCAACATCGATGCATTGGCCGATAAGCAGTTTACCGTCAACAATAGTGGCCTAGGTCTGTTTCCAAGAATAGTGTGGGAATCACACCTGAAGCTGTTAAGAGTTATTACTCACAATAACTCATCATTTTTTGCCACAATATAGCAAAATTAAGGCCTGTTTCCACTGATCTAAAGTAGCTTCCTCAAGCAGAACTCAGCCTCCAAATTTCAACACGGTTAATGTGCAACAGTCTCTCCCATTGCTTCAAGCATGTTTGCCTGGCCACAACCAAAACCTCTGGCCAGCTATCTTAAGGATCATTGCCTAGTAGCCTACACTGCTGACCTCAAAGCAAGGCTCTCATGCAGACTTAACCTTTCAATTGACAGGAAGTTAGGTGGCTGTCTCGGCCACGCTGTGTTACACACAGACTCTCCTTTTCTCGGTGTTTATGTGAGTTTTTACCAAAGATGTAGAAGGGTAACTGAAAAGTGGAGTGCCACACCATCACCCAATGTCACATGATCCTCCCTGTGACGCCCTTAGGCCAGTCTCTTTGATGGTCACGTGATTCCTGCAGGGCAGACACGTGAATACTGCGAGATTCCAGCGTTCTTGACATGAGATTTTCTGGTGACTTCCACCTAATTTTCCTCTGATGGCCAAACTAAAGGTTTTCAGAACACGTGAAGAACTGCCTCAATGTCATTATCTCAGCTTCTTTTTTATGACCATTAAGCCATTCCTCTCAGAATTTGTAGACTGAGGTTTGCTATAGAGGAATTCTGAGGCAGCCGTGCTTTCTGCCAAAAATAGGTATCCTCACAATGACTCAGCATTTTTCCTTCAACTACAGAAAAAATGGTGGCTATTGTTTCCACAGCTGTCCAGGTACTTCCTCTCCCACACTCGCTTTCCAGGTTCCCATGTGGCCAATATTCAATCACCAACTCCACTGCCATAAAGCAAGTTTCAAGAGACAAAAACTGAGGCAAATTTAAGGATCATTGTCTGTCTAAATACTCCACAGACTCAAGTAAGGTTTTGTAATATGGACACAACATGTGATTAGAGATCAGTCAGCAGGCTGCCTTGGCCACTTTCGCTATACAGAGGCTAAAGTTTTTCCTCAGTGTGTATGTGAATTTTATCAAAGCGATATGCACTCGTCTTTCAAAAGGGAGCACTACGACATCCTCATCTGTCACATGATCTTCTCTGTGTTTCATACAGGCCAGTCTCTTGAAGACACATGATGTCAACCGGGGTTCATGTGATCCTGTCATGAATCCTGCGGGGCCCTGATCCTGACAAAAGTTAGAGAGTTAACACTGTCTAATTTTGAACAGACTAAGCAAAAGACCTACTCTCACTACCAACAACCTTACACCCTATGACGGAAAGTAATGTACAGTATGTTGGCCCATATCTCAAAGCTGTCTACTCTTACAGAGAAAGAAAGGAGACCTCTGTTCATGGTAACAATATTGTCCTCCCTTCAAATGATATAAACTGGAGCACCATGACCCATGACCCAAAGCCTGTCTCTTCTAACAATAAGGAAATGAAATCTTGGTCTAAAGCCACCAAGCCTGTCCTCATTGAAAATTTAGTAGATTGGAGACTTAAACCACAAGGCAAGTTTTCCTCTGGTAAGAATATCTTTCTGGAGACTAGAACCTTGGCTCCATTGTCTGGAATTATTCTTACAAGATGAAAGGATGACTTTGGCTTGCATTTCCAATTACTTCACTTTTTTCTAAAGGTAGCTATGAGGCCTCATTCCAAATATTTTCTCTGTCTTTTCCTATCAGAGACTGAAGTGGTGGCCTAGGCCCATGATTCTAAGCCTATCCTTTCTGAACGAATATTGAGTGGTGTCCTGGGTCAGCAACACCGTCTTCCCTTGAAAGGGTATGGAGTGGGGACATGGGTTTGAAGGCACAAAGCTGTCTTTTCTTAACAATAAGTACAATGTAGACTGGGATACATGGCAATAAACTGCCTCTTTGAAACTAGGAGATTGGAGACCTTACCCCATAGCACAAGCCTGTCCTCAGGTAAGAGAATCTTAACTTGAGACCGGGGACCTTGTCTCCTGCCTGCATTCCTAATTAGGAGCCAGACTTCTGACCTTGGTTGCAGTTCCAATTCCATTCTTCTTATTTCCTGGAAGTAGAGCTGAGAGAAATTGACCCACAGCATTTTTCCTGTCTTTTCCTAACAGGAGGACTGAAGTGGTGCCTGGCACATGGTTCTAAGCCTGTCTCCCTGAATTCAATGTCGAGTCAATGTCCTAGCACACAACAATAAGCCTGCCTTTATCCAAGGGAACTAGAATGGAGACTTAGGCCATGACATCAAGCCTGGTCTCTACTTACAGGAACTAGAGTGAAAGCCCAGGCTCCCAAGGTCAAGACACTCTAATTTATAACAGACTAGATAAAACATCTACTCACTCAAAGTAGCCCCTGTGAACAGAAAATCATGGAGAGTGAATGACCTACAATCTTAGCTCTCTTCTCTGAACAATAAGGAAGAATGGAAACCTCCATTCATGCCAGCAATGTTGTCTTCCCTTGAAAGAATGTGGAGTGGCGACACAGGCCCAAGACACAAAGCCAGTCTTTCTCTTAACATATGTATTAGGGACACCAGGACCAAGGCACTAAACCTGTCTTCTCTGAAAACTAGTAGAGAGGAACCTTAACTCACAAGCAAGCCTGTCCTCAGGTAAGAGAATTCTTAACTTAAGACCTAGGACTTTGTCTCTGGCTTGACTCTGAACATGAACTAGAATGCTTACCCTGGTTTGTAGTTCCAATCCTTCCTGTATTTCCAGGAATAGGAGCAGGAGTAATTGGCCCAAGCATTTATTCTGTCTTTTCATAACAATCTGAAGTGCTGGTAGGGCCCCTGGTCCTAAAGAGTGTTCTCTCTGAGTGATACTGACTGGAATCTAGGCCCACAGCCATAAGCCTTTATAATGGAAGAGAAACACTAGAATAGAGGACTGGTGGAAATTGGAAACCCAGCCTGGACTTCTAAATGGAACTAGTTCTTAGCCCTAGGTCCACGAGGTCAAGACCATTCCAATTGATAACAAAGACCAGACTGAAGACCTTGGCCCACAATGCCCAGCCTTGCCCCTGTCATGAGAAACTCTTGGGGAAGACCTTGACCCACAGAACTAAGCTGTCATCTGCTAAGAGGAGAACATGCAGAGGACTCAGTTCACAGCAAGAAGACTGCCTCCCTTGACAGCATGGACAGTAGAAATTTGGCCTGATGGCACTAATCCAGATTCATACTAACAGTCAATGTAGCACAACCTGGGCCTACATCACCAAGTTTTCCCTTTTGCCATTTATTTGAACATTAAATGTAACCAATATCACCAAAGACTTTTCCGCTGGTAAGAGAAGGTAATGTGAGCACTAAGAAACTCAGCACAGGTCATGGAATTTCTTTCAGGAAATCAATGAGTGAGCTTGGAAGCATGGCCAAACATTGTTTCTATTTGCAGGAATTAGAGTGGAGACCTTGGCCCACAGAATCTAGCCTAACTTTTCTTAATGAAAATTTAGGTGGAGGGATTTGGCCCACAGTAAAAAATCTTTCTTAGCAGATAAACAAAGTCAATAGAAGTCTATGGCCTGGACCCAGGTCCTATGCCCAGATCAGAAAAAGAAGAGTGGATGTTTGAAAACATAACATCATGCTGCTTGTCATTTTCAAAGGTAAACTCAAGTGAAAAACATTTACCACATTGCTCAAGCCTGGTTCATTCTTAGAATATAAATGAAAAACCTATGCCAATAGCAATAAGATCAGTCACCCTGGTAGACACTTGATTCACGTGGGGTCTTCCTTAACACCCAAGTAAATACTGTGAGGTGTTCTCCTGAATCATGCGGACATAAATTCCCTAGTGATTGCTAAGTGATTTTCAGGCAAAATTTCACCTTATTCCGATTCCCCTATCCACATCCAATTTTTTCAAGATACACCACATTAACTTCTTCATTTTCCAATAATTCAGCTTTGATGCATGGCTGTTAAGAAATCCCTCTCAAAAGTAGTGGCCTGAGGTCCACATTCAAGAGTATGCGGAAGTTGCACTGGAAGCCACTAAAATGTATGATCACAATGATTCAGTATTTTTGCTATGACCACAGCAAAATGGCAGCAGCTGTTTCCACCGATAAGTATCTACCTCAAGTAGACTCAACTTCCCAATATCAAATGCTTAATGTGCAATAGTCATTCCATTGCATGTAGTTTCTAGGCCTGAATTTTATCACCATTTTTTCCTAAATATCACTGATTTTGCATTATCCCTGCGCACAATTGCCAACAACATACAGGTGCAGGGAGTGGAAGTGATCTCACGCGATGCTTCAGAAGATGGACATCTTTATGGATATCAAGGGCCTTGAACTCCTGAACACTACGGCCAAAAAGCCCTAAAAGGTCCTCAGTCCTCAAGGCTTCCATGAGGGCACAGTGGTCTGTGTGGTCTCCTTCAGATTGTAGAGGTTTCCGTGCGTTCACATTCTAACTGGTTTCTTGAGCTAAGGAAATTCTGACGTTGTGATCGCTGTGTGTTCTGTTCCCCTGCAGCACACAAGGAGGGCCGATGCCCATCCAACGGCCAAGAGGAGAAGAGAGTACTCTGCAGCGTTCAACAACGTCCTGGCAGTGTCCTCTGCGAATGCCTTACTGCCGTCCCCACGAGAGCTGTCAGCGCGTTGCTGCTACTATTTCTGATTGCGCCTAGCTAACTCTACAGCCTAGATGTGTGCGGAAGGGAAAGGCCTGGCACCTCCTCACTGTACATGGGGTAACCCATGTTGCATTTGAGCAAGTGTGTCGTCGCCTTGTGTGTGACTTGAGAGACGTTCAGTCTCAGTCTGATACACTGCGGATCTGCGAGGACCTGGCCTGATCTCCACACTAAAGGGCAATAGTGAACACGGACTTGACATCCAGGCTCCTTTTCTTGCCGTATCCTAGCACGCACGAGTAGGTAGTCTTGCAGCGCCAGCGTCTCTGGACTTTGTAGAATCCGCAGTTCCAGCTTCTCTGTGCAGTCTGTTTTGGCGAGAAATGCAGAGGGCTACTGCGTTTGGCTTGTAGTGTAAAAGAGTGACTCCCGGAGAGACCCTGTGTTGATCCTGGGCCTGCAGTGTGGTTCTCGAAGCACCGTTGCATCCACACTCACTGGATGAGGCTGTGGTGTGCTTCCCACAAGTGACCAGGTAACCGTAGTTGCCAACGTGTCATGGAACCCTGAAGACCACTACAGAGTGGGAGCTGAAGGAGGGAGACTCTGCCGTTCTCAGTGTGGAATTTCGTAGGAAGCGGGTTCGGGCCTAGGCTGGGGAAAGCTCAGCGTTCCTGCAGAAAGAGAGTACTCTGCAGCGTTCATCAACGTCCTGGAGTGTTTCAAGACCTCCTTGCACAGGAGTCCATGAGGGAAAGGTGGAAAGCTTTACAGCTTGTAGTATGCATGGCAGCCAAGCAAGGCATGTCCTCTGCGAATGCCTTACTGCCGTCCCCCAGGAGAGCTGTCAGCGCGTTGCTGCTACTATTTCTGATTGCGCGAGCTAATCTACACCTAGATGTGTGCGGAAGGGAAAGGCCTGGCACCTCCTCACTGTACATGGGGTAACCCATGTTGCATTTGAGCAAGTGTGTCGTCGCCTTGTGTGTGACTTGAGACGTTCAGTCTCAGTCTGATACACTGCGGATCTGCGAGGACCTGGCCTGATCTCCACACAAAGGGCAATAGTGAACACGGACTTGACATCCAGGCTCCTCTTGCCGTCTCCTAGCACGCACGAGCAGGTAGTCATGCAGCGGCAGCTTCTCTGGACTTTGTAGATCCGCAGAGTTCCAGCTTCTCTGTGCAGTCTGTTTTGGCGAGAAAAGCAGAGGGCCACTGCGTTTGGCTTGTAGTGTAAAAGCGTGACTCCTGGAGGACCCTGTGTTGATCCTGGGCCTGCAGTGTGGTTCTCGAAGCACCGTTGCATCCACACTCACTGGATGAGGCTGTGGTGTGCTTCCCACAAGTGACCAGTAACCGTAGTTGCCAACGTGTCATGGAACCCTGAAGACCACTACAGAGTGGGAGCTGAACGAGGGAGACTCTGCCGTTCTCAGTGTGGAATTTCGTAGGAAGCGGGTTCGGGCCTAGGCTGGGGAAAGCTCAGCGTTCCTGCAGAAAGAGAGTACTCTGCAGCGTTCAACAACGTCCTGGAGTGTTTCAAGACCTCCTTGCACAGGAGTCCATGAGGGAAAGGTGGAAAGCTTTACAGCTTGTAGTATGCATGGCAGCCAAGCAAGGCATGTCCTCTGCGAATGCCTTACTGCCGTCCCCCAGGAGAGCTGTCAGCGCGTTGCTGCTACTATTTCTGAGTGCGCCGAGCTAAGTCTACACCTAGATGTGTGCGGAAGGGAAAGGCCTGGCACCTCCTCACTGTACATGGGGTAACCCATGTTGCATTTGAGCAAGTGTGTCGTCGCCTTGTGTGTGACTTGAGTGACGTTCAGTCTCAGTCTGATACACTGCGGATCTGCGAGGACCTGGCCTGATCTCCACACCAAAGGGCAATAGTGAACACGGACTTGACATCCAGGCTCCTGAGCTTGCCGTCTCCTAGCACGAACGAGCATGTAGTCATGCAGCGGCAGCTTCTCTGGACTTTGTAGATCCGCAGAGTTCCAGCTTCTCTGTGCAGTCTGTTTTGGCGAAAAGCAGAGGGCCACTGCGTTTGGCTTGTAGTGTAAAAGCGTGACTCCTGGAGAGACCCTGTGTTGATCCTGGGCCTGCAGTGTGGTTCTCGAAGCACCGTTGCATCCACACTCACTGGATGAGGCTGTGGTGTGCTTCCCACAAGTGACCAGATAACCGTAGTTGCCAACGTGTCATGGAACCCTGAAGACCACTACAGAGTGGGAGCTGAACGAGGGAGACTCTGCCGTTCTCAGTGTGGAATTTCGTAGGAAGCGGGTTCGGGCCTAGGCTGGGGAAAGCTCAGCGTTCCTGCAGAAAGAGAGTACTCTGCAGCGTTCAACGTCCTGGAGTGTTTCAAGACCTCTTGCACAGGAGTCCATGAGGGAAAGGTGGAAAGCTTTACAGCTTGTAGTATGCATGGCAGCCAAGCAAGGCATGTCC
The DNA here is from genome assembly GCA_003508835.1 of Eonycteris spelaea. Classification (NCBI taxonomy): domain Eukaryota; kingdom Metazoa; phylum Chordata; class Mammalia; order Chiroptera; family Pteropodidae; genus Eonycteris; species Eonycteris spelaea. The sequence goes on along the minus strand of PUFA01000286.1, from coordinate 16,840 downwards.
TCTGCGAATGCCTTACTGCCGTCCCCCAGGAGAGCTGTCAGCGCGTTGCTGCTACTATTTCTGAGTGCGCCGAGCTAAGTCTACACCTAGATGTGTGCGGAAGGGAAAGGCCTGGCACCTCCTCACTGTACATGGGGTAACCCATGTTGCATTTGAGCAAGTGTGTCGTCGCCTTGTGTGTGACTTGAGTGACGTTCAGTCTCAGTCTGATACACTGCGGATCTGCGAGGACCTGGCCTGATCCACACAAAGGGCAATAGTGAACACGGACTTGACATCCAGGCTCCTCTTGCCGTCTCCTAGCACGCACGAGCAGTAGTCATGCAGCGGCAGCTTCTCTGGACTTTGTAGTCCGCAGAGTTCCAGCTTCTCTGTGCAGTCTGTTTTGGCCGAGAAAGCAGAGGGCCACTGCGTTTGGCTTGTAGTGTAAAAGCGTGACTCCTGGAGAGACCCTGTGTTGATCCTGGGCCTGCAGTGTGGTTCTCGAAGCACCGTTGCATCCACACTCACTGGATGAGGCTGTGGTGTGCTTCCCACAAGTGACCAGTAACCGTAGTTGCCAACGTGTCATGGAACCCTGAAGACCACTACAGAGTGGGAGCTGAACGAGGGAGACTCTGCCGTTCTCAGTGTGGAATTTCGTAGGAAGCGGGTTCGGGCCTAGGCTGGGGAAAGCTCAGCGTTCCTGCAGAAAGAGAGTACTCTGCAGCGTTCACAACGTCCTGGAGTGTTTCAAGACCTCCTTGCACAGGAGTCCATGAGGGAAAGGTGGAAAGCTTTACAGCTTGTAGTATGCATGGCAGCCAAGCAAGGCATGTCCTCTGCGAATGCCTTACTGCCGTCCCCCAGGAGAGCTGTCAGCGCGTTGCTGCTACTATTTCTGAGTGCGCCGAGCTAAGTCTACACCTAGATGTGTGCGGAAGGGAAAGGCCTGGCACCTCCTCACTGTACATGGGGTAACCCATGTTGCATTTGAGCAAGTGTGTCGCCTTGTGTGTGACTTGAGTGACGTTCAGTCTCAGTCTGATACACTGCGGATCTGCGACCTGGCCTGATCTCCACACAAAGGGCAATAGTGAACACGGACTTGACATCCAGGCTCCTTTTGCCGTCTCCTAGCACGCACGAGTAGTAGTCATGCAGCGGCAGCTTCTCTGGACTTTGTAGATCCGCAGAGTTCCAGCTTCTCTGTGCAGTCTGTTTTGGCGAGAAAAGCAGAGGGCCACTGCGTTTGGCTTGTAGTGTAAAAGCGTGACTCCTGGAGAGACCCTGTGTTGATCCTGGGCCTGCAGTGTGGTTCTCGAAGCACCGTTGCATCCACACTCACTGGATGAGGCTGTGGTGTGCTTCCCACAAGTGACCAGTAACCGTAGTTGCCAACGTGTCATGGAACCCTGAAGACCACTACAGAGTGGGAGCTGAACGAGGGAGACTCTGCCGTTCTCAGTGTGGAATTTCGTAGGAAGCGGGTTCGGGCCTAGGCTGGGGAAAGCTCAGCGTTCCTGCAGAAAGAGAGTACTCTGCAGCGTTCAACAACGTCCTGGAGTGTTTCAAGACCTCCTTGCACAGGAGTCCATGAGGGAAAGGTGGAAAGCTTTACAGCTTGTAGTATGCATGGCAGCCAAGCAAGGCATGTCCTCTGCGAATGCCTTACTGCCGTCCCCCAGGAGAGCTGTCAGCGCGTTGCTGCTACTATTTCTGAGTGCCGAGCTAATCTACACCCTAGATGTGTGCGGAAGGGAAAGGCCTGGCACCTCCTCACTGTACATGGGGTAACCCATGTTGCATTTGAGCAAGTGTGTCGTCGCCTTGTGTGTGACTTGAGTGACGTTCAGTCTCAGTCTGATACACTGCGGATCTGCGAGGACCTGGCCTTCTCCACACAAAGGGCAATAGTGAACACGGACTTGACATCCAGGCTCCTGAGCTTGCCGTCTCCTAGCTCGAACGAGCATGTAGTCATGCAGCGGCAGCTTCTCTGGACTTTGTAGTCCGCAGAGTTCCAGCTTCTCTGTGCAGTTCTGTTTTGGCCAGAAAAGCAGAGGGCAACTGCGTTTGGGCTTGTAGTGTAAAAGGTGACTCCGGAGAGACCCTGTGTTGATCTGGGCCTGCAGTGTGGGTTCCGAAGCACCGTTGCATCCACACTCACTGGATGAGGCTGGGTTGTGCTTCCCACAAGTGACCAGATAACCGTAGTTGCCAAGTGTCATGGAACCTGAAGACCACTACGAGTGGGAGCTGAGGAGGGAGACTCTGCGTTCTCAGTGTGGAATTTCGTAGGAAGCGGGTTCGGGCTAGGCTGGGGAAAGGCTCAGCGTTCCTGGCAGAAGAGTGTACTCTGCAGCGTCATCAACGGTCTGGAGTGTTTCAAGACTCCTTGCACAGGGTCCTGAGGGAAAGGTGGAAAGCTTTACAGCTTGTAGTATGCATGGCAGCCAAGCAAGGCTGTCCTCTGCGATGCCTTACTGCCGTCCCAGGAGAGCTGTCAGCGCGTTGCTGCTACTAATTTCTGATTGCGCCTAGCTAATCTACACCCTAGATGTGTGCGGAAGGCAAAAGGCTGGCACCTCTCACTGTACAATGGGGTAACCATGTTGCATTTGAGCAAAGTGTGTCGTCGCCTGTGTGGTGACTTGAGTGACGTTCAGTCTCAGTCTGATCACTGGCGGATCTGCGAGGACTGGCTGTTCTCCACACAAAGGGCAATAGTGAACACGGACTTGACATCCAGGCTCCTTTTCTTGCCGTATCTAGCACGCACGGAGTAAGGTTAGTCTTGCAGCGGCAGCTTCTCTGGACTTTGTTGATCGAGCAGTTCCAGCTTCTCTGTGCATCTGTTTTGGCATAGAAAAGCAGAGGGCACTGCGTTTGGCTTTGTAGTGTAAAAGCGTGACTCCTGGAGAGACCCTGTGTTGATCCTGGGCCTGCAGTGTGGGTTCTCGAAGCACCGTTGCATCCACACTCACTGGATGAGGCTGGTGGTGTTTCCCAAGTGACCAGATAACCGTAGTTGCCAACGTGTCAGGAACCCTGAAGACACTACAGAGTGGGAGCTGAAGAGGAGAGTCCTGCCGTTCTCAGTGTGGAATTTTCGTAGGAAGCGTTCGGCCTAGGCTGGCCAAAGCTCAGCGTTCCGCAGAAGAGAGTACTCTGCTGCGTTCATCACGTTCTGGAGTGTTTCAAGACAATTGCAGGAGTCCGTGAGGGAAAGGTGGAAAGCTTTACAGCTTGTAGTATGCATGGCAGCCAAGCAAGGCATGTCTCTGCGAATGCCTTACTGCGTCCCCAGGAGAGCTGTCAGCGCGTTGCTGCTACTATTTCTGAGTTGCGCTAGCTACTCTACACCTAGATGTGTGCGGAAGGGAAGGCTGGCACTCCTCACTGTACATGGGGTAACCCATGTTGCTTTGAGCAAGTGTGTCGTGCCTTGTGTGTGACTTGAGAGACGTTCAGTCAGTCTGATACACTGCGGATCTGCGAGGACCTGGCCTGATCTCCACACCAAAGGGCAATAGTGAACGGACTTGACATCAGGCTCTTTTCTTGCCGTATCCTAGCACGCACGAGTAGGTAGTCTTGCAGCGGCAGCTTCTCTGGACTTTGTAGAGTCCGCAGTTCCAGCTTCTCTTGTGCATCTGTTTTGGCCGGAAAATGCAGAGGCCACTGCGTTTGGCTTGTAGTGTAAAGAGTGACTCCTGGAGAGACCCTGTGTTGATCCTGGCCTGCAGTGTGGTTCTCGAAGCACCGTTGCATCACACTCACTGGATGAGGCTGTGGTGTGCTTCCACAAGTGACCAGATTAACGTAGTTGCCGTGTCAGGGAACCCTGAAGACCACTACAGAGTGGGAGCTGAAGAGGGAGACTCTGCCGTTCTCAGTGTGGAATTTCGTAGAAGCGGGTTCGGCCTGGCTGGGGAAAGCTAGCGTTCCTGCAGAAAGAGAGTATCTGCTGCGTTCATCAACGTCCTGGAGTGTTTCAAAACCTCTTGCACAGGAGTCCATGAGGGAAAGGTGGAAAGCTTTACAGCTTGTAGTATGCATGGCAGCCAAGCAAGGCATGTCTCTGCGAATGCCTTACTGCCGTCCCCAGAGAGCTGTCAGCGCGTTGCTGCTACTATTTCTGATGCGCCGAGCTAAATCTACACCTAGATGTGTGCGGAAGGGAAAGGCCTGGCACTCCTCACTGTTCATGGGGTAACCCATGTTGCATTTGAGCAAGTGTGTCGTCGCATTGTGTGTGACTTGAGAAGACGTTCAGTCTCAGTCTGATACACTGCGGATCTGCGAGCCTGGCCTGATTCCACACTAAAGGGCAATAGTGAACACGGACTTGACATCCAGGCTCCTGAGCTTGCCGTATCCTAGCTCGACGATGTAGTAGTCTGCGGCAGCTTCTCTGGACTTTGTAGATCCGAGAGTTCCAGCTTCTCTGTGCATCTTTTTGGCAGAAAGCAGAGGGCCACTGCGTTTGGCTTGTAGTGTAAAGAGTGACTCCTGGAGAGACCCTGTGTTGATCCTGGGCCTGCAGTGTGGGTTCTCGAAGCACCGTTGCATCCACACTCACTGGATGAGGCTGTGGTGTGCTTCCCACAAGTGACCAGATAACCGTAGTTGCCAACGTGTCATGGAACCCTGAAGACCACTACAGAGTGGAGCTGAACGAGGGAGACTCTGCCGTTCTCAGTGTGGAATTTCGTAGGAAGCGGGTTCGGCCTAGGCTGGGGAAAGCTCAGCGTTCCTGCAGAAAGAGGTCTCTGCAGCGTTCAACAACGTCCTGGAGTGTTTCAAGACCTCCTTGCACAGGAGTCCATGAGGGAAAGTGGAAAGCTTTACAGCTTGTAGTATGCATGGCAGCCAAGCAAGGCATGTCCTCTGCGGAATGCCTTACTGCCGTCCCCCAGAGAGCTGTCAGCGCGTTGCTGCTACTATTTAGTGCGCTAGCTAACTACACCTAGATGTGTGCGGAAGGGAAAGGCCTGGCACTCCTCACTGTACATGGGGTAACCCATGTTGCATTTGAGCAAGTGTGTCGTCGCCTTGTGTGTGACTTGAGTGACGTTCAGTCTCAGTCTGATACACTGCGGATCTGCGAGGATGGCCTGATCTCCACACTAAAGGGCAATAGTGAAGACGGAGTTGACATCCAGGCTCCTTTTCTTGCCGTATCCTAGCACGCACGAGTAGGTAGTCTGCAGCGGCAGCGTCTCTGGACTTTGTAGAGTCCGCAGAGTTCCAGCTTCTCTGTGCAGTCTGTTTTGGCTGAGAAAAGCAGAGGGCCACTGCGTTTGGCTTGTAGTGTAAAAGTGACTCCCGGAGAGACCTGTGTTGATCCTGGGCCTGCAGTGTGGTTCTCGAAGCACCGTTGCATCCACACTCACTGGATGAGGCTGTGGTGTGCTTCCCACAAGTGACCAGGTAACCGTAGTTGCCGACGTGTCATGGAACCCTGAAGACCACTACAGAGTGGGAGCTGAACGAGGGAGACTCTGCCGTTCTCAGTGTGGAATTTCGTAGGAAGCGGGTTCTGGCTAGGCTGGGGAAAGCTCAGCGTTCCTGCAGAAAGAGAGTACTCTGCAGCGTTCATCAACGTCCTGGAGTGTTTCAAGACCTCCTTGCACAGGAGTCCATGAGGGAAAGGTGGAAAGCTTTACAGCTTGTAGTATGCATGGCAGCCAAGCAAGGCATGTCCTCTGCGAATGCCTTACTGCGTCCCAGGAGAGCTGTCAGCGCGTTGCTGCTACTATTTCTGATGCCCGAGCTAACTACACCTAGATGTGTGCGGAAGGGAAAGGCCTGGCACCTCCTCACTGTTCATGGGGTAACCCATGTTGCATTTGAGCAAGTGTGTCGTCGCATTGTGTGTGACTGAGTGACGTTCAGTCTCAGTCTGATACACTGCGGATCTGCGAGGACCTGGCCTGATCTCCACACCAAAGGGCAATAGTGAACGGACTTGACATCCAGGCTCCTTTGCCGTATCCTAGCACGAGCAGTAGTATCTGCAGCGGCAGCTCTTCTGGACTTTGTAGATCCGCAGAGTTCCAGCTTCTCTGTGCAGTCTGTTTTGGCCGAGAAAAGCAGAGGGCCACTGCGTTTGGCTTGTAGTGTAAAAGAGTGACTCCTGGGAGAGACCCTGTGTTGATCCTGGGCCTGCAGTGTGGTTCTCGAAGCACCGTTGCATCCACACTCACTGGATGAGGCTGTGGTGTGCTTCCCACAAGTGACCAGGTAACCGTAGTTGCCAACGTGTCAGGAACCCTGAAGACCACTACAGAGTGGGAGCTGAAGAGGGAGACTCTGCCGTTCTCAGTGTGGAATTTCGTAGGAAGCGGGTTCGGCCTAGGCTGGGGAAAGCTCAGCGTTCCTGCAGAAAGAGAGTACTCTGCAGCGTTCAACAACGTCCTGGAGTGTTTCAAGACCTCCTTGCACAGGAGTCCATGAGGGAAAGGTGGAAAGCTTTACAGCTTGTAGTATGCATGGCAGCCAAGCAAGGCATGTCTCTGCGAATGCCTTACTGCCGTCCCCACGAGAGCTGTCAGCGCGTTGCTGCTACTATTTCTGAGTGCCGCCTAGCTAACTCTACACCTAGATGTGTGCGGAAGGGAAAGGCCTGGCACCTCCTCACTGTACATGGGGTAACCCATGTTGCATTTGAGCAAGTGTGTCGTCGCCTTGTGTGTGACTTGAGTGACGTTCAGTCTCAGTCTGATACACTGCGGATCTGCGAGGACCTGGCCTGATTCTCACACCAAAGGGCAATAGTGAAACGGACTTGACATCCAGGCTCCTTTTCTTGCCGTATCCTAGCACGCACGAGTAGGTAGTCTTGCAGCGGCAGCTTCTCTGGACTTTGTAGAATCCGCAGAGTTCCAGCTTCTCTGTGCAGTCTGTTTTGGCCGAGAAAAGCAGAGGGCCACTGCGTTTGGCTTGTAGTGTAAAAGTGACTCCTGGAGAGACCCTGTGTTGATCCTGGGCCTGCAGTGTGGTTCTCGAAGCACCGTTGCATCCACACTCACTGGATGAGGCTGTGGTGTGCTTCCCACAAGTGACCAGATAACCGTAGTTGCCACGTGTCATGGAACCCTGAAGACCACTACAGAGTGGGAGCTGAACGAGGGAGACTCTGCCGTTCTCAGTGTGGAATTTCGTAGGAAGCGGGTTCGGCCTAGGCTGGGGAAAGCTCAGCGTTCCTGCAGAAAAGAGTACTCTGCTGCGTTCATCAACGTCCTGGAGTGTTTCAAGACCTCCTTGCACAGGAGTCCATGAGGGAAAGGTGGAAAGCTTTACAGCTTGTAGTATGCATGGCAGCCAAGCAAGGCATGTCCTCTGCGAATGCCTTACTGCCGTCCCCGGAGAGCTGTCAGCGCGTTGCTGCTACTATTTCTGATGCGCCTAGCTAACTCTACACCTAGATGTGTGCGGAAGGGAAAGGCCTGGCACCTCCTCACTGTACATGGGGTAACCCATGTTGCATTTGAGCAAGTGTGTCGTCGCCTTGTGTGTGACTTGAGACGTTCAGTCTCAGTCTGATACACTGCGGATCTGCGAGGACCTGGCCTGATCTCCACACCAAAGGGCAATAGTGAACACGGACTTGACATCCAGGCTCCTGAGCTTGCCGTCTCCTAGCACGACGAGTAGTAGTCATGCAGCGGCAGCGTCTCTGGACTTTGTAGATCCGCAGAGTTCCAGCTTCTCTGTGCAGTCTGTTTTGGCCGAAAAGCAGAGGGCCACTGCGTTTGGCTTGTAGTGTAAAAGAGTGACTCCTGGAGAGACCCTGTGTTGATCCTGGGCCTGCAGTGTGGGTTCTCGAAGCACCGTTGCATCCACACTCACTGGATGAGGCTGTGGTGTGCTTCCACAAGTGACCAGATAACCGTAGTTGCCACGTGTCATGGAACCCTGAAGACCACTACAGAGTGGGAGCTGAACGAGGGAGACTCTGCCGTTCTCAGTGTGGAATTTCGTAGGAAGCGGGTTCGGCCTAGGCTGGGGAAAGCTCAGCGTTGCAGAAAGAGAGTACTCTGCAGCGTTCAACAACGTCCTGGAGTGTTTCAAGACCTCCTTGCACAGGAGTCCATGAGGGAAAGGTGGAAAGCTTTACAGCTTGTAGTATGCATGGCAGCCAAGCAAGGCATGTCCTCTGCGAATGCCTTACTGCCGTCCCCAGGAGAGCTGTCAGCGCGTTGCTGCTACTATTTCTGAGTGCGAGCTAAATCTACACCTAGATGTGTGCGGAAGGGAAAGGCCTGGCACCTCCTCACTGTACATGGGTAACCCATGTTGCATTTGAGCAAGTGTGTCGTCGCATTGTGTGTGACTTGAGTGACGTTCAGTCTCAGTCTGATACACTGCGGATCTGCGAGGACCTGGCCTGTCTCCACACCAAAGGGCAATAGTGAACACGGACTTGACATCCAGGCTCCTTTTCTTGCCGTCTCCTAGCGCACGAGTGGTAGTCTGCAGCGGCAGCTCTCTGGACTTTGTAGATCCGCAGAGTTCCAGCTTCTCTGTGCAGTCTGTTTTGGCAGAAAAGCAGAGGGCCACTGCGTTTGGCTTGTAGTGTAAAAGTGACTCCTGGAGAGACCCTGTGTTGATCCTGGGCCTGCAGTGTGGGTTCTCGAAGCACCGTTGCATCCACACTCACTGGATGAGGCTGTGGTGTGCTTCCCACAAGTGACCAGATAACCGTAGTTGCCAACGTGTCATGGAACCCTGAAGACCACTACAGAGTGGGAGCTGAACGAGGGAGACTCTGCCGTTCTCAGTGTGGAATTTCGTAGGAAGCGGGTTCGGGCCTAGGCTGGGAAAGCTCAGCGTTCCTGCAGAAAGAGAGTACTCTGCAGCGTTCATCAACGTCCTGGAGTGTTTCAAGACCTCCTTGCACAGGAGTCCATGAGGGAAAGGTGGAAAGCTTTACAGCTTGTAGTATGCATGGCAGCCAAGCAAGGCATGTCCTCTGCGAATGCCTTACTGCCGTCCCCCGGAGAGCTGTCAGCGCGTTGCTGCTACTATTTCTGAGTGCCCAGCTAAATCTACACCTAGATGTGTGCGGAAGGGAAAGGCCTGGCACCTCCTCACTGTACATGGGGTAACCCATGTTGCATTTGAGCAAGTGTGTCGTCGCTTGTGTGTGACTTGAGTGACGTTCAGTCTCAGTCTGATACACTGCGGATCTGCGAGGACCTGGCCTGATCTCCACACCAAAGGGCAATAGTGAACACGGAGTTGACATCCAGGCTCCTTCTTGCCGTCTCCTAGCACGACGAGTAGTGTGCAGCGGCAGCTTCTCTGGACTTTGTAGATCCGCAGAGTTCCAGCTTCTCTGTGCATTCTGTTTTGGCAGAAAAGCAGAGGGCCACTGCGTTTGGCTTGTAGTGTAAAAGAGTGACTCCTGGAGAGACCCTGTGTTGATCCTGGGCCTGCAGTGTGGGTTCTCGAAGCACCGTTGCATCCACTCACTGGATGAGGCTGTGGTGTGCTTCCCACAAGTGACCAGATAACCGTAGTTGCCAACGTGTCATGGAACCCTGAAGACCACTACAGAGTGGGAGCTGAACGAGGGAGACTCTGCCGTTCTCAGTGTGGAATTTCGTAGGAAGCGGGTTCGGCCTAGGCTGGGGAAAGCTCAGCGTTCCTGCAGAAAGAGAGTACTCTGCTGCGTTCAACAACGTCCTGGAGTGTTTCAAGACCTCCTTGCACAGGAGTCCATGAGGGAAAGGTGGAAAGCTTTACAGCTTGTAGTATGCATGGCAGCCAAGCAAGGCATGTCCTCTGCGAATGCCTTACTGCCGTCCCCCAGGAGAGCTGTCAGCGCGTTGCTGCTACTATTTCTGAGTGCGCCTAGCTAAATCTACACCTAGATGTGTGCGGAAGGGAAAGGCCTGGCACCTCCTCACTGTACATGGGGTAACCCATGTTGCATTTGAGCAAGTGTGTCGTCGCCTTGTGTGTGACTTGAGAGACGTTCAGTCTCAGTCTGATACACTGCGGATCTGCGAGGACCTGGCCTGTCTCCACACCAAAGGGCAATAGTGAACACGGACTTGACATCCAGGCTCCTGAGCTTGCCGTCTCCTAGCACGACGAGTGTAGTCATGCAGCGCAGCTTCTCTGGACTTTGTAGATCCGCAGAGTTCCAGCTTCTCTGTGCAGTCTGTTTTGGCAGAAAAGCAGAGGGCCACTGCGTTTGGCTTGTAGTGTAAAAGTGACTCCTGGAGAGACCCTGTGTTGATCCTGGGCCTGCAGTGTGGGTTCTCGAAGCACCGTTGCATCCACACTCACTGGATGAGGCTGTGGTGTGCTTCCCACAAGTGACCAGATAACCGTAGTTGCCAACGTGTCATGGAACCCTGAAGACCACTACAGAGTGGGAGCTGAACGAGGGAGACTCTGCCGTTCTCAGTGTGGAATTTCGTAGGAAGCGGGTTCGGCCTAGGCTGGGGAAAGCTCAGCGTTCCTGCAGAAAGAGAGTACTCTGCAGCGTTCATCAACGTCCTGGAGTGTTTCAAGACCTCCTTGCACAGGAGTCCATGAGGGAAAGGTGGAAAGCTTTACAGCTTGTAGTATGCATGGCAGCCAAGCAAGGCATGTCCTCTGCGAATGCCTTACTGCCGTCCCCCAGGAGAGCTGTCAGCGCGTTGCTGCTACTATTTCTGAGTGCGCCTAGCTAAGTCTACACCTAGATGTGTGCGGAAGGGAAAGGCCTGGCACCTCCTCACTGTACATGGGGTAACCCATGTTGCATTTGAGCAAGTGTGTCGTCGCATTGTGTGTGACTTGAGTGACGTTCAGTCTCAGTCTGATACACTGCGGATCTGCGAGGACCTGGCCTGTCTCCACACTAAAGGGCAATAGTGAACACGGACTTGACATCCAGGCTCCTGAGCTTGCCGTCTCCTAGCACGAACGAGTGTAGTCATGCAGCGGCAGCTTCTCTGGACTTTGTAGATCCGCAGAGTTCCAGCTTCTCTGTGCAGTCTGTTTTGGCAGAAAAGCAGAGGGCCACTGCGTTTGGCTTGTAGTGTAAAAGAGTGACTCCTGGAGAGACCCTGTGTTGATCCTGGGCCTGCAGTGTGGGTTCTCGAAGCACCGTTGCATCCACACTCACTGGATGAGGCTGTGGTGTGCTTCCCACAAGTGACCAGATAACCGTAGTTGCCAACGTGTCATGGAACCCTGAAGACCACTACAGAGTGGGAGCTGAAGAGGGAGACTCTGCCGTTCTCAGTGTGGAATTTCGTAGGAAGCGGGTTCGGCCTAGGCTGGGGAAAGCTCAGCGTTCCTGCAGAAAGAGAGTACTCTGCAGCGTTCATCAACGTCCTGGAGTGTTTCAAGACCTCCTTGCACAGGAGTCCATGAGGGAAAGGTGGAAAGCTTTACAGCTTGTAGTATGCATGGCAGCCAAGCAAGGCATGTCCTCTGCGAATGCCTTACTGCCGTCCCCCAGAGAGCTGTCAGCGCGTTGCTGCTACTATTTCTGAGTGCGCCTAGCTAATCTACACCTAGATGTGTGCGGAAGGGAAAGGCCTGGCACCTCCTCACTGTACATGGGGTAACCCATGTTGCATTTGAGCAAGTGTGTCGTCGCCTTGTGTGTGACTTGAGTGACGTTCAGTCTCAGTCTGATACACTGCGGATCTGCGAGGACCTGGCCTGTTCTCCACACCAAAGGGCAATAGTGAACACGAGACACCAGGCGCTTGCCGTCTCTTGCCGTATCCTAGCACGACGAGTAGTAGTCTTGCAGCGCAGCTCTCTGGACTTTGTAGATCCGCAGAGTTCCAGCTTCTCTGTGCAGTTGTTTTGGCAGAAAAGCAGAGGGCCACTGCGTTTGGCTTGTAGTGTAAAAGCGTGACTCCTGGAGAGACCCTGTGTTGATCCTGGGCCTGCAGTGTGGTTCTCGAAGCACCGTTGCATCCACACTCACTGGATGAGGCTGTGTGTGCTTCCCACAAGTGACCAGATAACCGTAGTTGCCAACGTGTCATGGAACCCTGAAGACCACTACAGAGTGGGAGCTGAACGAGGGAGACTCTGCCGTTCTCAGTGTGGAATTTCGTAGGAAGCGGGTTCGGGCCTAGGCTGGGGAAAGCTCAGCGTTCCTGCAGAAAGAGAGTACTCTGCTGCGTTCAACAACGTCCTGGAGTGTTTCAAGACCTCCTTGCACAGGAGTCCATGAGGGAAAGGTGGAAAGCTTTACAGCTTGTAGTATGCATGGCAGCCAAGCAAGGCATGTCCTCTGCGAATGCCTTACTGCCGTCCCCCAGAGCTGTCAGCGCGTTGCTGCTACTATTTCTGAGTGCGCCAGCTAAATCTACACCTAGATGTGTGCGGAAGGGAAAGGCCTGGCACCTCCTCACTGTACATGGGGTAACCCATGTTGCATTTGAGCAAGTGTGTCGTCGCCTTGTGTGTGACTTGAGTGACGTTCAGTCTCAGTCTGATACACTGCGGATCTGCGAGGACCTGGCCTGTCTCCACACAAAGGGCAATAGTGAACACGGACTTGACATCCAGGCTCCTTTTCTTGCCGTCTCCTAGCACGCACGAGTAGTAGTCATGCAGCGGCAGCTTCTCTGGACTTTGTAGATCCGCAGAGTTCCAGCTTCTCTGTGCAGTCTGTTTTGGCCGAGAAATGCAGAGGGCCACTGCGTTTGGCTTGTAGTGTAAAAGCGTGACTCCTGGAGAGACCCTGTGTTGATCCTGGGCCTGCAGTGTGGTTCTCGAAGCACCGTTGCATCCACACTCACTGGATGAGGCTGTGGTGTGCTTCCCACAAGTGACCAGATAACCGTAGTTGCCAACGTGTCATGGAACCCTGAAGACCACTACAGAGTGGGAGCTGAACGAGGGAGACTCTGCCGTTCTCAGTGTGGAATTTCGTAGGAAGCGGGTTCGGCCTAGGCTGGGGAAAGCTCAGCGTTCCTGCAGAAAGAGAGTACTCTGCAGCGTTCAACAACGTCCTGGAGTGTTTCAAGACCTCCTTGCACAGGAGTCCATGAGGGAAAGGTGGAAAGCTTTACAGCTTGTAGTATGCATGGCAGCCAAGCAAGGCATGTCCTCTGCGAATGCCTTACTGCCGTCCCCCAGGAGAGCTGTCAGCGCGTTGCTGCTACTATTTCTGAGTGCGCCTAGCTAAATCTACACCTAGATGTGTGCGGAAGGGAAAGGCCTGGCACCTCCTCACTGTACATGGGGTAACCCATGTTGCATTTGAGCAAGTGTGTCGTCGCCTTGTGTGTGACTTGAGAGACGTTCAGTCTCAGTCTGATACACTGCGGATCTGCGAGGACCTGGCCTGTTCTCCACACCAAAGGGCAATAGTGAACACGGACTTGACATCCAGGCTCCTTTTCTTGCCGTCTCCTAGCACGACGAGTGTAGTCATGCAGCGGCAGCTTCTCTGGACTTTGTAGATCCGCAGAGTTCCAGCTTCTCTGTGCAGTCTGTTTTGGCGAGAAAAGCAGAGGGCCACTGCGTTTGGCTTGTAGTGTAAAAGGTGACTCCTGGAGAGACCCTGTGTTGATCCTGGGCCTGCAGTGTGGTTCTCGAAGCACCGTTGCATCCACACTCACTGGATGAGGCTGTGGTGTGCTTCCCACAAGTGACCAGATAACCGTAGTTGCCACGTGTCATGGAACCCTGAAGACCACTACAGAGTGGGAGCTGAACGAGGGAGACTCTGCCGTTCTCAGTGTGGAATTTCGTAGGAAGCGGGTTCGGGCCTAGGCTGGGGAAAGCTCAGCGTTCCTGCAGAAAGAGAGTACTCTGCAGCGTTCAACAACGTCCTGGAGTGTTTCAAGACCTCCTTGCACAGGAGTCCATGAGGGAAAGGTGGAAAGCTTTACAGCTTGTAGTATGCATGGCAGCCAAGCAAGGCATGTCCTCTGCGAATGCCTTACTGCCGTCCCCAGGAGAGCTGTCAGCGCGTTGCTGCTACTATTTCTGAGTGCGCCGAGCTAAATCTACACCTAGATGTGTGCGGAAGGGAAAGGCCTGGCACCTCCTCACTGTACATGGGGTAACCCATGTTGCATTTGAGCAAGTGTGTCGTCGCCTTGTGTGTGACTTGAGTGACGTTCAGTCTCAGTCTGATACACTGCGGATCTGCGAGGACCTGGCCTGATCTCCACACCAAAGGGCAATAGTGAACACGGACTTGACATCCAGGCTCCTTTTCTTGCCGTCTCCTAGCACGCACGAGTAGTAGTCTGCAGCGGCAGCTCTCTGGACTTTGTAGATCCGCAGAGTTCCAGCTTCTCTGTGCAGTCTGTTTTGGCGAGAAAAGCAGAGGGCCACTGCGTTTGGCTTGTAGTGTAAAAGCGTGACTCCTGGAGAGACCCTGTGTTGATCCTGGGCCTGCAGTGTGGTTCTCGAAGCACCGTTGCATCCACACTCACTGGATGAGGCTGTGGTGTGCTTCCCACAAGTGACCAGATAACCGTAGTTGCCAACGTGTCATGGAACCCTGAAGACCACTACAGAGTGGGAGCTGAACGAGGGAGACTCTGCCGTTCTCAGTGTGGAATTTCGTAGGAAGCGGGTTCGGGCCTAGGCTGGGGAAAGCTCAGCGTTCCTGCAGAAAGAGAGTACTCTGCAGCGTTCAACAACGTCCTGGAGTGTTTCAAGACCTCCTTGCACAGGAGTCCATGAGGGAAAGGTGGAAAGCTTTACAGCTTGTAGTATGCATGGCAGCCAAGCAAGGCATGTCCTCTGCGAATGCCTTACTGCCGTCCCCCAGGAGAGCTGTCAGCGCGTTGCTGCTACTATTTCTGAGTGCGCCGAGCTAAGTCTACACCTAGATGTGTGCGGAAGGGAAAGGCCTGGCACCTCCTCACTGTACATGGGTAACCCATGTTGCATTTGAGCAAGTGTGTCGTCGCCTTGTGTGTGACTTGAGTGACGTTCAGTCTCAGTCTGATACACTGCGGATCTGCGAGGACCTGGCCTGTCTCCACACCAAAGGGCAATAGTGAACACGGACTTGACATCCAGGCTCCTTTCTTGCCGTCTCCTAGCACGCAACGAGTAGTAGTCATGCAGCGGCAGCTTCTCTGGACTTTGTAGTCCGCAGAGTTCCAGCTTCTCTGTGCAGTCTGTTTTGGCTGAGAAAAGCAGAGGGCCACTGCGTTTGGCTTGTAGTGTAAAAGTGACTCCTGGAGAGACCCTGTGTTGATCCTGGGCCTGCAGTGTGGTTCTCGAAGCACCGTTGCATCCACTCACTGGATGAGGCTGTGGTGTGCTTCCCACAAGTGACCAGATAACCGTAGTTGCCAACGTGTCATGGAACCCTGAAGACCACTACAGAGTGGGAGCTGAACGAGGGAGACTCTGCCGTTCTCAGTGTGGAATTTCGTAGGAAGCGGGTTCGGGCCTAGGCTGGGGAAAGCTCAGCGTTCCGCAGAAAGAGTACTCTGCAGCGTTCAACAACGTCCTGGAGTGTTTCAAGACCTCCTTGCACAGGAGTCCATGAGGGAAAGGTGGAAAGCTTTACAGCTTGTAGTATGCATGGCAGCCAAGCAAGGCATGTCCTCTGCGAATGCCTTACTGCCGTCCCCCAGGAGAGCTGTCAGCGCGTTGCTGCTACTATTTCTAGTGCGCCGAGCTAAATCTACACCTAGATGTGTGCGGAAGGGAAAGGCCTGGCACCTCCTCACTGTACATGGGGTAACCCATGTTGCATTTGAGCAAGTGTGTCGTCGCTTGTGTGTGACTTGAGTGACGTTCAGTCTCAGTCTGATACACTGCGGATCTGCGAGGTGGCCTGTCTCCACACCAAAGGGCAATAGTGAACACGGACTTGACATCCAGGCTCCTTTTCTTGCCGTCTCCTAGCACGCACGAGTAGTAGTCTGCAGCGGCAGCTTCTCTGGACTTTGTAGATCCGCAGAGTTCCAGCTTCTCTGTGCATTTTTGGCAGAAAAGCAGAGGGCCTGCGTTTGGCTTGTAGTGTAAAAGCGTGACTCCTGGAGAGACCCTGTGTTGATCCTGGGCCTGCAGTGTGGTTCTCGAAGCACCGTTGCATCCACACTCACTGGATGAGGCTGTGGTGTGCTTCCCACAAGTGACCAGATAACCGTAGTTGCCAACGTGTCATGGAACCCTGAAGACCACTACAGAGTGGGAGCTGAACGAGGGAGACTCTGCCGTTCTCAGTGTGGAATTTCGTAGGAAGCGGGTTCGGCCTAGGCTGGGGAAAGCTCAGCGTTCCGCAGAAAGAGAGTACTCTGCAGCGTTCAACAACGTCCTGGAGTGTTTCAAGACCTCCTTGCACAGGAGTCCATGAGGGAAAGGTGGAAAGCTTTACAGCTTGTAGTATGCATGGCAGCCAAGCAAGGCATGTCCTCTGCGAATGCCTTACTGCCGTCCCCCAGAGAGCTGTCAGCGCGTTGCTGCTACTATTTCTGATTGCCGAGCTAACTCTACACCTAGATGTGTGCGGAAGGGAAAGGCCTGGCACCTCCTCACTGTACATGGGGTAACCCATGTTGCATTTGAGCAAGTGTGTCGTCGCCTTGTGTGTGACTTGAGTGACGTTCAGTCTCAGTCTGATACACTGCGGATCTGCGAGGACCTGGCCTGTCTCCACACCAAAGGGCAATAGTGAACACGGACTTGACATCCAGGCTCCTGAGCTTGCCGTCTCCTAGCACGACGAGTAGTAGTCATGCAGCGGCAGCTCTCTGGACTTTGTAGATCCGCAGAGTTCCAGCTTCTCTGTGCATCTGTTTTGGCAGAAAAGCAGAGGGCCACTGCGTTTGGCTTGTAGTGTAAAAGAGTGACTCCTGGAGAGACCCTGTGTTGATCCTGGGCCTGCAGTGTGGGTTCTCGAAGCACC